>PUFA01000122.1:1005000-2205000 GCA_003508835.1 Eonycteris spelaea
TTCCCAACCGATAGAATGCATAATTAAACTGTTGGGTTATTCATTTTATGCAAGCAGGTGCAAAGGGCACTATAAAAGTGGGATTTTACTGATGGTAGATTAAGAAAGAAAGGGGAAACTTAAAAGCCTTTTGTAGAGAACCACAAAAGCTAACAGAGGAGATTAATATGGTTGGGCAAAGTCTGTATTATAGTGCCTTAGTCTTCCAAGGGGAGATGAAATCAGGAAAGTTATAAGACTTCAGATCCTCTAAAAGACCATGTGGAGTTTTTCAGATTGTTAACAAACTCCTATTTGGGGTCTTTATGTGAGACTCTCAGTTTTTGGTGTGATTTTTTTTAAAAACCAGCATTGAAAGTATGTATGTCTTAAAAAAGAGCTTGAATTTAATTTGTGTAGACTTCACCTAAGTGAAATCAGCAGTGCCCAGAGTAAATGCTAAACCAATGGCAAAGCCTTTCAGGCCCCTGGGGCTTAGGTGGATTCATTGTGCTGAGGTGACAGAGAAAATAGTTCTGGCCTGTGGCACAAAGATGCAAAGGGTTGAACTGAAAACCACATGTCTTTTCTTAGTGTTTATACATCTATTTCAAATTAATAAGAATTTACTTGCAAAAAGCAAATGTTGTCTATCCTCAAATCGTTCATTCCTTCATTTGACCTCTGGTAAGCTGTTATGGATATCGGTTTTCTGGTTTGGTATTGTTGTAATAGTTGAGGCTCCTTTGTTAACATTCAGATCTCCTTTAGGGACATTAAAAACCTGAACTTTTACAAAGAAGTATTCAGTAGTTATGGCCAACCCCCATTATCGTTTCCTATCGTACAGCTGCACGCCCAACTAGATGACCGCTTTCCGGGACTGAATTTGTCATTCAACATCGAGCTTCCACACGCCCATGAGGAGGTTATTATAAATCAGACTCACATCGAGAGACTGTGTTTACACGATCCCATCCATTTCATTAAAGTCAATGAAATAACTAGTCACTTCAGTATCAGCCAAAAAATCAGTCAATCTTACTTGTATTAGCAGTGGGTTGACCACACATTTCTGTCAAAATGATCAATTCAGAACTCCTGTGTAAACCATGGTCTAAATATAAGAATTTCTTACAATCTCTCTTTTGCCAAAAAGCTGCACTCTTTTCTGTCCCCCAAAAAGACCTGATTTGTCAAATGTGATTTTTAATATGCACTAAAATTAATAGTTAAGAAAATATTGTTTTCACATTACTTAGGTGTTAAAATTACACGGTGGTGTTCCTTTATTTTCAAAAACCAAACCTAATCCTGTTAATTCAAAGTGAATAACAAACAGGACTAAGACTTTTTCCCAAGTTGTTACATTTATTCAACCTGCTTGTGTTTTGTTCTTCATCATAATTATTTCCAAGTCAAATCTGCACTGATTTCCTTGTGGACTCGCGTACCTCTGACTAACTTAAAGAATTGAGCTGGGATAATTCACACAATTCCTCAGGGGTCATGTTCACTGTTTTTTTCCAAGGACATTTTTATTACAAAGCTGATGAAATTTGCATATTAATTCATTTCTTTCAATTTTTTAAGATTAAATGTTGTCAACATGTATCAGCGCAAGGCTCTGACAGTGCTGATGAAATGGGTCAGTCAAGCTTGAACATTTAGAGTAAATGCAGCCATCTGCAGCCCCCAGCCCCTTGTGGAGTTCTGTGCTACCATTGTAACTTGATTAAAAAAAAGTTTTATTCAATGCAGGATATTAAAACATTATCTAAAAAATGATATGTGTTAGTCTCTCCATTTACTCAGAAAGTGAATTTGACAACAAAATGGATCTAAGGAGGTCCTTGCTCACTCAGAGTTCGTGTTCCATCAGTCTTAATTAAACTACAGTCAAGAAAGTCCCCCACCCCCTGCCCAAAGTTTTAAATTTGGCAAAAGGATCTTAGGAGAGATTTTGGATTTAATGCTTCCTATCGTGGTGAGATTGAATAGGCAGAGGGCTCTTCCCATCTGTATTCTAGGCGAGAAGAGAAAATGGGGAGGGCAGTTAGGATGTCAGAGATCTGCGTAACTTCCAGTGTGCTCAGAGGTAGACCTGCCCTTCATTTTACACGCGACTAACAAACACGAACATTCCTTGGTCACAGCTAAAGCCCTCACAAGACGGTACCGACATTTAAGTGAGTTCTTCATTTCTTTCCACATATCCAACTTGAATATTAAGCTGTATTGATGTATCCGATTTCCTTACAGTCAAAAAAACATTCTTCTACCAGACACTCAGAAAGAGCAAGACCACCTAAGTGAGAATAATCGCCTGAATACATTGTCTTTCTGTGTAAACCCTGAAGGCCTTTTCAGATCATTTATTTCTCCCTGTAGAAGTGTCTTTGGGATGTACATAATGCCTCTAATAGATTCAAAGGACTTGCAAAGAAAAAGATTATTGGTCTGGCCACTGAGTTTGAGTCACAAGGAATCCTACCACCCTATCTGTTGGTTGGCTGTCCAACCAACAGAAGTACCTCCATGGCATGAAAAGTCACTACCTGTACCTTGAAGTTCTTTAGGGAGAGACCTCACAGAACCACATGACCCAGCTTTTCAACTCCTGTTTCTGCTTGCAGATGGTCACCTCTGGGGAGCTTCTGTAGTAGTTCACAGTATTCAAAAAATTTAAAAAGCACTTTCTTTCAACAGAATTTGTAGGTAAATCTGGTCATATACTAACCACATTAGAGACTATTTCCAAGGTTTTTACCCTTTAGCAATACGTGGACACTGGTTAATTTCTAGTCAGAGCATTATCCAATTAATGTACAATACCATTAGCTAGAAAAGTTTGTTTCTCAAAGTGAAAAAAAAAATACACTGCATAGTAAGAAGGAAACAAGAGAAAGAGAATGTAGTCTTAGAAATGGTTTTATCTTGATTTTGAATTAAACTCCCAAACTCATATTGAATTGAAAAATCAAAATCAGACTTCACATTGTCAAGTTGGAAAATGTCAGATATGAAATATTTAAACTGTAGAATACAGTCTTCGACTTTGGGTTATAAAACTTTAATTTTGTGAGTTGGTAGCACTCCAGTAGTTCAATATTTTTAATTCTACAAATCCATGTTTATTAACTTTCAAGGTTTAAACAGTATCGCCAAGTCTATTGAAACTAAATTATTCTGACTTGTGAGAGCTATAGGGTAGCTATAATTTGTTTTCTATTTCTACATAAGTGACAAAGACAAAAGAAAGAACAAATAAAAGGAATTGATTGCCACACAATCCCTTTTTATGCTTTCAAAATGGACTAAAACTCTAGCTGATGATTAAAGCAAAGATTCGAGCCTGCCATTTTAATTATGAAGTTTTCTTGCATAAATTAGGTAGTGCTTAATACAGAATTACCCTTATGTTGTTTAAAAAAAAAAAAATGGCTTCCATAAGATTACTGCTGGGGAGTTAACTGTATTCCTCTCAAGGAAGAAATATTGATTCTTCTTCTTACTTGGTAAATGTGAAGTGGGTATCCTTACAACAGTTTTTTTAAAACCTCTATCTCAATTTCATGATTAACGATAATACCAAAATTATTTGCTAAATAGCAGTGATAACTTTTCACATTCCTCCAATTAGTATACCTCTTTTCTCATAACTCTCACTGCTTTCATCCCTATGCCTGATGATTATGTAACACGTCACTGGGTAATTTGTTAATTTGTTCAGCATTCATCCATACCTACTATGTGCTAAGTGAATGAAGTCTTTAGTGAGACGGTCGTGGCCTCGCAGAAAGAGAGAAAACACCAGGGAGCGGAAAAAACCCTTTTCCACTCATCAGATTCTGCCTCTGGTCTTAAGTATTGTATTTCAACACTTTGAGCTACCTTCCTTCCCCCACAAAAATTGAAACTAGTATTTTACTCACGGGTTGCTGAGGGCACCAGAGACATAATATGAAAAGCGCTTTAAAAACCTAAAGTGTTTTAAACAGCTTATTAGAGATAACTCATTAGGTAAGAGTGCAGCAGAAGTCCTTTTGTGGTTATCTCATGATTTTTTCTGTTTGTTTTTTTTTTTTTTAAAGTGAACACTATACTCTTGGAGTTTTACACTCTAATACCATATCCATAGCAGCTGCTGTTGACTTCAACATCCAAGTTAGATTATCCAACACGGTTTTGATGAAATTTATTCCTCCACCTAACTTAATCTGTATGTAATTTAGTTTGCTGCCAGGGAAGGAAAGTACATTTGCTGTAAACCCAAACTCCTGGTTGCCAGCAAGAAAATCAGTATGTTTTGTTTATTGGTTTTGTTTCATATATAATGTATAGGACTTCAGGATGATTTGTTCAGGGAGGAGGAGTTGAGGAGTTACCCTCATCTAGAATCTGCCAAACATTTGCTACAAAAGCTTTGCCTATTTTTGAGTTACCCAAATCAACTTGGGACACCAAGTTACTCTCCAAAGGGCTATTTTCTCTGCAAATTTATGAGCTTACAGTCCACGTTCCTTATTTAATGATACAGTCAGTGATGAGTCTTTTGTGGGCTTTACAAAGCTTTGTCTTTCTTCCGCTTCATGTTTATGAAGTCAGCTACCGCTATTCTGGGTCTAAAAGTTCTCCAACTTCAGAATGCAGGAGAATGTTGTCCAAAATGAAGATTCTTGTCACCACCCCTCGATATCCCAATGCCTAGTTACATTACTGAAACTTCTGAGCCATCTCTGTTATCTTTATAAACCTGCTTCCCGTGTCTATCAGACAGCAGTCCTGTTCAGCTTCTCTGAGGTCCAAATTTGCTCAGGCAGCTTTGACTCACATAGGCAGAACTTACTCAAGAGATCATCCAGGGGGTTGGATGAACTTTGTTTTGGAGTGATCAGTAGTTAGATTGAACAGGTTTTGAATTATTTATTCTTCAACTCAGAAAAACTTGTCTTCTTTTTTGACATATAACTTAATTATGAACATAAGGAGAAGTTGAAAAATGTGTTTTATGGATTAATGCAATTAATATAGTCTTTAATAATATGCTAGTGAAACAAGCAACTAACCCATTCTCTAAAATTACCCAGATCAGACTGAACCTTAATCAGTCTTCTCAAGTGGTCACAGAAAAGCACAGTAACTGATACCCGAAGTGATTGTGAATAAGTATGCCTTAAAATTGTAAGTTATCCCTGACTTACTAAAGCTTCATGAACAATCACATCAATCACATGTCTGTACACCCAAAACAGTACAATTATCCCGTTATTCTCAACAGTATACTGATTTCTTTATTATATAGATCTATTAAAGGTGGTAAAATAACATTTTAGTGAGAGATTTGCTAACTTGTTAGGGAATTATATAGTTAATTCTTCAGCCTAACATAGGCAGTGTGATTAGGCATTGTTTTTTTCTCATAATGTGTATTTCTTTAAAATGGGCACAATTATAAGTGACTACAAGAACTTTCCATTCTGAAAGAACTCCCTATGCTTATTACTTAAGAAGAATGTCTTATTTCTACTGTACTTTGAGTAGAGACTCCTTTTGCAACTCATGCACCCCACTATCTGTGAAGCCCACACCAGAGCTACCCTCGAGGTGCGAGGGTTCTGGTGATGTGCTAAGATGGTAAATGACAAGTTACATAGCCGTCACTCACTTACAATCACAGGACTAGAAAGAACTACAAGGTGCAAAGTGACATAACAGGGTCGATGCCCAGAATGTCCAGAAGAGAAATAGTAAGTGTTTTTATTCTCTTTTTGATTAGGAAGTAGCACAAAAGGAAGTTGTTTTTAATTACATGAGTAAACAATTGTGGCATTTGCCATGAAACTTGGCAGTTTCTATGCTCTTTAACCCATTTCCTGTTTAGGAAAAAAAGTACGGCTCACTGCCAGCATTCATTTAATATCACACATAGGAATGCTACGTTTTCTAAGACTTGACATTTTCAACGATCGAGAATTACTATATTTTGTAAATGGAAATACCACTTCTAAAAATTCTGTAAATAGAATGCTGTAAATAGAATGACGTCATTTGTTTCTAAAGACTATCGATATACTAGAGCAATGCAAAAATAATTATAAAAGTGTGATATTTCATGGCAGACTTTAGCAGTGAGGTTAGGAACATAATCCGCGAGTTATCTCGGGGTAAACGCTTCAGCGCCAAGTGCCACCAGGGAGTATTCTCAGGGCAAATGGGAAATGGGTTAAAAGGAAGAGGTAAAATCTTGGTGACTTCATTCACTGAAGTTTAACTTGCTTCAAGAGATAGATCTCATTAAAGGTTGCTGCCTCTCCGGCCCTCAGAAGCTGTTCACAGGGCACTATGGGAATATCTTATGTTGCAAAAGAATTTTATTCTCCAAAGAAGATGAATCACATTTTTAGAACTTAAAAAATATTTTCTCATCATTTTAAGTGTCCACATCCATCTTGCTTTTCAGGTCATTCTGAATTGGTGGTCTCCTACCCTAAAACCTTTCCTCAGACAGGTTTCACAAAGAAATCTTATATATTCTAATAGAATTTCCTTTTCAAAATAATCCTTTACAGAGAAAAAAAAAATATGTAAGAATATTCAGTGTAACTTTTTCACTATTACAAAAATAAATAGAATGGGTCTATAATTAATCTGTAATGAGACTTAGCTGAATTATACCCATGGACTAAAATACTATCCTGCCATTATAAAGGATACTGAAGATATACATATTCAAATATAGCACAGGTTCCAAGCTATTAAGCTAACAAAAAAAAAAAAGAGAGAGAGAATGAGCCAAAGGACAGACCAACATATATAGGTTTTGCTATCATTTGCACACTGAGAGAGTAACTGCAGACAAATGTACTAGCGAATGCATAAAACATCTCTGCACAGATATATAAGAAAGTGGGGACATCTAGAAACTGCCTCTGGGAGAGATTCTAGGAAATTTTGGGTCAGCGTTGGAAGGAAAGCTTGTTCTCACTATAGAACCTTCCATACTGCTCAAACATTTTTTAAACCACATGCCTGCTTTAACTTTTAATGATTTTAATTGTTAGAAAATAATATTAAACATTTAAAAGCGGGAGTAATCAATCAATAACTTATTTAAAATATCACTAATTAAAATCAAGTAATCAAAGGAAAGAAATAATTTTTAAATAGACTTTTATATCACAGTGGATCCTTTTGTAATGAAAACAACACCGCTAAACTGTACATTTGCATGTATAATAGATCCATTTTTCCTAAACCAAAATGCACTCTCTTCCGTTCTGAAAGCTCAGGAAAAATTTGCACTAAATCACCAAGCAGTTAGCTCTTCCAGTCTTGCAGACAGAAAGGGCACCAGGAAAGCAGCTGCATTTGTGGAAAAGGAGACAGTGAATCAGGATGCAGCCCTGTGACCTCTGGCAACAAATAGCGCTCAGTGTGAAACGGGCACTAATAGAACTTTCAATGCTGAAACCCTTTGCTTGAGCTGGAGTAATTAGAACTGTAATTCAGATTTGGGATTTTTCACTGAGGTTTCACAGCTTATGAAGTCAGAAGAACAGGGTTATTAAATCATAGCCTAGTACCAAGTCAGAGAGATTTTTCTAAATGTAGAAGACGGGGGAAATGCAAGCACCAGCTGAGCAGTCCTGTGGGTGAGGCGATGAACCCGTCCACGCACAGCTAATGACCTGTTTTAGGGGCACAGCTCATATATTCCAAATAACAGGGGGGAAAGAATTCCAAATAGCTTAACATCATTAAACCCAAAATGCTATTGGATCCTTCCTCTCTGGCATCATAAAATACCTTCTCCAAGTAGGGAAGGGATATGTTCGCTGTAAATCACAGAAAGTTTATGCCACCCCAGATGCAAACTTCACACTTACTTGTTCACTCTGGGGAAGGTTCATGGGTTTGCTTTGTTTGGGGTTGGGTTTGGGTTTTTTTTTTTTTTAAGCAATAATAGTCTTTGTAGGATGGCTGCCGTGTCAGCATTTATCTTGAAACTCATGGATATGAGTTCTGACTGGAGTCACCTTTCTGACAAGTGTTATTGCGACTGTGTTTTATATCCCTGTTCAGAATGGTTTCTAATGATAATGCTCTGTCTACCTCGCTGCTTCACACTAAATTATAGATGCCACGATGACAGGGCAAACTGCATCTGAGCGCAGAGCCCGACTCCCTCTGTGTGATGTCAGTGCCTACACCCTTCTGTGCCTGGAATTAAAAATGCGAAGTGAAGAGATGCAAAACATTTGTGCTTAAAAATAATGTTCTGTCAGTTATTAAACAAGTGATATTTCATTTAATCAGCTCAAGGGATTATTTTAAATGAAAAGGCAGAGAGGATGATTTTATTAACACATTCCTGCCCTAGCGTCCTACTGTAATAATTCTTTACCTGCCTAAATTAAAAAGTTATAATTCAGTCTGTCTACAGGAAGAAGTTCTGGGTGATTGGATTTTATTAGTTCTTTGATTTTTAGTTGCTCACAAATGGAGGTAAAGGCTGAAAAGCTTATCCTACAGCAGTGAGAATGGTTTAGCTACTTAATAAATCACTCATTCTCTAGATGGTGATTGTATCCAGGATTTAGAAAAAATAAGTGTGCTTCCGAATATGGTTTTTCATTGAAATGAAGTCTGACCAATCCACTTATATATTTGAACCTCCCTTAAGTCATTCCACCACATATTTAAGCCAACGTGGGAGACTTAGCTTCTATCCAAAATGTATCTCTAAGTGTTATTTACTTGTCGATTACATATAAAGCACCGTGCTAGAATCTGAAGAAAAAGAAGAGACCAAAAGACAAATAAAATCACAATTCTGTCCTTGACAGAGCTTAAAGGCTCATAGGGGAGGCACCTATCTAAACAAAGAATACGAAGGAGTCAGCGAAACAAAGGGGGGAGAAAAAGTGAATGGAAGTGACTGACACTAAGGGTGAAATACTTACACTGCCCCAGTGCAAAGAGCATAATCATTGCAAAACCTTTTACGAATATGCAGTTTTACGGTTTTCCAAGTGTTTTCAGATACGTGATCATGTTTGCTCATTTGAGCTCCGAAATAATTTTGTGAGGTTAAGAGTATATTATTTCCATTTTGCAAATGAGAAAACTGCAAAGAGAGAAATAAATATTTTTTCCTGATCATTGATCTCCTGATTTAAACCTGAACTTCAAAGTTCTTATTAAACCTATTGAAGCAAAGATTGCTGACCTAGGGATTGTTTGGTCATCCCACGTCAAAAGGAGCACTGAATATGGAACTGTAGGGATGAACAAAAGTGCGTAGTTTCTCTATGATTCCAAACGGGACCATGATTCCAAACGAGAGTAGGGATTAGAATCCTTCATCATTTTTGCATCTGGCTTTTCATTAATGTCACCAAATTGTTTTAATTTTTCCTAGAGAACAGTGGATATGGCATCCACTAACACATGGTATTTAGACACAGCTCCACTCCCAGCTGACTTTTGTCTCTTTGATTTCTACCAAGAGGATACTGCAGCAGCTCTGTAAAGTCCTGCTTATTCACTTACTCGCTTATTCATTAATTCACTCATTCATTCATTTATTCATTCATGCAAGCATTTGTTGAGTATATTTAGTGCTTCTGCTGAGTCGGTCTCTACCCATGAGGTACAATATGTGATTAGTTCATTAATTAGTTTGTATATTCAACCCAAATTCTGAGTGCAGAGATCTCTACCAGATGCTTTGAAAGACATAAAGATGAAAAAGAAATGGGGCCTGCCCTCAAGAATCTTAAAATCTAGTAAGAGAAGGAGATTGGAAACAACTACGTAAAAGAAGCAAGATGAAATCAAGGTATTACGGTAGGAAGAAAGATTATCAAACTGTTCAGCCTTCTAGAGGAGAAGCAAAAATAAACACAGGAGGACTTTTTGGAAAGGAGTATTTAAAAGGAATATTTTCAGCCCCTTTCAGAAGTAGCTCTCTAGAAAGGATGTCCTCATGCTAATTGTCATATTCTTTCAAATTCTTTTCAAACATGCAAATGTCATCTAGTTCCTGCTGTCACTCAGTATCAATAGTTATCCCTGTCCCTTGGGCAGAATTATCTTGGCTATGTAAAGAAGCAGGGAATTCAGCCAAAAATGCATTTGGTGAAAGTGGCTTTCTGTTGTATATGGAACATACTCCTATCATTTTCACTCATTTTTAGTCCTTTTGATGGATCTCTCCAATTGGAAAGAATTCAAAACCAATTTCAGTGCAGATGCAAATAATCCTAACAAATTATTCTATAAATATATCACCAATAGCAATACTTTGTGAGGTTAATAGCCCTTACTTATCAAATAAGGAAACCAAAAAACAGAAGCTGTGTCCATGTGAGGAGAGTAAAGTAATGCTGAATCCAGAGAGCTCCTGGTCAGCATGACTGTGCTACATACAACCTAGAAGAGTCCTAACATTCAATGGGTTGGCTAATCAATGGGGATTTGGATCTTTTTGAAAGTAACTTGTCATTTGCCAACTCCTGTTCTAGATGTGTGTGGGGGAGATGAGGGAGATTATGTGGTAGAGAAGGAGATAGAGACCACATCATAACTCTCATTAGCAGAGAAGTGAGAGTAGAGCCAGCTCTCTGAAGGGCGGACTAATCGTATCACAACTCTTGCAAATTGGGATCGAGGAAGCCACAGATGGGAGTTGATGTACCTTGTCTTCTTTCACCGATTTTTCCATGTACAAACTATCAACCCCAAAATTTCCACTTAAACTAGAAGGTATAAGTCACACTATATGGCCTCATATGTATCAAACTTTCTGAATTAGGACTTTATGTGTAATACAGTAGATAATGTAATATCAATGCCATCCTGAGTTAACTTATTTTCTTTGGAAACTGCATTGTAGAGGGGGGACATTTCAGGGTTGGAATAGGAGAATTACTCTATTTAATATAGACCTTTCAAAATGAATGGGCAAAAGATACATGTTTTAATGAATAGTATTATAACATTAACAAATCTCCTAGCCTTACTTCTTCCATGATCAGGGGACTTACTTTCTAGATTAAGAAATTATAGTTAAAAATCTAAACTGTCGTGTACAGGAGGCAGTAATCCATCATAATAAAATTAACAACAATAATATTAGCAACAAATAACCAATGAGAACTTTCTAGGTGCCAGGCAGTGTACACTCTGACCTTATAGCTCATGTTCTCCTCCAGCACTCTGTATCAGGGGCAGGACTCTAAAGTCGGACACGAATGACTTTGAATCTTGTCTCAGAGCTGCGTAACCTTGGACAAGTTATTTTATGTTCTAAGCCTCAATATCTTTATCTGTAAAATTGATATAATAATACCACTTCAAAGGATCATGTGAGGATGAAAGAAACCCTGTAGAAAAGCACAAAGCAAAACCCCATATTATGGCCCATTACCTTGCACATAAATGATCAACAAAATCTAGGTGATTTCTAGAAAAAAAAATAATGGAGGCTTGTGATGACAAGTTGAAGTGAGAATTTAGATGGCTAATATAAGTTTTGAAATTGTGTATACATATAAATTATACTGTATATACATATAATATTTATCTCTACAGATTACTTTATTTAACTTTTAAGTTCTTTTTACAACTATTAATAGATTTTCAGTTTAAAATTAATTATTTAAGAATGAGCTTTAAAAGTTAACATGGGATTAACTGAACAGATCACACTCAGAACCTAAAAATTGGATGTGTAGCTATGGCTGTGGTTAAGACATTATTTTACTTCTCCACTACAATGGAGTGTATTAAAACACACACACACACACACACACACACACACACACACACACACACACTCAAATATAAAAATAAAAAGAAATTCATGCATAAAGCATGATGCCCTGAAGCATATTAGATCTGTTTATCTCTTTGTTTAAAATGAATGCTACTTGGTATAGTTTACATAACATGGCAGGGATCAGCTTGATAAAGTGTTTATATCACCTGGGAAACACACTGGCTCATTTCCTCAACACCTTTCCACATGACTAGCTTGCCAGCAAGTATAATAGCAAACAAAGTTTTAATAGGTCAAGAGCAGAGTAACTGCTCACATTAACAGGAGGGAGACAGGGGCTTGACATGCACCAAGGCTAATAACTGACACTTTCAGCACGCATTTTTGAATGCTGCTTAATGGGGAGTTTAGAAGGAAAGGCGTTTATAAAATCCTGAGATTACTTACAAGCGTTGGATAGAAAGAAGAGGGAAAGTGGAGCAGCATCGCCGTGCTTGCACACTTGAAAACGTGGGTGCACTTTAAGGCAGGTGGCTCATAAACCATTTCTTCATCACCTGTCTCCTTTATCAACTCACAGTTAACTCCATTATGAAGTTTAAGGATTAACTGCATCTCTTCCATTTTCTTTAAAGCTGCCCAAACTAAAAGAGACTCTCTTTTATTTGTTGTCTAAGCAAAGCTGCTACTTAGGGTTCATTTTTGTCATATCACATCAGTTTTGCTGAAAGCTGCAACAAGACAGATAAACACATGATCTATCTTGGAATCTTTTTATTGCCTACCAGGAGAGGAAAAAAAAGGGGGGAAGTTGAACATCCTTTCTTCCTTTCTTCCTTTCTTTGCAGCCTTGTCTTCCTAGGGCGGTGTGATTATTTATGAAGTTAACAGCATCTACAGAGTTCATAATTCCTTTTTATCCACCAGAAGCACACACAATAATATGTTTTAATAAAGTTTTGCAAGTGCTCAGATGAATAGCTACGTTGCTAACCCGGGCTTTCGCAGCCCATAAATGACAGACTTGCTCAATATTGTATTTATCCTTTCCACATTACCAAGAGGGAGGCAAAATCTTCTGCTGTATTTAAACAGAAGAATGGACAGACTTCCTTTTGTTGCAAAGTCTGTGTCTTTTGTGAGTATACTATAATTGAAGCCCCTTTAATAATACAGGATCTGGAGAAGCTCTGTAGAAAAAGAATTGGGGGCGCATGTGGAATGTTCCTTAGACACGACTCACTGTAGCAAATAGAAAACTTTGTCAATATGTATCCAGGCTCCTGAGGGATACAATCCGTAACTGAATCATAGGTAAATAGATGGATTAGATATGGCAGTGGCGGGAAACACGTGCTGAAAAACAAATCCACAAGAACAATTTTACAGGGCCTGCCTTCTATTTTCATAAGGAAACGAAGCCAAATAATCTGACAAGGGCAGAAATCAAATCATCTGTCAAGTTCCTCTACCTTTCATTTATCACACAGTTTAATACCGTAATGAAAAATAGCAAGTGAAAAATGAAGTGAATGACCAATGAAAAATGCATTCTCTGAGGACACAGTAATGTGTTATTAGCCTAAATCCTCCACCCCTGAACACGTAGAACTGCTAGGGGAGGCTCCGTGGTCACAGAACCCTTTTCATTCACGTATGACAAATCCTGGGATAACATTAGCATTGAGGTTGGGAGAGCCCTCGGTATATAAAAGCTTCCCTCCTGTCCTCAGTCCTCTCAGGCTTCTGAATTTTTTAAATCTCATCTTGACATCAAAATCTGAGCTCGTACAGGGTCTCTGTACATCAGCAGAGGCCCAGTAAGCCCATACTCGGCAAAGAAATTTAGTGGTGGAGAGAGAGAGTGGAACTGTCCTGTGTGGACTGTTCGTGACATGCCCACGACCGATCTTCACAGTCGCCGGGTAAGGTAGTGTGAACCCCGTTTTCGCAACTGAGGAAACTGAAAATCAGAATAATAATGGCTAACATTTACTGAGCACTTCGTATGTGCCGAGCATTGTTCGAAGTACTAGATGAACTCTTTTGATCTTCACAGTAACCCTGGGAGTGGGTACTAGTCTGAAATCACTTCAGGTGCGCTGGACCCGAGGCTCAGAGAAGTCAAGGAAACCCAAAGTTTACACACCCGGCAAGTGGTAAAGCTCGATATCTGCCCTAAGCAGCAAGTTCCAGGCCTCCTCCCCAGCCACGACCTCTCAGTGCCTCTTAAGCCTAAGGACCAGGAGGGCAGTGAGAACTCGCTTGGGACAAAACGAGTGTACGGCCGCCTGTGGTTTATTACAGGGAAGGCTTTATTAAGGAAATAGTTTTAGGAATAGCGATGAAATCGCTCCATTTAAATAATACCACCCATTAAAATAATATATCATTTATCCTCGAATTCCTCCTGTCCAAACAGTGTAAGCTTGGAGAGGAGATAACATTTATATTACATACTTGGTACAGTCTAGCAGATTGTGGGTACTCAAATCAGTCTCTTGCTCCTAAGCCAAGATGATTAATAAGGCAGAATATATTTATTTCAGAGGAGCGGAGGAGTCGATTCTGATTTAGACAGTATGTGCTGTTGAGCTGCGAAACAAAATTGACCTCGGCATAATTAGGTTGGACACGGTGGAGCGAGGACTTGAACACAAATAGTTCTATTTTGACAAGTAGAATTCAAGAGCGGCTGGTTTCTTTTTCTCTTTCTCCCCCACCCCTTTTTCCAAAAGGAGGATGATGATTATTTAATATTTGTTGAGTGCCAACAGTGTACTCAGTGCTGCATAAGACCTAGGAACTGGATGTTGGGAACTGCCTGAAGGGAAACGTTAGCAAATTAAAATCCGTAGAATCAGCATGAAGGCTGCTGAGGAATACCTGATTACAGGAAGACTCTCTGCACCTGTCCCATAACAGCAACAACAACAACAAAAGTGATAACGCAAGAAAGACAACCCTGTATGGTTCAAATCGTGGCAATGCAGTCGGGCGGAAAAGCATGGTTTAAAAGAGAGAACTCCCGCCCAAGTGAAGCTAATGGAAAGGAACACAGACTTGAGCAGGCAAGATGGAGAGCAGGAAAAGGAAGAATAAATTCAAAGAACAAAGACATCAAGGCAGATGATCAGCCTTCCTGCAACTCCCCCATGAGGAGGAGGCCTGGAGGAAAGGCAGCCGTGGGTCAGGGTATTAGGAGCAGCCCAGGCACACTCGGAGCACAGTTAAATTATCACTCAGCCTGTGTGCTGTGGCACAGAGCACAATGTGTACCTTTCTGGCCCCAGGGGTGGTGAGGGAAAGTTCACTTTTGATGGTGAAGGTGAAGCTGCGTCCTGGGGACAGGGACATCGAAGACAGCTTCGATCGAAATTGCATTCTCTTACCTCATCAGGGGCTGATGGACCTCACTTGGCAAGTCCTAGAGCAGCGCCCCTGCCCCCGCAAAAAAAAAAAAAAAAAAAAAAAAAAAAGCTGTCCACACACCATCATCTGTGATAACAGTGGTGGCAGCCGCTGTAGCTCCAGAGAAGGCAGGTGTCCCGGTAGACACCCGGCCTTGGGACCGTGAGCTCAGGGCTCACCTCTCAATGAGCAAGGTGGCGTTCTGGAAAGAAAGACTGCAGTAGTGGCATCAGGGCAAATTGGAGAAGGCTCAGAAGCTCTGGAGTCCTTTTGAAGGAGTCCCCAAAACCATGGCTAAAAGAGATAACTGGTGGGTGTGATGCCTTCTGACTTTCAAAGGACTTTAAGATAAAGAGAGAAAAGAAAATAATCCTTGCAAGAGGCTGTTAAGCTAAATTGGTAACCATGGGGCAAGTGTTAAAATTCTGTTACATCTTAAAAACTAGTTAAGAGATGGAAAGCAATGAGTAGGAAGAAAAGGCTGGGTTTCTTTTTTTTTTTTTTTTTCCTGCAGAAAGGTTAATTGTGGGGAGCCCAGGGAAAAATGCAGATAACAGCTTTCTTCTGTCTTAATAACAACCTGGAAGAGAAAGATGAAAAGCAAGATGGCAAAACTGGTTGATGAAAAAGAATTATTTAAGGGTATTTGAGTCATGGGAGAATCTGAGAGTCTAGAAAACACGGATACCTGGGGGTGGGGGGGCAGTGGCGTGGTAACCAGGAAATTTTGAAATCTCCCAGCAAGTGAAAATTCAGCTAAAGCAAGCAGAGAGCAATCCATCTCAGAAAGGAGAAAGAAAAGCCTAAATCACCTAAACATGTCTCTCCAGTGCTTGGCAAACAGGATGTGGTTGCCCAGCTGATTCTTTTGTACAATTAACCAAGACTAGGGCTTGGTCATTGTGGAGACTAGTTGATCTTCTGCCACTGTTAGACCTGAGCTCCTCAGTATTTTATTTTCTCCAGTTGTAAAATAAGGACAATAAAATTGGCCTCATTTGTAGGAACTGAGGGATCAGATGTGTTCTTGATTGAAAATTCTGAATGAGACAGTTTTACCCCCATATATTTATTGATTGAATTAGTGGACAATTCTCCAAAACACCCAAGTGGCTTTCGTGTTCCATTCTTCTGTCTGCCTTTGGCGCATGACTAAAGCTCTTTTCTGTTCTCAAAAAAGAGCGGCTTTATTTCTACAGATGGCACCAAAGCGTACCCTGTGTGTGTAAGTCAGTCATTGTCCCCTGGAGAAAGGTGGTTGTTCATGAATAGGAAGTTAATCAGCTTCTTATAAGATAAATTCTAGCTATTTCAAATTTAAAGGAAATACTGTCCCACCCCAAAGCCTGATGAATACTATCACAGGATGCCAGGAAGTGAATTCCTACTCTCCGCTACTTCCCACCCCCACTCTCCATCCCCCACCATCTGGAGAATAGAGCCATCCTCTGAAAAAATAACTAGGAGGACAAGAGTTTAGGGTGACCTTGTGGCTGAATTGAATGGTGTCAGCAGTTGTAAAGGTAAGAAGGGCTGATACCATAACACCTGCAAAGGACTTTGCAGTTTAAGAAGTGCTTTCATAGCCATTATTTGTGTGCTTCTCACAAGCACCCTATGGTGGAAGGATACTATTTTGTAGATAAGAAAACTGAGACCCAGAAAGGTTCACTGCTAGTTAATGAACAGAAGAGCTGGAACTCCAGCTTGGCTATTCTAATGACACAAACCCATTCTCTTTCCAGTCACTGAATAAAAGGAGAAAGAAAATAAGCCTGTCCTTCAGGACTTAAATAGGCCCACAGACGTGTGGGATGGTTGATATTTACCACACCTGTGATTTGGGGCGATCCCTCTGCTACCCCTCCTAACACACACACGCACACACACGCACGCACACACACACACACATGCACATGCATCCCTCACCCCAGCCCAGCTTGGAGAGCATTTAAGGTAAATGGAAGTGGCAACTCAGACACACTTGTTAGCGAGAGCAAACCACTGGAGAGGTGTGTTTACACATGCAGCGTCACCTTCAGGAGGTCTGTGGAGATTCTGATTTCTATTTGCACTCATTTTATGTTAGTGATGTTCATATTACATTAATCTCTGCTAATGTGAGATGGGAAGTTACTAACACAATGAGACTCGATTGAACAACTTTCAGCCTTTGCTGGCAAAGGCAAAATTTGCTAGCAGAACACCAAGTCCAATCTTCAATCAAAACAGAAGATACAGGGACATCAGTAGTTCCTATATTTCAGATCCAGAGTAGAGCCAAGGTTGAGGTAAGAAGTTTTAGATCCAAGAAGTTTGTGAGTGGGGAGAGCCAGCAGGAACCACCATTGGGCTTGAGGTCTTGCTTTCGTTACTCTGAATTAAAAGAATGTAATTTGTGAATTTCGTAGCTTCATATTCACTTGACTTAGCAGAGCTTCAGGCAAGCACGGATGTTAAACTCACCAAAATAATTGTCTAATCTCGTTTATCAGGCCAGGACAACATTCTCCACCCCTTCACCACGTGCTAAACCACTGGGAAAGGGCTTAGCCTCACCGGGGCATCTTGCTCCTGACCACTTTGTAAAAGTGCTAAGAATGGCAGAAACACTCAGACAAGGAACCCCTTGAAAATGAAAGGAAAAGGAGAGGAAAAAAAGCCCCGAGTGTGGGGATTGGCCTCAGGGCATTGCGCTATTGGCTGAGTGTCCCCAAGAAATTCTGAGGGGTTAACGTCAACAGTAAATCTTATTTATTCTAGGCTTCCCTGAGACAGTGATGGAAGCCAATTGGAAATGCTTTCGGGACCCAATAATAAGCTGGAAAAGGTCGAACGTATTTTACAAATGAATCTCCTTTTCTGCCTGTGCGTTATAGATATATAATTTCGATCGTCAGGTGGCCAGCTATTCTAAAATCCAGATGTGTGGTCAAAGTGCTGAGGTTCTCAGGTCATAAGCCAGCCTTGCCCCACAGAGCTTCTGGAGTATCTGCTTCAAAGTTCTGCTGGGAACACGCACATATTTCAAACTCACCTTCATGACTGAAACCTCTTTGAGCTATTATTATTTTTCTTTTTAGTAGGCTAGGATTTATCGCTATAACATATACGTGCATGCACTGTATAATAAAACTTCCCTGATTACCTTATAACTGCACATTAAAAATTTACTAAGATAAAATTAATGTGGTTTTAATAATATTGTTTTAATATACAGAATGTCAGGCGACGGGGAAAAACTATTTGGAATTCAGTGTGCAATATGCTACTTCTGCAGCACCCTCATAACAATAACTGCACTGGCAGACAAGCGTCGTCTGTTAAAATCTGTGGTACGTGCATCCCAGGGGAAATGGCTGAAGTTGGGGTCTTTTAAAATGTGACTGGACATGGCTTTTGTGACTATAACATAGAGAACTTCCCTGCGTGACAGGAAGACTGGGGCCAAATCAACATATACAGAACGTTGTTTCCTGTACACTCTTCTATGAGATTCAGCCAGAGAACATAACTTCAAAGAATCTTTTGATGGAGAAAAAATGTTTTCATTCGCCCGTTTTATGATAGTGCTGCAGGATACTTACAGTTGATTTACTATAATGACAGGACCTGGCTGCTGTCCCAAAGGAAAAGAAATCCTACTTTTCTCCTGCCACCTGCCTGCCACATTTATTATTCCCGGCTAGTGATGTGGACAGGCAAGTGATGGGTTAAAGAGAAAGATGGTTGGAACGAGGCGAGTAGAGATCATTAGGCTCCCACCAAAGACACTTGCATAAGGCCTGTGACCCAGGGCGGGAACATTCCCATGGTCAGGTGCCTGCTTGCTTCAAACCTCAATAAAGAGAGCAGACCTCCCAGCTCTGTAGGGCTGCTGAGGGGATCTGAGGGGCCAGAGAGGAGTGACAATCTGGCTTCCACCCCTTGGGCAAAGACTCAGCCAAGGAAGTGCCAGGACACTGTGCTGACCCACTTTGGGCCCTTCCCCTCTGTTTGTTCCCAGGCAGAAGAGATACAAAAGCATCACTATGGCGTGGGGAAAAGTTGGAGAAGCACTCTGGAAATTGACATGCAAATGAGCACTCCAAGTACTCCCCTTTGTTCTCAACACTCCCATGGCTGGGACCTGTCGGAAGACACCAATCGGAAGAGGGGCAGGGATGGGAAGGGCCTAGTGGTTTTGCAGCCAGAGTCTCCCCTTTGAGGGGTTGTTTCTCTACCATGCCCCAGTCTGAGCTGGTACAGGTGAAAACTAAACATGCACCTGCCAAATGCCCGGGAAGCCAACAGGGTTAGTTGTACCAGATCCGTATTCTGAAATAGCACATATGCATTTGGGCGGCCTGGTCTATGAATGATCCTAGCTGCCCACAAAAGTCCTAAAATGCAAACATGCTTCATAATCCCGGGTCATGAAAGAAACCAAATATTTCAAATACGACAAAGGCAGCTGTCACCACAACCCCAGTTCCTGCACCCTGAGCACAAGTACAACTTCCTGCATTAGGAAGTTCAAGTTCTAGACGAAGGTCCTCCCTCCCTTACTCACTTAATCATTGTTTTTTAAATCACCACTGCCGCTGATAGCCTACATGCTAAGCTCCCACCAACAGATCCCAGGGCATACTAGGTGCAGTGCTAAATGGAGTCAAATATTGTCTTTGAAAGAGGAGGCACTGACTGGTTAATGGCCTGCACCAGGCTGCAGAACTCTCTTTGGTTTAATTTATGATAAATACTAGAATCTAAGAAAACTGGTCCATTAAGTGGGTAACGCAGGCCATGTGTAAAAGGAGTTGGCAGCGAGGAAGTGGGGGTGCATATGAGCGCTCTGAAATTGGGGCTCAATATTAGAAAATTAGTAGATTCATTCTGATTCTAAGAAAAAAAAATTAAAACGACAACAACAAAAAAAAAAAAGTCCTGCTTCTTTATACTATGTGTCCTCTCGTCTCACCAACGTGAGGCAGATTCTCTCTGTGTACAGGGTCATTCCCCATCATCATCTTCTCCCCCTCCCAATTATTCCAGAGCCAACACTTCTTAAAAGTATCCACCCTCTTTCTCCCTCACTAGAGACATTCTTTGTCAGGAATATCAAGCCGCAAACTCAAAGCTCTAAGGTCTGTTGCTGGATTTATTGTCTACTATCTGCTGAGGAAGATTATTTTAATTTAGTATCAACTCAGTTGACTCAAAAGGAAGTTGTCATCTCATGCAAGAAGTCCAAAGGAGGGACAAGCCTAAGCAAGCCTGGTTAATTCGGTGACCTAAGATCATCGAAACTAGGTTCTTTACATCTTTCTGCTCTTGCCTCCTCGGCCTATGAGTCTTGTCCTCAGCCTTGCTTCTCACTTAAGTTTGTAGCAACAGCCACACCCTCTGACGATGTTCAGATGCAGAGAAGGAGTCTTTGCAAAAATTTTTGGGTCTCTTTTTAAGTTGACACAAAACTCGTACCAAAAGCCACATTCGGCAGACATCCCCCTACCTTCTCACGGTTGCACTAGATCACTGCCAACGCAATCATCCTTGGAGGCACTCTTAACACCTCTCTTTATCTAATGACCCACATTCAATCTGCCAGCAAGTCCTGTCAGCGGTTCCTCCAAACACGCCCTGCCTCTGACCAGATCGCGCCTCCCTTCCCCAGCACCGCCTCGCCCGCACGGTGACGGTGACGGCGGCCTCCTCAATGGTGCCCTCGCCTTCCGTCCGTTCCCGTGTAGTCTCTCGGTGCGAGAGCTCGATCTTGCTTCAGCTCCACTAAAAACGTCCATGTGCCTTTTCTCATCACAGTCAAAGTAAAAGTTCTTCAAGGCTGACTCCTTGCTATGCCCACGGCGCCTGTTTATCATCTCTCTGCATTCATCCTTATCACCGCTCTTCCCAGACTCTGCTCTAGCCACACTGGCCTCCCTGCCTTTCCTTCTGCATGTGACCCACACTTCTACCTCCCAGCCTTCGTGCAGGCTGTTTTCTTCTTCCTGGAACACTGTTCCGCCAGCTCTCCAGATTACTTCAAGTCAGTAATCAGATGCCACCTTCTCAGTGCCACCGTTCCTGGTCACACTATTTAAAATGGCAGCTTTTTTCTCTCTTCCTACATCCCCAATGTTCACCTTGTCTGGTTCTTCTCCATAATATTTCCTACCATTAGCATACTATATAGTTTATTTATCTTGTCTTTTTTTTCATCAGAACTTAGAACAGTAACTGGCACCAGTAGAAACTCATTAAATACTTGTGTGACTAAATTCTGAAGCCATTTGTGAGCAACTAGATCCAGAATGGCTTTAACCAATTATGATTCATGCCTGGGGCTGAGCTTGCTTCTGAAGAAAGTAGCTGGAGGGGATCAAATATATGGCAGCTGAAGGAAACCGGACTTTGGGTGGCAAACACACAATATACAGATGTCAAATGATAATGTACACTTGAAAATTATATAATTGTACTAACCAATGTTACCCCAATAAACTTAATTAAAAATTTAAGAAAATAATTTAAAAAAAAAGTAGCTGGGCAGAGGGAGATATGGCCCTTGGGAAAGCTAAATGGTATGGGGGGATGGGATATTTATAAGGAAAAAAAGGAAGATAGGAAGAGTTTTGGGAACTATTAACGGTGTTGACACGCATTTCGTGACTGATATCCCTTTAAAAGCAAGAGAGAATTATCACGCTTATCCTGTCAAAAAAAAATAACTTGTTTGATTGAATCTTTCCCCCCCACACATTTTGACTATCTGACTTTGGAGGTGCATCTTACATATCAGTGCTATATTATAATCCTATAACTGGGAGTACTTTTTTTCTTAGTGCTTTATAAAAGGATGGGGCACCTTAAAATGGATGATTTCTTAGAGTCAATGAAATCTTAGTATCCCTTGAAATATGGTACGCTTCTGAAATATGAAGCAATACCAAGGAAGAAAAACATGTCATCATCTTTGTCCATAGACACATAAGCGGGCCATTATTAAAACCAGTTTGGAAATCTCTCATGATCTCCGGCAACACTGGACGTTCTCTTGTTCTCTTGCCTTCCTATTAGGAAGCTTTGATTTAAGATAATGTCTGAGCAGAGACGCTTCCTTCAGCGGTGTCATTTGACCCAGATTGTATGTTTTTATAGCCCGAGCCAATTACTTAAAGTGACTTTGACTATAATAGGGACCTGTGACATTCCTCAATATTATTGCATTAGTCACCCTGGAACAGTTTCTGGCTTGTGTTTGTGATCTGGCTCTGATTGTGCCTTCTCATCCTGGTGTTTATATGATTGGTTGCTGTCCCATAAAATAATGACCTGTGCGTCCTTGAAATTAAACCCGCTCTGATTTTCTTTATTTCTATAAGTCCCTGGCACAGTGTAAATCACCTGTATCATTCTGATTACTAATCAAGTTTTTTTTTCAAACTTTTTAATCTGTATTAACCAAATGAGGGTTGGCCTACTAGTCAGCTTGGGTTTTGCTCTTGACTCTATTCCTGGGGAATGGAGTAAACCTGGGCACATCATTTACCTTCCTCTACTCTCGATTTTCTTGCTAAACATGGGAAGATTGTTCTAGATCATCCAGCTCTTGAAGTCTGTGCTGGAATGGGTTTGTCGGGCCAGACCCAATGTATGTTTATCCTGGGCTACAGTTCCAGCCTCCATTCCAAGGCTGCATTGGAAGAGAGCTGGACCTCATCAAATGCACTAATTTATCTATGAAATAGTTAGCTAAGCACTGACTATGAGCTCCTTGAGGGCAAAGACAATATGTCTCATTGATCTTTGTAACCCATCACTGGACAGACACTTCTTGAAAGTAGGGACGATATTGTAATTCATTTCTCTATCCTCAGTGCCTCACAGAGTGTAAGTACCCCATATGAATTTGTTGAATGAATAAACAACTGAAATGTGGTACTCCAGCTACTATTTCCTCTTAGCTTTGATGGAAACCAGTTTCCCTTTCCTTCCATGCCTTGTGTCTGTGTTCTTCCCTCTCATATTTTTCTTGTTTTTCCTTCCATATTTCTAGTTTTGAAGTTCTTTTCTTTTTTTTCCCCTTCATTGGTATCATGTCATTTTTAATTAGTGTAAGTCCTACTATCTTCTTTGTAATAAAACATACGTGACATAAAAGTTACCATTTTGGCCATTTTTAGATATACAGTTCAGTAGCGTTAAGTACATTCGCACTGTGAACCATCACCGCCATCCATCTCCAGAACTTTTTCGTCATTCTGAAATGAAACTTCATACCCATTAAACAACAGATTTCTATCTGCCCCTCCCTCAAGCCTCTGGCAACCACTGTTGTACTTTTCGTGTCTATGAATTTGCCTATTCTAAGTACCTTATACAA
Organism: Eonycteris spelaea; assembly: GCA_003508835.1. NCBI lineage: Eukaryota > Metazoa > Chordata > Mammalia > Chiroptera > Pteropodidae > Eonycteris > Eonycteris spelaea. The sequence goes on from PUFA01000122.1 coordinate 1,028,541, forward strand.
CTGGAATTCTACTCTCTTTTATATCTTGGAGATTTTTCCCCTGCTCCATCTGACCCTCCTTTTTCTTTACTTTTTGTTTTTGTCAGTCCTTACAGCTGTCTCCCCCTTGCATTGGCTCTTTATCTCTACCCTTCTATGCATTCTTAGTTGCCATCAACTGCAGAGCACTTCCTGTACATTTTCTTCTTATATTTGTACATAATAGTTATATTTTAATTCATTCTTTCATAAAGTTGTGTTATATTTAAATGTGTTATGAAACATTTTAAGGGAAAAAATGTGACTTTAAAATTTTTGAAATCAGATTTCTGGAAAGGGCTAGCTCACAAAATGACAGCACTAGAAGGCACTGAATAAAGAGGAGAAAGAACAGAGTTATGTAGTTAGGAGGAGAAAACCATTGTTTCTGTTTGAAAACTACTGTAGGATTTACATAAGCTCACAGGATGCCAAATAACCTAAGCATACTCTGGCATCTTTCTTCTAATCATTGAGGTGTACATAACACACACACACACACACACACACACACACACACACACACACACACACACACACACACACACCACCACCCTCTCTCTCTCACAAAGAGAGAAAAGTCAGTTTCCTCAGTGACGAAAGGTAGGAAAGAGTACCAGAGTTCAGTTACAAAGACATATTGATTCCTCCTCTCTCATCAGGTACAAGTTAGCCACTCTAGTTATTGATGTTCAATACCAACTTTTCCCTAAAATCTGAACTGTTCATAGCAGACTGAAACAGAATATTTTGGAGAAATTGTGAAGAGCATAAGCACCAATTTTTTAAACACAAACATAAGTACATAGAGAAAGATATTACTATAGAATAACAAAATGTGTTTCATAAAATCTGGAAAACAAAGTAAAAACTTAAATTATTCCAAATTTCTATTCCCCTTTTGCCGGCATTCTCAAGTGTTTCTTTCCACGCACCAGGACTCTTTGAAATATATTGCGGCAGAGATGAAAGAAAGTTAAAGATTTTTAAGTAAATTATAATAAATAAATCTAGGGTCGGTTTAAGCCATGATATATAAGCAATAGTGGGTGTTTTAGAGTGCATGGTCATGGACAATGGATCCTCCTTAAAACGGGAAAAATTAAAGTGCTTCTCTCAAAGAGTGTTGTGACAACGAAATCAAATGTGTATGTTAAACATCTGATATTAACCCTAATTCTCTGTACATCGAAGCTGGGACACACAGAATAGAACGGCTGTTAGGAAAATTTGGCCTATCATCCAACATATGGATTTAAAATTATAGTATTGCACATTTGGGGATACTTGCTTTGGTTCCGGTTATACTTATTTTTTAAAATATCCAAATGTCATTCATACTTTTTTACATTTTTTTAAGCCTGGGGAAAGCACAGGACATTCGCACATGCAACCCAGAAGCAGCAGCTGGTTTGCACACTCAAACCTGTGATGTGGTTATAAGAACAGCATTTCTGTTCCCTCCATTCTTTCCCCCTTGTTTTCTCAATGTTCCTAGGTCCCTGTGATGTTGTCTCATCTGTATAATTTTGTGTGTTACTCATCCCTCTTAGTCCTTCGTTCTTACCTTTTCAGCCTTCTATTATAGTTTCTTTCTTACTACCCCACATCTTTCTTCCTCCTCATTTTTATGCCCTGTTTTATTCTCTACTCTTTTTATTTTGCATTAGCACTTTTTCATATGCATTTATTCTGTGCCACTTTTTAGTAAAACCAGTGACTACGATTTTCTTACCATCTTATAGTCAGGTTCATGATACCTATCCATTTCTGAAATTTATCGGCCTAGAAATCTTTTATCCAAAGTCATGTTGATGATAATAGCACAACCAGGAATGTTAGTGAATATATGAATCTCGAGAATAAAATAGTAACATGTCTACAGGCAGTTTTTTTTTTCAAATATTAATCAGATTCACATTTGATATAGTATTTCATTACCAAGTACCTCATAAGTACTCAATAAATGTTTGCTGCTCAAACTTAACTTACATTAATCAAAGCTTTCCCTTATATGATTTTGCTTCTCCCAACAACCTCTAGACATTAGGCAAGACATGTGATATTGTGCCCTTCATAGGGATAAAGGAATGGATGGTAGAAGATACATGATTGACTTACGACTATAGAGCTGTTTGGTCGCTAAGCCAAGCCTAGAACTCAGACTTCCTAATTCCAAGCATATGGCCCACCCCTGTGCCATGTTTGTGGCCATCGTCCTGCCCAGTGGTACCACTGTTGTTATTCTAGGACAGTATCTCCTGCTCTGGGGTCCTGGGGGCCTTCTGAGCATTACCGTTCTTTCCTGCTCCTTGATCTACGTAGTAATCCTAAAAATAGATGTTAGGAACCAACCTGCAGAGCTATTAGCAACACCAACTACAACTATAAAAGCTAACATTTACCGAGTGCTCATTCTGTGCCAAGTGATGTAATGGACATGGATTAAGTTCATTTGTTCCAGAATACGTGGCAATTTAAAGTGACTATAATAGAGTTCTCTAAATATATATATAAATTCTGTCTTACCAAACATTACCAAACTGTTTTACAGAGAAAATGTATCTGCCCATATGAAGGGAAAAGAAAAAGGAAAAGTCTTGAGATTAAAATGAAATCAAAGTGGAACCAAGGAATCTGGTCTCCAAGTCCTTTCCTCCTCTGCAACGAGTCACCAGTCTATACCATTCATCTTGCTGATGGAATAGTCCCAAACCAGCACTGAGCTAGTGTCATGAGAGAAGCAGATCTTTACATTTAAGATTGTCTCTCTGTCCTCAATTCTAAAGGTCTTCTCTCCATAGAGAGGTACCATTTGTCCTCAAGGTATCTATAAGACATTCCTATATGACTGTGTTAATTATTGGGGCACTGTCAGCAGATCATGGCAGAATTGGGGGATGTAATTATAAGAGAAAAATAAAGAAATCTCATGTCTAGGAAGAAGAAGCACTAGTGTGGAAATCAGATCAATTGGGGGAGGGAGAGGAGAACCTTATTGCCATATATAAATCCCAAAGAAAAGAAGGTACTCATGACAATAATAATTATTATTACTAAAATGAAAGAGAAAAGCTTGTTCTAAGTTCACTGAAAAGTTTCCCCTCAGTCTTAAGTGATTCTCTATTAGAGCCTCCCAGGAGTGCAAGCCTATAATTTTAATTATATCTTGGCATTCTCATAAAGCAAATAGGCTGCTCAGGCAGTATTTATTACCTGTTAGGAAGAATACTTATGAATATGCTGCAGTGATGGGCAATGGGCATTTTCAAGGATGGAAGGGATGGGTTGGAATACACGTAGGAGAAAAGTTGCTCATTAAGGGAAGGTTTGTTATCTAGGAATGTATAATTAAGGTAAAAGTCCCAGCTTCTGTGACAGCCAACATTCGGGCAGTTGTTTGATTCCTGCAGGGGTCAGGGATCAGCTCCTGCTACAAGATGTAGCCACATTAGTGTGTTAGTGAACAGTTAGAAAGTAAATTACAGCTGCCTTTCTCGAGCACATTATTGTCGGTCTTCATTGTTTTGTTTTTACTGTACATCAGCAGGACTGTGGCTTCTGAAGACTTTGTGTGACAGGTTAGGCATTTTATCCTTTGAGTAAACAGTAATCACGGTGTGAAGAAAGTGGGGCATTGGAGAATTTTTCCTATTCTTTGAGAATTCCACTCTTCCTTTTTAGTTTGCTCCAAGGGCTCATTGGGGATACATATATTAAGCCCTTTAAATAGTTCATAATAAATCTTTGTCTCAGGCTGATTCTGACAGTTTTTTAAAGAGTCTTTTAAGAGAGAATCCTCAATCATTTGTTAATCCATGGGGTGATCTTCAGACTTCGGGAAAAAAATAACAGCCAGGGCTCTTGGGTGGTAGTGACTATACAATGTACAAAAAATATATATAAATATGGAAAATCCCAAGAATATCACCTTACTGGGATTTCCTACACATTCTGTGTGTATCTAAATGCTTTCTTTCTTCCTCAACAAACCAAAAATAGAAGAAAAATAATTGTCATAATAATGAGGATTTTTGTTGATAATTTTATGTTTTTGGACTTATATGCATCTCCTAAAGTGTTAGACTTCAAATCACATAAGAGAGAATATTTGTTTTAAAGCAAGCTAATTCTCTTGATGGAAAGATAATTTTTTTCTTTGCCCTTGTTTCCCCTTTAAGACTACTTCTGTCTTCCCCTAAAAGACTTCTATGCACACTGACTGCTATTTTACTGGTTGGGGAGAAGCATTTCACTTTTCAAGAAAGGATTTAGATATTGGTTATTAGTATCAACAGAAAAACTTTAAAGAGCAAGACATAGCTTTCAGAATAAAGACCTTTCTAGGTTGGCTCTACATATTTTAGCTTCTACCTTAGAAATAAGCTAGTTTTTAAAGTGTAATCAATATTCATAACTTCAAAATATAGCATGATTTTAGCACCAAAAATAATATACAGCACTTAACAGAAGAAAGTAAAAACAATATTATCTCTCATGTAAAAAATTATTAGTAATCATTATAGTACCTGTACATTATTTGTGCAATGAAAGGAAAATATTCTAATGTCTCTCTAGGGAAGAAAAAAGTGCCTGGTCTCAAGTGTTTTCTGTATAAAACATTTACAATTTCAGGAAAACTTACTTGGATGTATATAGTTTTGCTTGTAACTGAAATTAAGGAGGAAACTAAGAAACACGGGTCATGGCTTTGGGTAAACATGAGGGAAACAGTGACACAGGCATTTTCTCCATGTTTTTGATCTGAACCTTTATGTCATTTCTAAAATGTGTCTTCTCAAGCTATTGAAAAATACCAAGAAGTTTACTAATGAAATGCAAATGGAGTTTGTTAGAAATAAATGCAATAATAAAATGGAGAAATGGGCAAAGGATAGCCTACTGTTATAGATGGAGTCATTCTCACCTTAGGTCGAATAATTGAAGACCCAGAACAAGGGCAACCATAAATACCTGGGGTCCCTGCAGTCGAGAGGATTAACCACAAAACAATTATGACAAATGCAGTGGGCGCGTTCAGCCACCAGGCAACAAGGAATACATGGTGTCAGTTTTTAAAATAATTATTTGGTTTTATAGAATATACAATTCAGACCTAGAAGCCATCTGATATAATGCTAAAAGTATTGATGTTAAAAATATCAAGTACATCATTAGAAAGCTGTATGTGAAGCAGGGAAAGGGGCAGTAATTATATCAATGAATTTGCTTTGTACCACATTTGAGAAAAGGCTGCTTCTTCCCTGTTTTTGCCATCACCATTAGCAATAGCTTTTATCTTTTTAAATAGAAGGAAATAGGGTAATTCTACAGCAAGGATAATTGCAAACGATGTAAATGAAATAAAAAATGACTGTTTTTCTTTTTTTATCCCACCACTTGGGAAGATTATTGATAGACTTGAAAAAAATATACAAGTGACCTAATGTCAAGTTCAGATATGGAAATGATGCCTACACATATATCAGCTGACCAAGATCACATGATGAAGTCCTGTCATCCTCGTAGTAAGGCTACTTTTGGCAAAAGATTAAAGAACTGTTTAGGTACTGAAATGGAGCAGTGGTCACTGAAACTTATTGGATCAAAAGAGAAAGGAAAAATTTCTTAATCAAAGACATCAAAAATAGATATTTGTTAGCAAAATAACAGGTATGGATAATTATTAGGTTATCTCCCATTTCTGGCTCCTCTAAATGATTGCAAAGTATGAATAATGTTACTAAGAATATTCTCTAATAAATAGTCCTCAACATTTTATTGATGATGGGTTTAATATAATACTTCTAAATGAAAACATTTTGAAAAATAACCACATCAAGATGTGCTGGAAAAGAGCCATAATAAAACCAGCAAATTCTAGCTGCCCAGCCAAATTCTTCCTATATGATAAAAAATAATAAATCAGCAGAAGATATTTACTCAGGAGACAATTGTGGAGACCTGCCAACCCAGTCCCTCCAGCTCAGGACACACACACTCACACAGAAAAATTAAAGTTGGCCATTAGTACCTCATATCTGAGAAGGCAAATTTGAAAAAGCCACATGATCACACCAACATTCATTTGGATTTTCACTTATTGCTCAATTCTCTAACACTGCAATGAGAAACTGTTCCAGCCATTCAGAACTGTTTCTCTGTCCAACAAAAGTATCTCAAGTCAATCTTCTATACTGCTTGTCTCTTTATTCCATAACCACATGACTGCTTTCACGAAAAACCCTTCCTCAGAGCCACAAAGAATCATCATTCCTCTAGGAGCAAGGTTGCCAGATTGAGCAAATAAAAACACAAGATTCCCAGTTAAATTTGAAATTTATATGAATATTTGCATCATACTAAAAAAAAAAAAAAGCTGTTTATCTGAAATACAAATTTAACAAGGTGTCTTATATTTTAAATCCTAATTAGCAGTAAACTCTGCTATAGCCACCAGTTTCCACAAACCCCACTTCTACCTTTTCACCCTTACTGAAACCTCTCCCTTGAAGACCACTGCTCTTGAAACTCTGTTCATAGAGGCCATGGGTTCCTGTGCTTCTGACTCTCCCAGCATGAAAGAGGAGTGGTCATCAGAGTTCACTTCCACTGCTACTTCCAAACCATTTCCCCCAACATCATTCCTTAAAACTTCTTTTTTTAAAACAAAGAAATAGCATTCATTACTTGTTCTCGGTGCCATTGTCTGTGAGCACCCACATCACCCACCCACCTTTCCAATGGCACTGTCTCATGTTCTGTCATCTTCCTGTGCAGCAGCATCCTCAAGGACACTGATGCCAGAGTGAGAGTTTCCAGGATGGGTATTTCACACACACATCCTTAACTGCCAAAGTTCAAAAAACTCATCCTTTGACTTACCTTTAGCCGCTCATCGGCATGATCGTACCTTGACCTTTAACTGTGCTTCATTTCTAAGATGCCAAATATCTGTCAGAAAAATTGGAGAAAAACTTTCTAAGGTACAAGAGCAGTGGAACAAATTACAAAAGAGAAAATGTATACACTTATCTATATAAAAATTTTTAAAAACTTATGTATGTCAGTGAACATTATAAACAGAAGTAAATGGCAAACAAATGAGGAAACATTTACAAGAAAAATGTAAAGATAATATCCTTAATACATATATATATATAAATATATATATAGAAAACACTCAAAACCCAATTGGAAAACAGTCTGACAATTGAAAAAATTATCAGCCAGTAAATATGTGTTAAAACATTATTCAACTTCATTAAAAATAAAAATGTAAATTAAAAACACGTGAGATGTTTCTACATGTTGCCTTTCAGGCAGACCCCAATAAAGATTCTTCTCTGTATATTCTGCTAATTAAAACCTTTATATCAAATAAAAACAAATATTTTAAGATGGCAATCAACATGAACACCCTCAAACATTGCTGATATACAAGTAAACTGATAAAGAACAACTTTTCTGGAAATCAGTTTGTACGTATTAGTTTTAAAAAGTTCATGCTCTTTGACCTAGCGATACTCTTTCTATATATCCACTCCAAGAAATAATAAGTTGAAGGAAGATTAATTTTAGAGAAACTCATCGCTATGCAGTGGAACATTACATAGCCAGTAAAACAGTGTGTTTGAAAATGACATAGCAATACGGGCAAATGCAGATACTGTCACTTAAAAAAAAAAAAAAGCTTATTTGTAACTAAGGCCACTAGAGCCCCACATTCTTCTATTCCCCAAACAGTGTCTAATGAGAGTACAGCTATTATCACACAATGTCACACAATGAGCTATGACTTTTTCAACAATAAAAATATGGGAGGCAAAGGTATGATCCCAATTTTGACATAAATATGTAAATAGTAAATAAGAATGCAACAAAACATTAATATTAGTGGTGACTGTATATAGCTGGGTGATACGTTTACTAGGGGTTTTTTTTCTTCTTTATACTTTTTTACATTTTCTAAACTTTCCGTGAACACCAAAAAAAAAGGAAAGAAAAACTTGTTTAAAAGCAATAAATATTCTCGCAAATCATTCTCTGAGCAAAGCCCCCTTATTGGCTGCCTCACGCATGTCACCACCCCTCCTCTGTCATCCTTTCCTATTCTCCGGCTCATCATTCTGTCAGTTTTCACTTGCTTGTTTCTTAACCCTTTAGGACCCCTCACTCTATGACTTTTATTCTCATTGTACCAGCTCAGCTCCTCAGAAAACCTCACTATCTTGAGCATTGCCTGGAAAAACCCACAAAGCCATTATTATTTGGGTACACTAGAAAATTAGTGCTCTTAAATTTAAGCCATGCAACCTCTAGCCACCGTTCAATCTTATTACTTTCTATTGATTCGCGTTGCTTTGCTCACATGGGCTGCTCTATAGCTTTTTTCACTCTCAAAATCCTTTCCTTCTCTCACTTCCTTTATCTCAGCAAATGACCTTTACTCTATTAAGATTAAGTTGTTCAACACCATTCTCTTCACACTCTTCTCTCTTTCTTTCTTTCTCCTCCTCTCCCTTTATTCTCTCATGTCCTTTTTTTTCTTCCTCCAAATTCAGAGGCTCATTTCCCTTTCTCTGTTACTAATTAAATATTTCTTAACATTTAAATTCTTCAATTAGCATTTCCAACATAGACAACTTTAACCTCTTGATCAGTAAACATACTCAAGGTCTCTTTACTTTCATCACCAAAATTCACCAAAGACAAAGTATTTCATTTACTGACTCAATCTTTATCCTTTTGTATGAAAGCTGTTCTCTCTGGAAATCCCCCCAAAGAATTTACCACATCAATGGGTGTATTTGGGAAGCAGTGGACATGCTGGACAATTCTGTCCATTAACTCTTCCTTTAGTTTCCTACACACTAGAGTAAGTGATATACTAAAGACAAGTAATTTATTTTTGGACAAAAGATCAAAGGATAAACACCAGAAAAAAAAACAAACAAACAAACAATACAATTTAAAAATGGGCAGAGGACCTGAATCGCCATTTCTCCAAAGAGGACATATAGATGTCCTACAGATATATGAAAAGATGCTCAACATTACTGATCATCAGGTAAATGCAAATCAAAACCACAATGAGATTATCACCTCACACCTGTTAGAATGGCTATAATCAATGAAGCAACAAATAAGTGCTGGAGAGGGTGTGGAGAAAAGGGAGCCCTCATTCACTGTTAATGGGATTGTAAATTGGTGCAGCCACTATGGATAACAGTATGGAGATTACTTTAAAAATTTAAAGTAGAACTACTGTATGATCCAGCAATGCCACTTCTGGGTGGCATTGAATAAATACAAAACAAACACTAACTTGAAAAGATATATGCACACTGTGAATATACAACAGTGAAGATATGAAGGCAACTTGGATTTTCATCAACAAATGGATAAAGAAGATATGATATATATCTATACACACACACATGCACACGCACACACACACACAGTGAAATATTACTCAGCAATAGGAATAAAATCTTGCCATTTGCTATAATACAGATGGACCTAGAGGGTATTTTGCTGAGTGAAATAAATCAGAGAAAGACAAATACCATACGATTTCCTGATATGTGGAATCTAAAAAAGAAAGCAAAGGAATACACAAAGTGAAATAGAAATAGACCCATAGATAATAGAAAACAAGGTGATGATTGCCGAAGGGGAGGAAGGGAGGAAAGTAGATCATGCCTTCACTATACACATGCATGCATGCACACACACATGCATGCACACACAACCTCCTCTCTAATCTGCAGTAGTGCAGGGGAGAGCTGTTTTAATAACTTAGAATGTCCATAACATTGTTCAAAATCTCAAAGGGTAACATTTCTAGAATTTTTTTTGTCATCAATTAATATCTATCCAAATAACAGTTTTCTATAAAGACTTTTACCAAACTGGAGTCCACCAGTTGCAACACAAATTGTGAGTATGGAGGTGTGTGTGGTATCTTCATCCAGACATCCACATGACTTAGTCCCCTCTCAAACTCTGTCTCATCAGAGAGGACCCCACGATGATCCAACCAACATGTGGCCCTCTTCCCTAACCCCACTCTGCATCGCTCTTCTTTAGAGCATTATCGACTACCAGAAATTGTTACATATTTTTCCCTTCCTCCAAAATCTAAGCACTGCTGTACGTGGTCCCAGCTCATCATAGGTACTTATTAAGTATTTAAATAATTAATCGAAGACTAAGTGAGCTATAACAAAACATGAGATGTGTGCTTACATGTACTACTTAAAACACTCGTATTGTCTTTTAGGGCCATGTGCTGAGGAAGGACAAGAAGTTCCAGGGACAGGCAGAGGGTGGGCCTTTAAAAATTTGAAAGGCGTGCCCTCGGTTCACTCTCTGCATGGAGAGTGATACTCCGTGTGTCTATGGTTTGAATCACTGCCTGATTTTTCACCCAGCACCGCATAACTGTTTCTCATCACACGGCATTGTCGTAGTTAGCCATAGAGCTTTAAAACAGTGAAAAGGCAAAATGCATGTGTGTGTGTGCAAGTGCCTCTATAACAAGACTCCTCTATATAACTCCTTTTTAAAATATAGTATGTCGACGACATCTGCGCCTGAGATGGAGATTTGGCCAGAATGCTAAGAAAATAAACATGGCAGTTCAACTGGATACTGGCAACCAGTTACTGCACATGGATAGGCTGCACGGAAGATTCATGTATATAAAATAGTATATTAAAGTAAACTTACAAAAGCAAAGAGCAATCATTGCAACCATAATTTTTTCTTCCTCTTTGGGATTCTAATTTTAAAAGCATTAAAGAAGACAGCTGCTCATGCTGTGATATGCGCTAAACAGCCTGAAGGATGGAAAAAAATATATTTGTAGCTCATAATAACTATTGACCTTTCTGATATACAATGTTCCCTGTGTTAGCTATTCGGTTCTATCAACAGTGAAGATTGAACATGACTTTTTAATAGAAAACATGGGGTTTCGAGCTGCCTTCACAGAGGTGTTTATGTATTGTTATTTTGTTTTGTACTACAAAGGCTATGCCTGATGCCCTTTGTCTGACATCATGTTTGTCGTTAAAAAAGAAAAGAAAAAGAAAAGAAATGGAGAGAAAGGAAGGAAGGAAATGAAAGAAGAAAAGAGAAAAGGGAGGGAAAGCCTCAATGTCATTGAGTATGTTGTATATGAGGCATTGGCTTGTAACCACTTTATAGTCATGATAAAAGCATTGCCACACTCGATCCCATATGCAATATTGGTAATGGAATCCAAGCAGTGTCCCGGGAAGACATGCTATATTTTTTCTCCCAGAGCAGATCCCTCAAGTGGCAACATTTATAGGGAGTCTCCAAGAAGATTTCAAACACTCTCTTGCAGTATTCATATGGCATGTTCTGTAGCGTGCACAGCCTGCCGCATAATGGGTCACACTGGATGTCCTGTACTCTCAAAGCCTATCTTTACAATCCCCAGTTTTTCCCCTTGAACTTTCCTGTTGCTTAGGAGTTGTGTATAGAAACACCCACTGGTAGCAGCTTGACTCTGACACTGTGTATATTTCCCCAGAGTGGTATCATCCAAACACCAACTGCGGAGCAGCAGGCGGCAGCTGAACACTCTCCTCTCCCTCAGGGGACAGCCGTACCAAGTAGCAACCCCTGCCAGGCGCAGGAGACCTGAAAGGCAACCTTATGCATTATGATTCTCACCCGAGGCAGGTGGATATTGCCGGGGAGTTTGTGCTGACAGGTGGCATGGGTTGACAGGTTTTTTTTTGTTGTTGTTGTTGTTTTTTTAGCGGATTATTTTTCATGTTCCTTTGAAAGAAGTTTATTGCATCACTATTGAACCACAGTTATTTTCACAGCTATGCTCTAGAGTTCCAATTAATGCTTCACAAGTTTCTAAACAAAGCTGAAGCCTCACAACTGAGTGGGAGTAGGAATTAGCCCTAATGAGACTTCAATAAATTTGGCTTTTTTGTGGCTCTCCAGAGCAAGCTCTGAAGCAGATAGAGGCTGACTGCTGAGCCAGAGAGCGATGGCTGAAGCTGCATGTGCGTGACATCCAAAGGGTGGGGATGGTGGGCGCTGCCTCGCTACCAGGGGCCAAGGGTCCAGTTTGGTCTACTAAGGGCCATTACTGTCTTCAGTGTTGCTCTGGCACATGGTAGAAGACAAGCTAGTGGGATGAAAACCAACTCTCAAAAGACAGAGAACAAAGTATCCTCTAATTCTGTGAAAAATTAGGCCAATCCTCTTTTAACTACCAAACCCGCTGGTCCATGACTCTCAAAATAACGCTTTGCAGAAAACGCTTCCTTAGAGACGAATACAAGGGGAAGACATAATGATTCCCTCTCCTCAAAAAAAAAAAAAAAAAAAACTTCTTGGACAAGATGTTCGGTGTGAAAGAATGGCAGGGATAAAGCAAATAATTCTTCTTAAAAGAAAGCGTCTGAATGTACTTTATTCAACATGCAGGCCAAGTCCCTACTTACATAAAACACAATCCTAGGAACTTGGGGAGGATGAAGGAGCTGGAGAAAAGCAGAGAATGGATACAAGAAAAGACAAGCAAGATATTAGGCCTGCCTTTCAAGATCTCACAATCTCGTAGATAACGCCATGGATAGCACCTTTTGCAAATTGCACATTTTAAAAAATCAATTGAGCAGTTACCTTTGAAAACACAGACCCTGCTTACAAAAATCAGCATTTCAGGTCATTTCCTTGCATATGTGAACTCTCCAGTATTGATACACTGGGCAGCACACTCCTCGACCACGTGAGTTTTACACACATACGTGGCTGTCACATATCAAAACAAGGCTATTACTTTTCCAAAGAGTTCTACATGGATGTTATATAAGTTATCTATTATTGCATAACAAATTACTCCAAATATTGACAGCTTAAGAAAAAAAAAAAGATATTTCACGTTCCTACAGGTCAGGAATCCAAAGCAGCTTATCTGAGTAGTTCTAGCTCAGGATCTCCGATGAGGTTTCAATGGCAATGTCAGTCAGAGCACAGCCAGCTGAAGGCTTGACAGTGGCAGAGGGCCTACTACCGCGCTCCTGCATCTGACTGTCGTAGGGAGCCTCAGTTCCTCACCACACTGGCCTCTCAGGAGGGCGACCCATGTCTTCACGACATGGGTAGTGAGTGACCCAGGGAGAAAGCAACATGGAAGCCACTCTGCCTGTTATGACCTAGACATACACTGCCAGTTCCACCATGTGCCACCAAGTCTAGCCCACATTCCAGAGGAGAGAAAGCTGCTGCCACCTTTTGAAGAATTTGGGGTGTTTTTAAAATTAGCACGAACATCATCCTGGATAAACATAAAATCTGCTAGGACAATTTGCGTGAGAAGAGATTTATTTTCACCATGCTTGCCCTACTATTGGAAAACTTAAGTAGGGAAGATCTTATGAAGGTCAATATTTAATGAATATTAGTTATTGAGTAGTTTAATGTTATAAATATATGTGTGTATATACATATACATACATGCATACATATATATATATGAGAAAGGAGTGCCCTCATGATTGGTTCTCCTAGAAAACTTTAACTGAAAGTGACACATGACTTGCTCATATTTCAGTGGCCACAGAAAACCACATGACCAAGCCACTAACTTTTAAGTGGCTAAGGAAGTACAGGAAAACTTGTAAGAAAAGAACCTGTCATGCGCTTGACACATGCTCATTCTAAAGTCCCAAAACACATCAATAGCTAACTAAGCTAACAGCATCTGCCAATGAAACAATTTGGCGTTATGAAGATAATTGCAGAATGAAATAACAACTCTTACCTCCTTTCATGAAAGTCATTTTGGTTATTTGCACTTTGGTTTGTCCTGTGTGTGCAGAACATCTGAAAAAGGAAAGATTCATTTAGGCAATAGAGTAGGAAAAGAGTATATTTAAATTCATATCTTAGTGACTTTATCCAACTCCACTTCTCCTGTAAAAGGACAAATACTTTGTTCACAATTGAGGAGTAACAAAGTTATCTCAAACTTATGTTTTTCTTTCTTCTCCCTCACACGTCAGGATTTGGTAGCAGTTGGAGAGTCTTGACAGTAGAATTGCACTGAAAGCATGTGGAGGGTACTAGAAAAAAAAAGGCCCCCTTTATGCTTTGGTCTCATAGACTTGCAGAGACCCTGGGGAGGATCCCGCAAGTGTTCAGAATGGACCCGGCCCTAGGATTGGCCGGTGAGAAGTGGAAGGTCTTCAGCCACCTCCTACTTCCCCCACCTTCCCTACTACCTCCTGCTGATAAAGCAGCAGCAACTACAATACCAGTTAGGAAATCATAAACAGATGTGGAATAATGCAGATATGATTTCACATTATGGTGGCATTTGCCAACATAAAAATCATTACAACTTTTGCTATAAATTGTTCTGTAAATTTTTACAAAATATGCAAAAACTGACATTTCAAGAGCTGAGATAATTTAGATTTATTAAAAAGTTGGGGCCCTTGAGATTCAGCAAAAGAAAGTATTTCTTTATCTAGCCTTTAGTTGCATGGGTCTTTGTTTTTGTTTTTTCAGCTCCTTGTTTATAATTCATAGGTCAAAACTGGCCACATCTGAGCTTTGACCACTTCATTCCATTTTACCCATAAATTTCTCCTGTGTCTCAGACAGCAGATATAACTTCACTGAATCCCAAATTTCTTATCAGAGCATGCAGCAATCATGGCCTTCTCAGAAAGTTGACAGAAAAGCATTCGATATCTCGAAAACCCTCTAAAATGTTTCTTTGACATACACTGGTTCCCACTGTCTTTATAGAACACCAGTCCTAAGGATAATTTCCTTACCACTCCATTCTCTCTTCACAACCCCCACCCCAACGTGCGTGCGCACACACACGCACACCACACACCTTTAGTCAGTGTCACAGCTGTCACACAGCACCAAGCCATGCTCCTCCCTTGGCTCTCTCCCAGCAGAACCTTCATGAAAGTCGCGCTTCTCACCTGAGATGCTCAGAAAGCTTTTCTAAGGCTGCAGCTCTCATCTGTCACATGCAGAGAGTAATGTCTTTGTACATGAGAGAAGCCATCATCAGAGCCAGGAGTGTATCCGCTAGCCCTTGAGGACACGTAGCCATGGTGTGTGTGTAGTATACTAGGAAAGTTTGCTATATATCCCTTTGATAGGGACAACGTGGCACACTTTATATTTTGCCCCTTCCTCAGACTAGAAAGTTCAGATGGCATTAAAAGAGAAATCTTTTATCAGAGGTCAAACTTTTTTCTAAGTTGCTTCCTCCCCTTTTCCTAACTCCCCATACCCCCATTGCTCTCGAAATTAAAAGCTTGGACCAGTTTAGATTTATTTAAATCCATTTCAGTGGGGCAAAACCTGACCTTTAGCGTTCCTCTCACCCCACTTGTCCTGGGTTTAATTAACGCTGGCCCCACCCCCTGTTTAGACCAATCACTGTTGGAAACATGTGGCGGGGGGCGGGAGGAGGGTGTGGTGCCACATTCACTGCCTCAGTCAGTGTTCCACTGCCACAGCTCATGAAAAGCTTATGTCTTACACTTCGTCACCCAGCAGGAAGCCCCCACGCTGTGGTCTCTGATGTGCACAGTAAGTGTTTTCCTGTGCAATCCCACATACTGAATACAATAATAATTTCTAATGATGCCTAAATGGCTCATTCTTCTACAGGTAGGTTGTTTCTTCTTTGCCGGGTTAGGGTATCCAGAACTCTAGCCCTAAAACTTCTTTCGCTTCTCTGGGAAGTTGCATTTGTCCTCAGCTATTGCAAACACAATCTTGCTGAACGGAGCTGAATTTTTAAGGCTGAGTTTGTGGTGTGGATTCTGATGGCTGCACGTTAGTTCAAGTCTCTGAGGACCAGCGCCAATAAATGTGAAAGGGACAAGAGTAGATGGGCATACTTTTCTATTTCCACCAGGATGAAAAACTGTTATAAATTAAGTCTAACCTTAAATGTATAATGTCCTTGGAGGAAAAAAAAGGGGAGGGGGATATAGCATCTTGAAGCTCTCGGCATCCCTTACGAGAAAAATTGGTTCTAAGGGTCTCTGATCTTGTGTTTAGTAAAATAGAACTGCACGGCTGACTGACAGTTCTGATCTAAAGCATTTACGTTTAAGTTTTGATCTCTCTGCTTTTGATTAAAACTAATGAGCTCATTTAATTCAAAATGGGAATCTCTGATAAGAGAAATAAGGTTGATGTGATTGGATTAGAGGGGCAAATTAAACTCTTAGAGCAGAAGTTTGTGCTTATATAGTGTATTAAAAAGCTGTTGGCGTATTATGGCGTGTTAGATGATGAGAAAAATTTCATAGTAATTCATTTTAATCAGAAGAAATGAAAGTACTAAATATAACATGGCTCTGCTTTTCCTCGGGTGATAAAAAGCTGTACATTTAAAATGACATCAGATCCATGCTCTCTAAAACAAACAAAAAATGTCTTAAGAGAGACACACAAGAAAAGGACACTTGTCAGTGGTTCCATCACCCCAGAATAGAAATGCCATAAATATAGGAAAATATAGTCACATTAAGATAGGAATTGTACAAGAAAAGCCCCAGACCACAAATAGCAAGGTTTTATTATTATAGTAGCTCTCATTTTCTTTCATTGAAGCAGCAAGTGTGACATAAAAAATAAAGATCTCTTTTCCTTAAAAATATATGGACATATTTTATAATCTAAAATTTTAAAGTTGTTTTGCCTACTTTTCTTTGCTTTAATAAGGTTTTCTCATACTGTATGCTTAATTCTTAAATCTTTATCACAACCAGAGAAAAGCATTATTAGTGTGGGATGCTCAAAAGAAATTCTGTTTGTTGTTAAACCTATTTTTTTTGTTCAAGAATAAGAAAAACTTTAAAAGTACTATTTTGGGAGAATAAAATGAGAGTATACATTAAACTTTAAAACCCAAAAATTAATTTTTACAGGAAAATACTTAAATTTACGAAATATCATAGAAGCTTGTTTTTAAAAAAAACTAGATTTATGTTGCCGTCTAGATTTTTTCACAAAAGTGTTTTTATATCAGCAAGACTCCAAACTGTCATTTTAAGTTTTATAAGTAAAAACATATTCTACTTAGCCTGTAAATATACAAAGGGAAAGAGTATCTTGCTTAAGAGAGGAGACTCATATCAGAAGCAGAGATGTGAAAACACAGAGACTGTTCCTATTGAGATGAGGGCTGGAGGCAAGTTGCCATGAGTGACAGGCAGGGAAAGTTGATGCTGGGAGCAGTTTGTTTGCTTCTGTCCGTATGTCCTAATCTTAGCCCTCTCTCTTGAGTCAGTTGAGAAGACTTCATGCTTCTTATTGCCCACAATGAAAAAAAAAAAATCAGAAGGGCAAGGCACTGACCAGGGTACAGCTACATGACCTTGATGGCTTTGTGGTTCTCAGAACTCTCCAGTGGGCAAATGATACAAGAAGGGATTCGCAGGGATAACTAAGAGCAAGTCATCCTTACCCTTCCTCGAAGCATCTCTGCCTGAGTCTTGGTTGATCCCATAAATCTACGAGGTCCTTTTTTTTCCATTACAGTTCTCTCCACGTGCACTGGCCAAGTCTCAAGATGTGATAATATTACTTACTATCAGACCCCATTTAGGGAGCTGCTGGAAATTAAAAGGCCTGAAATGCTCTTGCTAGAAACTGGAATGGAATTACTTTGGATACGTTAATTTTTCTTTTTTATTTTCTGCAAAGTAAACATTTTCTAAATGAGGTAAATTGATTACTACACTCTAAGCACCCATCAGTCATTTATTTTTAGTGAACTCAAGGATTGCACCTGAGCAGTAGCTGGAGCTCTAAATCATGTGTGTATGTATTTTTGTATTCTTCAGTGGAGTCAACCAGCCCCAGTCTGCTAACCACTGACAACACCCTTGAGCGCTCCTTTTTCATCCGAATGAAATCCACTCTGACCAAACGTGGCGTGCATATCAAATCATCTGGATATAAGGTAAGCGGGGCTCTGGGAGGGGAACTAGTTCTGTCTTAGGTCAATGCTAGCTCATTTGCATTGAGCTTCCTAGCTTCTTTGGGTCCACATGTGACCTTGAGCTGCCCATAGTGTTCTCAGCCATCTTCATTACACCTTAGTCTCACTTCAGACATCGCTGGTCCACCAAATGCCTCGATAGAGCATCTTGTCTTTAAAAAGTTGTTAATAATGTGCCAAAGCCTTCAGCACATGCTAGAATTCACTGTGTTGGAGAAAATAAGCCAAATTCATACAGTCTTTAAAATGAGTGTTCTAAAACTACTACATCTAATATTTCCACTTCTCTCACTTCCCCATTCAAATTCTCCCTTCTCTTTAGAGAAAGACTGTCCGTTTGAATAACATCTTGGTCACTGAAATTTGTACATGTAAATAAGAAAATCAAGTTGGAAATGAGAAATCTTAATTTTGGCATTACAATTATTGAACGTTCAGGTATATGTTCCCCACAACAGTGAAGAACAAGTCTGGAGTCATAATCTACATTATCATTTTAAGATTAAAGCTATAAAAGCCTTCTAATCTCAAGAAATTCCAACATTACAGTTACTATAGCAACATAAATTAAGACCTATGAAATTTATGAAATGCCTTTGGCAACACAAATTGTATCAATTTCGCAATGCACTAACCAGTCTCTCAAATAATATTTATTGTATAGGGAATGGAAACAGAAATGGGACGTACTGTACACGCAGCCAGCACAGTGTTTCCCAGTTTTAAAGTTTAGGGCTCCTGACAGCTCAGATCTTTAGGGTGACCACTGTTGGGGATGGTAACAGTCATTATCATCAGGCCTTAAAACCTGTATGTCATCAAGAGACTAGCAGAGGCATAAAAGTCAGAGTCAGGCACTTCATTTGACAAGAATTCTTCAGGAAAAAAAAAAAAGTAAAAGAAAGAAAGGAGTAGGGAAGCAGGCCCTTCAGTGGACGACCTTTAGCTGAGCTGTGTCTGAACACACGTGGCACATCCTTAACCTTTAACGGGTTCGAAGCAAAGGGGAGGTTCTGGGCGGCTCTACCTGCTGCAGGTTTACCCACAAGGCCTGATACAAAGGGATATGTTGGAGGAAAAAAACAGACTCTATCCTTAGGACCATTTTATATTTTCCTGCTTTGATGAACACAATACATGTATTAGTTGTTATCTGTGTAGCATTATAATGATAATTGTTATTTTAATGCAAGAAAGAGGCATTCTTTGCAATCTAGCTTTCAGGGGCCATTGGTCTTCCTTTCAAAATTACTTTCTGTCTGTCAGCATTTGTTTTTCACCTTTAATGATTTTCACTAGTTTGTAGGGGGCATAACTCAGGAGGGAAAAAGGTGGGATGGATGAGGTATAGTTTGAAAAAGCAATATTTAGTATAATTTGATAAATTATAATATAGTATTCTGAAAAACAAAAAATGGTTACTTTCACATGACAAACTAGAGATTGTAAAACTCTGTAAAATTTTGAATGTGCAGAAAACTAATATACGGAAATAGTTTTAGTCTAGGCAGGAAACCAAGTTGTGTGGGTTCTATTTGTTTGTTTTGCCATAGGGCACCTAAATAAAGCTGTTTTTGCAACATGACCTGAAATTGGACAAGCTAATTTCTTAAATATTGATAGGACATTCATTTATTTTTTTATTCATTAATTCAACAAATATTTGGTAAACTACTACTATGGAGCCTATTCTAGATCCTAGAAACCCAGAACTAAACAATAAAAAGTCCCTGTTTTCATGGCATGACATTCTAGAGCAATGATGGCCAAAATAACAATAGGTAATACTTATGCATACTACAATATGCTGGACATGGTATAGTGTACATGTATTAGTCCTCACCACAATCCTAGAAGGAAATAATTTCATTTTTTTTCCATTTTACAGATGAAGAAATTAAACCTAGAGAGGTTCATTAGCATGCCCAACATCACAGGTTGAAGAGACAGAGCTAGGATTTGAACTCTGGGAGCCTGGCTCCACACTCCATGCACTTAACCACTAGGCTACACTATTATGCAGACAGTGAGGTAAGGTAATATGAGGGGTGGTTAGTGGGGACCACTTTAGGTAAGAGAGTCACAGAAGGTGTCCCTGACATGTCACCTATAAGCAGTGAATGAGAAGGGAACACTATGAAAACATATGAAAGGAGGGTGTTTCTGGAGCTCCTGGGTTTAGACACTTTGCTATAAAAGGGGCCTTTGAGAAACAAAGTATTGAAACGTATAACCTTGAACGTCCAGGATTGGAAAGATTTAGGAGCTGTTCCCATTTCCATCAAACCGTATATATTAAAGTCATCATCCTCCTCTGACATAACCTGTCATTACATCTTCCTCAAGATATTATAATAGTCTCCATCCAATGCCTCAGCCCCTCCCCAGAACTGCTAATATGAAAGGTGATTCATCCCGTTCCCTCAATAAGATGAGTCATCCAACAAATACAGCTCTTCCCCTCCTCCTCCCTCCACAGTGAACTTCCCTTGTTAATTAACCTTGTCTGAAAGTTACTGGAAGAGCCATGAGAGCCCATGACATGACACAGCTGAACAGCATTCCTGTTTATCTGTTCATTCTTAGTAAATAAATCCCACAGCTTATAAAACATTCAAATAAAACTGGTAATTACCCCGCTACCACACAATAAACACAAATAAAAGGAAACAACGATGATAATTTCTCCATACTCTCAATTCCTCCTAATTTATTACCATCGTGTGCTCCTTTCTTTTCTCTTAATGATCAAGACGTTAAGCCTTGCTCAGTACAGGTCATTATATTTCCCTCCATTTGTCTGTAACCTTGGCACGTGAGCTGTTCTGACTTTCTCCATTTTATCTGCCATTCTTTCTTTAATGGTGTCACTGATGGTAATAATAGTAACAAACGTGCTGCTTATCAAACATTGACCCTATGGCAGACACTGTACCAAACACTTTAAACTTATTTTATCTCATCTGCACAACATTCATGTAAAGACTTCCTCTGCGCCAGGCATTGTTCAAACTTTACATTCTATTACTATGTCCATTTTGCAGGTGGTAAAACTGAGGCTTCAATGGGTCCAATATTTTGCCCATGTTCATATGGCTCTTCAGTATCTATTTGATCCAGGCAGTTATGCTCCAGAGTTTGCCCCCTTCACCGCTCTGCTTCACTGCTTAATGAATTAAGCCCAAAGAAGGGTTCATCGTGAGCCAGATCTCAACATATGAAAAATCAATCCAAGTTTTTAAAGAAAAACCTCTTGCCTGATTAAGACCTGCCCTTCTGGCTCAGTATGTCCCACAGCACGAGTTCATGGGGATTTGCAGAGATCTACCTTCCTTTCCAGGGGCTATAAAAGTCACAGGTACCCATGACCAGGATATCCCAGCAAGGAAATGCCCATCTGGATCTGCTAATCCACAGAGGTGTGATCTGAGTTGCTGTTTTTCCACGCCCCAGTCCTCGGGAAGTTGCCCTGTCTCCAGTGAAGTTTCCCAGCTGCGAGCTGACATTTGGTTGTCTCTGTCTTCATTTGCTTTGAAATCCACAGTAGCACTTATCTGGACCAGCCACTTTTTATGCCTCAGGGCCTCCCTTGTGGTTCGGGTCTCATCCTTGGCCACATAGCTTAGCATAACACAGCCCTACTTTAAATTGCATTGCATCAATATTCTGCCATCTTGATGAGGTCTATGTCTGGGAGAACTTACTAGCACAGAGGGTGAAAGGAGTTATGTAATCAGGGAAATTAGAGACATGAAGACTAATTGGGTCGCCTCCTTAGCTTCTTTGGAGGATAGCTTCCTTTGGCATGGGACTGTCAGTTTTCTAATCTGTCTTATGCCCACCAGCACCACTGTCATTTCTGGAGTACTTATCCACCCGCATTAGGACATTCTAACGCTAACAGCACAGAACACCCGGACTGGGAAGCACAGACAAAGAGAAAAAACTCTGCCATATATATTAGGTAACGCTGAGAATGTCTTTGATTCTCTGCAGAATTGTTCTTGCTATGACACAGGGATCGCAGGGAAACTCCAGATTCTTAAAAATAAACAGTCCCCTATCTATGATGATTTGGATATGGATTCGCTATAGCCAAGTGTTGAACTAAATGACTTCTGAAATTTATCCAGCCTTCTTATGATACAAAGTTGTAAATATAATAGAGAAAATAATTAATTCGTAGGTTTGCTAGCTTATTAGCACTGCTGATATACCTCAGCTTTAAGAATATCTATATCTAAACATGAAGTAACAAGCAAAAAATTAGTGGATGCTAATTATCTAAGGAAAAATTTGTTGCCTTCTCTAAGCACAAACTTAAGTGTCTTTTGAATTAGAAAATCTTCCTGTTCATTTTAAAAATTCATGCTTGTGTCTGTTCTATTGAGTAAGGTACTTCCATAATTTTAATAGTAATTTTTTTTTTTGGTGTCATAGATCCCTTTAAGAATTTGATGACATTTGTCTAGCATTTCCCATGGTAAATTCATTTTGCTTCAGGAACTTCCTGAATCCCTGAAATGTATCCAGTGATCTCAGTTACAAGACCCTACTTAATATGTTGACATCTTTGGTACTTACTGAAAAACCAAAGTTAGTGCATCTGCCTAGAACATATTTCACCAATATCACAATAGTCTTGTCCTTTCTCATTTCTCCCTCCCATCTACACATTTAGTGTTCATTTGTATTTAAGTCCTATTGCAAAAGACAACAACTCCTAGTTTGCAAAAGTACAAAACTAAGATTTGCATTTTGATCTTGTTGTGCAGATAATCTGAAAAATATTTCTCAGAAAATATTTTTACAAAAATTATACCTAATATTTTAAAATTATATTTGTTATTTTCAGTGGCACATGGTCTTCCTTCTCTGCCTGTTCACTTAGGTGTGTGACAGAGGCCCATCTCTAGGATTTCCAATGTCAAAGTCACATCTAGGGGAAGTTTAAAAGTTGAAGGCTTTTCATGGGCAAACATATTCTTGACCAAATGTGTATATCAACAAGTCTCAAGACAGCAAACTAAAAGAGAATTATTACTTATTGTTTTAATGATATGGGATTTCAATTCTTGGTTTGATTAGGAAAAAAAATCCACAATACATAATAAAGTTTACAATACCCAATATCCTCCCTCTTGATC
Source organism: Eonycteris spelaea (assembly GCA_003508835.1). NCBI lineage: Eukaryota > Metazoa > Chordata > Mammalia > Chiroptera > Pteropodidae > Eonycteris > Eonycteris spelaea. The sequence continues at coordinate 1,051,755 of PUFA01000122.1, forward strand.
ACCTGGCACTTCAATGCACTGCAAAAATTGGTTGAATCCACCTGCTTGTACTTTCATTCCTACATTTTAATACCTTTTTCTGGATCTATTATGAGAAATTCCCACATTACCTCCCAGAAAATTTTATTTTTTCATTCCATCCTGCACCCTGCTCTCTGGAATATCTTCCCAGAGCCTCAGTGATCATTGACTTCTCTGCTTCTAAGTCATCAATGGTTCATAGTGCCAATGCATTCAAGAATCTGGCCCTAGCCTACCTTTTCTATCACCTCCTCCATCATTCTTTCCTGGAACTCTTAATACTGATGCACTAGAAAAATCCATCCAATCATCTTTCCTGAAATACACTTGCATATTCACACTGCTATGCCTTTCACCATGCTGCTTTCTTTTCCCAAAGTGTCTTTCTGCCACATTTCCACCTGGAAAATTCTTAACCAATATGGCACCACACAAATATCAGTTTTTTATTTTTATCTCTTCCCCATGCATCCATCCCTTGCCTCTGTGCTAAAATAGCATTTTTTTAAGCTCTCTGTCCTTAGTTTTCTCACTTGTAAAATAAAGCTATTAATAGTACATGACCCAAAGAATTTTTCTAGGGTTCAGTGAGATCACATAGACTCAGCAAAACATCTCTCCATTTCATGAAGCACTTTCACATAATTTCATATAAACCTCCCAACAATTCTTTTAGGTGATTATCTCCATTTTCCCAATTTTGAAGACAGGTAAAACAGAAATATGAATTGACTTGTATAAGGCCACATAAATGGTAAGTGGACAAACTGAGAGAAATATGGAGACCCTCTGATTTCAAACGCCTTCTTTCCAATATACTAAATTGGATACTGGGTACTTTCTTATTCTGCTCTCTTCCTCAGCACCTACAAGAGTATGTATGCTGCATGTAGTTGCCACTCAGTAAATGTTAGCTGAATTGAATTGCATGCTTTTTTCTGAGATAGCAATGAAAAATGTTGACAGTACCAAACTCTATAACGTGCCACTAGAGATCCAGCAAGTTGACATCAGTGTCTTTTAGATGTGACCATTGGAATAGCTATGAACCCAAATGACTATAGCATGATCTGGCTCACATTCTTCCATCATGCCTGCCAGGATATTGTTCGCCTTTACTAGTGCCTTACTAAAATCAGAATGCACCACATCCACAGCATTCTCTTGTGCCATCAGGTGAGGATCCCTTTCAGAAAACGAAAAATAGTCATTTTAGCATCACTTCATCTCCATGACTTTATATTGATACCTGGAGATTACCATTTTATTTTGATTAAATCAATAATTTTTCTCTGGATATTAACACTTTGAGGCTCTATATTTCTGACAATTAGAACAGTAATGGCTGATATCTTGCCTTCTGGCACAGCTCCATGATTTCTCCAAGATTACTAAAAACATGTAAGGTGCTATTGTAAGTCTAGTTCTTCTTTTGTCCAAGAGGGTAACTGTAGGCAGCAAGTTTTTGTTGTACCAGAGGACTGTAGCTTGAAGGTGTACCCAGAACTGATGTAGGCAGTGATGTGTGGTGGTCCTTCTCTGGAGAGTTCTAAGAGCATACACTAAACTTATCAGTTAGGAGTCTCTCTTCTCCTAGACAAGTATGGGCAGGCTAAATAGACACCGTGGATGTTTTTTCCAATCTGAGTTCAGAGATGTTCCAGGTGTACAGACATATCAGTGCTTCTCCTAAAGCCTTTGCCTCAGCTTTGTGTTTTCTTGAAATGATGACTACAGTATTCCAAGCCTCACAAAATGTAACTGTCTTGTCAAATCAATAGATGAATTTTCCGAGAAACCGAAAATTCTTTCAACCCATTCAGGCTTTCTAAGACTACGCATTTATTGCCTTTCAATCAACCCAGACACCCAGAATAAATTGAAGGAGAAAAAAAATCCAGGGTAGAATTTATAGGCAGAGGTTATCGTGATGAAAAATGCAAATAGAGGAGCAAAATCAAATTTTTAAAATCCTATTATCACTTTTTAGTCCCTGCTCACCTCTGCACAATTGTCCATTACAACATGGTTTCTAGTGTCATTTTAAACACAACTGACATCATTTCTGATCTTAAAGATCTTATTTCCTTTACCAAGGCATGACAGTAGTTCTAGCTTGGGATATGTCATTTCTGCCAGGACTAATCAGCTAGATATCTTACCGACCAGAAACATAATCACTAGCCATTCTGTGAAGTGTCTGTAAATTCTAAGTATGTCAGTAACTGCAGCCCTTGTATGTTACTAACCTACAGGTACTTCATTTTTCATTATACAGATTTTGGAAAGATAGAAGTAACAGCATCCCATGTTTGACTAATGCTAGAGCTTTTCAGGTTGGGTTTCTGAGTATTTGGTAGCTAAGAAAAACGAAATGATGATCACTTTGAAAATGACACTGATGCAAAAATTACTAAGTCTCACTGTACGTAATATCTTTTAACTAATGCCCTTCAATACTATCATTAATATCTCTGTAAATATATTCTCAACCTGATAGATTTTTAAATATAATCTCTCTATTATGAGACTTTGGCCTATTAAAAAAGTTTTAAAAGAAACAACAACAACAACAAACAGACTTAGGAGCTGAAAAGTAAACACAAGCTCAGTTTATAGCTTTTTCGGGCCCAGCACTCTTTGATATGCTGAGATGCTCTAGCAGCACCTACAAAGGTCCCACCGTTTCTGTTTCCCTAAAGTAATCTCTTGATCCAATTGAAGTAGCAGTTACTTAACTCCTTACAGATTTCAAGGGCTTCCAGATATATTGCCTCATTTTGCCCTGATTACCTCAAAACTATTCTACTGATGAGTGATTAAGCACACAGGCTGTGACATCGCACAGCCAAGGATTTGGACTTAGTTCTGCCATTTCTGACTGTCTGACTCTAGGTAAATTGTTGAAAGCATCTATTTCCTCTCTTGTAAAGTAGGAGTACCAATAGAACCTCTTTCATAAAGCTACTTTAAATAAAGTGAGATAATGTAAAGTACTACCATAATGCCTATCCCATAGTGAGTTTGTAATTAATACATGTTCGTATGTGAAGTTTCATGTTTATGGAACTCATCTTGTGAGCTTGATAAAGGTTGGACTAGACAATCCACAGCCTTAACTCTGTACCTCTGCATATATACCTGTAACTATGAGAAGCAGTAATTCATCAATATTTCAGATTGTCTCCTGGAAGTTATATGAGCTCTAGAATAAATGATTTCTTCCAAATATAGAAAATGCATTTATTTCTGGGAAATTTCTCCCTGCTTAAATGTCCTGAATATTGATTTTAATTACAAGAGACATAATATGACTGATAAACGTCATCTGTCCCTTTAACAAAAGGAGCACATACCAAATGATTTTTTTGGAATTGATTTACCGTCACGGCAAGACTAACATAGCCCTTTAATACAAGAAATGAAGTAGAGACAGGGCCAATTTGATATTGTTGCTCTCTGGAATAAATGGAGCTTCTAGACTCCTGTAGCCCGCAAGGCTTTACAGTTTAGTTAAAGCATCTACATTCATATAAATTGAACCCTCTGGGGAAGGCAAACCACCACTGTAGCATGAACCCAACTGCATCTCAGAGGTACCACACAACACTCAAGGGGGATTGTGTCAACTCATTCCAAGTAAGGGGAAAGAGCCAGGATTCTGGAGTTCTTGTCCTGTCATGTAGCGACTTCTAGGAGACGAGGAACTAACCATGCCTCTCATCTCTCCGTGAATGCAGCTCTACCTTCAGATGAAGAGAATGGCCTCATTGCAAAGTGCTTCCAGTTCCAAGACTCTTAAACAATAGACACATCTGTACAATCAGTTTTCCACCCTCAGCAGTAATATTCAAGGGAGAGGCTTTAAACTCCTGCTTGACTGCATGCGTGTGTGTGTGTGCACGAGTGCACACGTATGTGTTTAATCCGAACTACAAATGGGCAATGGATATCTCTAAGTTGCCATGTTGGAAACATCACTTTCAGCTCATTGCTGGCCATGGTCTACAGAAACAATCCATATAAGCTATCATTATACTGATAGCAGTATTTACACCTTCCTCTCACCAGAGCTTTTGTACCTGCTTTTTATTCTCCCTGGAGTACAGATTGTCCATGCATTTTATTCAGATTTCTGCTCAAACATCACTTCCCTTACCATCCCACCTAAAATAGCTCAAGCACACCCTCTACATCCCCATCATCTCCTTTCTCCTGCTGCCTTATTTTTCTTCATAGTGCTTGACACATCCTGACACTATTTCACAATTGATCTGTATATAATTTGTCTCTCCTACCACAGTGTAAGCTGAAGCTCCTAGAGTAATTTCAGTCACATAATAGAAATTTAATAAACATTGGTTTAAGAAAATAAATGAATTTATAAATATTGGACATCATTTGTGTTAAGGTAAGGCCAAAACATATTCCTTCCTTGGGTCGGTATTCTAGTTCCTTTAAAGGGGATTTAGAGCTGAGAATATGCAGCCACTGGAATTATTTAATTTGTTTCCAGGCCCTATTGCTAGTAAAATAGGTTAAAGTTTTTTTCCTTTCAGAAAGGCTGCACTAATAGTTGACATATTCAATGACATATTTTTTATGCTATCATATTTGGTTTTTAAAATCAACACATATTTAACTTATACCCCACTTGTACCCAATTCTAGTGGCTAGAACTCTGAAAGCACAATCAAGAGTCACTTGATTATTTCTTGGTAGTTCTGAATATATTTAACAGTTCTCAACAGCCCCTTGCCAAATGTCCTTCAAACTCATGACTCCTTGTAGAAGTCATGAAAACAGAGTGGCTTAATAGGGGCACACCTGGTGAGAGTCAAAAAATCTCATCCTACTACCAGCATACAGCTGCTTACTTGCTATGCAACATCAGACAAGCAACCTGATGATTCTGGGCTTCTGTTTCACAGATAAAAACAAAGTACAGTAAGTCCTTACTTGACATTATCGAAAGGTTCATCAACTGAAGTGAAATACTGTCTAACAAAACCAATTTTATCATAGGCTAATTTATATTAACAAATTAAGTTCCTATGTCATCAATGTAACAAAATGTTAAACGAACTACTCAAGGCTCTGTTGTGTGTAATAGAACTTGCTTTCTTTCAGTGTTCTTTAGTCATTTGGTGGTTAAGATCACATCTTCTATAGCTCCACTCTCTACATCAGGGTGAAAGCCTCTTTGGGACACTCTGAATGGAAGAAAATAGAAGATCTGCTTCATCAGGAGCAACCTCTGACTCTTAAGAAGACAGAGGTCAAAGCCTGCCAGGGTGTTGCAGTGAAGGCTACCCAGAGTTACTAAGAGCTGCCTATGGCCTCGTGGGTAGTGCTGGTTTGAGAACCTGAAAGGTTACAGAACACATTAACCAAATCACTGCCACAGGAGAGAAGAAATCTGGGTAAATTTTTATAATTCTTAGTAAGGGCTCAGTGAACTTTTGTACCTTGTCCTGTGTAGAAATAATGAATAGATTAGGATCTGAGTAATCAATCTAGATCCTAAATTGAGGGTAAAAATAAAATGGTAATGTGCGAGTAATACTCTTACCTTATTCCATGAGCAATGACAAATTTCTCACTTTAACACAATATGTATTCATCCCTGTTTTCAATGGTGCAAACATACTACATCATGTTCATATTAAATTTGTCAGTCTTCCTCTTTAACGTTTTTGGTGGTTGGCTTATTGGTGAACACCTTTGTAAACATTGTCTGAAATGGTTTTTAAGTTTCCATTTGAAGGGAACAGGAGTTTTCGACCTGCCTGAAATAGCCCTACAAGGCAATTGAGTCCTGGCTAAATATTCTTTAATGCTGAGTGGAATTAACAATATTATAATTGTCAGAGTCCTCAAAGAAAGATAAAACGGAATGTAAAACATTCTTACTCATGAATGGCTGCTTCGTTATAAACTACTGTCTTCTCTATGGAATGTATCTTTTCTCTCTTTCCACTGGAACTATCTGGAGAGTGATATAGTTTGCCTGTGGACTCACAGTAGCCAGAGTTCAAGCACCTTGGCATAATGGAGGAATGTTAAATTCTGTGGATTTCATCTCTAGGACACAAAAGTGATGGTGCCTTGCACCTCCATGTTCTCAAGCACTTGGAGAACCCCGTAGGTCAGTGAATTAGAACCCAGAAGCCAAGATGGATTGACAGCAAGCCAGTCAGTCAGTGAAGAAGGGATTAAGCCCAGAACCCGCAGACTACACTGTCACTGCCCCACAGAAGGCTGACAGTATGCTAAACCTAAGGAGGCTCTTTGTCCAATCTCTCCTTACACAGTGGTTTTACCCTTGGAGAAAGCATCAACGGAGGTGTCCCATGAGACATTTTGGCCCCTAAAGAATCCTTTCCCTCCTGAACACATAAATCTCACCTCTTTATCCTGCCATCCAGTCCTAAAAACTCTAAAAGGATGCTGCTCTGCTAGTGAAAATTCATAGGCACCTGCTCTTGATTTACTTCCTGCTTAGAATAAATTTTACACAGCTGTGAAATCGCAAGTGACTCTGTTCAAAGTACCAAACAGTGAGGCTCAGACAAAAAGGGATATGTTGGATGTTTGGCTTATAATGATGTCAGCCATTCCTCTTTTTTTTTTTAGAGCATCATTAATAATCTGTCATTCTAATAATAATTCCCTTTTGACATCATGGAGGTAAGGAGAAATCATCACTGACATCAAAAACGAGGTGATATTTCAGCAGTATTATTTCACTGAAGATAAAATGGAAAGCTTTATTACTCCCCATGCCTTTAAGGAAAGCTGAACTAGGCATATGCTGACCCTAGAGCTTATCTACTTCAGTTCCTTCCAGAGTGATGTGAAATAACTAATTTTAATTGTTCCAACTAGAGTTTCAGAATGTGCTTTTCCCCCAAAGCTTTGCATCTACATAATGGAAACTTTTTCAAAAACAAGCTTTATCAGCTCATAATAAACTGGGAAATCGAAAGAAATTCCATTGTAACTCAGAGTGATCTATAATTTACATTCTTTAGCATCATCTTTTGTTCAGAGTATTTAGAAATTGATTTCACTTAATCATGTGGTCAGTACTGATTGTGTACCTGTTGTGTATTACACACTGTACTAGGACTAAAAAGACAAAGATGGGTAAAACGAAATTCTTGATCAAGAAAACAGAGTCTAGACTCAGGCAGGCACACAAAGAAATGACTATGAGACAATGTGATGTGTGCTATAAAGGAGATATGTTCCAAGTTCGATGAGATGAAGTAAATTAGTCTGTCCAATGGGAGAGGTTCTCAAAGACAGCATCATTTAGCCAATTATTAGGGAAGGGAACAGTAGCAGCAAAACAATGAAGGCCTCTGCACTGAGCAGAAAGAAATGTTTCTCAAGGGAATCGAGGGTAAAGACACCTAATCTGACTCAGCAAATGTAGATAGGAGCAATAGTCTTCATTTAGTGCAGTACCACCCAAGCTAACCAGCCTTCAGGGTAAAAGGATGAAGTTTAAGATTGTTTCTTTTTAACAAAACATCCTGCATTTACTGTAAGAAAAAAAAAAATCACTATTTTCTAACAAGGAGACCCAAGAAGGTTGTTCTCAACATATAAAAGGGAATGAGTATGTGGATTTAAGTCATCAGATAATTCCTTTTGGAATTTTCTCAATCTATTTTTTCTTCTATCATTCAGACCTACATGTGTGCAGGGATATTTTTCCCACTGAATTTTAGATGCTGTTATAAATAGACATTCTGAAAGGAGGAATATGATTTTCCTAGAACCAGTAACTCAAGAAAAAAAAACTTAAATCTTTATGCATTGAAATCTCAGATCACAGAATGAATCAGAAATAGGAAGCATCACACAGACCTCAGTCAACTGAGGCCTTGGTCTGTATACTGTGAGGTATCAGAATTCTTGGGAACTCTGAGTATTTGGAATGATGTGAGCAGAGCTTATATCTCAGGCAGCCTAAGGTTTCCTTTAGATAGACCTACCTAGTAAAACTCCTAGCTTTAAGGAAGATGACTTTTCTCATTAAAAAAATTAGTCATCCTTAAACTCATTTACTTCTAATTCTGGTTGGCTCTTCAGCCCTTCTACTAATTGTAGCAACCTTCATAAACTGTTATCTGCACACCTAATCCCTTTGTTCCAGTAAGATCTGCGCATGTTAAACCAGTTGCACTTTATCTTCAATTAAATGATTGCTGTCCAGTGAACAGTAACCAGTGACATATATCTGACTGTTATAGCCATGCAAATATTTGATATTTTAAGTGATTTTTTAAAAAATAAAATACAGTATATAGCTACTGGATTTTCAGGATGAGCAAATTTTCACCCTTTCCCTCTTCCTCTCCCCAGAAAGCAAAAATTAATATTATATTCCTGGACTGAATGCTTAATTACTTTTTTAAAAACAAATTTCTAACAAACAAAAATCTCCTTTTTTTTTTTTTTTGTAGTCTACAGTCTACATGGGTTTTGTCTTTCTATCAAAGATAATATGAAACTTTGGTGCTTTATGTTGCAGATCATTAGCTGACATGCTTTTTTATCTGCTCGATTATATTTATTTTTTTTTCTCGAACACTTTTTCTTCAAATAATCAGCATGCTCGATTGCTCTCAAATGCATCTACTTCTGTCACCACACAGCTAGTGTAACCCCGTGGAGTTACAATAACCACGCGAGAGTCATTTAAGAGTAGATCTTTTTGTTTGAGTCAGCTCTCAGGATAGAAGGGGAAATCACATCCCCAGTTGGCTCTTGACTTTTTCATTACCAACTGAAAAAAGAGAACTGGACAAAAATGGGTTTGGGTGTATGTTTGGTTTCTTTGCATGTACTAAAGCAACACAAAGCTCATGCACAATAAACAAACATGCATTATGGGTTGTTTTCAGTCACTTTATAGACATATGTGTTCATAAATTTTGATACGGTTGTAAGAAGCCGACTTTGATGGGACCAAACTCACAGACGAGCTTTCGATCGCTGGAGCAACCACAGTCTAACTTTATGTTGACAATTTATCAGCTCTTCTCCATCAAGGAAAATTGTTTTTTAGTGCTTGCCTATTAGCAATCACATGCATAATATGAAATTGAGTTTTGGGGAGGACGGCCTGCCATCTGTCTTTCTGCTATTTTTTTTTCAGCGTTTCACGCTCAAGTTCAACTCTCTGTGTATCAGAATGCTGTAAAACAGGATTCACCCATAATATGAGCACTTAGCAAGAGAAATGGGCCAGATACTGATGTAATCTTATAACTTGCAGACTTTTAAAAAGGAAAATCATTGATACCCCAATCTGTGCATTATCTTTTGAGTGCACTTCAAATTCCGCCTGCCTCTCAAAGCCAACTATGGTACGGCTGGTTCTTCTTAGAGAACGGTTCATTAGTGTGCTTCGAGAAGTGTTAAAACACTTTTATAAAAATAAAAATTCAAAGAGAGAGTGGAAGGCAATGTGAGGTTAAGAAAATGGAGCTCTAAAAGATTAGTGTGAAGAATGAAAAAGATGTATTTCGTTTCCCTTCCAAGTTCCAATATGCCAAGATTTTTATCAATAATATTGTTTTTGTTCAACAATACCTGCCTCAGGGAGAATCTGCTCTGCAGCTGTCAGGATTATACTTCTCGAAACATGCTTAAGATGATTCTGTTAAATGGATAAAAAATAGTGCACTCACAATGTAGAAGGATTGCTCAAAAGAACATTCCCAAGCCTTTCATGTGTAACTGCATTTGTGTGGCCGGGCATTTATTATGCTATAAATTCCATCACTGATTTTGGCCAATTCAGATTGATTCTGCAGGAGCTGTAAGTAATGAACCTTCCAGAGCCAAAGCGGGGAGGGAAGGAGGAGAAACGGAAGTGTAGCCGATACCCTCGTGGCTGTGGAAATACAAATGGGAGGGCTGATTTAGTCACAGCCTTTATCAGATCACGCAGCCAATACCCTACAAAGCAGGAAAATACATATCCAGAAAAACCTACAGCTTCCTTGATCTGACTCCAGCACCTTTGATGGGCAGACACACAGAGAACACTTTTTTTGGAAAGGAGTTTTTTCTCCTGAGCCTTTACTTTCTGAACTTGTTCCCTCTCATCTTTTTTTATTATTTTCACTAAAGTATGGGCAGATGTCCATGCTACAGGAGCAATAAAATGTAAAGCCCTCTTATCCCAGGACCAGGTTAACCATTCCTAAAGTTTGACCTCCCAGTATGTGGGAGTGGATGGACCCACAGCCCAGAAGAGGCTCCCAGGGAGTGGAGTGTGACTACAGTCAGTTAAGACTTTTGTAAAGAAGTAATCAGTTATCCTGGAGTTGATGACTGAGCCTATTAAGAAACTAAGGTAACCAATGAGGTAGACAGCAGGAAAAATACCCAGACAGAGATGCCCTGTGACCCTCTCTGAGGTGGAGGCTGGAGAAAGAAGGAGCAAATGAAAGTTGAGGAGCAGTAACCTATACTACAGTAAAGCAGTACCAGCTCATAGTAGAGGGTGTTTTTCCCCTGAAAGTCTTTAAAACTGAGCACTAAGGAAATAAAAGTAGAAGGGAGGAGAGGAACGTGGGAAATGATGACACTGAAGACACATTTCACTCACTAGGGAGGCCAAGGAAGTCCTCGTTTTATTCTTGCCCAGCTCCCTCCCCTCTCTGACCTCACTTTCATGGGATGCAGGGACAGGAAAATGCTTGGAGAGGCAATGGGCTGGGGTCAGAACCAGAATGTTGGCTTCATGGTGACAGCATGGGCATAGGGAGGTCATGCCTTCAATAGAAAATGGGCAGATTGTATTTCATGCCCATCCTGGTCTCTGTGTCCCCATCCCCATTCCACTGACTTTTCAAAAGTAGAGAGGCACAAACAATTCTTCTAAGAGAATGGCAAAGCATCTTCACTATCCATTTGTCCACAAGAGCAGTTACCACAAATTGTTTGAGATTTTTTCCCTATATTCTTTTCCTTTTCCGTCTTAAGAATCATAAACTCGTATAGCTAAGAGATCCACAGTTGTAGTGTCTGACTCTTGTGAGGCTGACAGAAGGGACCATTTGAGGCCTCCTTTAATGTATATATGTGTCAATGGGCTATTTTGGGGGATAATTAATAACTGCCATGAGTTGTCTTAGGTAAGAAACCTAGATACAGCAGTGCAAGTCTTTCGATATGGGCACCCAGAGAACCAAACGGAGAAGCCCAGAGCCAATTATGGGAGTGGGGATCAGACAACACAATCGGAGTTCCACATCCCACGTGGCCATTGCTAACTCCAAAGGAAACCTGACAAAAGCCTCTTCCTGTATGCCTCAATTGTTCCAATTAGCATTATTGAAGTTCACCATCAGTTACCCCTCCCAGCATCTTCCTGGCCCGACTATCTGGGCACAGAGTGAAGAGAAGGCAAAAGATGTTGAAATGAAAAGAGATGCAATATTCTACCTTGAGTCCTTTTTTAGAAATGAGTAGGGGGTAACAATGAGTTTAGGAAAACTGTGAATTATTTTAGCCCATTCACAGGGAAGGACTCGCTCCCCAACTGTGCCTGATGGTGCTGTGCTATGCCCCCACACTTGGGCTGCTTCCAGTTTGGTTTAATCTGATATTTCCAGCGGTCATGTTAGAATTTGAACATAACATTTAGAAAATCATAATTATTAAGAGGACCAAAATGCTGGTAAACATCCAAAACTATTTGGAGTTCCTTTGGTGGATCAGAGAGGAGATATGAAAATGGGGCTGTGGATGGAGAAGCATGATTATATGTCTTTTCAAAATAACTAGACAATTCAGTAGACACATGTATGACTAGTTATGATTACCGCAATGTCAATTTGAGTTATATAAAATTAACCATTAATTGAGGTTGATTCACATATATCATCGGAATCTAAACTCTCTACAGCTATCAGCTAAATGATGTTAATTATTCTAGCCCAACAGAGCGACCAAATAGAAATTAGTAAAAATTATCTGTAAACTATTAAAAGCTGAGGTGATCATCAACACAGATATTTATAAGTAGCTTTTGTACATGTTATGACTAATATCAAAAATAATCATGTTAACAGCAGTTTCTGATGGCTTGGTAGAATGTACAGAGCCCTGGCCTCAACATCAACAGATACAGGCTTTAGTCCTGGTTTTGCCGTGTGGTATGTACTTGACCATGTGGTATGTACTTGACTGTAGGGAACTTGTTTAGTCTCTCTGAGTCTGTCGAAAGGGAATAACAGTGCCTCTTCTGAAATAGCATAGCGTTGTTATAAGGTTGATGTGAGATGAGTAAAAATGTTCTGTAAACTCAGAGTCCCTGTTAATATCCAATATTATTTTATTGGATTATAACTGTAAAATCTAGGATGCTAGCATTTCAGAAGATATTGGCCGAGTTTATGTTTATTGCTAAAATTTATCTTTTCCCTGTTTTATTTGTTATTCTTATGAGAAGAAACTTTTTAATGGAAGCTTTCAGATTGTCCATTTTATTTCTGAAGAAGGCAAAGGGCAGAAAGTATATTCCTAAGAGGAAGAAGGCGTCTGGACATTCTGCCACGGCTCCTTCCCCACAGTGGGTCTGTGGGTTGCCTCAGGAGAAGGGATTAGGGAGTGGCCCTGAATCCATGGCTGATGTGACAGGACAGGCTGCATAAAAGGTGTGGAGAAACCCTGAGGACGCCTTATCATTGCTGCTCACTTTGGTTATTGTTAAGATTAGTTGCCTAGTATTCATATTAGCCGATTGTGACTTGATATTGTATTATGGATTGATTGAAACTACATATCCCTCTTCGCACTGAAATTAAGTAATCAGTTACCAGAGTCAGTTATTAGTAGTATAGAGACTTTAAGTTCTTTGAGGTGAAATGGTCAGCATGTTCTCTTCAGGGTCATGAGGAACCAAACTCACCAGATGTTTTCTGTAGTTCCAACACAGGTGACATCTTGAAGGATCCAGTTGTAGTCAGGAAGTAACTAACCTTCGGGAAGAATCTTTTCAATGTATATTTTCTAAAGGCAATTTCATATTGAACGGTTTTTGAAGCAGAAGGGAGAACTGAACGGTTTCAGACTGCTCAGATGGATCAAAGTGGGAATTGAGAGGGGCAGGAGATGCAGGGTGGTCTGTGAAAAAGGGCGCTGATCGTAGAGAAACATCAGAACTACATTTTAGCCATGTAATCACAATCGAACACTTCATCTCTCTTAGCCTCCAGTTTCTTATTTATAAAGTGGATATACTAATACCTGCTCTACCTACCTTAGAGACTACTGTAAGGAGCAAAAGAAATAAAGTAAAATAAGGAATTTATGAGCTCTCATGCAGTAAGTGGATGGAAAGTGTCTAAGCAGATAGCCATCAGTTGAGTGCCTCCCATGGTCTGTGTCCTCTGAGGCAAGGGTCCCTAACACCCAGGCTGCAGACTGGTACTGGCCTGTGGCCTTTTAGGAACTGGGCCACACAGCAGGAGATGAGCAGCCAGCAAGCAAGCGAAGCTTCATCTGTATTTGCAGCTGCTCCCCAGCGCTAGCATCACCGCCTCAGCTCCACTTCAGATCATCAGGCATTAGATTCTCATAGTAGCACCGGTCCGTGGTGTCAAAAGGTTGGGGACCACTGCTGTGAGGTTTACAGAGAAATAGAAGATGTATTCTGTACCCCTAAAGAGAAAAAGAGACAGAAACAAGGAGAGAACCACCTAAGGTAGTGCATGCCAACTGCTGACTAGGTGGCAGAGACAGTAGCAGGAATTCAAAGGGAAGAGGACATCTTTGTGCTAGAGCAGCCGAAGAAGAAAAGGGATTTAACATATATCCCAAAGAATAGATATTATTTTCACTGATGGAGGGAAAAGGGAAGGAATTCCTGAACTGAGAGGTGGTGTGAGCAAAGGTATGGAGAAGGTAAACACAAGGCAAACACAAGACATGATGTGCAAATCTTTTGGAGTCTAGGGAGGGAATCTACACAAGATGAAGTTATGAAGGTTGAGACTAAGCTATCTCAACACTTTCCTGAAAGCTAAGGGGTCTGAATTTTATTGCAGAATCGATCAAGCTTCTTAAATGGTAAGAGTAACAATAACAATACTTTATGTATCTACATAGTGCCGTGTGTTTTCAAGGTATTTTTAAATGCATGGCCTCATTTGGTTCTTTCAGCAATTCTATATGATAGGGATGGCAAAGATGATCATGCCCACTTGACGTATGGGAAACAGAGGCTCAGAGAGGTTGTGTGGTTGCTCTATAGTTACACGACAAGCAAATGAGGGAGACATATCACTCCAGGCCTGCTTTCCTCAGTGTAAAGACCTTTTAGGAAGATGAATCTGGCAGCAAAATGCAAGATGGATCAGACAGGGAAAAAATAAGACCAGTTAGAGAGCTGCCCACCAAGTTGTCCAGAGGTAAGATTTCAATTGTCTATATTAATGTGATGGCACTCGAAGTGGCTATAACATCAGTAGTAAGGGACATCGTAAATGAGGAATTTCCAAGCTCTGATGATTGACTAAATCTAGACAGTGAGAGGCAGAGGATCAAAATGAGTCCTAGAGAAGTGATGCACTCAATAATTCTAACTCTAACCCCTGATGAAGTTGATGGAAAGGTTACTAAAAATAAAGAGAGGTCCAAGGTTCAAGACTGACTAACTAGGTAAATACTAGCTTTACCCACATTCGTTCTTTACCCTCGTCTGGATGGGCTGCTGGCCATTCGTTTTATTCACCGTCCTATTACAGGCCTGATCACACTCAAATTAGGTATAGAACGTGAACTGTGAGCTCCTTAGTGATTGTGACAGCCCCAGTGACTGGCACAACACAGTGCCTGATAAAGATTCATCAAACATTGATCAACTGAATGAAGGAATAAATAACAGAGTGAACGAATGCCCTCAGGATCTTCTTCTTGAAAATCGGGTCAAATCACATAATCTTTTCACATAGTTCCCCCTTTGTCCATAAAATAAAGTCACACTTCCTTCGTACAGCATCATACTGTTCCACCCTCTAGCCAGCTTTATCTGCCCAAGCATTTCCCCACCTACTCTGCTGTCATCTCTCTGCACTCCTCCCGAGTCCTAAAAACAAAAAGCAGTTTTGCATCTCAGTGCTTTTACTTATGATAGTTCTTCGACCGAAATGCCGCTCAAATCCTGCTTGTCCACAAAAATTCAGCTCAAACGTTGCCTTCTCCGCGAGCACCTCTCCACTCTGCCTCATCAGGACAGTTCTCCCCATCACTTCCCCTGCACTTTGCACTTATAGGTCTCATTTGGGGCTTGGCTCACATATCCATCTCCCTGACAAGCGTGTCCCCATAGGGCCTGGCAGAGTGGTGGCACCTAGTAAAGGTTCAAATAAGAGAAAATCAAGAAAAATGGCAAGCGAGCTGCTTGGGAAAGAAGGTGATGAACTTAATTTTCATGTTCTCATGTAAAATTTACCCCTTTTCTACAAATTTCTCTCAGCGAAAAGTAAAGTTTATTTAACCATTGCATATTTGTACAAAGAAACTGCTTCCCTGTCTCTGCCTGTTAAGATACAGGATAGTTTTACTTTAATATCCAGGGTTTGGGGTTTTTTGTTTGTTTGTTTTTTAATTTCTTACTCAGCAGAAAAAGCTCACTCCAACAAAGGGAAGAAACTGACATCTTTTGGACTGACAGATGTCAAGGGACTCTACCATCTAATTTCCTTGTTGATTAATTTGAAGGTAATTTCCTGGTAACCCAGGCTTCCAAAAATGTATTTTAAGTGGCATGTTAGTAAGAGAAAATTAATTTCTCTGCATTAAACTTGCCAGCTTTTGAATTAATTGCATGAACATAACAATCAATTAATAAATGTTAACCAAACAAGGGAAAATCGGTCAATTAAAAATGACAAAATTAGTTCCAAGGATAGATAAACCAAAAGATTGTCATCATGCTCACTTCTGAGTTTGGACATCCTGCCTCTGTATAATCTACCTTCCATTTTTTACACAGCATTCAAATTGCTGAAGCTTTATTATAATTTCTTATAAATAAATTACCACCTAAGCCTTCTTTGCTGCTTTAGTGGATTAAAGAAATCAAACATAAACAGCAGTCCTGCAATAGCTACTAGGAGAAGGTCACTACTTTGTGAGAGCATGCAAGAGTGATTTTGGAAGGGAAGCCTTTGCAAAGTGGACCAACATTCTCTAAATACTTAACCAGTACTCTGCCAGGAGGAACCTCTATTCCCTTCCTTTTGCCTGATCGCCGGTTCACATGTCTTCCAGAAACCGGGCAAAGTGAGGAGCGGCAGGGCCTAGGGACAGTGCTTGCTTCTTAGAACATTGAAACTGAACCTTCTTAAACACAGTGCTGTCCATGCTTTCCTATCTGGGACTGAACGTGGTCTGGATTTATGCGTTTACTCTCCTGGCCTGGGTTTTGAAATTTATTTCTCACCTTTGAAAATATAGTTGCTTGGAAATGACGTCTAAAAAAGTAATGAAATGAATTTGTCTTGTGAAAATATCTGTAAGCTGCATAAGCTTTATAACTGGATCATTATTGCTGTTGTTCATCCTGCCTCTGTGCTTGTCTGTAGTCCTGATTCAATAGTGTGTTGTCAGAAAATACCATTGTCCTCTCAGACACAGACTTAAAAAATCAGAGATTGGAGCATGCACAGCACTGATTTCCCGAACATTTCTAAGGGCATCTATCATAACACATGTACATATATATGTGTATAAAATATGTATTATTCTAAAACTATATACTTAAGCAAGTAGAAGATCTCTGAATAAAGTATGAAAAAAAAATGAGACTAAAGACGTACATTTAAACGTCTCATATATACTGATCTTACTTGAATGTTGGCAATTTCTCAATCTTTATATAATCCAAACAATACCTACCTTCAAAATGTTTTGCCATCTACCAGCCCTTACCATCTCAGTAAGTGGCCCCATCTTCCGTCCTAGGGCTCTGGCCAAAAGCTTAGGAGTGTCCTTTGAGACCACATTAAATACATCAGCAATTCTGTCCACTCCACTCAAAGTATATCTACAACCCACCATTCCTCTTGGGCTGCCATCATCTTCCCAAAGGAGGTTCCTACTTGGCCTTCCTACTTCCACTCAGGGCCCAGAGCAGCCCTTTATGGCAGCCAGAAACATTATCAGATCTCACCAACTTCCCCTTTTGTCCATCCATTTCATCAGTGTATCCTCAGAGCCTAGAACAATGCCTGGCAAGATAATCTCAGACACACTTGTTAAATGAATAAAATCATACAGTTTAGCTGAAGCGCACAAAACACTGCTGGAGCATCTGGGCATTTGAAAAGCATGAACTGACCAGTTGAAACCAGGAAAGAGTAAGACGCCTGCCCCTGAATCTGAGTAATTCAGACATCTGCCAGTCCACTGCTCACGTCAGCCCTCCCTTCAAAAGTGTTGAAAAGAGAGTTGTCCTGGGTGAGTTGTTTGCCCATATAGCCTGAGGCCCCTCATTTGGGGTTGATGTTTACCCAAACCAAGTAGGAATAAAGAGTCAAGTGCTGATGCCAGTTTTTCAACGGATGCAGTCTTACTTGGCAGTTATGATAGCGCGAGTCACTCCAACAATCAAAAGAATCATTACTTGCTTTGCTGAAATCCCAAAGAAAAGCACAAGATGCGATACAGCACTAATGAGGTTGTGCCTGAAGAAGTGTGATTTTAATTGTGATAGATTTAGAGAATCCATTGCAAAACTGCGGAGAACAGCATACTCTTCCCAGTTCAAGGATGCATTAATCCCATGTTTTTGTTTTATTTAGTCTTTGCTGGCTGTGTGGAGAATCACCTAAGGTAATGGAAGAGCTGCTAGGGACTACATCAAATAGAACCTATAAAGCAACTTTATTTTCTCCCCTACACTATGACTTGAGACTGCACAACAGAGGAATATTTGTCTGGAGGTTGCCTTCAAACACTGGATGATTTGCTTTGCCACTGACAGTTACGATCCTAACACAACCCTTCCACCACCTTCCGGCCTTCAAAGGTTGAAAAGTCACCACTTTTCGTGCACTGGCTCACTAAACCTGTCCACCTGGCAGCTGGAGGAAAGGGTTCCTGCAAAATTTGCTTCATTCTAAAGCCTTCTGGGTGGGTGTGAAAGCTCCCGGTAGAAGTCTGCATATGAGCGTGTTGCTTGATAACTTCATTAGAACCCTGCGACTTCAGGAGCCATATGCTTTCAAGTTTCTTTAAATGGTATTAGGGAAAAATATCCTCAGGCATTATTTTTAAAGGGGACTTCAAACGTTCCAAGAAAAAAAAAAGTATAGCACGTTTGAACTCCAGGGGATTGCAGAAGTCTTACTTAGCAAGACTGTGAAAATGGAGTGATCTTTTCAGTTCAGGGTAAAGTAAGTATTGGTCAAATCAGGGATATATTTGAAATGTGGATGGAGAAAGATGCAGAAAATCTCCAAATCCTTGAATCCTGACCATAAATAGCAAAGAGAGATGACTTGAGGAAGAAATTTAAAAAAAAAAAAAAACACCAAAAAAAACCCACAAAGTTTCATTCTTATAGTCAATGGAATAAGAGAATTGAACACTCTCTCGTATCCTGCCACACAGAGACATTTCTAAAATGAGCCCCCACCAACACACACTTGTGTTACATGTATTGAAACTTATATTTAAAGACCTGGGAAGCAAGGAAGGTAGGGGTAAACCCTATTTTGAGTTTCCCTGTAGAGGGTCTGCTCCAGAGGTCAAAATCAGAGATACTTCTTCAAGTTTAAACCCTCCTTTTCTAAATAACTATCCTGATCTCATTTAATGCATTGATGTCTGGTTTCTTAGGCATGATAGTTGCGGTATTACATATCAAAAGAGCTCTTGAGAAATTTCCTCGAATTGATCATTCTAATTTCTTATGTATAACTACTCTATATTCACTCAGAGGACAGCTGCATTGTATGCTAAACCATGAATAGCAGAAATTGGTCCCTTTGTATGTAGGTTTGTATTAAATTGAGATGCTCTCCCTTCCCCCCCCCCCCCGTTTGTTCCCACACTTGAGTTCCTGGTGTCAGTTTGTATTTGGCTTCTTGAGCATATTAAAGTTTTCCTAGTGCTTATGATGTTCTTGCCAAGAGCACACTTGCAGCAATATGCACTATAACAGTCTTTGTGCCAATTACTTCAAAAAGTATTCTTTAAAATAAAAAGAGGGAGGTTTTTTTTTTTTTTTTCGTAGGGAACTTTCAGGTTATAGCGTGGTGATTTCCATTTTAATTTTTTAGTCAGTCTTCCTGAAATAATGACTTAGAGCCTCCGGACTGTGCATCTTTGGGTTTTCTTTTCTTTTCTTTTTAAAGCCTTTCTACAAAATGGAAGTCCTGATAAAGACATAGGACTAGCAGGAGGAATCAGTATGAGGAAACTGCTGTCTCTGCTGACACCACACCCTCATCTATTTAAGCAGCTTTGGAAAGGAAACTGCTAGAAGCTTGTTAAAGAGTTTCCAAATGTGTGACTGTAAATGACTATCTCTAATCATGGCTGAATAAACCAAATGCGGCAAATGAGCTGGTGACACGCACAAAAGTCATACGAGTGTTTTGAATTGCATATGCTGAATGGATAATAACCCATGTCAGTGCCAGGGGTCTTTTGAAGGTTAAAATCTTAAGTTTAATTGAGTCATTTCTACATAGAGATATAAACACACTTGGGAAAACAAGAGAGAAAAGGGAAAGGGAATATGTCCTCTGACATGCACTTCTGAATAGTTAGGAAAGACACTGGGCAAGAGATTAGGAGACCTCAGTTTTCTTCCTGTGTCTGCCACTAACCGGCTTTGTGTCTGTGGGCGACATTTCGCCTGACCGACTCAGCCTCCACATCTGTACCAGGGAGAGCCATACAAAGTAGTTCGCAAGCCCTCCCACCCCACCGCCCCTCGCCTGCCCCGGCTCCAGCATGCCGTCTTTCTGAGATGCTGAATGCAAAGGGGTCTTGGCACAGGCGTGGATTCATTCACTCCATAAAGTGCGAGATGTTTTGAGAGACGTGTCATTACAAGAAATTACTCTCATTAAGGATGAAATCTGAGATTGAATTAAGCAGTCTTATAAAATACTAGCTACTCTTGGGACGTGATCATTTTAGGTTTGATCTTAAGGAGTTTTGTGTCCAAATTTGGGGACTATTAGGGTTTTAATTTTTTTCAGACTATTTATGACTCATCTATTTGCTTTAAAAATAATGATCAGAAATACACTTGTTAATACTTGTGTGTTTCTCCTTTAAGGGGATAGGCTGCTTTAAAGACTACGTTAGCCTTTGAGACAGCAGAGCTGCCCTTCCACAAGGAGCAAGGTCTACCCATCTACATGGATAATTGCCTTTAACGCCTCCTCTACAACTAAGGAAGAGATGGGCAGCTGACTCCCACATCTAAGAGTTACCCCTAAATGGTTTCCTTTGTTATCAAAGTGCAATCATTTCTTCCACAGACCTTCGGGTTGGGCGGAGGGGACAGAGCAGGGCTGCCTCGGCATTGCCTTGGGACAGCTCTCTGGAATTGCTGTCTTCATGCAGAGAAGCCCTCAGTCTCTGGTACACAGCTGCCTTTGGACATATGTTGCAGTTGGGAGTGTCTGTATGTAAATTCTGGTAGCAAACTCAAGAAAAACCGAGTCTAAGGAGACTAACAAGACTAGTTAAACTAAAGAAGTGTGAGTAGAAAGCACATTCAACAAAGGTGTTAATAAGCAAGGATAGGGAATAAAAATCATTTTGATTTATATTCGATCTTTCCTAATCAGAGCTCATGGGTTCTGAATATATAATATAGTATTTCTGGGGGTGGGGTGGGGTGGGAGGACGGAGCCAGTTTCTATTCCTTACCTGACACGAGACAAGTTGTGAATCTTTTTTTTTTTTCTTAATATTATTGAGAAATACAACAGTAGTCTGTTACATTGAGAAAAACTGCCTCACTACCCTCAAAACAGTGGCAGTAAGCCACAAAGGGCCTCTGGGGCCTGTGAGAGGTTAATCTCCTCCTCCACATCAAGGGACAGAGGGATAAAACATTGCCCTCCACAGAGGTGCAATGGTCCTCTGTCCTTCTCTAGGAGACTTTAATAAAGTAACTGAATCAAACGAAATTTGATCAGATGTGTATAGTTCAGCTTTCTGCTTTGCCCCCTAACACTTTCTCGAGGTATTTCTACCCATGATCCTGTATTATTAAATGATATTTGAAGTGTTCCACTCTCAGAAAATACGGTTTATATCTTCGGCATACATTTACATAATCTCGTTAAGGAAATCTCTCCAGTTTAGCTAAACTGTCCCAATAAAAAAATCTTATCTTTGGTAGAAAAAAGACTATTTTCTCCAAAGGGAACAGGAAACAAGGAGTCCAGACAAATTTTGAGAAGCTGAGGCTATAACTGTAGTTATATTTTTTCTGTTATGTATTTGAAGTTTATTAACAGAGATGGATGAGAAGTAATTGTGTTTGGAGGATACAGTCATGTAAGAATAGAATGCTGTAGCTAATGTATTTTAAATGTGGATTTTAAAAATAATTTTTTATTTGTTGCCTTAGAAAATTTTTCCATATTAAAAAAAAAAATCTAAGGGTGATAAATTACTAGCAATCTCTCAGCTCCCCCACTGGAGCCATCAAATTAAGGGTTAACCTCCCAGGATTCCCCCTGAATTAATCAGGAACTAAGCCAGGAGCTGGCTGGTGGGGGGTAGAGATTGTCAGAGCTCAACCTCTCCCGAGAGGCTTGCAGCACAGCAGTGCAGCCCACAGTGGCATGGCCACTGAGAGAAAGCAGACCTTTACACAAATAAAGGAGCTTTGACGGGGCTCCCGGGCTGCACCCTCAGGCAGCCCTGATCCCGCATCAGCCCCGATCCCGCATCAGCCCAGGGTTCCTGCCTACCGTGCCCGGATCTACCATTTCCAAAGAACCAAGATATTGGGTTATGTTCTAGAGAGTCGGGAGAGATTTTTTCAGTCCAGATTGAAATGTAAATGTATGTTCATCTTTCTTTGCTCATTTAGGAGGCAGTCTGCGATGAACTTCTGAGTCATCTTTATCCATTTGTTCAGTTCTCCACATAAATAGGAAGCTGCAGGTGGATGGGCTTTACGGCCTGCGCTTAAATCAGCACTCACAGGATGGCTCTGCACCGGCAGTGATGGAATGCAGATTCCCAGGCCCCTTGCTCAATTTAAAGAATCCAAAATTTTGGAGGTGGGACCTGGGAATCCACATTACCAATAAGCTCACTGGGTGATTCCTGTACACATTCAAATTTAAGAACCACTAATCCTAGAGTTGTTTTCTATCTAAAACAAATCCCTAATACCTGCATTAAGTGTTTTAAGCTGTTCAATTAAAGAACAAACTATGTTTTCCATCATGTGCCAGGCCTACTTAGTTGTTTTAGTTGCTGTGTACTGGACAGAGTGAGTGGACTTTATCTACAAGACGAGGAATGCCCTAACATGCTTGTGCATGGGTCTGTTTTCCTACACACCTTAGTATCTCAATGACAATAGAAAAACTGGCCCCCGGTTTTCTTTCTTCCTCTGCCTTCCATGGCTGGGAATGCCCTTACCTACCAGTCCAACCACTTCTGCAAGTCTTCACTGAGTTTTTCAAGAATCAGATCAAGTTGTGCTCCAGGTATATACCTCTTCCTGCTCATTTCTACCAAACCAAATGGAAGGTCACAAATCTTTGACAATTAACACTTTCTTTGTAATTGTTTCTTTTTATCTAAAAACAGTTGGCGTTGACCAGGCTTCCTCTTTCTTAACATTGGCCAAGAAGCTCCCCCAGTCCCCAGTTGTACCTTCTCTCTTCACCACCAGAGCCACCCTTAAATTGAGCACATCTGAGACCCTCAGACCTTTTCCTTTCTCGTTCTTGCTGGTCCGTGTAGAGGTCTCATTCTTTCTAGTCTTTGCTAAGAGAGACCTGCTAAGTGCTGAATCGTGCCCCCATCCCCTGCCCAATACTGAAGATCCCTGATCTTAGAGAAATTCTTAGGGACAAACTCCTAGAAAGACTGTGGTTTCTGAGTTGATAGCCATCTCCATGCCTAGCTGAGGAGGACATTCCAGGACCGCCCCTGCTGCTGCAACCCCTGGCCCTGGAGAGATCTACACTGTCACCTACTCCATGCCAAAACATCCTTTCCCCCTGAATCTCACCTCCCCGCTGCCTTCAGAAGTCAGCTTTTCCCTCTTCTGTCTTTTCTTGTCCCCAGTTGCTAAAGTCCCAATGTGAATTATGACAAAAGCTGTTAGAGTCGAGTCAGTTTCTAGAAATAAAATCTGAGATTCTCCAAAGAGAAGGGAAATGACATTCTACTGTTCTCCTTCTCAGAGGGCCCGAAGAGCTATAAGCCCTCCTCTTCATAGTGCCTGCCTCAATGGACAAGGACAAGTACCTGGTCTCAGCTTTTTTTTTTTTTTTTTTTCTCTCCAGGCCTGCTGCAAAGACCTAGGTGGCAGGAGTCAGACAGACGGAGAGAGAGACCTGTTCTGGCAGATTCTCTAACCTTTGAATCAATGTGGTCTAAATTGGAGAAAACCCACTCCCTAAAAATTTGCATGAACTAATTTACACGAGGTTGATATTCTCCTGCTAGTTTAGATTAAGTTGTTGTTCTGTAGGCTAGATGTTTAGGTTCAGAAGACCTTGATAAGCCCTTATCTTTCAGCAGGTTGTGGGCCACCTCAAAGCCCCATCACTTAAAAATAATTAGCTGACTCTCCCACCTGAGCTAGTGATTTGATGATCTGTATGCTAAATCAGACTTCTACAGGCAAATAAAAGAAAAAAAAAGTGCCAGAAGGAATCTTAGTTTTTATGGTAAATTTGGATTCCCTAACAGGACAAGTGAAAAAATCTCTGAAGCTACTCTAAACCTAGGGAATCCATCATTTTTTCATGCCTGCAGCCTGTTTTTGTTCTCCTATTTGCTTAGCCCTAACCTGTACTTTACATTATATGTGGAAAATAAAGCACATAATACTTAGCACCTCCTTTTGATAAAGAAAGAAAATGTTGCTTATTATTCGTACTGAGATTTATGCCTAAAAGATGGAGAATAGCTTCCAGATGTAGTTTTCCGTCACGGACTTTCTTTCCTTAAGTATTGACAGAGGGGAGGTTTTATCAAGGTCTTTGTGATGGGTTTGTTTATAATGAGAAGATATTAGTGGAGCACATCTCAGTGTTTATCACTAACAGACGACTGAAAGGAGCATATGGCAGGAAGAAAAACATATATTTGTCCAAGAAACGTGGCTTGTTAACACTCCCACCCTCATCCTAAACTCTGTGGACATGTACTTGCAGCATCACACACATCCACTCAGTGTACCAGAGAAGGAAAATAAAAATCAAACAATGATTTCTTCAATATGGGGCTGTCAAATAATGCTAATTTGGACATTTCTATCAAAGATGGTGGGATTTCAGCTCTGAAATCCTATGCATTCTGCTTCACTGGGGCTGGCATCTGGGCAGTGCTGTGTAAGGGGTTTAGAAAAATATGGGTTTTAGCATTTTTGTACAGCTCTTTCTGATAAAACAAGAACAATGGAAGGAAGCTCAGTGATGACTGAGCTCTTTTATAAAACTGAGCTCGAGGGCAGAGAACCTTTTAGTCCAGAAATCTCTTTTAAAGAATGCCTGTAGATTAGATTTAGGACCAGACTAAGTTGAACCTTCAGGACGCAGAGGCAATTTTTACCTGGTATTGTCCAAAACCAAAGCATTGTTCCAGCTCAAAAATGACTCATGAAACCCCTATTGATCAGTTCTTAAAGTATACTCTGCGTTTATTAACTTGTAGCTGTCCTCTGAAACTCTCACCCCCACCATGAAGAAAGAGAAGGAGGGTGAGCTACGGCGCATCAAGGGCCACTCTCATGAGCATTAGGTCCTAAATTCTCTAGAACTTAGTAAGAACCCTCAGGTGTATCGCCTGCTTCTCATCCGACATTTATATCTGAGAAAACGCTGCCCGAGCCAAATGACTTGCCGAAGATACCAGAACCAGTACTGAAATCAGACATTCTGTTTCCCAATTCAGTGTTATTTCTACTCCACAATATTCCTTTCATTTTAAAGCTACTGTGTTATTTTTATAGATTGGTGGCTCTTGGCATAATGTTAGTATTTAGGCTTACATTTCATTTCTCATCCACCTACTTAACTATACAAGGAAGCCATCCCATTCCTTGGGATGTAACCAATGGAAATGGCAGTAATTTGGCAACCCTGGCGTTTATATCAGAATGGATTTGTAGGTAAAGAAAAAGGGGGCTCAGTAGTTTGAGAAATTTTCACTTTTTTAGCAAAAGTAATTATTAACAAGCAAGAGAACCTCAATTTATAAAAAAACTAAGTTGCCTTAGGCTATAGAGGCTCGAAGCGGGAGGAAATGCCTATGGTGTTCCTCTCTCATCTCTATTTTCTCCATTGGTAATTCCATTGAATCTCTTGGGTTTAACTATTACCTCCGGGGCAGGGATGGGAGGGGGGAACAATTGAAAACTATACATTTAACTATCATTGTTCAAGTGCCCAGCCCCTTTTCCAACCATCCCCTGAACACAGTGTCCAGGGTCTCTCCAGGCTGCTCAAACACAAAATGAACACGGGGGAATCTTCGTCTCTACACTGGTCAGCCATTCCTGCATTACAGGTTACTGTTTAGTCTGTTACCATCATTATCCTCTCAGACAGGCTCAACATCATCGTGCCATCCCTTCTCCACAGCTCCCACTGCTAATCGCTACCTCTTGTACCCTGCCTTTTTGGCCCATCCCTGTCTTTTTTTTCTGCCGACACCAACCGTGGTCCAGGAGCCCTGGGCATTCCTGATGGGTTCCCTTTTATATTCTGTTGTTCTAGCTATTCTCTATGTCTGACACCCCTTTCACCATCCTATGATCACATCATGTATCAACAATTTACTCAAGTGCCAGTTTCACATAGTCTTCTGGATCCATTCAATTAAAAGTATTTTCTACCTATCCTGAATTCCCAGATTGTATTCCATACCTTTCTTATGGTGCATACCTGTTACTTAATAAGAATAGTACTAATTGAGCATATGCCTAGTATCAGGCATATGCCTAGGCACATATGTACATTTTTATTTAATCCTCGGCAGCCCTGTAAGACCTGGAAGGGCCTCTACCCCAGAGATCTCTATTGAATTGGTCTTGGGCACACCTTGGAATGGGGACTTTCAAAGACTCTCCAGGTGATTCTAACCTTTAGCAAGGTTGAGAAACACTGGTATAACTCTAAACTCATTAGCCAGATATTCTCGAGTAGTAGGTATCATATTTGGAGCTTTAAAAAACTAACAAATGCTGGACTCCAGCTCAGTCAACTAAATTAGAATCTCTGGGGGATAGAGCCTGGGAATCTATGTATTAACAAAGTTTCACAGGTGACTCTGTCACATAACTGAGATGGAGAACAACTTTCTCAATTAGACACTGTCATTTCCCAGTACGACTGTATTACAGGTAATTATATATGTCTACCCCACTATATAATCCATAAACTCTAAGGACAGGTTTACACTTGAGTCACCTTGGTCTGCTCCCCGGCATCTAGCAAGGTCCCTTGCACATAATATATTTTAGAAACTAAAAATATAAAAATAAAAAATAAAGTGTTCTTTGATGACCTTATTAAGAAAACAAGGAACACCTTTATAGAATACTTATTCTCTTTGTATTAGGTTTTTAATCTCTAACATACTAACCTGGAGACTAAGCAAATCATTTCAATCCTCTGAGCATCATAGTTGGATGACTATGCATGGCCAGAGTCAAGTTGAACCCAGATCCTCTGACAATACTCTTTCCTCTATATCTCAGGCCTTAAAAGCAACTACAAAGTTAAACAACTATCTATGTGTTTGGTTACATGCTGTCAGACATGTTTCTAAAATTTGAACATAACCTGTCACGTGGGGGAAAAAACTGTTGGCATCATGAAATGGATTTGGGAAAATATGTCAATTTACAATAAGAAATTAATTATGGAGCCAACAGATATCCTTTTTTTTCTCATCAGTCCTACCCTCCCTCACCCCTAGATATACAGACAAACACACCCTCTGATTGTTCTTTGACATTTCTTGACAACTGTGCCTTTACTGCATTGGTGATTTTCTTAGGTTTTCTTTTTCTTCTTCTTTATACTATTTCTCAGACTTTTCAAATAACCTCAGCTTCTGGGTATAAGTGAAGTCTTTTTAAAGGTTTATGTACCTCTTACTTAAGGTGGTAAATTAGCATAATGTTTCATTCAATATGAATATGCACATAAAATGCATACAGGGATAACAAATTTGAGATGACAGTCCAAGGAGACCTGGAATCCTGGCTTCTAGGCTCTCTTCTGCCATTTCCCAGCCAGGTGACTCTGGACAGAGAATGAACTTTCCAGAGCCTCTTCCCTCACCTGAAAAATGAGAGAAAAACCTAAAACAAACCCTCTTAAATTTTCTTCCAAATATTTAAAGGATCATAAAATTTCATAATTTATTGGGCTTTCAGCCAAGATTAAATTGAAAAGTGCTCCTTTTCCTTGTTATTCAACTGATTTTTTTTTAAAGGCAAATAGAGTCATAATGAAATCTGCAGACTTCTTTACAATTGAGAAAGTGTTCACCTCCATTTTCTTCTTTGGTTTTCATGACATAACTGCAGAATAATTATAATCTCCATTTCACAGAAAAGGAAATTGAGATGCAGAGAGATTGAATGATTCATCTGGGGTAACAAAATCAGAAAATAGCAGACCTAGACCTCTACTGGACCCAACTATGGCCTCCAGCAACACCTCAGTGGATGCAGGCCAAGTAGGAGATCAGGGACCAGGTGTATCTGATGTACAGACAGCTCACCTCAGTAGCCTATCATCCTCCCCAAAATATTTTCTATCCCAGATACCTATAAATTGCTTTAGAATAGAATACCAAGAGGGGATTTATTTAGCATATCATTTCTGGCTGTGTATTTTCCTGAGCATTTACAGATCTGTGTTTTTCCAAGAAGCTGAATGTTCCTGATAAAACGAGACAGATAATGATAAATGAGCATCTATGTAAGCCTAGCTGGGAGGACCAGAGACTGTTAACACCCCTCCTGTGAAGTTAATCCCATTTCTTTTAGCTATTTCTTTATTAGTTAATGAGGTCTTGAAAAAAAAAAAACTATCTGTGATGGTGTTTTAGCATCTTTGCCTCTAGGAACATTTTCAAATATTCATAAAGCAGCTCATCTGACCAAAGCTTAAAGCACAGGTGCATTAATATGAATTTAGTTAACTTCAAATGTGGGTGGCCGAAAAACTGCTTCCAAAATAACCTAAATAATCCTCCTCCTTGGCATGTCCAGATCGGCAGCTCTGGGTACAAATGTGAAGGAGGACAGGGGAGAGGTGTGATTTAAAACAGCCAGGACTCTGAAGGACAGCCCATACACTTTGATCCTGCTTCCTGACTGACAGCAATGTGGGAAAACTGAATAACTTAAGGGAAACAAAAACAAAATGAAAAAGGAATTACCAGTCAAGCCCCTAGGAAGGAGAGCAGACGCTAGATCTTATTGCTCCTGGGAGGCCAGAGACCTGCTTTCCACTTTAGCTCCTCATGGCAAAGAGGGAAAAGGAGACTCTCAAAAGATGGTTTGGTGCTCAGGGATGTATTCGGAAAAGCAAACCAAATGCGAAAACTCAGTTAGCTACTTAACTAAGGTCTGGGGTCCATTGAATCACAGCAATTACCTCTACAACCTGGTTTGGAGGGCCCCACACACCATAGCAGGGTCCTGGAACATAGCTAGAGTACATGTATACATGTACGTACACACACGCGTGCACACACACACACATGCGCACACACACCTGACTTCCATCATCCTGAAGCACAGCCACACAAATCCACTTTCCACCCTTTCATAATTTTGTTTCCCCCAAATATCAAATTAAGGAATTTGACACAATGGCTCTTCTTCCATATGCAGCTTAGAAGCAAAAGAACTTTTTCAAAAGACACCTTTGTAAAATAATACCAATTAAAATGTGGGAGGATGATGAACCGATTTTGTTTGGTTCTGGGGGTCTGGATTACCTATTGTATACTTTGGCAAAGAAACCGAAAATTACAACCCAATATTATCCCTCCTGTTTCTGCACAAGTAACCAAAAATGAGCCCCCCAAATAGTCTGTGTCTTCTGACTCTATTTTAGTAGGAGGTCAAAGAATCAATGAAGGGCGAACTCCTCTGACCTTCAACCCCATGGCCACTGCAATAAATCATGGTTCTCCTGGTAACTCAGTGCTGCCTAACATGGAATGTCTATGCTCCAAAGGGCCAATCATGTCATTGCGCCTGAGCCTTTTACTCAGTGGAGTCTTTGGCTTTGTGCAATATCAACCCCTCAATGCAGGAAAGCTCTGGGCCCCACTTCTGAAAGAAGAGGGCCATGTAATTTCACTCAGTACAGATTTGGGGAGACACAGACATCATCCATTAACAAGGGCTGTTAATGTAAATGTTTCCTTTCGCAGCTCAGTGCTCACCTTTCTGGTCATTTTATCCAGTTATGAACTTCCTCTAAATAAAAAAAAATAATAAAAAAAAATTAAAAAGTCCTGAAAAATAGCAATAGCAGAGCATAGTAATAATGCTGCCTTGAGAAATGCTCAAAGTATAACATTACTCTTTGGTCGCTTGCCTTGAGGACACTGAGGGCACTTTGACAGCCATTATGATTACAGAAGATACAAGCAAGTGTTGATTGTGCCAGATGTAAAATTCTGTTACATCCCAAAGGTAAATTTGACTGTGTCCTATACTTACTGTTCTATTACAGGTGATTCACATAACAGGCCGTCTACGACTGAGGGTGTCGCTGTCCCATGGGAGGACCGTCCCCAGCCAAATCATGGGTCTCGTGGTTGTGGCACATGCTTTGCCTCCCCCTACAATCAATGAAGTCAGAATCGACTGCCATATGTTCGTCACTCGAGTAAATATGGACCTCAATATCATTTACTGTGAAAATAGGTACTTGGTTTTTGTTTCCATTTGCCCTGCTATATGTTACACATTGGTGAGGGTTGGTGTTTTTAGCAGGCTGAAGGATTTTACTCTCCCAATGAGGCTCATTATAAATCCTCATCTTATTTTTAATGGCTGCTTGGACTGACACCAAACACACTTTTTATTTTGAATTTGCATTGCTTCCCTGATCTACATTAGGGACAACAGGGGAATGAATTGGGATATCCAGGCATCCATGAGCTATAATTACGGCCCATTTTGGCCAAAAACCCAAGGAGAGAGCAGGGCTGAGACGTTATTGGCAAAGTGATGCAGTAAAAGTTACCTCCTGATGCCTCAGCCAGACCCTCTTCCTGAGTACTGCAAAGGCCCAGCCTCACAGTGATCAGAGTTCAGACAGGCATTAGGCATGTTGTCTTGGTCAGCGAGGGCTGCTATAACAAATTACCACACCCTGGGGGGGCCTACACAACAGACATATATTTCTCAGAGTTCTGGAGCCTGGGGAGCCCAAGGCCAAGGCGCAGGCTGATTAGGTTCCTGGTGAGAGCTTTCTTCCTGGCTTATAGACTGCCGCCTTCTTCCCTGTCCTCACGTAGAGGGAGAGAGACCGAGCCGTGACCTCTTCTTTTTGTTGTAAGGATATAGATCCCATCATGGGGCTCTATCCCTGTGACCTCATCTAAACCTAATTATTCCCAAAGGCCCGCCATCCTAATGTCATCGCAATCAGGGTAAAGGCTTTAATATATGAATTCTGGTGGGACACATTTTGTCCACAGCACATATAGAGAACCAATGAGAATCTGAGGTCTCCCAGTGGGAAAAAAGGACAAAAAGGAAAATTACATCAGGATTCCGATCCTGACACAGGTCATCTGACTAGTCTGGGGCTTTCTACATATACATTAAATAAAACTTTGTAATTCTCACTTTTATAAATTAAAAAAAGAAAAAAGATGACTCATTGTACAAATGACTTGGCAGTCCTTCCTAAGCACCAAGTTTTTATAAAAGGACTTTTAGCCTTTGGTTAAAAGTTCACTTTTTCTATTAAGCACAAAGCAAGGGCCAAGGAAATGGGACAATGCCCCTTCAGACCTCTCACCTAGAAGCCACCAGCCCATCATCAGACTAATTTAAAGAGGAGAGAATCATGGGATGCGGGGCGAGGCGTAGAAAGGAGCTGCTCACGTGTCAGCTGCAGGAGGAAGCTTTGGGGTACCGTCCATCCCCTGGTGCCACAGGGAGAATTGCTGAGGATTTGAGACGATGCTTTTGTGGCACAGACTGTTGTCAGGCATGAATGTAGTGTATGTTACTGAGCCCTGTGAGTGCTTTTAAAGGAAAAATGAAAAAGCAGACTGGTCAGGTGGCTTGGGCAATTGACCCCTCCAGAGCCTAGCCTGTGGTCGGTCCATTGGGAAGTAATAAAGGTGTGGAGGTGGAGTTAGAAATGCCTACCATTTCCAGGCAGGATTTGATTCAGAGGGAAGAATTCACCAGGGGGAGAAGATACAGCCACCTGAACTAGTAACATTCAGTGGGGTAGGAGATATCATGAACCTGTCACTGTTATTTAATAAGTAACTCTAAATCTATTTTTCAAGGTTTGGTGGCATTTATTAACATTTTTTATCATCGTGACTGTATCCTTGGCAGTATCTAAGGTGTTCTGCAGTGGCCACAGAATATTGGGAAAGCCATTTAGCGATATAATGAGCTAGAGTTGGCAAATAATAATAAAGAGAGCTAACATTTATCGAACACTTACTACATACTTGGCAATGTGTGAAGCTTATTAGAGGCGCCATCTCGTTTAAGCTTCTAGACTATTCTGTGAGGTAGGTCGTGCCATTGTCTCGATCACCCTCAGGCAGTTTCAGCTTAGAGAGAACATGACTTATGGGAGGCCAAGATTTAAACCCAAATCCACCTGCTTCATAAACCATGTACTTAGTTGCATTCTGCGGAGTCTCCCTGCATTACTTGTCTCAAATTTTTCTTCAGAAATCAGGATAAATGGTAAGGAATAACAACTAAGGGTGACCTTTCATAGATATGTACCAATGAAAAACATAATTACAGCCCACAAAGCTGTTTATTCTCTGATTTAAAATGTAGAATGCCAGAGACTCAGGAAGGCAGGTAGAAAGTCAAAGATAAACTATGGTATTGCTTCTTTGAAAACATATGTCTGCTCCTTTGATTTAGATTTACTACCACCAATCCCTTCAAAAAAAAAAAATGGAGGTTCATCTTATTTACCTAACGATTACCCAGTGATTGTCCTATCCCAAAACCATCACTTAATTTTCATTCCTGTGATCACAGATTAATTCTTTTGACGCGCTCCATGGACCTGAGTGCCTTATGGTGCCACTCTAGTAATTGAGATCATTTTCTGTGACCCACTTTAAGCTTTTTTTCCCTCCCCATTAAAAAAAAAAAAAGTTTTCCACAACCCCTTATTAGCTAAGACAATACAACATTATTTCCCAACTGAAGATGATAGTAATTATTAAAAAGACCTGTGTGAGAGGTAATCACATATTTGATCTAAGGGAAAAGCATACCATGTGCCAGGCACTATGCTACATTCATTTCATTCATTAATCCCCTCACTGACATCTTAGGCTGTTTTACAGATAAGAAAACGGAAGTTCAGAGTACAAGATGCCATCAGGATTCTGATTCCAATAGAGGTCATCAGCCTGGTCTGGGGCTTCCAACACAGATAATAAGAGGTCTTTGAATACTGAGCTGGTCACATTTACCACTGTAACAGGCACTGGTACATAGAAGTGCTTCAATCATTTGGAAGGATTTCATTCAAATAAAGAATAAACTAAAGAAATATCTTCCCTCAGGAATGAAGTGGCTTTTTCCCCTGGGGAAAAATTGTTTAATTAGAGAATTACTAACTAGAAACCCAAAGCCGATCCTTCATTCTAAAGACCATTCTTCTCCCCAGCGGTCACTAGGACGGCCTCGAGCAGGGCTGACATCTAATGTGGCTTTTCAGAGGAGCTGGCAAATTTCAGAAACACCGATGAGCGCCTTTTAATGACATCCTTGTTCCCTCATTTGCAGACCTGGGGTGCAAACTGTGCTGGAAAAGCAGCTACTGGTTTCAGGAAAACACCAGCTCATCTGTTTTGCATCAGAAAACCACGGAATCCTGAGAAAACACTCCTTTTTGTTGCCCCATTCAGTCTTATCTTACCAAGAATCCTAGTTTGGCCAAAAACACGATTTATATTGCTAGACACTGAGAAATTCACTCACTCGGTTAAATATATTTTAATTATCCTCCACATTATTCTGCTTTTGTTTTGTTTCTTACTTCCCTGCCCTGGGAGTCAGGCTTAACTCCGTAGCAGCGATCTCCTGGGTTGCTTAACCGTGTCATTTCTAAAGAGTCACTTCATAGTTGAATATATCATAAGTCAAACCATAAAAAGCACAGGGACATTAAAGAGAATAAATTAAACAAAAGATGATTTTATTTTGGACTGACCAAAATGAATCTGTACTTGGATAGGGAGAAGGATAATAAGCATTTTGATATATTTGTATAAACCAGGCAGATTCTCCCAACATGTTTTCCAATTTTTGTTTTATTTTCCTGTGCTCGTGCCTGAGGACATTGACGTCTGGACAATCAATGACAGAGGCTTATGCGCCCCTAATGTCGAGCACAAGCCTGGAAGAGCTGCTGAAATGGTTTAAAAGTTTCTGTGTGGAATCTACCACAAAGTGCCAGTTAAAAGGGCCAGGAGTGAAAGCTGAGCTCCCAAATGACTAAGACTAGAAAAGATAATACCCCCAGGCATGTGTATGTCTCAGCATTTAAATTATATCCCTTGAAATGCCAATTTGGACTCTGTGCCAAGAAGCAGTTGAAGCCCTTTTTTCATGGTAATACCCAATAGAAGACCAATCTGTTTAAATGAAAGGTGTCTCTAATCATTTGATATAAACATAACATGTTTTTATTTTATTATGTAACCTTGAATTATCACGGCCTCTAATGAGGACCTTGCATTGTTACTGATTCTCAGTAACGTCGTGGAATTATGTTGTGTAAATATGTATTCTGATGCCCCCCAAAAAGAAAGAAAAGAATAAACTATTTAAACACGATTGCTTGATCTAACACATTTCCTACTTTTGAAACAGTCTGTTATACATTCAAAAAATCATCTTATGTATAAAAGGCTTATTCCTTAAAAGGCCAAGTCCTCCCAGATATTCTGGTATAATGAAAACTGCCAGGAGATATTTTCTAAGTCATTCGACAGTTTCTATATTTTCTCCTTCTTCTGAATCTATTCTGTGTCCTTCTCGTCGTAGGATTAGTGATTATATGGATCTGACCCCTGTAGACATTGTGGGGAAGAGATGCTACCACTTCATCCACGCCGAGGATGTCGAGGGCATCAGGCACAGTCACTTGGACTGTAAGTACCTCCCATGTGTGGACACAACCTGGCTGGTTTCTTCTCTTTCTGATGCTTGTTTGGTTTCCGTGCCGAGTTCTCCCTTCATGTCTCCTGTGTACATTTGAGGTGACTGTCAGCAGGCAGTGAGAAAAAGTGAGACATAAATCACTTCAACTTGTGTTGGAATTAGATTGAAAGTTGGACCTCAGGCCCAGAGAAATTGCTGGATCTTTAAGGCACTCACCTGAGATTTCATGGTCTCTTGTGCACTCTCCCCCATGAAGTGATGGGGGAAACTTTGTCCTAAGTGCTTTCTTGACCCTTTCATTTTCTAGAGAGCAATTTCCACTTGGAAATTTGTGGTCTCAGTTTCAAAATATACATGGGAGAGAACAGGCCCAAATGGACCAGAGCTTATAGAAATTTCTACTCGACTAGCTACAAAACTAGAGCAGCAGGGAAGCCTGAAAGCAGAGGCAGAGCACACGATGTAGACAAAGCAGCTCTCGAAAGCAGTGTCTTCCCACTGTATTTCCGGAAAGAGAGTTACTCAGAGGAGTAGGTACCCCCATCTCCCATTTCTGGAGAGAAAGAGAAACAAATCTCAGCTCTTTGAGTCTGGTTCCCAGCTTCTAAACTGCAGGCTGACCTCCAAGGCACCTTTTGTGGCATTTTGGCAAAGCAGGATCAGCAGCGTCTGGCTAGGTCCAAGCGGTAACTGGCACACCAGCATCCTCATGCAGTTTTCCCTCATAGACTCAGCCGGGCTGTTTACACTGTGCTTGCAAGGGGTGTGACAGTCCATGCGGTGAGAGGCACTGATCTGGTGGGCCTCTTAGGAGCAGGCTGCTTTCTTCCAACCAGAGAGGCCTTTTTATGCCCATTCTATTAGGCTCTTCCTAAAAGATGAGAGCCCTACCAGCTATGTCCCTAGAAGGTTCTAAACCCAGTTCTGAACTCTGGTTTTAAATACAAGCAAGATGCCACAAATGAGACAATACAGCTTGAAGTTGACGCTGTTATTTAATAAAACCGGCCAGTGTGGCCTTTGTGTTTCCTTCCTCCTCCCTTCTCGCCATGGTTGAGGAGAGCTGTTCTAGGTCTCTCCTTCACAGTCATTTGCTCGTTTCAAACTCAGGTCTTCAAAAGCATAATGGGGAGACAGTAAGCTAGCCCAAATCTCAAAGTGGGAGCATCTCACACTGTGTTTTTAACTCTGTATGAGCAACAATGGCATAGGGCCAAGTTCAGTGTCAGATTTGGTATATATCACGCCTCTGGAAAAAGCCTGCCCACCAGGCTGCTCTCCAGCAGATTCTGCTCCCGGCACAGACTGTGTGCCTCGGTGGCGCACCAGGGACTTAGGGACACACTTGTTGCTGTGAGTGAATGGGTGTCATGTATCACAGAAGCAGATGGCTCTTCAATTAATTGGGGGAAAAAATGATGCTGTTTCCTGAAAAGGAACATCAGGTTCTTTATAGCCAGGAATTTAGAGAAACTGGAGAAAAATCAGAACTTTAGAGTAAGCAAAGAATATATTTTTGGACCAATATATGCCAGAGATCCAGACTTTAAAAATAAATACATTGCATGTAGGACGCCGTCATAGACCTTGTGTGTGGGGAGAGAGGGGTGCTTTTTCTTTTGGGAATCTTAATTGAGGTCTAAATTCAGAAACCTGGTGCTGACAAAAGAGAATTTTGTCATCCTCAGGTTATTATTTGGAAAAGATCATGCTATCTCTCTGGGATTTGATTTACAGCTTGAAGAAATACAATTCCCCGGGAATAGTGAGCTAGGGCAGTTCATCTCTTCCCATAAAGCAAAGGTCTCCAACAAAATATTTTTGATGCCATTCTTTCCAATCTACTTTTATCTCATTTTTAGTAACCAGAATAATTCGAGAGTGCTGCAAATAAACAACTCCACCATTCACTCTTGTGCTAGTCTCCTAATTTTCCTGGTATTGTGCCAGCTAATAAACAGAGAAGGTATGCTTTCAAATTCTGTGATGTTTTTTATTACTTGATATTGACATACTGGCTATTGCTTTATGATTTAGCCTACTAACAATGATTGAGTTCACTCTTTCGACTCATACACATGACTTCTAATTTTAAGTTCTTTTAATAACCTTAAACACATGAAAAACAAATAGAATGAGCTGATAATTCTGCACAGTAAAATACACTTCACATATTTAGCTATCACGCTGCGGAATAACTCCACAATGTCAAGTAGCACACAATTAGCAAAACTGTAGGGGGAGGGAAAGGAGTGTTTTGATCCTGAAGAATTTTGATCCTAATCAGATTGAAATTTCAGCATTCTTGTAGTGCCTAATATCTTCAATCACACACACACACACACACACACACACACACACACACACACACAATCAAACTGATGTCAATGTCGGTTTTTGCATTCTGTAACTGGAATAAAATGCTAAAATATACAAATGCACCTCGCTTTGCACAATAAACATTAGCATCATTATAAAGTAAGATCGAGTCTAAAATCGTGTGATGGAATGTCCCGTGTTTACCTAATTCTCCAACCAAAGCCAGCCCAGTAACAAAATGACAAAGCATGTAATAAGTCTTGGTTGTGTAAACATTGGAAGAAAAGGCAAAAAGCCAGCACAGCATCTCGCTTGTCCAAAGCCCTAGGCTATTACTGAAGGATGCCTCGACTGTGCCTTCTTGGCAGGAGAAGGTCATGGTGACATAGAATCAGCTCAAGAATAAGATAGAATTCTAAAACAAAGGAATAGTTAAAAAATAAACCACATTAACTATTTAGCTTTTCTTCCTAGAGCTATTGGCACAATTCCTGGTTCTGTCCATGAAAGACAGTTTTTAGTCATCTGATAATATTTCTGATACTTTGATATCTGTCTTGTGCTCTAGTTTAAGGATAAAACTTAATAGGACTCAAAATGAGTCTTTGAAACCTCCAAATGCTGTCTTTATCATTCATATCTTTTTTCCTAGCATAGGCATCTGCAAATCCTTAGACTAACTCGCTTCTAGAATAAGAAAAGTAAAAGGAAATCTCAGCTGCACCAGCATTGACAGCTTTGACCAAGTGAACCAAAAACTTTGGACCACCTCTTCTCCCGTTAAGTTAGCACAGGACACCTCATAGTTCACTGGGTTTCAACTTAAAGAGTCACTGAGAATCACATTATCCATAATAACAAGGTAGTTTAGTGAAATTATACCATATTCTAAAACAAATGGAGTTTTAAATCTTCTTTTTTCATACTCTGAGCAAAAACCTCAGTGAGTTTTTTTCCCTTTTAGTCACCTCACTGGAGTCATTGACCCCCAATTTCATTGATTCTTCAGGCCAAATTGACCAAATCAACAATATGAAGGTTTGAATTTTAAAGCATTTGTATTAGTACAGATTTGAGCATCTCTGCCTATCGCCTTCCATTGCTCAGAGGTACTGACCTCGACATGACCAGCCATGTATCCCTAGGGTCGCACACTCCAGTCACCTAGAGCATCTGTGATACTCTCGGGCATGAATGGCGCACTGCAACTACCTACTACTCTACCTCTGCTTGTAGCCCAGAAGACAGAAGGGCAAACTGCAAATGCTAAACCAAACAGAGAAACATTCTCTGCATCTCTCTTGAGCCCCTTTTAATCCAGCCTTGTATCCACAGAAGATGCTAAATTTATCCTGATATACCCCTAGGGTTCTCTCCTGGTCAAATCAGCACCAACTCTCCAAAACCTGGAAAGGGTGGCAGGAGAGAAAATTTCCTTTCCCCTTATAATGTAGTGCTCCAGGCTCTGCTGCTGCGGGACTTCAAAGAAGCCAGAGAGTATAGAAGTGGTGGCAGTTTTCCCTTCCTGGAACCATGCAGGGTGAGGAAACTCTGGAAGAGTTATCTCAGAAAGAGAGAAGGACTTCCAGCTTGTCTATAAGATCAAGTAGAGTTAAAAAGCATAGTCCGCCCAATTAATCTGGAGGGTGTTTTTAAAAAACACAGTAGCCTAAGTGTTTCTTTCTTCATTACTAAATTCTATACTTTCAACAAAACTAATACACAGCTACCTGGCATAATGCATTCCATGCTGTTTTGCATCAATAACCCCTACACTTTCCTCCTGAAGGCGTCTCATCGCCAATGCAAGCCGACTGCTTAATGCAGGACTAATTAGTATATCCCCTTCCAGTCTGCAGGCCCTCCATTGTAATTCCTTCCCAGCTCATTTTTTTCCACAACGGAGCATCAATCAAAGTAAGTGCCCTGCCTGCCTAGGAAACACAAGATGTCCTCCATGCATTTGTCATCTGCCACACAAACAAAGGGGGAATTTAATTGTTGATTTGGGTATGCAGCCATTGCACTCGGCAAAGGAAGCTGCAAGTGATGGGAGAAGGGATGGTATCAATTTTGATGGGTGAGCTAAATGCAGATAGCACAGGGATTCTCTTCTATTTTCTGATCTTAGCCTTTTTCAGGGCTGAGCCTTTAGGGATTTAGCTGCAACCTAATCATTGGCTGGACTTCCTTCCCAAAGCAAATGAGGTTTTTCCTCTTCTTCCATATGAATATGAAAATCCCCGTGAAAGGAAATGTATGTAATAGCTACCATGTCTGACTCTTTTCAAAGACCAAGTCAGCCCACATCACGTGCCTGTCTACTAACTAAAAAGACTGGCACACGGAGACAAAATAAAGCCAGGTTTTTATGCAGGAGTGAATTAGTATTATTTTATGTATTTGGGGGAGGTTGGGTGTGGCAAATGCTGATTCACCTTTTCAAGTCCAAGGACAAGCAGGCACAGAGAACAGAGACTAGCGAGGACCTAACCCCCAGCTGAGTGCCCTGCTCCAACGCGTTACAGAACTGCAGAATTGCGGGCCTAATCTCAGGCTTACTGATTCCAAATCTGCAGTAAAGATCCCTCGTTGACTCAATTCATGTTAAAGCTTGAAAAGTACCGAGCACAGTAGTATTGAGAAGGCATTATTTTACATGGAACAAACGTAAATTCAAATAGACTACAGATCTTGAGGACTTTATTTGCTTTTCAATTGGATGAATTTACTAATAGTAGTAAGACAACATGAGTCGTGAACTGGCTCTGGGGATTCAATGAGTATTCCAATGAAATGAGTATGCGATTGCTTGCTAAAGAAATTGACTTCTTTACAAAGATGTAAAGTTTTGAATATCAGTGGATAAAGTTAAGAAAGTATAAATAGTAACAGTCAACATGTAAGCAAAAGGAGGTCTTTAGTTTTTTCCCTAGATCAATATTTTCCTATGTACTTGATTACATGTGTGAACATTCCTGTTCTAATTTCTTGTGTGAGTTCACCTAATATTTGTGAGTACTTATTACATACAAAGCGTATTGCTTTAAGATTCCAAAAATAACAAGATATGGTCTCTACCTTCAAGGAGCTCTCATACTACTAGAAAAGACAGCATGAAAACAGCCAATTTTGGAAAAGGTGGCATGAAATGAAGACTACTAAAATAAACAAAACACAAAAACCCCGTAGGTGGAGGTAACCAAGAAAGGATGGAGAAGTCCCAGAGGCGGCGCATTTTCCATGGACCTTGAAAAAACATGGCAGGAAGCCAAGACGGCAGGAGCTATAAGAGTGGAGGTGGCAGGGGTTGGGGGTGGTCAAGGGCATTCCAGGCTTAGAAGAGCTTATGAAAGGACACAAAACACAACCACACACGATTTTTCCTCTCTGCTCAGAGGAAGCCAGAACTTCAATTTCACTAATATATCCTAATACAATTCTAGAACGGAGTCTTGAGTTTTTTCTTATTAGTGTTTCAATTAGGATCTCCTTTTATTATTTTTTTTATAAAAAGGACACCTAATATTTGAAAGAAGCTAACACATTGCTCTTATAAAGCATAATCAGAAAAAAAATTCTTCTAAATCATCCATTTTGACCTAAATCAATTAACCTGAAATCAATTCCATTACTCCTTATAATAACATCTTGTTCTTAATCTTGTATAAACTATATCTTTAAAAAATACTGTCCTTAAAACATGGATTTAATGACACCCCAGATATCTCAAAAAAAAAAAATTGAACTTTTTTTTTACACACATGAGCAGCATTCAGTTTGTGTGCGTCTTCAGTATGCAATTTTTTTTCCCGTAAATATAAGGTTAACTAAGAATCAAGTTATTCGAAGCTTTTTATGAACTCCCACATCCTCTCTGGCTTCCCAGAATTTTCAGTGGGGCATAGCAACTAGAATGCTTCTAGTTACAAATAACAGAAAACCTAAGTAAAAAGGACACTTTCTCTGTAATTGTCTTAACTTTCTCTCCCTGACCAAAAAACAGCTAAAGCACCACCAGTCGTCAGTTCCTCACAGGGCAATGTCCAAAGTCAGAAAAAGATCATTTTGGCTTCGTTTTGGCAAGAAAATATTCCCATAGTTCCTCCAGCAGAGAGACGCTCCCTTTTGACTCGTTATCCAGTTTAATCAACTGCCCAGACCTACGCCACACACTGGCAAGGAGTGGAACTACCACGACTGATTTAAACAAGCAAGGTTTATCCTCGAGACTTGGACAAGTTCAGCGTTCTGGTAGCCAGAACAAGGGGGAGAATAAGCTGTTCAGTGGATAGTCAAGACTGACTGTTACATAGGAGAATCTGTGATGTTTTCACAATAAGGTGCTTGGATTTCTGAAAATCTACAGAACAGGTGAACAGATAGAATTTGCCTGGGCTCCTTTAAACATTACTGATTTTAAAGAACACCAGTTTTTGCATGCCTCTGCCTGACCTCATATATGCTTCTTGTTCAAAATGTTTAGTGGACTTGATGAAGCGACTGCACCCAGAAAACACAGGGTTCCCCAGGACATAAAATAAATCTGAATGTAAGATCCACCCCATCCCTTTTGCCATTTTTAGTTCTGCCTACATCCCAATTTAACCTCGAGACTCCCTTACTCTTCACTTTTAAAAAGAAAAATTCACCCAGGCCAGGTCAGACCCCCTGTACTTTCTTAGGCCAAAGAACCACTTTTCATCATGGTTATCACTATTATAAATTTATTAGCGGAAATGACTGATAAGCATCTGTCTCCCACTCAAAAGCAAATAGAAGCAAATTCTGTTTAAGAATGAAGAAAACACTTCCAAGAATCTCCCGCAGTAGAGAGACTTCCTCCTGAGTCTCACTGTCCAGTAGTTTAGCGTATTCCAAACTTAAACAGTCACTGGCAAGGGAAAGGGATTACTGTGACTGAGACTACTGTAGGGGACAGGCCCACAGCAGTTTTTGCTCACGTGGCTATCCCCCAGTGCCTGGCACAGAATAGGCACTCAAAAAAAAAAAATTTAGTCAATGAGTGAATAAATCCACCATTTCCTTCATTTCCTAGCTGTAGATCTTTCTTAATTCCATGCAAAGAGTTCACAGCTTCTTTATATAGCGAATCCCTGCATGGGACGAAAAATCCTCTGTCCTTACCTATTTAGGTTGCGAAGGGCAGGGATGAGTGGGGCTGAAGCTCCCTGGTTGGACTGAAAACAGCTCGAAAAAAGATCTGAGATCTCAGATGTCACTCGTGCCAACAATTACTTTGATCCTTCCTGTCCTAGAACACGATACCATCAGTGTTTAAAAGCTTTGGTCTCCAATTCAGTACATTATCATGAAGAAAAGGGGAATTTATTTTTTAAACTTAACAAATTGACATGTCCTAAATCAATGAAAAGTTTTCTGCGTGATTCAGTATTAACAGTTAATAAAAATCTATCAATTGGCTGGGGTATAGGAAAAAACCTCTTCTGAGGTTATAAATCACACAGATAGCAATTCAAGCAGGGCCTGTCATTAGTGTATTAGGGGGAAAATCCATAGATGATGCATAGTCATTCACAGAACATCCACAGGTCTTCCGTCCTTAAGCCTGTAACTCAGATTAAATATCAGATATCATTAAGCTTTACCAAATATTGCTCAGCACATAGATTTGCAAAAGAACTAAAAACCAATTCTTGGATGCCTGCTATTTAAGACATCTAGCTCACTAATTGCAAAATCTATAGGAAAGTCTGCACAGCATCAAAGCCTTGGTTGATCCTATGAGCAATTCTAAATGAAAAACTGCAAGTAAATAAAGCATTTAATGCAGTTTCTGGCTCTAACGCTGTTTCTCCTGTGGGTTTTGAAAATGACCTTCCTGTAAGCATCAAGGACTATAACTTTTTAGATAAACTTGTTCTTGT
Organism: Eonycteris spelaea; assembly: GCA_003508835.1. Taxonomy (NCBI): domain Eukaryota; kingdom Metazoa; phylum Chordata; class Mammalia; order Chiroptera; family Pteropodidae; genus Eonycteris; species Eonycteris spelaea. The sequence continues at coordinate 1,094,637 of PUFA01000122.1, forward strand.
TTTAAGTCTATGTCAAGTTCATTCCCCTAAAAGCCCACGGTTTTCAAAAGCAGAGGAAAAAGTAATCCAGAATCTAAAAAAAAAAAAAAAAAAAAAAAAAAAAAAGTCCTGTTTCCAGAATGAAGTTCCCTGTCAGCCTGCCTTGGGCCTTAGGTGGAAAAGCAGAGATTAAAGAGTCAGTATTCTTTTTCATGTTTCATCTGCCAGTTTTGTGAATGTAAAAAGAGAACCAGTGGCTACAGCAAAGCACCCAACTGTGGTATTAAGTAGAAAGTGTGATTCCTGCACACACACACCCTTACACACACACACTCCACGTCAGTGAATTCAAAAATAATCTTTGAGTCTCGAGCACAAGCGGCCCGCTCTCCATTCTCTGCAGCCATTGACGAAGGTACCTCAAGGAGGGGTGAATGGCGCTGCAGATGCGTCCTCGTATCACCATGACGATAATGAAGCTCTTTGTTCAGCTGTGTGAATGTGAAGTGTGAAATTTCGGATGATCTCACCATTTCCTATTTATTCTATACTTACCTGAATACACCAAGTATTGCAGCTTTTTAATGCATATGCAAACTACTAAAATGTCCTTTTGTGAAACACTTTGCTAAAAGACCGCTTTTGATATGTGTTCTTCATCTCCTCTTCAAACTGAATTAGACTGCTTCCTTCTTTTTAAGACACAAGTAACTCACTATTTAGAGTCTTTGGCTTTGATTTTGTAGAACAGCCCAACAGGAAGAGACCATGTTCTCTTTTATTCTCCATATTTCTGAAGGCAAACTTGGACTGATTTGTTTTGATTTACTAACAGAATTATGTTCCTGCCACAGACACAGGCTTCCTTTATGTCCTTTCAGGCATCAGCCTATCTCTGTAGACAAAGTTTTCCCAAAGAAAACTGAAATGCCTCTGTTGGCAACTGTGCAGAGCCATGGATGTGTGCTTCAGCAAAAGAGGTTATCAGATTTGGGGGGACAGTAATCATTCTCCACACGCAGCACATTACTTGTATAACTACCAATAAGCTCAAACCAAGAGACCAGGTTACATTTTAAAGAGACAGTCAATAAAATTGAGCATCCAGTCTTCAGAGGAAAAAAAAAATGTTTTCGACGTAAAAGGACACATGTTCTAAAATGCAAGCTCTCTGAAACTTTCTTTTCATGGAACCGTATTTGCCAATTCCGTCACAGTTAAAAGTAGGTGGTGTTTTGATGCTAATAGCCAAAAATTGCCAAATGAGCAGGGTTGGAACAGTTCAGCCAGGAGGATTTAAGGCTCTTTGTCTCTAATGTATTATTCTCACAATGGGGTCACCTCTGCCCTCTGAAGAGTTCAGTTTGTAATGCAAAGGCACTTTTAGCTCCTTTAGCTTGGAAGGTAGGGTGCTACTAATGACAGCTTCATAGTTTTCCTCAGAGCAGTGGCAGCCAAAAGCAATTAGTTACACCCTAAACTTCAGAGTAAAAAGGAACAAGTTCTTATGTGGCGGCGGAGGCATTCACAGTTACACCTGAGACCATTTGAAACTGTAAGCGAACCTGGGAAAAATGTCCCCGTCCTCCCTACATATTCATGTTTACCTTGTAAACTCTAAGAAAAGGCCGTTTAAATGTTTTGGGGTCCCTAAATAAAAACTAATTCCTATGGCACAATTTAAAGACATAATTCTAGAGATGTTACGATGTGATCAGTGAATTCAGTGAGAGATACACAGGCTGTCTGTTGTGCTACCAAAAGCAAAAAGTAAATGTTGGGATAAACCAAAAAGACGATGCCGGGTGATGTGATAGACGTACTCTGACCACATCAGGGCCTAAGATCAAAAATACGACCCACATATATATTTCCTCTCCCTCTCTGCTTCCTCTCTTTATAGTTTGAGCACACTGTTATGAATTTGCTCCTGGGCTCATTGCTTTGATGAGTATTAATCTCTTTTCAAGGGACGATTAACTATTTTTTAAGAACTTCCACAATAAGTGACTTACATTATGCTTATTTCTGGGGATTTTTTTTCCCCACAAAGGATCTGATGAAGTAGACTGACACAAACATCCTCTCATTTCCATCTCGAGCTAAAACTCAAAAATAAAAACAACAGCCACTGTATTAAAAAGAATCAAAAAGTTTTTGTGTTTTTCAAGTTGTCAAATTTATTACAAACTAAAAATCTCTTTCAAACTGGCACCAAGGTGGCTTTTCTTCTTGAGCTGATTAGGACCACATGAGCTCAGGAAAAGCTGTCAGATCCTGCCTCTGGCGCAGCTGGAATGATCCAACTGATTTGCCAGTATGATTTTTTTTTTAAAAAAAAAAAAAAAAGAGAGAGAGAAAGAATAAAAAGAAGCTTCATCCCAAAGTCATAAATTTACATTCTGGAGCTCCAAGATAAAAGTATTCCTTGTTCATTTTAAAAGAAGCAAAATTCCATTGTGACCTCTATTATGGGAACTCTTAAAAAAACAAAAGCAGATAGGACAATATATTGGTCATTGATTTATGCCATAGTAGAACTGAAGGCTGTGTCTTCTAGTTTGTAGATTCCCAATGACACGTGAGGGGGTCTCATTCAGAAAAGACTAGTCCTTGGGAAATAGTCATAAACGAAGACCATGCTAGAATGTTTACCTTTTTAGAATTCTGTTTGTCAGACTGGCCCAAGGCAAATTAATGGATTAGGTCAAACTCTTCTTCAGCTGACCGATGATGGGCTCCCGGATCTGCTTTACAGCATTCACCAGGGTAAGTCAAGGTAGTCAAGTAGATACTGATTCCCCAAGGAGGTTCCTTTCCCCGTTAGTCCTTTCACAACCACTTCTTCGCATCAAAATTTACCTGACCTAACTTTTTCATTAGGTCTCCTCTCTTAGCTAGATGGCCCTTGGCCTGATGACAATAAAGGCTCTATTAATGTATTCATGGGCCCTAATAAATCTGTATATATCTTTTCAGGAAACAGATGCACTCAGACCCAGAGCCCTACTCCCTTAACTCAAAAAGATGACACATATCAGTCTTTTAGCAAATAAGCTTTTCGGCCCCTTTGATAGCACATTCGTGGATCCCACCAGGGAGGCAGATGTTTTACTGGCCAAGGATTTTAGAATTAAGAGTTGTTTGTTTTTAAGTAAGAGAAAATTTTAAGAAGACAGTGATCTTTATGTAGATGCCGCACATTCTAATTTGACTATAATTCCTCTCTTGCTTTGACCCTTTCTAAGCACTATATTCTGAGAATATATATATATTCTTATAAATTTTTTTTGCTTGTTTTTGGTCAAAAATCCAGAATCCCCAGCCAGGCTGGACCGATCTGGTCTACCTTCCCAGTGTTGTCTTCATGTGCTTTGAAAAAGGGGGCCTCTTAGTCTCTTAGCCTTTGTTAAATTACTAGAACCATTGAAATTATTCCTTAGTCCAGATACAGAGCCAATAGAATTATACACCAATCAGTGATTGGGGGCTATAAATTTTCTCTGTGAAAATAGTGGGCAGAATTTATAACCCATCGTTCTCTTATATACAGTTAACCAGGTGAGAGGATTGAATAAAAGCACATCTTGTTGCATGCAACAATGGTTTGACAGAAGAGCTGTATGGCAGAGTTAGTATTTTACTGCTTTCAGCTTCACACCTAGTTTTGTAGCCTGGGAAGCCATCATGCAAATATGGCAGACTTACAATTGCCTCAAAAGGAGAGTACAATGCTACCTGTGAGCCTTGTCCCATGAGAAGATGACAGTTCCGGGCCTTAAAAATACCCTAAATTGTTGAATAGTTTCAGAATAGAACTTGCCACTACTTGAAGCACTCGTCAATGCAAGGCCTTTTCAAGCAACTGTTAAGACATAATTATTCAGTTTTACAACCATCCATTTATTGTATCATGAGAAAAAGGGAGGAATGCATCGAAGTTTACATATTTATGGATGTAATATGTGGAGGTTTGATTTTTGATCACTTTCAGAGGCAGGAAAAGTGGCTCGGATGTGATGGAAAGAGCTTCAACAGCCTTAAACACAGCTCTTTTCCAAAGTGACTTCCCTTTACTCATCCACCTCCCTCCCCCAAAAAATCAAAATGTACTTCATGAAACTATTGTATATGAAGCACTTATTAGCCGTAATTAAATGGACAATATGAATTTACTACGTCTTTAGGACTCTGGCTTGTTCTGGTTTAGAGCAAGATGATTAATGCAAATACATATTACTTGAGATAACCATCCATTTAGCAGCTAATTTAGCCAAATTTATTACAGCAGTTAGAGGTTTTTCATTTTAGCAGACGGAGACAAGGACATGCCAAAAGTGGGCGACGTGGACGAGTGCACACTGCCCTCTAGTGGCCAGCCAGCTGGCGCGCTTCTAGGGGGTATGGCGTTGCGGCCATCCGTATCCAAGTAATAACGGCAGGTTTTGCACGTTTCCGGCATCCTTTTAAACCATTCCCATCCATAGCACTTTATTTCATGGGATGATTTACTGCACTTTCCCCTTTTACTAGCTCAGGAGTACCCAGATACAAATCAAATCAATTTCGACTTGGCAAGATTTTGGTTAAAGTATCATTTTTAACATCTGCATTTTAAACCCTCTTTCAGTGGGTATTTAATGGCACCGTTTCACATTACTGATTGTTTTTACTTGTTCCTTCATTTTGGGCCATATTTCAGAGTCTGTGTGGAGCTGTCACTCTGTTTGGCTCCAGCCAAGTCAATTCTGTGCCTCCCTTAGGCCAGTGTTTTTCTCTGACTTGGTTAGGGAATTTATTTTGTTCCAACATTCTGTCGTCTCACCAGAATTTCCCCTGACTGACCAATGTAAATTTAGCTCATACTTGGACTATAAATTCTGTTACACAAGATCAAAAGGAACAGATGCATAAGGACGCTGGTCGACACTGCTCACACTGGTGACAGATCAAAGACGGAGGGGTAAAGCATCTTCGGAACCATTCAAATATCCAGAATCTCAAAGAGGTCTACCTCAAAACTATGAATAAATCACATACAAATTTGCCTTTGTTACCATCTGACGTCAAACCCATTGACAATATCCACACCGCATTAGGTATTCTGTGAGCCAAAAAGATTTGTAGTCCTTTTATTCTTCCTTTCACGCCATGGCTGCCGAAAATGGAACAAAGTCTTGCTGCAAAAGCTAGTAACCCTCGCTCGGGAACTGCTGCTCCACTGAATTGTTGATTTTATTTGTGCTACTAATGGCATCCTCCATTAAGCATCCGGAGGGGAGCCTGGCTTGGTGCAAGACCTCCCCTGTCTAAGCTTGAGGTTTTGTGGAGATGACAATCATCCGGTCCCAGTCTTAATACACAGTGCCTTCTGTTTTTTGTTTTGTTTTGTTTTGCTTTGCTTTTCCCCCTCAGTGCTGAATAAGGGCCAGTGTGTGACGAAGTACTATCGTTGGATGCAGAAGAACGGAGGCTATATTTGGATACAGTCTAGCGCCACCATAGCTATTAATGCCAAGAACGCAAATGAGAAGAACATCATCTGGGTGAACTATCTTCTTAGGTATATTTTCTAATTCTTTTTCATTTCTGTCTCAGTTATAAAGTATGCAGCCCAATGGTGAATAACTAACATATTATCTTTTGACAGTATCTGTTGCGTGAATTATGTGGAAATTCTGCTTTTCTTTCCACAAGATTCAAAGAAATATGAAAAGATCAAAGCTATGTTAGAAGGACTTCCAGGGCAGATTCACAACACTTTCAATAATTCTTGGTCTGTCAGCATTTGGGAAGCTCTGCAAAAGTTGCTTTGGTTTTCCCACAAATGTCCAGGCCATAAAAAGAACACAGACTTTTGCCTAAAGCTATAGCCTTCAAAAGCACCTCCTTCTCCCCACCACCGTACACATACTCACACACTCCAATCCTTGTGAAAATTAAACGAAAGGGGATGAAAAAGAAGGGTACGCTATAGTCCTCCTATATTCTATTCCTTTGAAGCTTTCAGCATATTACATAGGGTTTGATTCCCTAGGCACTGAAATTTTAGTAAGCAAAGTGAGTTGATTTGCTAGAATCAAGACAATATCAGTATAAAAATGAAGGCAATCTTCCCTCGCCTGCTCTGTGATCTCAGGAAAGTTTTACAGCTGTTTTAAAGCATTCACAAATTTACATCCATAAATGCAGCCAAGCTCAATAGCATCCTAAATTCTAGCATGCGGCACCATTTCTCAGTCCTTCCTCACTTTCTGCCTTTGGATTTAAACTAGCAAAAAAAAAAAAAAATAGCCAAGACCAACAGCCTGGGTGATCTGCAATTGAGGGCAACCTTTCTGGGAGGTTCTCCACCAATCCTGTCATGCAGCCATGTCCCACTCCCTCCCAGCACTGTCATCGCTCTTTGGCTTCTTTTGGCCTGTAGCCACCAAGCTGGGTCTGAGTAGGAAAACTCCCAATAGGTCTTATGAATGGAAGTTGTTGCCCTTTGGCTGATGATCTAGACAGGGAGTACTTCAATCCCATTTCTCTTTGAGACAGCCAAATGGAGCCGAGATGCTGACAACCATGGCTCATCAGCACGCTGACCCTTCAGAGTGTTCACATACGTTTGTGATGACTTGAAGGCATGAATGTGCTTGCTACCAATAGCATATCAATCAGACGCTAATGATTATTGCTCTGGAGAGGGCTTTAATGTGCACCACTTAAAAGAGTCTTCATTTATCTACTTTCTTTTTTCCTTTTTTGACCTCTTCTACTCTGTGTTAATTCTCTCTGAAGGTATTTAATGTAGATTTCTCCAAGACCTGATTTTCATGCAATCATGTGTTTGTGGGTACGTTCAAGACGGGTTCTGTTATCAAGCAGTCCTTTTACATAAAGGTTATGGAACAGTGGCAATATGTCACAGAAAAGGTTATAAAAACTTACACGCCAGAGAGAAGGTAGAGTAAGGTGCTATGGCACTGACGATATTTTGCTGGGTGAAAACGCAGTTGTACCAAGGAGACCCATTATTATTAAGAGTTAGTCACTAGTAACAGGGACCCCCATCGATGAGAGAATGTCTGTTTCCCATGCTGCTATAGCCTAGGGTACTAAAATAATTTATATGGTTGTTATTCCCATTTAGGAAAATTTCTTCTTATCTAGATCTTTCTTACTGCCTCATCAGCCTCATCCTCATCATTTTCTATTCTGCCCCCAAATGGAGGGAGTGATAAGGGTTAAGGAGAGGTCAATCCATACAACTTTATATCAGCACTATTGGTCTAGCTTAATACCACATGGTATAAACTCATGAGTGGTGATTCTAGTCCATAGAATTCCATATGGAGAGGAGGGAATCAAAGACCAGTCTTCAGGCTCAGGAGCCTCAATCTCAGACATGCTAGACCTGTTTCAGCTGACCTAAAGACTCACTCTGAGTTCCACAATAAAAGACTAAATTGGATGACAAACGACTTGTGGACCCCCATGTCACCTGGACCGAAGGAAACTAATATAGATGGAAACTCTGCCAAGTCTACCACTCACTGGTATCAATGCTATAGGCTAGACATCTAGTAAGAAAAGGACTTTGCCCCTGCAAAACGGCAACAATTGAAGTTTTTTTTTTCTTTCCCACATTCTTGTAATTTGTTCTTCCCTGACCAGGATTTTCATGCTCCCTCTTCCTAACCAGAGTCCCTCACTTCTGGGCCCCATCTAGGCTTGTGCTTCCCTGTTATGAAGTTATTCTCCTCAGTCTGCTTCCCATTTCTCTCACAATGCTTGGTAGAACTACACTCTCAGAGTATTCAGAGACTGCATTAGTGCTTAGGCTACCTTCCCACCATTAGTCTCAACTGATTATCTAGAGAAAGCTCTGCTGCTGAACTAATTCACACTAAGGCGTAAATGCCTGATAATCCATCTCAGTGAATTAACCCTCTCAGGGACATTCGCAGTTTTAGAGTAGTTACTGAAACAGTGACTCTTTAATATAGGAATTTCACTAGAGATTAGCAAACGAGTCAGTAATCATCTATTGTAAGAATCTCATTGGCTAACCATCATGGAAGGACAAAAGAGGCATTTTCCATTTGGAAGCAAGAGGCTTTCTTCATGCCTTCAAATTATAGTAACCTATACTGCTTATACATTGGGCCAGACTTGGAGTGGCATTTCTAGAAGACAGCTAACTCAAACTTGACCAAATACTCTCCCTTTTCCAGAAGAGGCTTGATTCAGAATTAAAAATAGAATGAAAATTAAGCACGTTTGTGCAAATGGGGTCAGATCCATTCTGTTAGGGCCTCTTTCACACGGGGACTCTCCCCACTGCAATCAGATTTCCAGCTAACAAGCCACAGGTGTACACCACATGAGCAGATGAAAATGTGATTGTAATGGGTGTGTTGACAGTTCAGTAGCCATAATCCATGCATCCCAAGGTGCACCTGTGCATCTGTCAGATCTCAGGCGCTGAGGGCTCTGCCCCCACCTCCTACAGCCTTGGAGCCATCTGAACAACTGAGAAGCTCCATCAAGGAGCCAAGACAAAGGTACTGAGGCCATGGACTCATTAGGGGCACAAGAGAAGACAGGGCACAGCAGGAGGTATGGGAATGAATCGTTGAGAGTACTTCTCATCCTCCCTTCTCCCAGGTGCTAAACTGGGAGGAATATCAAGCAGCACAGTTCCCTGGCCCCCAGTGGTACCTGATTATTTAAAAGCCTTTTAGTGGCTTTTATCTAGTATTTGGGTATTCAATCATTGTAGCTGGGCGCACCTGTAACCCCGGCACGTGCAATCCAAGTAAAAGTCCCATGATGAACTGAGAAATGATTTCATGTTTAGACTTTTAAACTCTCCAAATTCCAAAAGTTTGGGGCAAGGAAGTGGGAAGAAGATGGTCCAAAACAAACCATACAGAATGGGTGTCCACACTCCTGATGAATGCCTCCCTCCCCTGCAGTAATCCCGAGTACAAGGACACACCGATGGACATCGCACAGCTCCCCACCTGCCGGAGAAAACTTCAGAATCCTCAGAGACATCCGACTCCGAATCAGACTCTAAAGACACCTCAGGTATTACAGGTATTACTACTTCTCCATGTTCTGCAGTTATGGCGTGCCTTTTCAAACACGAGGGGTGGGCCATGGCCAAAGGGCCATTGTCAGAGCACAGAAACTGGTCTTATATGCAACCACATACATACGTACACACACAGATGTGTTACACATACATACAGTACTTAAACATATATATGCGTGGGTGTATAAATATATATATCCATATATGTATATAAATATTTACATATAGGTGTGTTGTGATACTTATACACATATATATGTATATTGTAGTGTATAAATGTATATATGTACACAAATATACAAATATTGATTGAGTGAACGCTTAATGTCAGCCCTCCACTGTTGGTACAGAAGGAGCCCCACCCTAACCCGATAGCTAGCTCTGGCCTCTTTACCGGAAGCAGATAGCAGGGCTGTCTCTGATGTCCAAGGCAGACTGTAACTTTGCACCCCAAACTCACATCCTTACCAAGCTGGAATTGAGCCTCTACAGTGGATATTCAATACCATTGGAAAATGACTTTCAGGATGCTAGACTGTTATTCATTTTCTGAATCTATGCAGGAGAAATCCATGCTTTCCCACTTCCAGTAATTTTGGGAAGTAGACTTTTCTAAGTAATTCTTGGAGCACAGGAAAGTTAATATAATAATAATTTACCTTTCCTCAGATCCCTGACCCCTTTCACAGCTACACACAGAGCCAAGGAGCACAGAACACACAGAACTTTACAGGTGCAAAAGTCCCGAGCTTCTTCTAAACCAACCTCTTCCGCTGGGAAGGAAGGCCAGAGTAGTTACATGGTTTGGAATCTAGGCCCTCAAGGGATAGAAAGCCCAGGCTTTAAGTAACCAAGGTGGTAGAGAAGCTCAGGATGGGGCACAACCCCCCAGCAGGTGAGAGGTGGATCTTGCCCTGCTCATGTGGTGTCTCCTTTGTCTCCTCTCCCTGCACCCACCCCCACCACCCACCTGCCGCCGGCCCGCGTAGAGGACAACGAAAACTCCAAGTCCGACGAGAAGGGCAATCAGTCCGAGAACAGTGAAGACCCGGAACCCGACCGGAAGAAGTCAGGCAACACGTGCGACAACGACATGAACTGCAACGACGACGGCCACAGCTCCAGCAACCCGGACAGCCGCGACAGCGACGACAGCTTCGAGCACTCGGATTTTGAGAACCCCAAGGCAGGCGAGGACGGCTTCGGGGCGCTGGGCCCGATGCAGATCAAGGTCGAGCGCTACGTGGAGAGCGAGTCGGACCTGCGGCTGCAGAACTGCGAGTCGCTCACGTCCGACAGCGCCAAGGACTCGGACAGCGCGGGCGAGGGGGGCGCGCAGGCCTCCAGCAAGCACCAGAAGCGCAAGAAGAGGCGGAAACGGCAGAAGGGCGGCAGCGCCAGCCGCCGGCGCCTGTCCAGCGCGTCGAGCCCTGGCGGCCTGGACGCGGGCCTGGTGGAGCCCCCGCGGCTGCTGTCCTCCCCCAACAGTGCCTCGGTGCTCAAGATCAAGACGGAGATCTCGGAACCCATCAACTTCGACAACGACAGCAGCATCTGGAACTACCCGCCCAACCGCGAGATCTCCAGGAACGAGTCCCCCTACAGCATGACCAAGCCCCCCAGCTCCGAGCACTTCCCGTCCCCGCAGGGCAGCGGGGGCAGCGGGGGGCTGCACGTGGCCATCCCCGACTCGGTCCTCACCCCGCCCGGCGCCGAAGGCGCAGCAGCCCGCAAGACTCAGTTCAGCGCCTCGGCCACCGCGGCCTTGGCCCCCGTCGCCTCCGACCCTCTGTCACCCCCCCTCTCGGCATCCCCGCGGGACAAGCACCCCGGGAGCGGTGGTGGGAGTGGCCCCAGCACGGCCAACTCCTTGCTGTACACTGGGGACCTGGAGGCGCTGCAGAGGTTACAGGCGGGCAACGTCGTGCTCCCGCTGGTGCACAGGGTGACCGGGACCCTGGCAGCCACCAGTACGGCCGCGCAAAGGGTCTACACCACGGGCACCATCCGCTACGCTCCCGCCGAGGTGACCCTGGCCATGCAGGGCAACCTGCTGCCCAACGCGCACGCTGTTAACTTCGTGGACGTTAACAGCCCCGGCTTCGGCCTCGACCCCAAGACGCCTATGGAGATGCTCTACCACCACGTGCACCGGCTCAACATGTCAGGACCGTTCGGCGGCGCTGTGAGCGCGGCCAGCCTGACGCAGATGCCCGCCGGCAACGTGTTCACCACGCCGAGGGACTCTTCTCCACGCTGCCCTTCCCCGTCTACAGCAACGGCATCCACGCGGCACAGACTCTGGAGCGCAAGGAGGACTAAGGCGCGCCCAGCGCGGGCGGGTTCCGCTCGGAGGCATCGTCGGCGTTTTCGTTTAGACCTTTAATTCTAGCACTTTGAATTTGAGCAGGTCAGCGTCTTCTCTCAACATGGCGGTCCCCATCCCCCACCCCCCTCTTTCTTTAACTTGACTTATGCTTTCCTGTAAAGATATGTTTATTTTTGGCCTTCGGAGGGTCAGATGACCAGTTGCCTGCCATTTTGTCGTCTAAGATGTGTGTTGGGTTGTTTTGCTTTCCTTTGCATCTTTATTAAGATGTCTTTAATGTGTATATGCCTCTGCCATAGAATACTCAGTCTTGTGGTCAAGAGATTTCTCAAGTGACAACTATTGGGTTTTCTTCATAAAGATCTTGATGTGATCAAGATTGAAAGAGACAAGCATAAACAATGTGCCCTGTTTGACTAAGTCAAATGAAATGGGTGGTTTTTGTTTTCGTTCCTAATTCCTTTGAAAATAGGGGGATAGTATTTTAGAATTTTATGCAGAATTTAATTCTCTTTTTATGGTTAAGATTTTAAGATTTTCTTACTTGCACATAAAAATAATTTGGGTTATTAAACTTAATTTCTGGCCTGTGACTAGAATGTTTTAAAAAAACAGTTGGACTAAATGTTAATTACTGAAACATTAACTTAATTTCTAAAACCATGGTGCTATCATTTATTAATCTGTAATGTCTTCATACAAAATGCAGCTCCTGGGCTGGGTTTTGGAAAAAAAAAAAAAATTGTGTTCTGTCCTGGTCTGGAGTCCGTTGCTGCAGTCTCCTTGGTTAGTTAAGACAAAGCCCTCATTAACGTTTGCTGCAGGACTTAAAATTTTTTTACCTCCCAACTAACAAACATAGCCTCACATTAAATTTAATGGGTCAGTAAAGCCCTTTTTAAAGGGGCTTTTGGAAAACTCCATCAAACTGATTTGAGGAGCAGTTTAGGTACATATTGCCTTTCAGTGAGCTTTTTTTTTCCTTTTCTCAGTCTAACTGAGGCTAATTTTTACAACTTCAGTAACACTTCAGAGTAAAAGAAGGAAAAAATATTTAACGTGTTTTTAATTTTTTTCATTTCTTGCTTAAAAAGGAAGGTTGTATTTTGGGGGACTGATTTGATTTGATGGATTTTTTTTTCCCTTTGCTTCTTATTTCTAGGTTGGAACCAATACGGTTTAAAACTAAAGAATGGGTTAATAAGCTTCAAACAGATAACTGCAACTGAAAACTGCACATTAAATACAAAAAAAAAAATGAAAAAGAAAAAGAAAAAAAATCCTATTTTGTCTTTGTTGCCAGAAATCAGTGTAGTGTCAAACACTCCAAATGACTGTCAAGTATAAATTCTTCTTCCACTCCATTTTTGGCAGCTGTTTGTTAAGGCATCTAATAACAGATGTGAGAACTGTAACGTGTGCAATGTGTACGTGTCCTTGGCTGTCGTCCATTGCAGTTTCAATGTGTGTTTCTATATGCAGTATATACTAAGCTAATGTAGTTGTTTTGTCCTTTGTCTTCTCTGTGCTCTATCTCTAGTCTGGAGTGGTCCAGTCCCATTCCTGCAGTCCTAGTGAATCAGTGATTCTTGGGGGTTAGTGATTTTTGTGTGGTGGCCTTCCTCTGTAATGTCACCCCTATGCTGCTTCTACTGTCTGTGAACCTTCCGTTTCACTTTTTAAAATTCCTGCTGTTGCTTTGCTGGTGTATATTCTCCCGACCTCACCTTTCTTTCCCTCCTCTTCCTCTGCCCTTTCCCTTCCTCATCTTTCCTTCCCTCCTTCTCCAAAATCTTTTTCATTCTCAGAGATAAAAAGACTCTTAACTAGCTCAAGGTTAATGGAGCCATTTTTCCCACATGGAATTCTGGGTATGACTCTTTCTTCTGGAGTGCAACACATAGCACTGAAGAATAATGCTCAGATATATTGAATAAATTGATGCCATATAGCCTCAGTTGTTAACATTCCCAGAGTCCCTTGTGCTCTACCTATAAGCAGTGGGTGCTTTTCTTTGGTTTCCTTCCAGGTTGGCTGATGGAGCAATATATAACACAATTACCAGTGAGACAGAAAATTATTTCAAAGGTCAACCAACATTTTTTTAAAACAAAAGGGGAGGGTATAATGGAATATAGAATTGTCATATATATATTTGTTTATGTGTGCAATGCTACTATAGTAACTTGGCTGTCCTTTGAATATCACTGTGTTGAATGGATCCCTCGAAGGACCTTCGATTCCATGAGTTGGGCCCAAACCACTGTGGAATAATGCCAAAATGAAGTTAAATGCCACAGATTTTAATAATGAGCTTACTTGAAGGATTTAAGTAGGTTTAGAAGGTAAAGAAGGCCAATCACAAATTTTAAAGATTAATTTTGGAAGCTCTACTCTAGCTCAAACAATCAAAGGAATGCACCTATCAGCTACAAAGAACAGCTAGACAGCTGTTTTTTTTTCTTTTATAAATGTTTCTGTGTTGTGTCAAAATGATTTCTGGTGATTTAAACTAACAGATAATCACAGCTGCTGTCTAAATCCATAGTGTTAAAATTACAAAATGAAAAAAAAAAAACACTTCATTACCTGTGAAGACTGTGTCTGTGTTTTTAACTATTTCTTGTACAAATATATGAAAACTTTTATGAGGAGACTGGTGCCAAGTAGCTGAATAATGGGGAAAGGGATATTCTGTTCGTAAAAATCTTAGCAGTGTTACCAACTCTACAACATATATATATATATAAAAATTAAAACGTTACAAAGCGACAGCTATGGTACATTTGTTTTGTGTGAAGCTAACCGGACCTAACTTCCTGAGTGCCTGGCTTATTTTGAAACATTTTTTTTCATTGACCATTGATAATGCTGCAAATCAGAAATGTACATACTTCATTTACAACAGGGTTCTTTTTATACTTTTGTAGATTCTCATACATGTCACATACATGGTTGTCTTTATGTAACTTAATTTTTTCATCCGCAGGTGCCATTTTCATAATAAACTTCTCTTGGATTTGTTACTATCTGGCATCATTTCTTTTACATGTAACCATCCTAACTAATGAATGCTGGTAGTATTTGTTTAAGCAGGTACCTTGGTCATTATTCTTGATTAAAAAACAAAAAAAAAGTAAAAAAATAAAAAGATGTATCCATATTTTTGCTAGTTTTTGGAAAAAAAATGCATAGTTTGTGTACTGATGAGGCTGACAAGGCACAGATTAAGATGCTAATCCAAATACTACACCAAACTTGCAACCATCCTAAATTTTCAGCTACCCCAACTCATTGTCATACTGAGCATTATTATGCACATTATCAAGGCTGAACAATGGGCCTTCAACATTATCCACTACGGAAAGTGTGCATTTTTTCTTGATTAATGCACAGTAAGTGATGACAGTTTTCATACATTAATCATTTAAAATGCACTCGAAATTTTCATTTATTACAAGCTATAATGTATAACCAACTGTTCCATTGCTTATATCTTCTCTTTATACTAAATATGTATTTTCTTTCTGCAGACAAGCTGAGTAACTCATGGTTGTGCTGTGTTATTGATTAGGTCAGCATGCAGCCTGTCACGTTTTAAGGCAGTTTAGCTGGCTAACTTAAAAAAAGAAAGAAAAAGAAAACTCAAAAATTAAGGATACAGATGGGTCACTTGTTAAATCTGTGGTGCCCAGAAAATAGAGATGTGAATGAGTTGAGTCGAAAGAAAAGGCAAACACTTTTGTCCAAAAGCTACGGGCTATAATAATATTATTCCCTAGTTTAAGTCTTCAGTGACACTTGCCACTTTGAGGGTACTTTTTGTTAATGGAGGGTTGCTTCAGACTAGTGGATATGGAAATGTGTTTATGATTGTAGGGCTTTAGATTTCTCTACTATACCCTTTATGGTCCTTGAAATAAGCTCTTAAAAATTAGAAATAGGAAGAGGATGATTGAGAATACAGAATTGGGTTCCCTCAACGACTTTTCCAAAAGTTATCTTTCCCTTGTACTCTTGAGAGTCAGAAGAATATAGTACAGAAATGTTCAAAGTAAAAACAAAAAAAAAAAAGAAGAAGAAGAAGAAGAAAGCTGAAAAATTCAATCCTGAACAGATGCCAGTGAGTGTTGAAGCCAGGTTACCCAAGGCACTCTGTCTGCGCTGACGGAGTTGGGTTTTAGCGGGAGCTTCCAGAGCTTTGGCGGGAGCTGCTCTACCAAGGCAGAGGGGCGATTGTATGAGTATGGAATTAGGGCTGACCATCTGCTGGCTGGATGACCGTTGGTCAGTCATAACACTTTATTTCAGACCCATGATCTGAGGGTGGTGGCAGTGGAGATTGAGAAGGGAAAGCCAGACGTGGTGGATGAATTGAAATCCTCACAGTTTTTGGAGCTTCTGCAGTAGAGGTGGTAGAAATCCTGGATTCTTACCCAAGTTCAAGCCCCCCCTTAGCATCAACAAGTTCTCTGTCTTGTATTTGTACCCATTGATGCTAAAATGTCACTAATGAAATTAAGAACATCTCTTGGCCAGAAAGAGAGACAGTGAGCGCTGAGCTCAGACCTGCGGCCAACTGAAAAGCCCTGGCCATTTCTACAGCCAGAGGCTGGCAGCCAGACCAGGACTCTGAGCTCCCCAGAGGCACGGGGCCTCTCTCTTACCAGGCTGACAGCAAGCCAATTTGTCAAAGCTCCAGTTTACAGGTGATGGACAGAATAGGGACCACTAGCCAGCTCTCTACAGCCTTTCTCCCTCCCAGCCTATACCTACACTTGTTTATTTGGCAATGAGGAACAAGAGGGAGAAAAAAAAAACTTTAAATAAGGCATCAGGCAGAATAAGAGGGAAAGTATGCATTCAGATGAGCATAAAGAAACTGATTTTGGTCCTTGTAGACTGTAATTCTTACCCATCTTTGCCTACGCTTAGACAAAGCCTATTTATGTTGAGCATGTTTAAAACAACTTGAAATCAACTTCGTCTATGCATTGCAATGGAGAGATAATGTATACTACCAAGCCCAGAAGATAGTCTGTTCAAGCCAAGAAGACTATTATCCAAATTCAAAAAGTGGAAAAATCTAAAACTTAGGAAAGAAGGAAGAATACCTTTGACAATATTTCATATAATATAGTGAGAAAAGGTGAACGTTGTTCTTGAGCATGATTTCCAAAGAAGGATGAAAACTAGCTTAAACAATTGAGATGCTAAGGTAAGTGAACAAACACCCTTAGGTGCGCCTGCATTCCTGTATCTCCTAGG
The DNA here is from genome assembly GCA_003508835.1 of Eonycteris spelaea. NCBI lineage: Eukaryota > Metazoa > Chordata > Mammalia > Chiroptera > Pteropodidae > Eonycteris > Eonycteris spelaea. The sequence goes on from PUFA01000122.1 coordinate 1,111,301, forward strand.
AAAACATTATAAAGAAGGGGGGGCTGGTCTGGTAAACTCCCCACAGGCACAAATCATGGCTTGTTCATTTTTTCATGTCCTCCCAGAGTACCTAGCTCAATGATTTACAAATAGTCTTGGCTCAGGAAGGATCTGCTGAATACTGATGGATGAGGACATGTGAAAAAATGAAAATGAAACATGACGTGTCAAGGGGCAGAGATTCTACTAGAAACGTCCATGTAGTTTGGCAGGATGGCTTGAGTTTCCATCAAAAAAGAAAATGGCACAATGGATAAAGCTGCCTTTCCAAGTCGTCCATAAGGCTGGAACAGAGTTGGCCATTGAAGAATGTCGGTTGAAGGACGTGTGTGTGTGTGGGTGTGTGTGTGTGTGTTCACAATATTATATTCTGTATACAGCAATAAATTAGGTGAAGCAAATAGAGAAAGGAAAAAGAAGAACAAGCCCAAGCATTTGGTAACTGACTTGGTAAACTTCGACATCTTAACCCATGGACAGCTGAGCAAATGGATATTGGATTCACGAGAAGGTAGCGTTTAATAGTGTATCTCACAAATGAGCGTTTAGATGTACAATCTCAGTTGTCATCTAGAGAATCTCAGTAAATGAGGTGCCTGTCATGTAGAACTCACATCTCCTTAACTTTAGTGGTGGGGGTCTTTCTGGCCCACTATTGGATAGTATAGTTTTTAGAAGGTGTTAAGCTGAAATCTTACCGCTGAAGTTAAATAGACTACGTCTAAATTCTCTTCCACCTGAGCTGCCTTCAAATATGTGAAAATGAATGTCAGAGTTCCAATAAATCTCTAGGCTAATTGTTATTAATTCTTCCAATTGTTTCTCCAAAGGCATTGTGGCAGATCCCTTCACCATCCTAGTCACCCTCATCTGGATGCACTAGAATTTGCCAAGGCCCCTGTACTGGTTTTCTAGGGATACCTTATTACCACAAACTAGGTGACTTGAAACAATAGAAAATTATTCTCTCACAGTTTTGGAGACTATGAGTCTGGATTGAAGGTGCCAGCAAGTTTGGCTCCTCCTGGAAAGTTCTGAGGGAAAGCCTGTTCCATGCATCTCTCCTAGCTTCTGGTAGTTACCAGCAATCCTTGGCATTTGACTTGTAAATACATCACTCTGATCTCTGCCTCTGTCATCACATAACCATCTTCTCTCTGTGTGTCTCAGTCTTCATATGGAGTTCTCCCCCCTGTGTCTCTCACTCTTCTAATAGGGACACCAGTTATATTGGATTAAGGTTCCACTCTACTCAAGTATAACCTCATCTTAACTAATTACATCCGTAAGACCCTATCATGGGAAGGAAATGGAATTAATGTCACATGCTGAGGTACTAGGGGCTTCCTTTTTGGAGGACACAATTCAACCTATAACAGCCCTTATTAAAATGTGGCACGTTGGACCAATTACAGCTCCAGATGTGATCTGATGTCTGCATGGGATAGAAGTCACATTGCATATCTAGCTCAAGACTCTGTACTCTTAATTAAAACAGCCTGAGACCACAGTCACTTCTTAGCAGTCAGATCAAACTGTTACCTCATCTTGAGCCTCTAGTCAACCAGAACACCTTGGTCTTTTCACAAAACTTTAACATAGGTCTCTCCCCTCTCATATGTATAGAGTCCTCATGCAATGCTGGCATGTGTTAGGCAAGGAGAGAAGTTTAGTAGTTCACTAAGCATGGAAGGTGAGCAAGAGCCTGTTCCTATGAAAACACATTTCTCACTTTCATTGTACTTTACATGCCCTCTGAGACTACTTCACCCAGGCCTGCTGGAGAGGAGAGACCCGGCCCCAGTATTTATGAAACCCTGAGGTACAGGCACATAATGCATCCATACAAACATTCCCAGTGGGCCGCTCCCTTGTAAGTAAACTGAAGCAGGGAAAAAACCATCATGAGAAGGAAATTGAAAGAATTAGAGAGAGAAACTACCATATCAGTCATTTTACAGGAGCAGAACTGGGGTGAGAAGTGCCAAGACTCGATAAGTCCATGTAAAATCACCCACTCAAAATTCCAGTACGAATAACGAGGCCAAACATATGGACATTCTGAAAATGAGTAGCCTCCTTTTGTCCCCTTTTATGGATCAAAATCACAGAGGTTAGTATAAGATTGCCTTGTACTATTCTGGGGACAAAGCACAGTTGTGTTTCACTCCTCTGTTCATCTCTCTCTACTTGGCAGTCATGAGACACACTAAGAATGACCCAGATAATGTTCCTGTGTTGAAAGAATTTTTCTAGAAAAATACAATTAATTTCAGTTTTAGAAAATAATATACATAAACTATTAAAGCTCTTTTAATGGGAAAAAAAGAGGAGCAGAGGGTAAGGAGGTGGCTTTTCCTTGTACTGAAGGAGTTTTCAGATTTATAGCGGAAGTGTCAGAAACAGGATGTAATATTCATGTGACCCCCCCCATCTCCCCCAAACAAAACCATTATACCCTTGATGAATTATTGACTTTAGAGTTTTATCTGTGCCATGAATAATCACAAACTTGGGAGTCTCAGGGCACAGTTCATAAACAAATAATTATATCACAATGATAATTTTTCAGGAATTACAACATCAATCATGGCCATGTTATTATCAAGTACATTTTCTGGTTGCCTCTTTCATCAAACCCTCCTCCTTCTCCCACCCTTCCGTGCCACACAAGCAAAACTCATCACCAGATTGCCTCTTATTTACACATCATTCAAAGCGGGACAGAGCAGGCACCACAAAATGGGCCAACCCAGCGTTTATGAGAGATGAGTTTTCATTAAGAAAGTTCAAATTAAATGCATTGAGAGATGGAGGAGGGAGAGAATTAATTATTCCAGACTCCCCCAAAGAAGAGTCTTTGAAAAGATTTTATTCGGAAGATAAAAACAGACGGAAAGTTTATTCCATTGCAGTCAGTACAAATAAAGAATAAAGAGTGAGTCTCTCGAAGCCAAGGAAATAGCAGGCACACAATAATGTGCCACTTTTAAAAGCATATATATGGATAAAGCTTGGCCCCTGTTCTACAACTTCCTCCCTTGGGTAGAAAAGATGAGTAGAGGTGGATAGAGAACTTAAAAAGGATATAAATACCTTAACCAAGTCTATACAGAACTCTGTAATAGCAATGCCCAGGATTTTCAGGTCTGACCTAAATCACTTTATGATAACTAGTTACAGAAGGTTAGTACAATTTCCAAACACAGTGACCATACAAAAACACCTCAAACTATTTTGCTATTTAACATCACTGGAGGTCAGAGGCCTACTCCTTAGATAACATGTTCATCTCATAATTCAAAAGAAAAATAGATGACTAGCAAAGCAACACGGAGAACGTGCCTCTCACAATAAAGGGTGGCACTGGCGAGGTAAATCCCTGATGCAGTCAGTGGTGTTACTATTAACGCCCTGTGCAAGAGAGCATTTGTGATGCTCCCCCCCATATTTAACCAGCAAGTTCTGCAAGGAAAAGCAATGTAATTCAAGATGACATCTAGGGAGAAAGTTTTTAACTCCACAAAAAGAGATACCAACCCAAGTATCTGAGACGATCCGGTCTCCCAGTAACGCCTCGCTCTTGACGACCGCCCTTGGGTACATACGGCCTGAGCTCAGATCAGATTCTCTTCTCCTTGGCATCAAAATGTGTCTAGAAAATGGTAGGGCTGGTTCCCAACAGTGAGCACCGCTGGGCAGGGAGGCAGCGCTGCGCTGGCGTGGGGCGGAGGTTTAGACGCAGCCTGATCAGCCCCACACGTCGCCACCAGGCAACCAGCGAGCAAGACCCTGCACTACTTCATCTAAAACATCACCTGCTCTCTCCATTGCTCTCACTTAAAAATCTTCCAGTTTCTAATTTTATTCACCAATATCCAATTCATTTTTTAAAAAATTCATGTAGTATTCTTGTCCCATTTTGATGGATACTTTTAAGAGCATTATACATCATATTTACAAAAACAAATTAAATTTAAAAAGAAAAAAAAAACCTTCTAGTTTCTTAAATGCACCTGGGCTATTGTGAAGTCAACCTGCTTTAAGACCAGTCTTAAGGTATAAACTCATTAAAAGAAGGGGAAGTGGAGTGGAAAGGAGAAAGACAAACACAAGTCCTAGGCCATGGCCCAGTAGAACTTCTAAACATCCCTTGGACAGGAGTCCCTAACCTCTGGGCCACAAACTGGTACCAGTCAGTCATGGTCTGTTAGGAACCCGGCTGCACAGGAGGAAGTGAGCTGCCAGACAGCAAGCAAAGCTTCATCTGTATTTGCAGCCACTCCCCAGCACTGGCATCGCCACCTCAGCTCCACCAGGTGTGAGATCCTCATAGGAGTGCTGGTCCTTGATTCCAAAAAGGTTGGGAACCACTCCCTGCCTTAGAAGCCTCTTTCTCCTGCTAACATGGTGCTGTCTTCACAAACAGGCCGAATGTCTCTCCTCCTCCCTTCTTCCCCCATACACAAAGGCACCACCTCTGTGCTGTTGCTACACATCGCACCAAGCCCAGCTCTCTTTCTCCCACTTGCCTTGCGCTTGCCGTCCTGCCACACTCCCTCCTGCACCATAAGAGCTCCGGTGGAGCAATGTGACCTCTCCTGACTTCTCAACTCCTCATCACCCATCACCCTACCTAGCATAATGAGGCCCTCAAGCCGGCTGATAAACCAAAAGATCCTTTTGGGAAATCTTCCCTTTTATCGAAAGCTGTGGAAGGGCTGATTATAAATTCTCAACATTTTAATTTTTGGATCGCATTATGTGGTCCAGAAAGTGCACATAATCCTCTGATGGAACTGATAAGAGCTCTGAGCTGGACTTGTATAAGGCCCTGCCCACCCTTTCTTGGGGGGTAGGTAGGGAACATCCTCTGGCAGAAGGAAGCTGGGCACTGGGAGGAAATAAGGAAGCTCACATAAGCTATGAGTTCATAACCCACTCCGGGGAAAACAACAGCAGTCTACACTGGCCAGAGTCCTTCTGGCCTGAGCGGCTTTTGTACGTTCATATTTATTTATCCAGCAGGCCTCGATTCCTGCCTGCCTGAAATTCACAGACCTCAGCAGACATCTCTGCTTTGGAGTCATGTGAAAAAATAAAAGACTTCTAACCATTAGAAGAACATTTTTCCAACATATAAATCTAACTGCTATTTTCTTAATAGCATTTTGCAGGCTGAAGCCACCAGCAATTATTTTTCATTTTTAACATTTTGAATAAATTAAATGGAAGCATAGATTTATTTCTCCGGTATTTACACCTAACTTCCCTATATGCTATGCTAGATATTTACATAGTTGCCCAAGTTAGAGACATTTTTCAGACATTGATTAATCTATAACTCTTTGAAGTAAGGAAGCATTATTATCTCCACTTTACAGATGTGGAAACTAAGACACAGAGGTTAATGACTCGCCCAGAGGTCAAGCATCCAATCGATTGCAAAAGTGGGGTTTCAACAGAAGCGCTCCTTTCTGCTCTTAGGCTTAATTCCAGTTTCTTTCAGCTCATCTGCCCTATTCACATCAGAGCTGTCTCTCCAGTCTGGCCACCTCTTAAATTTTGCCTTGAGGCCCTGAATACACTTCTTGAAAGACCAATGCTTCCCTTGCTGTCAGCGTGTGCCCTCTTCCTATTCAAGCCTTTGCTCATAAATAAGAAATGACAACTCCTTTCGGAGCGTATTGCAATGGTTTTGCGTCACCAAATAGTACTAATATTTTCTTATTTTTTTATTCTAATAGATATAAGCCCTATAGTTCTGTCTAAACCTAGAACCTCACATTTTTTTTTAATTTCTGGCAGCTACCCTACAATTAATTTAATGAGACTTTGCCCTAGTCCAGCTATGAATATAAAGATGAATAAAGTAAGTACCCTCTGCCTTAAGTTGTTCACTAAGTATAGAGGATGACAAATGTAAAAACTCATTACAACAGTATGACAAAGTGACATGACCAACATTTGAACCAGGTGTTAGGGGTATACCAAGTGATGGTAAAAAATTCAGGCTATGATGGCAGAGAAGCCTCCCAGGAGAAGATGTGCCTAAAATGAACCTTTAAAGGGAAGTAGGAGTTAATCATGGGGGCTAGAGAAAGAGTGATTTCTAGAGGGCAAAGGCAATGTCATGGATGCAGGAGAGAGCTTACAAATAATTCGACAAGCTAGAGGATGAGCATGTCTACACATCACGTGTGTACATGTGAGTAGAGATCACTAACACATTCATGAAATGGGTTTAGCCCAAGCTTTGTGAGCCAAGCTCTGTGCCCTCATGCAGGACTGCATCTTCTCAACAAGGGGTACCTTGTTCTCACGTAAAGGCACGCTCGGCTCTCCAAGCACTGTTTCTACACCCGCTGGACTGCGTATGTCCAGAAGAGGCATCTTTTTCTTCTTCATACAAAGGAGCCTTATAGACAAGCAGCAGCCCTGTGAGGATCTTGGCCTGAATGTTGTGCTGAGGAGTTTGAATGCCATTCTATAGGTGATGGGAAATTTAAAGGATTTTATTCAGGAAAGGAACAGAGTAGAGTTTTTGTGGAAAGGTCACTCTGATGGCCATTAGAAGGGCAGCCTGGATCAGACAGAAGCAGTTAGAAGGTTGCTGTGGTACATCTCATGTGATAAAGGATGAGAGCCTGGGTGAGGAAGAGGAGGATGGAAGGAGAGAACTGGATCTGAGAGCCTCAAGGAAGTGAATTAGTTAGATTTGGAGAGAGAAGATGGGAAGAAAGGAGTAAAAAAATGACTCCAGGTTTCTGGCTTGGGTATGTGGGTGTCACTGACCAGGAGAGACAGAAAATAGGGAAGAAAGGAAAGGTTTAACCCATTTCCCATTTGCCCGGAAAATACTCGCCAGCAGTGCTTGCAGCTGCAGCATTTACCCCGAGATAACTAACTCACCTAACCTCACCCCAAAGTTTGCCATGAAATACCTAGCTTTTATTATTTTCACCTCACTCTAATATATCGATAGTCTTTGGAAACAAATGGCATCATTCTATTTATAGAAAACATCATTCTGTTTTTAGTAGTGGTATTCCCATTTACAAAATAAAGTAATTCTCAATCGCTGAAAATGTCGAATCCTAAAAAATACAGCATTCCTAAAAAAATAACATCCACGTAATGTTAAATGAACACTGGCAGCAAGCTGCATTTTTTTTTCTTAAGGGGAAATGGGTTAAAGAAGCCAGTAAGTAAGAGGAATCAAAGAACTCCACTTTAGACATGGTAAGTTTTAAGTGCTTACAGGGAATTCAGGTAGAAATGTCCAGTGAGCAGTTGGAAAATAGTTTTAGATGTCTGGAGAAAAATCTGTTTTAAAGATATAATATCAGAAACTTCAGCACTTAGTAGGATTAGACATAGGTCTCAGGGATATTGCACATAGGAGAGAAAGTAGAGAGTGAATCAAGGCTAAGAATGGAGTGTTAGGAGATATAAAAATTGGTCGAGGACTATGAGCCCATGACAGAAACTAGAAAAGTCAGAAGCCAGAAAGATAAAAGAAAGTGTATCCCGTGATCAGCGAGGGAAAGGGCTCCAGGAAGGTCAGAGACTCAGCAGTACTAAACGCTGCACAAAGGTTAGATAACGACTGAATGTCCAATGATTCTGGCGAACGATGACAGCCAATGATGAAATTTGGCAGTAAAAGAAATGGAAAAGAAAAGGCTTCATTCTTAAAGAGCAAACACATTTCACACTGAATGGCATGATCTCTCTTGAAAAAACGATAACCCCTTGATATAACCATTCATATCAAATGGGTACTGCACAAGGACACTTAAGGCAAAGTCTTACCCTTGTGGAGTCTACCATTCACCTTCTTCCTATCTGTATCACATGGATTTATCCTATAGCCCAGGCTCTGGAACAAACACCACACTCGGGCAAAACAGTGTGCATGCCCTAAAGCCAGACACATGGGATGCTGTGTATGTGACATCTCACCCAGGGAAACTGACTTTTGCTGAATGACCTTCTCATAACTCACAATGGCTTTATGTGATATTCTATTTTAAAAAGAAACTTCGTTCCAAGAAAGAGAATGTAATGAAATATATGATTGAGGCTCTTTTCCTAAGAGAAAAGATGAGTTTGTTCCCAAACTTGGATAAGACTGGGGTTGAGTCACATGGAAACACCAACCCCGGTTAAGCCACTATAACCAAATACCACTGTAACAAACACATTGATGGTTGACTATTCAAATCCATTCTCCTTTTTCTTCTTGGCAACGATCCCAAAATTCTAGCTAGGCACACTGCCAGCCTCTCTTGCAGCTAGATACTATCATATGATAAAGGTCTAGCCAATGAGATCTGAGCACAGAGTGGGCACTTTCAAGAAAGTTAATAGACTGGAATAGCACCTTTCTGGTTCTGTGTTTTCTCCTCATTCTAGCCTGTCATTCATACTTAATAACTGGAGCTCCAGCAGCCATATAAGAACATGAATTGACTTTAAACATGGAAGCCATGGACCAGGATAGGGGAGCAGAACTTAGTTCTCTGAGGACCATACCATGTCGTCCACAGACTACCTACTTCTGAACATTTTTTATATTAAACTGAATAATCTGTCTTGTTTAAGCTATGGGTGAGAGGAACTTATTTGGCTACTGAATTCAATTTTTAATGATGTATCTGTCTATTAGATTCATTGGCTACTGGCTGTTCATCACTGAAGAAAGTTCCCTAGTTCTTTCCTACAGACAGGTTTTTGACCTGTATTGCTCTTTACATATTATAGCACAAGGATGGGAAAGCATGAGAAATCTAGTGCAGAAAAAGCTAGCTTCAACATCAGAGGAGAGATGCAATAGAGTCCTTTAACTCTAGCAAATGTTGACAAGTGAGGATTTTAGCTAACTCTGCATATCCAAAGACAGAAAGAGTCCCACAGGAAAGGTAAAGTACTTCACAGTCAAAAGCAGAACCAACTCTGGCTGCACAGGTACTGCAGGGAAGTTCTGTATCCCATGCGTTGCAAGGTGTATCTTCTGTGAAACCACTTATCTCAGAAGCATCATCTAAACTGTTCTTAAACACCAGTCACAGTACAAAGAAAAGGTCAAAAGGCCTCTAGAGTGAATGACTCAGAGAATGAATCAGGACACTCCCAGACAAACTTTACTATCAGATTACAAGGAGAAGGTTTATGGAAACATTGATGTCCGGCCTGGATAGGATAGGGGAAGCTTCCTAGTGGAAGCTGGACTAGCAGTGAGAAACCTAAAGATGTTCCTAAGCAACCGCCAGGGATCTGGAGACATGGCGCACCCCGGCTGGGTGCTTTGAGCATCGCCTAATGTGGAACTGAAAATTCTGAGTACATCTGCACAGGAAACATCAGGTCATCACAGGAAGATAATCACAGATACCGTTTACCATATGGCGGGCACTATGGCAAGCACGTTAGATTCACTCTCTCATTGTGTCCTATGACTTGAATGTGGCAGGCGCTGTTGTTATCGCTGTCTTAGATTAAGAAGCAGAGTCACGGAAGTTAGATGCCTTCTTCAAAGTCTAATAACTAATAAGTGGTGAAATCAATTCTCCCTGGTTCCAAAATTTGATTTTTCTTTAACCATTATGCTAATACTTCAAATACTTTGTACAACAGATTTTAAGACCAAAAAAAAAAAATTACTGAAAATAAAGGCTTCATGATAAAATATTTGGTTCAGCAGAAATTTTTTAAAATTACATTTATATTCCCACATTACACAGTCTAAACATTTATAAAGCCAAAAAATTTCAAAACTGTGAACTCATATCTATAATCATGTTGGAAGATTAAACAAACCTCTCTAGAAATCCAAAGAATAGTAGGAAAAGAAATAAACAAGTGTATAACTTATTTGAATATTATTAATAAATTTGACCTAATGTGCATTATAGAACACTGTATTCAATTATTGAAATACTGAAATTTTGAAGTTCAGTTTTTATTAATATTTTTTAAAATTATAAAATTGATCCCATATAGGAATTTAGTAAATCTCAACAAATGTTTAAAGACTGAAATGTTCAGATTTGTATGTTCTTTCACCATAATATAGTTAGACTAGAAATTAATATAGTTAGGATAGAAAATAATAACTAGAAAATCACCATATGTTTGGAAATTAAGGAAAACTCAAAGAAGGAATCATAATGGAAACTAAAAAATATCTGAAAAATAACAAAAATACTGTATATCAAAACTTGTAGGATTCAGCTAAAGGCATTACTTATAGTGAAATATATAACCCTATAAACAGGTAGTAGAAAAATGGAAATCTAATGTTAAGCATTACATCAATAAGTTAAAGAAACCAGAAATAAAAAGGCAACCTGTAAAATGGGAGAAAGTATTTGCAAACCATATATCTGATAAGGGATTAATATCCAAAATATATAATGAAATCATTTACCTCAACAGCATTAATAATAATTATGATATTATTCAATTAAAAATGGGCAGATGATCTAAATAGACATTTTTCCAAAGAAGACATACAGATGTCCAACAGGTACATGAAAAGGTCCTCAACATCATCACTAATCATCAGGGAAATGCAAATACAAACCACACTGAGCTATCACCTCATACCTGTTAGAATGGCTATTATCACAAAGAAACAACGAGCATTGGTAAGTATGTGGAAAAAAGGAACCCTGCTGTTGGTAGGAACATACACTGGTACAGCCACTATGGAAAACAGTATGAAAGTTTATCAAAAAATTAAAAATAGAACATATGATTCAACAATTTTCCTTTGGGGTATTTATCTAAAGAAAACAATAACACAAACTTGAAAAGATATATGCACTCCCATCCATGTTCGCTAAAGCATTATTTATAATAGTCAATACATGAAAACAATTGAAGTGTCCGTCAATGGATGAATGGTTAAAGAAAATGTGGTATATGTATACAGTGGAATATTAATCAGCCATAAAAAGAAGGAAATCTTGCCATTTGCAACAACATGGATAGACCTTGAGGGTGTGATGCTAAGTGAAATAAGTCAGACAGAGAAAGACAAATACCATAAGATCTCACTTATATGTGGAATCTTTTAAAAACTGAACTCTTTGAAACATAGATTTGTGGTTATCAGAGGTGGGGGTAGAGGATAAAGAAACAGGTGAAGGTGATCAAAAGGCTTATACTCCCAGTTATAAAACAAGTAATTTCTGAGATGTAACATACCACATGGTGATTATAGTTGATACTGTTCTGTATACTTGAAATTTGCCAAGAGAGTAGGTCTTAAAAGTTCTCATCATAAACAAATTTTGTAACTCTGTGAGGTGATGAATATTAATTAAAATTTATTGTGGTTATCATTTTATGATATATACATATTTCAAATCATTATGTTGCACATCTTACACGAATGAAACCTTGTATGTCAATTATATCTCAATAAAACTGTGTGGGGGGTGATATTTAAAATGAATCACCACAAAAGAATACTTAGTCTAAGTATTGGACTAAGAGTCAAGAAACAGAGACATTAATTATAGCTCTCTTACTCTATGACCTGCTGCAGGTCACTTCACTTCTCTGGAGCCCAGTGGTCTTAACTCTAGAATGAGGTAAGTTTGGACGAAGATGACTCACGAGGTCCAGAGAGGCGAAGCTCTCTTATCTGACTTCCACCTAGCAGGCCAGCTGGATTCATCAATATGCTCCACTCTTGATGGCTGGTCCCCAGGGCACGCTGCATTTTTACCACTGATGGCTGTGAATGACAATTTCCTTCTTACCCAGAGTCAGTAGAATTTATATAAACCTGTTGTGCTTGTTATTATCACAAGTATTTTTATTTAATTTTATATAAATATTCAAATGTGAAAATGAAAAGAAAGAAAACTTGTTTCTATGAGAATTAAGATGCGTGTTTTATAAAGATGATTTCACAAAGAGAGTCACTTTAAAATTTGATGTACATGACTATAGAGCATTAAGGGGAAAAAAATTAAATGGATTTTGCTTGCTTGTTGTCAGAGACAGCTTAAATTTGGACCTCTCTTTAAATAAACTACAATTTGGACAATGAAGATGATGCGTTTTGTATGTCATTTATGCAAGAAAAATGATACAGAACTATAATTGGTAGACTTGCACTAAAAACAAAAACAAAAACAAAAAAAACCGGAATCCGTATCAAAATGTAAATGAGTGCATTTAGATGTCTTAATAAAAAAATGTTATTGGTATGTATGCATTAAGTTTTCTATGGTTTTTAAAAAATAAATTCCGTGGTCCAGCCAAATTTTTTGATTAAACTATCAGTCTTGATTGTTAGATAACAAGGCTACTTTCATAACTGGGATTATGTTTATGCAAAATAACAGCGTTGGGTAAGTAGTTTTGTTAAAGCAGACAGCTTTAAATAAAATCTTCTCAGCATTCTGAAATGGCTCTAATGTTGATTCTTCGACCCTTGTCTTTGTGCTTTTTTATCACATTATTGGGCTCTTCAAAAGAATAAGTCAATACAGGACAGGCAAGACCACAACAGGGACAAGCACTTGAAATGACTGAGCAAATGAAGGGAAGAGTGATTTCATCTCTGGGTCCTCCTGAGATACCCATGCCCTGTGCTAGCCTCATTGTTTCACGCAGTCAATCCTTGCTTCTACTAATAGCCTCAGTACCATTAGATTGGACAGAAAATTTCATAGAAAGAATATTACACTTCAAATGAGGAGACATAGGTCCTCAACATAAAAGTGACCTTTGCAAAACTGCTGCAAGAAACTCTCAGTTCCCTCCATGATACTCTTGTTGTTTCAAAACAATGAAACAAAGACAAATGAAATTTTAAAAAAGATTTTTAAACTTCCTCCAGAGGTATTTAAAATTTTCGCTGGCCTTAACACATTTTAATAAACAGAAATTAATCAAACTTGTAACTATATTTGATGTAGAAATAGAGAGGGATGGAAGATGGCAATAGAATCATAGTTATCTAGAAGAAGTTGGCTCACTTTTGTCAATGTCCAAGGGTGATCAGACCCAAAAATACTGACTCATACTAACTAAGCTGTACAGAAGACCTGAGGAAGGCATCGCGCTGGCAATATAGCAATATATTAATTTAAAATGAGAAATAGAATTGTCACACAGACAAGAATTATTCGAGTTGGCATAACAATCTCCTTTTCTCCCTGTAGTCAGGGAAAACCAAATGGTAATCAGAAGCCACCTCATTACCATGAGAAATCACTGTGAAAGACTCAGAAATATTTTAAATCTGTGTATTTCCTTCATTTCTTTACATGAGCAGAACTTCACTGGAACCAGAAATTACTGTGAGGACATAAAGTCAGAAAAAGGAAGTCTGATGAAGCTCATGTTTTAACATCAGACTCACAATACATTCTTGCCTTTGGGACTGGAATTTTGGAAGTCTGATAGTCAATTCTCCTTCTCCCAGGGACAGAGCTGGTATGGGATAAAAGAGTTAATATGTGATCCCTGGTGATTTTCTTTTTTCTATGCTTCCCACAGCTGACCAAGCTCTCTGGTTTGGACATGTTGTTTGTTTGTTTTTCTAATATGTCAATACATTTATACATGCATACAGGGTTATATCTTGCAAGCCTTGAAATCTCTTCTAGGTGACTACTCACCTCTCCTGGGCTCCATCTGCATTGACCTTACAATATAACTCTGCCTCCCTCACTTCTTAGTTCCAGGAGAGGTGTGTAGCCACCCCGCCCCGCCCCCCATACCCAAAACCAGCTACCTGGTTTTGACATTGTCTTGTGGAAGACACAGGCCTATATGAAATATAGGTTCAAAACTGATTTCTGGTTTGACTTTGATGTTCCTAACCCCCTACCCATTAGGTCAGTTTCCCTTCTAAATAAACAAATATGGATCCTGAGAGAAACAAAAAAATTCCTTAGGTTTATCAAACAAAAATGTGGTTTTGCCATTCATCAGAACTTGCTTTTTTTTTTTTCAACACATTTTGTTCCTACTTTCCAGTGGGAATTCCTCAATATTCATGTGTCAAAATAATTTTAAATAACTAAAATTTTAGGCCTATAGATTCATGTACAACCTCACTTTAACTCAAGTGTCTTGTTATCTCCTTATCCGCAGCCTTTTTAAAATGAAAGTCTATTCAAACCAAACTAATAGCAAACCATGTAGAATTACTGATCAATTACTGGGGTCATATTAAGATGGCAGATTGAAAGTCCTGAATGAATTTTGTGACTTGATACCTAACATAATAAGAAAATAATAAATAAAATATAAGGCAAAAAAAAATTTTCATGGCAGCAACCAAATACAAAAAGGATCAGAACCTAACTCAACAAGCTTCAACACAGGACATTATGGAACAAAGAGAAGCAGCTCTACGCAAATCCATTTCTGAACAATCTCTCATCTTTCCCTCAAGAATTTAAACTGTTAATTTTAACAAAACGTTGAGAATGCTCACTAATACCCCTAGATCTGGAGAGAAGCAAACTAGATGGTGAATCTTTTTTCCTCTCCCCTCAGAAACTATTGCTAGGAAAAATGTAGGAAAGGGAGAAATGAATGGCAGGGTGGACCAGAGCCCAAGTGAATGATCTAGGCAACATGGGCTATTGGAAAGATGTTAAACACACTTCCAGGGTTGCTCAGTAAACCTGGTAGAGAAGATATAGCAAGCGCTCAGAAGAGGACCCTGGCAGTCTCACAAACGCAGCTTAACCCTTAGATGAGCTCTCTCCCGTTACCCTGTGCCCAAGCTAAACTCAAGATACTTCCATTTTTCTCACATCACAGAAAAGCAGAAACTCAGTCTCATGCTGTAGCTTAGAGGGAAAACAAATTGGTTTGGGATACTATGGAAAGAAATTTAAAGTCATCTGAACTACATCAGAGCAAACAGAAAATCTGGATAAAGTTCCTCAAACATGAGCAAGATGAAAAAAAAAAGCAATAAAAATAAGCCAGTATGAAAACTATGCACACAAATACAGTAAAACAAACAAACGAAAGTGCATTATGCCATAGAGCAACTACATAAGAATTTTTACAATCAAGAATTCAGGGACAAAATAATAGATTGGGGTGTAAAAGTAGATTGTAACTTAAAAGTAATTGAGAGTTGAAGCAATATTATTTTTAAATTAATACAAAAATTAGAAAGCAAGGAACAGAATAATTACTCTAAAAATTCATTACTGATACATAGGAATGACTAAAGATAAATACAATAATTACAAAAGAAAAGAAAAATGTAAGGAAATTAATGAAAAGCAAATAAATACAGAAGACATAAAAAGATAATTTGACCTAAAGATAATCAGGATTCCTGAAGTATATCCCTCTTCCCCCAATAAAACAACGACAACAAAAATGTGTTCAAAGATATAATACAAGAGCATTCTCCTGAAATGAAAAACTAAATCTACAGGATCATGTTTAGGAAATATGTGACATAGAAAACTCAAATTAATATCAATCTAGTTACATTACTGAGTGTCAAGTATTTAAAATAAAACACTAGCATCTAGACAGACAAATCAAAATCACCTTTAAATGGGGAAAAAATCAATTGTCTTCAAACTTTAGTGCCAGAAGACATTGGAGCAATGTCTGCAACATTCTGATGGAAGGAACTTGTAACTTAGAAATACTCAGCCAGTACCTCATCGAGCTACAAAGGGAAGACATTTTGACATATGGAGGGACTCAAGGTATACACAAACAGCTTCTTGAAAAACTTTATGATCATAAAATCCAACCAGTTAAGAACTGTGGCTACACAATTAATCCAAGAATAAAGTCATGTTAAGAAGGTTAAATGCTGAAAAATGACTCCATTTCAATATTGATTTAATACCATGATAGAAATTACTGAAGATCATTCACACTGAAGATAGTGTGAATGTTGTAAATCTGTACGATAAAATACAGCATAACAAAAATTGAGAGGAAGAGATGAAGAGAAGGATGAGAGTGCTCATGTTCTCATCTTTCGAAGGTAGATATTGTCTATAATGGAATCCTAATTAAAAACACTATGACTCCACAAAACCAAGTGTTTGCCTTAATCATTTTAAACCTTAGAAGGATCTTTCAGAAAATAGTATGTGTTGTGGTGGGAAAAGGTTTATTCAAACTTCAATGTTTCTTTAGTTTTCCTTGCGTATTTTTCTTCTATTAAACTCATGAAACTTGAACTAAGTTCTCATTTAAAAGAGTGTAGATATTATGATTCTATTCTTTAAAGTTTTCCTTTTTTTAACATCTTTTAGAAATTTTCAAATCCCAAAAGTCAACTTCCATATATCCATCACCTCACTTCACAGTTATAAACATTTTACCTGTTTTATCTATCTGGCCCTGCCCCGCCCACTCCCCACCCCACCCCCAACAGAGAGAGAGAGAGAGAGAGAGAGAGAGAGAGAGAGAGAGAGAGAGAGAGACAGAGACAGAGAGAGAGACAGAGAGAGAGACAGAGAGAGAGACAGAGACAGATCCGGAGTTTGCCTCCTCTTAAAAATAGTATGCTTGGAAAGTGGAATCTGAAGTGATTTAAATTTTATCCCTATATTTTCTCTCATTGAATTCTTTATAATGAATACATAATATTTTTTTTAAATAAGAATAATATCCTTCCTCCTAGCTGTTCCTCTTCTCTTTCCAAAATAACTGGAAGCAAACGGGCCAAAATACTAACAATGATTGAATTTGAGCGGTGAAAATGTAGATAATTGTTTTTTCCTTTTTATCTCAAAAAAAAATAGTAAGATTATTTGAGAAACCAGTGAGGCGATATTCTATACAACATAACAGATTCCCATTATTGTTCTCCCTGAAGGCCCTTTTCATTCTCACTATAAACCCTCAGGGTTAGAACATCTCCTACCTCTGTTTTAAACTATGTTCAAGAGCTGCATTCGCACTACCTTCTTTAAGCTTCATAACAACACTCAGAGGTTAATACTCTTATTATTCCAACTTCATGAGAAAACTGAAGCATAAAGAAATGAAATAAATTGCCCAAGGTCAACCACTTGTAAATGTTGAGTTGGGCTTCAAACAGGTGGGAGAAAGTGATTCCAGAGACCCAGGTTCTCCCTTGTCTCCTTTCTCCTTGCTGGAGAAAAGGAGACCTAAGTCTTGCTTGCCCTGAAGTGGGCTTCTCAGCGCTCTTTTCCATAAGGCCAGGCCCCACAGAGGAATTCTTTCATCAGCTGCTAAGATATTTTCTCCTAAGATTCCTCTTGGGGTAATCTCAGCCGCCCTGGCAGACTCTCGTCACATATTATGTTCTTTACTGTCTAGAGATGCTTATTGGACTGAAAAAATTCAATAAATGCCATGCCTCTTGGCCACAAGTTATAGCTAAGAAAATACTAACTCTCCTTTATTATATTTTAGGCTTATAATTCAATATTAAAATGTTAAAACAATTGTTCTAATATCATTGTGTATCTCATAGGATGAAAGTCTCTTGCCTTATGATAAACACGGCATCACTGTCTGTATTTTATGAAGTATTAAGGTACAAAGGTTAAGTAATTTGCTCAAGACAGAGAAAGGCAAGAAAAGTGAGGAACACATACAAGAAGAGTAATAGTCTTCAGGTTTATTATCAAAAAAACATCATGTTCATACATTGCAAATAAGGCTCCCCTCAGGAGCACATCCAACATCCCTCACCCGGAATTCCGGGAGCTGCAGGCATAGGCATCTTTAGCACAGGTGTTGGAGTCTGACTAAGGTTTTAGACTCAGCCATCCCACTTAATAGCTTTGTGACTTCCCAAAGCCTCAGTTTCCTTCTCTATAAAGTGAAGAAAGCAAAGGTATTAGCTCACCAAGTTGTGAGCACCAAGCAAGATAAAACATCTAAACTATTCCACAGGTCCTGGCACCTAAGTTCTCAATAAGTAAATGTTAATTACAGTATATGTCAAAGTAATAAGATATTCAATACCTCTCTCAACTCTGATTTTCTGCTAGTCGTGACTTGTTCATAAGACCCTGAGATATTTGAAGTGTTCAGCTGCCTCTACATGAGAATCAAGCTTCTTAGATGATGGATCCATAAATTTAAGTAGATAGAAGGGATACCTTCTTCACCATGTCTCAGAGAACCCTCATGAGGTCTGCAGAACAGTCCTGCACATATCCCATTCTCTCTATGAATTTTCTTTAGGAGGCAGAGCCTGCCATTCAACAGATCCTCCTCCTGTATTGATTAATGGGACCCAGGAAAAGCTCAGAACATGTGATACCTAAACAAGCTGGAGGTCTCCATAGTCATTCCTTCTCAGAGCCCGGCTTCCCAACCCATGCGCTATGGATGGCCACCAGCCCAGAATATCAGTTCCCCCCAGGATACTGTAAATACCGATGCTTTCTGTTATTACTTTTATGTGTAAAGGGTTGGCAAGCAATGCAATTCACTACCACTTGGTTGTTTAAGAACTATCGACTATAATTTAGAATCCTAGTTTCTAGCCCCTCGATTAAAATTCATTGACTAGAAACCATCCCAGGCATAGAGTGTTTGCCTCTCCAATTTGAGAATCTATCACAAATATTTGCTACTCTTAAAGGCTATGGCAGTGACCAGGAAATGGAGCTCCTAATTAGACATACAATATCATTTAGCTTCTCCCCCATAGTATACTTTGATAGGTAACTGTGACTCCGATTTATCTGCCAACCCAAAACTGCACTCAGAACAAATGCCCCCCACAAAACTAGTAGAGATAGCCAGAAGCCACCAGCATTTTGAAAACACACCTAAATGAAAAACCCCTTCTCTGTCAGAGCCGTCACATTTGAATGGAAAAACAAAATACTTTGTCGTTCTAATAAGTACGGAGAGCCTGACAAGGTAATGACTTTTTTCTCCCTGGCACTAATCTCAAATATACTAATGTCTAAATATGACTTTTATCTTTAGACATTCTGTTATTGAGAAAGACTGAATTCTTAGATTTACTCTTTGAGTTTGTCTCTCTCAGTCACTGACTCAGAAATAAAGATGAGTAGGATATGCTGAATGATGGACTCCTGCATGAAATGGTTTATGACAGATGACGATATATGATGAGAATACAAAACCCTGATGATAATAGGTTTATTTATCGATTGCGAATAAAATTTATGAAGTGTGAAGCTGAAAACTGCACTGGAGGGAACTGGGCCAGGAGGCCATCAGGAAGTGTGTGCATAACACAGAAGTGGAGCTAAGAGCAGCTGATGGAGGCCAGAGTGGACGGGAACTGAGGTGGAATTTGGAGAACGATGCTGACCTACTCATCTCCTTCCTGCTTCTGCCTCCTCTGCACGTTAGACCTTGTGCAGCAACTGGGAGGTGAAGTAGAAAGATATAGGAGTTCAGAAGGCTGGTGTTCCAGAACCATTTCTGCCACTAACAAGCTACGTGACCTTGAGCAAGAGCTTAAATCCCCTACTGGGTGGATCCCTCAGTTTTCTTTCTCTGTAAAAGAAGAGGCTTTGTTCACTGACCAACACCATGGCGCACAATGCTGAGCCTGAGAATGTCAAGATGAGTAAAGCGAGGCTGCCGTGTTTACTGGGCAGACGGGCTGTGGACCCATACGGCACAGCCCAGCCCAGTGCGATGAAACACACAGCAAACTCAGTGATGGGTCTCGCATTCTCAATGTCTTTAACGAGTCAAAAGTCTATAGTTTAAACTATAAAATCACATTTTCCAAGCACTTGAAGATGCTAACAAAACTGGGCTAAAAAGCAGCAAAATATGAAAGGCTTTTTAACTCCCAGGCAATGTCTGAGAAGGCCAAGAGGAAAGAATTGCAGACCAGAGGAGTCAATTTGCATATTGCTGGATGATTTACATACTGGAGGGAGCCAGTGGTCCCAGAAGTGACTTCCTTTGTGTTCTCCCTCACCAAACCACTGCTGAGACAGCTCAAAAACCCACAAAAGGGTTTTACCTGATGTACATGGGAATTTGCATACCATAAGCTCGCAAAAATGAGACCAGAAGAAAAGCATCTCTTTGTTTTATTTATCTTGCTGCAGTCCCCAGAAGCAGACTCATAGAAAGCCCTAATGACAGAGCTTCCTAAGAGGTGGTTCACACAGAGTCATGGCAGGTAGTGATTGAAGAGAATAATTATGGCTCCAATTTATGTTAGCAACAATAAAGTCTTAAAGTAGATGTTATCTTGAAGACTTGAGATTTCATTTGAAAAATACAGGATCTGTATCATTTCCTATTGCTGCCTAACATATGACCATAAACTTAGCAGCTTAAAATAACACAATTTATCATTTCACAATTTCCATGTATCAGGAGACCAAGTATGAGTTAGCTGGGTCCTCTGTTTTGAGTCACTGACTATTGGTAGAATTCAGTTCCTTGCAGTTGTAGGACTGAGGACCTCAGCTCCTAGAGGCCAATACAGATTTCTGCCATGTGACTCTTTCCATAACATGGCAATTTGCTTTTTCTAGGCCAGTAGAATGTCTCTGACTACTTCTGCCTCTGACCTCTAGACCCTCATTTAAGAGCTCATCTGTTTGGGTCAGGCCCACTTAGTATAGCTCCTCTTTGATGAAAATCAAATGATCAAGGACTTTAATGACACCTGTCAAGTGTCTTCATCTTTGCCCCATAAGGTTACATAATCATGGGACTGACAGTCCATCACGTTTGCCAAATTCCATTGGTTAGAAGCAAGTTACCAGTTCTACTCGCACTCAGGGTGAGGGGCATGATTTTTGAGATTCATTTTAGAATTCTGCCTACCCCAGGATCACTCTTCGTATTCTTTTTTATGGTTCGGTTTACTTATGTTGGTTTCATTGTGTAGGACTTTTTGTTCTTGCTGCGGAAAAATCTTCCAGAAACAAGTCTACCTCCCCCAACAGTATTTTGCCCAGATTTTATCATTATTGCTCTGAAGTTTGGGAAAAAGAGGTGACAGGAAGTTTTTACCTCCCTACTCTAGTAACGTCTTATTCCTTCTACTGCTCTCTCACTCTCTCTCAGGGGGGAAAAAAAAAGAGTAAGCAGGTCCAATGTAGAGATCTCACAACCAACTCAAAAATCCCCATAGAATACATGAAATTACCCTAGAGAAGGTCACCTCACACAGGGATATTTTCTGTTGAAAGCACCCCAAAGCAAAAGAAGTTTTTGCCCCAGGGGGATCACAGAGGAGGCTCAGCCAATGCGGCAGTGCAAATGCAGTGCCAGCCTTCAAACTGATACCTCCTCTCGTTTCAAAGAAAAACCAGCCGCTTCTCTCCTCCCCTCTGTGGCTTTACCAAGCCACCTGCAGCCCAGATCAGCAAGCTTCTTGACCTTACCCTACAATCTAGCAATGAAAGACTTAACTTGACCTTACCCTCCAATCTAGCAATGAAAGACTTCACTTCTTGACATTATCTTTTCAACAGGAAAGAGGTTTGAGATTGACGGGAGCCATGGTGTTTCCACACACACACGCACAACAACAACAACAACAAACATTTGTTTCTACTCATTGCTGGCTTTTCTATGCACCTGCCCCTCAACCACCCCTTTTCCCTGGTACTTCTGGTTCTTTTTCTATGTCCCTCCTGCTTTGCTGGATGGTGTTCAGCCATCACTTCAACCCACCCCCAGGCTTTCCGCTTTCCCCTCCCTGGGCCTGCCTTGAACACTCTCCTTAGTCCGTAATATATTGATGTTCTAAAAAGAGAGGCTCTTTGCACTAATGAATAAATGGTGCCAAATCACCCAGCAAGATTGAAAGAGAATACTCTATAGGCAGAGAGAAAGTGGGGGTGGTGGGGGTGGGGCGAAGAAACGGAAGAAAAACACATCAGGACCATGAAAAGATAAGAGGTGAGTCGACTGAATTTCTGTAATATAAAACTAAACCTTCAGACGGAGACCGGAGACCGAACCCGGCTTCTGGTGGGGAGAAATCTAGACCTAACAGTTCCAAATGAAAGGCGGTACTGATTGCACTACAAAGGCCACATTGTTGAAGCATCAGTTGCCATGGGTTCCAGAGTGCTGTGATTGTCAAAGCATTAACATCTCCCTAGCCAATAACTGAAAAGTAGTAGTTAACCTTGGGTATCACCCAGTGTTTAAGAATGTGGGTCAAATGGGCCTGTATTTGAATCCTAGTTCTGTTACTTACTGTGTGATTTTTGTCAAGACACTCATATGCTATAAGCCTCAGTTTCTCCTTCATATAATGGAAGCAATGTACTCACCTCACAGCTGCTGTTGTGAGAATCATATTAGATATATGGTCTGTGATAGGATTAGCATGAGGCCTGGCATGTAATAAATGCTTAGTAGATATCATTGCTGCTGTTATTAAAACTCCCTAGATTCAGGAGCAAGCACCCCCAGCACAATGCTGCTCGACTTTACCCTCCTGCTTCATTTAAATGTTGTGAGCCTTCTTTAATTTTGTTTTAATTTATGGAAGAGGATGTTTTTCCAAAATAAGAGTTTCTGAAACTTAAACATTAAAAGAATCACTTGAGGCAGGAGTGATGGGAATATTGCTATGATTGAGGCATCTGGCCTCCGGATTGGGGTCTTGTAAGTAAGTGGCTTTTGTGGGGAATAAAGTTCTTCAGAAGCATGCTGGCAACTCAAGCCCTGAGTTAAGCCTGGGATTTTTTTGTTCTGCATTTGTACAACTGATATCCAAGCAGGTCAAAAGAAACAGGAACATGATAGGAGCAGCCTTCCTGGATCTAGAGTGAGGCAGATCTCCACAGGCTCACTTGAAAACTTTAAAGGCATTGGGTCAGGGAAAGATTAAGGAGAAAAGAGGAGCCATTTCTAATCAAAAAAATAAATGACCTTTAAAACCTTTTGCATATAAAAACCATTGTTGATTTGGAAAGATTTCAAGCACTGTCAGCAAGTGAGATGCTAAGTGCCTTTTCTGTGATAATACCCTGAACCATAAACCAAGTCTGAGCCCTTTAGAAAAGCCCCAAGCGTTCAGTCACACCCCGTTCCATTAACACACATACTAGCCCTTTTCACAAAGTATCTGGCACCAGGTCAGGAGCTCTGTTTTCTAGCCAAGGTCAAAAGTTGCCAGATATGAAGCAAATTATAGAGAACAGAGATAAGGCTCATTTTAAATTTTATCTGTAGTTTGAGTCCTATTTAGTGAAACTTCCAGAGCAGGAGTTCTCAAAATCTAGTGTGCCTAAAAAAAAAACAGCTTGAGATTCTTGGGGTTGGGACCCACACATTCAATTTTTATTCATTCATCAAAGATGTATTGAATTGCTTATATGTCAGCCAGTTGGTATACAAACAAGATCTCTATCCTCACAAAAGCGTATTGTCCAGAGGGAATATGGCCAGGAAACAGACCATTACAATAGTGTGATGCTGCTAAACTGTCATCATGGAGACAGCCCTCACTTGTCTTGGAAGATCTTCTCAGAAATCAGGCCAAGGAAAGATGAGAACTAGTATTTATTAGACAACCACGATATACCAGGCCATTTACATACATCTGCCCATTTAATCCTGAGGCAGGTAAGGTTCTCCCCACGTCACAGAAGCTAACAGTTTAGCAAGTGGCTTCCTACCTTGGTTCTGAAGCCCAGGTCTTTCTGCCTCCTAAGCCCATGCTCAGACCCAGAAGCTCGGGCTCTGGGTGATAACGACTTCATCCAGGCTCTACAGCTATGAAATGGCGCTAGGGTTTGGATTAGCTGGATTTTTCAACCAGTCAGCACGTTGTTGTAGGACATGGAGAAAAAAAATTGTTGAATGAAAAAATGCAGAAAAATATGCAAGAGAATGCTTTGGACAGAGAGATTGTGACGTGCAAGGCAGCTCCCCTACCACTGCCCTGCTCCCCACCCCCACCCCTGCCCGGGTCATGGGAAAACTTGGCCACAAGAGGGCAGAGCGTGCATTAAACAATCATAACAAAAATCCCAGTAGCCCTTTGTGAGAAAGAAACCTAATGCTGTACGCTTCATTAACTGTTCCAGTGCTGATAAATATTTGCTGCCCTCCTGTTCAGACAGGAAGCAGATAAGGGATTTTTATACTAGAATATGGTGCCTGGTTATTGCATCTCAGAACACGTTTGGGAAAAGGCTTCCCTCTGATCAGCTTCATTCATTTCCAATGTTCTTAGAATTATAAAGCGTTTCTGGTATACTACAAACTTTCCCACCAACGTGAAGTGTACAGTCCAGTTAAAAAAAAAAAAAGAGTAAGCCAATAGTGTCAATGTAACAGTGACAGCCGTACAATAGCTATAGTAATAGCAACAGCAGGAGTTTGAGAATCAGCTTAGGGTTCAAGTCTTGGCTCTATTACTTACCAGCTAGGACCTCAATCAAGTCACTTACCCTCTATGAACCCCAGTTTCCTCATCTACAAAACAGAACCTACCCAATAGGTTCATTGTGAGAATTAAATAAGTTACTAACTAAAAATACTTGGCGTAGTTAAGTCATTACTGGTAGTTGATATGTGTGATCACTGTTATGTTAGTAATACCTTTAGCTACACATTAATGTCACGGAGAAAGTAAACCTTTCTAAAGGATACTTTACCTTACCAGGGTCATGAATCCCCTGCACTGTACCCACCATCCCCTCTTTCTTTCCCGTTGTAAATGGAGAGCCTTTCCTCCTCTTACGTAAGGCCAACCCTCAGCAGGACCGGTCACTCTTCACCTTCCCCCTCTTCACTGGCCCCTTCCATTCCCACACTGAAACAGGCTCCAGTCTTTTATCTTAAAAACAGTATTAGTGAACAAAACCAAAACCTCCCCCACACTCCATGCGTGTCAGGAATTCCCCTGCTCTCCCCCGTTGCAGCAAAACTTCTCATTGGAGCCTTCTATGTTTCCTCACTGTCCAATTACTGCTGTGTCCATTCCAATCGGATCCCACCCAGGGCGCTCTTGCCAGTGGATCTGGCGTGGCTGATCCCCAGTGAACACACTTCATGTCTCTTCTCACTTGGCTGTTTTGCAGCTTGCAACTCAGGTGACCTCCTAGAAACGTCGTTATCCCTCAGGCTCAGTAACACCTCAGTGTTCGTGGCTGACTCTGCTTTGTCTGCCCAGCCTGTAGATGCTGGAATCTTCCAGACTGTCTCAGGCCCTCTTCTTTTCTTATTCTACTCTGTCTTTGGTGCTCTGTCTTCTCCCAAGGATCCAGTAGCCATCTCCAGACATCTATGATGTTTTAGAGTTTTAGGCCCACACACATTTCCACCTGAATGTCTCATAAGCTCAAGCTCAACGTGCCCCGAACCGAATTACTTCTTCCCCCCATGCCTGCCACCCACACAACTGAACCTGGTTCTTCACAGTCTCTCATTGTGGAATTTGTTCCCCATGCGGCCAGGTATTTAAGTCAGAAATTGGCAAGCACTCCTATGCTTTTCCTTATCTCTCACATCCAATCAATTATGATTCCTGTCCATCCTACCTACTAGGTTTGTTTTTTTATTTCAAATCTCTTCCCCTTATTTCCCTAGTGCACTCATCAATCTAAACGACCATCATCTTCTGTCAGCCCTTCTCCATTCTAGTCTTCACACTTCAGCCAGGAAAAAGGCTTTAAATGCCAATTTTACCATTTCATTTCTCACATTTGAAATCCTGTGTCAATTATAGCTCTTTGGGTAAAATCGAGAATCCTCAGAGAATTATAAACTTCCCTTCTTCATCTGGCTCTTCCTAACACTCCAGCTTTGTCTCATACCACTCTTACATTTCTTTCTCCCTTAAGCTCCCCAAAATCCTCTTCTGGCTGAAAAAACATATTTGGGTTAACTCATGAGCATCTATCATGTGCCAGGCACCATGGGAATTTCAAAGCTACATCAGTCAAAGTCCCTGCCCTCCAATCTTTTCTAGTTGTGGGGAAAAGAGAAACCAGCTAGTATTTGTACCCATTCACATAAAATAAAATGCATTAAATAGCATTTAAAAATGTACACATGGGAGTTCAGAGGAGGAAGTGAGTAGAGGTACAACATACAGAGGTTTCAGAGATGTGATCTCTGCACTGCTACCGCGTAGGATGGGGAGGATTGGCTTTTTCCAGGTGTGCATGGGAAGACCAGAGGTTTAGAGAAAGATGGGTGAAAGCAGAGGACATAACAGAGGTTGATCAAGGGAGAAATAATATCTCGAAAGATGTACATTCAAATACTGTAGATACACAGAAAATAGAGGCACTTACACGTGACAGCCAGAGGCCATTGTGGACCCTTAAGAAAGTAATTCTGGTAGTGGATGTCTGTAGAAGTCAGGACACAAAGGGAAAGCCACTGATGTGAAAGTGAAGGCTGCCTATGATAGTCTACTTATGTCAAGAAGGTTGGTAAAAAAAAAGAAGAAAGAAACTTGAGAGTTTGATACAATTTATAGCTAGGATGAGGCAGGCAAAGTCCTGATTAGGATTACGTCAAACTAGCAACTGTTGCCTCAGATCACAGAAAGTTGGTGGGAATCCTAGAAAAGGAAGACATTAAAAAAAAAAAAAAAAAAAAAAGATGGTTGGCATCTTAAGCTCACCCACAGAGCCCGCCCCAGCCCCTGGGAGCAGCCATGGGGGTGAACAGGGGGCAGGGACAGCGAGCTCCACTCAGCACTAGCTGGAAAAAGTATAGAACAACAGAAGCTGGTTGTAAAATTTAAGCAGATCAGACACTATAAAATACTTTGTAATGCGCCATTGAGGCGACCAAATAAGAGGCTTGAATAAATTTATATTCCAATTGCTAAACATTACAGTCAATTTAAAAACCCACAAAAGTTTTGCTGAACAACTGTATAAATTAGAACGGATCTGTCGCATTGCACAAGACCTAATAGCCTGAGACATAAAACAATCGGAGCAACTCCCTCTCACCTGTTAAATCATCTTGAAATAGATCTGCTAGTTCAACTCTCCATTTCTTTCCCTTTCAAAACACACCGAAGTAATTCTCAGGATAGTGTGAATTTTATTTATTATTTATTAGCATTTTTTTTTTCCCTCAAGAAGGGAAAGACTAACAGCTGTCAGGGGCCAGGAATTTATCACACCTGAACCAGTCTTCCTCCTTCACAAGTTCCCCACCTGACCTTTTGGGACATTTCTCTTCCATTAAGCAAAAGTAGAAATTATCAGCTGGTTGCTATTTTATTTTATAGAAGCTGAAATCGGCACATACACATACTAATGCATGCACACATGCACACACGCACACACACAGGCAATACACGTTGAATAAGAAACTAGGCCAGGAGCCAAAGAAAAAAATTCTGTGTCTGTTCCTGTCATAGATATAATGTGATAATTTGGACAGCCTCCTTATCCCACCATTCCTGGTTTCCGTTCCAAATCATTTGATTGATAATAACTGCAAAACATGCGCTGAGGCAATACAGAGGTGAGGAAGAATGATCTTTCCCTCAGGTACATATTCACATTTAAAAGCCAAGAGTTAAAGAGTAGAGCAAAATACAGTGCTTAGGTAATTCTCACAACAATATTATGAGACTGACATGATAACTAGCCCCATCTTTCAGACATAATAACATAATCTAGAGAGGTTAAGTAATTTCCTCAATATCACACAGCTAGTAAGTGGCAGTTCTAAAAATTGAACTTCAGTTCCTCTGCGTATACAACTGCAGTGTGGGCAGCTCAGGAGCAGATGTGAGACTAACTCTTCCTTCCTCCAATCTATAAGAGGAAGATGGTCCTGAAGTGTGGAGGCTGAAGGTGGGTTACTTGCCTGTTTCTCCCACTAAATTTTAGAAACTCTGGAGAGAAGTTTCATCTTCCCACTCCTGTAGCCCATTCAAGATTTAGTGTCCAGGAAAAGCAAGATTATTGTATGGATGGAGCACTAAATCTTAAAGAACATCCAAGGATAGAGAAGTTCGGCCGAACCTTATCGGGTCTGGGATCTCTTCTATCCTTACTGTTAACTGAAAAATTCCTTTTGGGTTCCTTGGTTCCTTTGGTCACCCCCCCTCAACCCCCCCCCAAAAGAGATGAATCCAGTTTAACTTCTTTAAGCTGAACCACAGAAACAGCTTATGCAGTGACTGCTCTTGGGTCCCAAACCTATTCCTGGGCCATAAAATGTAGGGAGGGTGGGTCTTCTCATATAAGACTACAAGCTGTGGGCAAGCCATGGATTTCCCTCAGAAATGTGAAGAGGAAGTGGGACGATGAGCTGAAATGGACAAAGTGGCCTGTCTCATTGAGAGATGAAATATCTTGCCTCGGTATTTCAGTTACCTCCCTTACTGTATGAATGTGGAAACCAAGACTAAGGGAAGTCAAAGGACTTGACCAAGGCCACCCAAAACTTAGCTGTGGCTGAACGAGGACTAGAACTTGAACTCTCCTACCTCCCAGTCTAGTGCTTGGTTTTCCAGAAGTAGGTTAACTGACCAAGAAAAGGAAGGGCTCAGAACACTCCTCAGAAAAGCACAATCACACGAGAAGGAAAGGGCAAGCTGACCTAGGTGTTTCCACGGCAGATAACGTA
This sequence comes from Eonycteris spelaea, assembly GCA_003508835.1. Classification (NCBI taxonomy): domain Eukaryota; kingdom Metazoa; phylum Chordata; class Mammalia; order Chiroptera; family Pteropodidae; genus Eonycteris; species Eonycteris spelaea. Next base: position 1,139,858 of record PUFA01000122.1, read on the forward strand.
GAAGCTGGCCAACCCCCTCCAGATTCCACACTAGGTTTAAAAACCTGATGGGGAATTGAGGGAGCAGGGCATGAGTATATGTATTTTGGTGGGGGTAACAGGATTTTAACTCTGCCAAATCTAAAATAATTGTAGATATGAGTTCCCCAATTTAGAAAGTCGGTACTTCACCCGTGTCATTGTTTGAAACACCACCTCCACAGGAAGTCATAGTTGGACTCTAATCTGCTTTGTGCCACTTGGGGGCAACACCGACATGCTTGATTTATGGAGACTTTCCACCTCCGCCTTCTGAAAGCAGAGAGAAGTCGCAGTTCTAAAGGCCACCTTCTCTTCTTTCAAGGGTGACAGCAAAGCCTCAACCTGCCCAACTCCTTAGAGCTCTGGACATGTTTACATACTCATTTATTTAAAGTCAAATTATTTTTAAGTCTCTCGAGGCAGAGCAAGATGAGTGTCAGCTATGAAGACTGGCTTCTAGGGGATTCCTCACACAGACAGACCATAGTTCTCCAGAGGATCTCCACAGACAAAGGCAATACAGTCCGGATACAATCTAGAATGATTACCAGAAACAGGAAGGCCCAACATCTGCCACCTGGCCTCTCTAAAGGGTGAGTAAGCAACATCTAGGAATCCAGAGAAGCACAGACAGCCATCACTAGGAAGGTGAATAGGGTAGCAAGGCAGCAGCTACCATGGAGATGTGCAGAATAGAACTCCAGGCCTGGGGTAGGTAACCAAGAATAAGCCAAAGTCTGGCAAAAAGAGACTCAAACACTCTGGTCCAAGAGACAAGTTCAGGGTCTAGTTGAAGTTCCCCTTTTCCCCCTTTCTACCTGTAGGGCTAGTTCCAGGCCTGGGCTCCTCCCCAAGCATCCTCGAACAGACTTCTCTCCTGAGTCCAGAACCCTATACATCAATGGACTTCTGACCTGCATGTTCCACAGGCACTTAATCTCCATGTGTCAAAATGGAATTCATCGGCCTCCCACGCCCAAGATAAGATCTTCTTTCTTTGAGTCCCTCATCAGAGACTAGGACCACCATCCATGCCAGCAGGCCAATGAGACCCCTAAAAATAGCCCTAACTCTGTCCTGTCTCTCATCATTAATGCTTAATTGGTTCCACACATGCTACTTCAGATACATCTTCTCCCACCATCTCACGTCGGGCCCTCATCATCTCTCAGAATGACGGTAAGTGCTTAGTAATTGGCCTTGCATCAGGTAATCCCCTTCTAAACCATCTCCATACTGCCACCAGAATTAGTTCTCTGAAACTCCAAACTGACCATGTCACCTCTTCTACTTCAGGAAACTTCAAAATGACAAAAATTAAACCACAGAGAATGATTTAAAGGTTCTGGTGCTCTTGCTCACACCGTTTGCCATTTGTCAGCCTAGCAAACTTCTTCGCATTTTTAAAGACTGAAGTCAAATGCCCTCTCTACCATGAGATCCTCTCCAAAGGCTTCCTCTCTACTGCTCTTCTCAGCTAATTAATCCCATTCTCTTCTGTACGTCCTTTGTACTTAGTCTACAGGCTTCTACTGCAACATTCACAACATGGTATTGGAATTATAAATCTATCATTTGGCTCCTCCATTAAGCACTGAGCACGCACATTGGAGGCGGGCATAATTTTTGTATAATCAGTAGCTAATACATAATAGGTGCTCAATAAATGTTGAATTGTTTCAGGCAAGAACCCAGTCATTAAAGGTAATAGAGGAGGTGACCTGAAGTTCATTACTGAGCTCGAATTCCTTCAATTTCTCTCACAGAATATCAGAAATAATTCTAAAAGGCCAGTATTTGGGTGAATTCAATTTAGTTTGTTTGCCCTTCTCAGAGAAACATCCCTATCTATAACCCCGGATAAAATAAGAAGTTAAAGATCAAGTCTATGTCACATGGCCCTACCCCTTTTGGCATAGCTGATTAGACCAATAACAGATAGGCAACCCATGGTCCAGAAACCAAGCCTCCAAAATCAAAAGAATGTATAGCATCAAGGCCACCACAAAGCTTTACACCAAGACAAAGCTACAAGCAAGAAAGTTAGAACAGAGCTCAAAATAATGACAAAACACTGATATAAAAAAAAAAAACCTAAATATTTCTAACACTTTCTCTATGCTGCCTATTGTGCTAAATGGGATATGAGCTTCCTGTGTCCTGGTGACAGTGTTAAGCAATTTCCATATAGTTGACTCCTGAACAAGGGGTGTCGGGGCACACACCTTTATGCGGTGGAAACTTGGAGTCTAACAAATTGGCCCTCCATATCCAAGGATCCCCAATTGGGGATCCAAAGCAGTGGTTGAATCTGCAGATTTCAAACCTGAGGAAACAAAATGCCAACTATATATGTATGAAAAAATCCACATATAAGTGGACCTGTGCAGTTCAAACCCCTGTTGTCCAAGGGTCAACTACATATTATTTCATTTAACAGTCACGATAATCCTATGAGGTAGGTATTATTATCCCCATTCTATGCATGAGAGATCTGAGATTAAAAACACTAAGTAGCTTGCCCAAGGTGATTGCAGCCCATAAACAGTGAACTTGGAAACCAAATCCAGTCTCTCTGATTCTGGAGCCTATATTCTAAGCCATTAAACCATACGGGCTGCATTTGTTAAATGATCTAGAACCACCATGTGGTTATATTGCCTCTAGAGCTATACCAGGCATAATTGCCCTTAAGCTGGGGGTGGGAAATAGGAGAGAAACAAAATAGGCCATTATTATATAAGGACTAACATGGAGAAGCACAAAAAGTTAGGGTACATGATCCTTTCTTGGAGTCAGGGATATTCCAGGAGAAAAGGCCACAGGCAGAGGGGAGTGGGGCACTGGTATGGATGAGGATAAGGGACCAGCACACACAGAGCCATAGGGAGAAGAGCACTCTCAAAGTCTGTTCAAGATCCAAAAACAGTTGGTGCACAGGACTAGAGTGAAAATGGAGGGGAGACTGAGTCATGAGGCTGAAGAGGGACCCAGGGCCAGAGCGAGTTGGGCCTCCAACCTGGGGGCAGTGAAGATCACTGGAGAATGTTAAGTTGGGCAGTGTCTTGAGCAGACTTTAAAATTTTGACTATGACTGTGAAAAGAATGGATTGGGATAGAAAAAAAAAGGGGGGGGGGTTGTGCAGAAAACCCAATTAGGAGGCCATTGCAATAGCCTAATGAGAGATAACAGGAGTGATGACAGAGGGTAGATGGATGAGACAGAATGGACAAGATCTAGTGACTGATTGGCTAGGAGGGAACAGGAAAATAGGAGGGCTCCTTGGTCAAATGCATGGATGGGGGTGCTGTTTGCTGAAATAGGAAACCTGGCAGGAATAGCAGTGGGGCAGAGGGCAGGTATAGTAATGAGTTCAGAGTGCAGCCCTGAGTGTGAAATATTTGTCAACAATTCAGTGGAAACGTCCAGAGGACAGCTGGTCACACAGTGTACTTTAACTGCACAGCTAGTCACACAGTGTACTTTAACTGTGCCCCACGTTTCTTCCCACTTTGATTGTGGATTATCTCGGATCTAACTTGTTTTAATTCTCAATGACTATGTCACTAGGCCACTTAAATGATTGATGAACACACATAAATATGAGCAGATTGAATGGGCAATCCACAGCGAAGTGGAAGGAAGGAAAAGAATAAACACCAAAATCACCACCAAAAGGCAGGAAAAGGGAGATGACGATTAGTCTAAAAACAACTCTAATTAGCAATAGTAAATGTGGTAAGTTTTAGGAAATAAGGTCATTTTCACAAGAAGTTTAAAAACTAGCATGAAGAAAGGCATAAGGAGACATAATTGATAAAGTGTTGAAGTGGCACAGTTGTATAACAAGAATATATTTCTCACAAATTTACTGAAAATGTGTCAGTAAGAACAAAGCTAGATCACTGGCAGTTTGAGAAATAGATAATTTTTAGAAAGTAGTTATCAGAGCTTAGACTGGCATTCTGTGTGCCTGAGGCATTACCCACCCCCCTGAAGCTTCATTTGCCTATCAAATACTGACTCCCTTAAGGACTCATCTCGAAGGTCTCAACTCTGCAGGTTTTTGTTTTAGATTATCTCTGAAGCTACTTGCTAAAGGCCAGTAATGTACGAATTCATTCCCTTCAGAAACTTAGTGTAAATTAGAAGAAAGTTGCAGAAATAACACTTTAGGGTTTGGGAAGAGATGGGACCAGTGGCACAGGGCATGAAAGGGATTGCCACAAAGGCATTTAACCCAGGATGGAGAAAGAACACAAAACCGGGATGATGGGCTCCAGGTACAAAGAGTTTAAGGGTCGGTCTTTCTCTCCCGTTTTCACTGAGGGAAATCAGAGCCTGTAAATCTAAACTTGTTATTCGTTCATTCAAAACCCTTCAAAGCATCCCCATTACCTTTTGGATAAAGTATAAACTCTCTTCTGGATGAAACCCTGTGTGTCTCCCTCTCCACTCCCCCCACCGCTGCCCCCCATAATTTGGTTCTTCCCTCTGCTATAGTATCCAATGGTGAAACTCTGACCAAGCCACGCTTGGCGGGGAGGTGGCTTTGGAAACAACTAGTTTTCTATGCTGTGTAATGAATTCCCACAACTGAGCAATATAACACGTTTATTATCTCATGATTTCTGGGAATCAGAAGTCAGGGCACCACTTAAATGGGTCTTCCGCTTAGGACCCCACAAGGCTGTAATCAAGGCCTTCTCCAGGATTGGGTTCTTCCAGAGGTTCAATTGGGGACGTGCCTACTACTCCTTCATGCTCATGGTTGTTGGAAGCATTCAGTACCTTGTGACCATAGGAGTCATGGCACCTTGCTTATTCAAAGCCAGACACAGAGACTCTAGTTTGATGCATGTGACAATCTTATCAAATAAAAGTGATCACATATACCTTATTGTCTTTGCCATTTTCCATGGGTTGAAATCAAGTCACAGGTGTTGCCCATACTCAAGAGGAAGGGATCATAGAGGGGGTGGACATCAGGGGTGGGAGGATCAACAGGGTCACTTTACCTCCATTCACCAACAAGGCTTATGGTTTATAGCCAACCTGCTGTGCTAAAGCTCCGGAGAGAATCTCAACAGGGAGTACTGGGATAGGAGAAGATGGACACAGTTTTTCATTTTCTAACACAGACATTAATCACAATGCTTTAAAAATATTTGATTTGTCTCTTACTAAACCTGAAAGTCTTTGGAGGGAGGAACCATATCTTTTATACCAATTTTAGCATCATGCCTGGCCCACAGAATTCCCTCACTACAAATTTGTGACAATGAATAGACAACTGGTTTGGGGATGTACTGGTGGTATCAATTTAAAAACCTATATCAAGTGTTCTCGACATGGTATTTATCTCTCACAAGTTTCGTAGAAGCTCCGGTAATAGTTTTATCCATCTCAATTGCTAGATATAAACATGGTTTCTGATTTACAAGTTATCTCAGAAGTCCTATCTTTTATACATTAAACAACCCTACTTATGGAGTGAGATTCTAGTTAATGTTTCCTTGATCACAAATGCGTCAAGAGCCAAGTTTTGCAAATGTTATCTAGAGGCCTCTGTGCTATAGGAAGGGAAATGGTTCATAGAGATACTACTGCACAGATTTGGTCACATTGTAAATCACTTGGGCAGGGGTGGGGAAAGGTAAGATTTGTTCTAGCTTGCCAGCTCACTCACACTTTCCTTGGGATTCATACCCCTTGAGACCATCTCCTAACTTCTCAATGAGGAGACACATGTGAATGCTTTTGCAATATGAGCCTTTGCAAGAAAAAAAATGAGAACTATGTCGATACAGACTCTCTTGAGCTATTCTCAGGTGCAAAATAATAAGTCAAAAGAAAACCTATTGACTTAACATTCCATGTTGGATGTTTAATATGTTAAATATTCTATGCAAATGCTTAATTTGTTGTTTCCTTCTGGACATGTGTGAATTAAACATCCATTACATGGTACCCATGTAATGCCGATTGGTTCAATCCCTTTGCTATCTTACAAACCAATAGATGAATGTGGTTTACAGGAGTTTAAGATGTGAATTGCATGACAAGTCTTACAAATTAAAAAAGGCTTATAAACCATTACATTTCTTTAGCTCCTGGGAAATCAAGCTAATTGAAAACGCACATTCACATGTGGCAAAAAAATATTCTTTATGTGCCCCAAATTCCACCTGAAACCAAAAAGATTTTCAGCTTTCTTCCCCATCCCAGAGTTCTAGCAGAATAACAAATTAAAGATATTCCTTATATTTTGTTAAGGCATACAAAACAAAACAAAAATCTCTGCCCATGAAGTTTAAAAGCTAGAAGGAGAACCATAAGATGCACTATTAACTAGGTACTGAGCAATCTTGAATGTTAAGCATTATGTTAGGTAGGCTGAAAAATATCCTCCCCAAAATAATCCACATCCTATCTCTGGGACCTGTGACTGTCACCTTATATGGTATAAAGGATTTCAGATATGATTAAATAAGGATTTTGAGATAGATTATCCTAAACTACCTGAGTGAATTTAAACATAATGGAATATATCCTTTTAACAGGGAGGGGGAGAAATTTCACACATAGACACACAGAAAGGCAACATGACCATGGAAACAGAGATTGGAGTACATAGCCACAAGCCAAGGACTGGGGACAGTCACCAGAAGCTGTTAGATAGAGCCTCAGGCGGGAGCACTACCCTGCTTGTCAGCTTGAGAAACTGATTTCAGCTTGAGAAACTGATTTTGAATCTCTGACCTTCAGTAACGTTGACTAGATCTCTGTTGTTTTAATCCACCAAGTTTGTGGTAATTTGTTATAGTAGTCTGAAGAAACTAATACAAGTACCATGAAGAAAATAAAGAAAGTGGGTGTAGAGTATAGACAGGAAAGAGCGAAGGGGCAGCTATTTTGGATGGCATAGCCACGGAGAGTCTGAGATGGCATGAGAGTTCTGAGCCAATGATGAGAAACGGCTAAGAAGACGCTATAACTGCCTATTTGGGTAGGAGGTAGGTCTTGGCTCTCTTGATAAGGACAGTTTTAGTGGAAAGGTGAGACCTGTTTGGAGTGAGTTCAAGATGAACTGGACACAATAGAACAGAAGATGCTTTTGAGTGGTTCGATTCTAAGAGGAGGACCGAGGAAAGGGACAGCAACTAGAGGGCATGTGATCAAAGATCCAGTTACATGCTCTGTTTAATTTAATACTCACCATGATCCTGAAAGACCCGCTGTGACTATTGGGGTTCTGTGATTTGCCCACAGCCATGGAGCAGAAAAGTGGCTGAGCAAAAATTCAAAAGATTTTTTTTTAAACTCTTAGTACAACATTCTTTGTAACGTCATAACAACAACAAAAAAAGTGGTTTATACCTAGAGGAAGGTGAACTGAGCCCGGGTAGGCAACTATGTCTCCTGACTACATACCAACAAAGACCCAGGCTTCCCAGCACCAGCTCTGCTGCTGGATGTCCCAATGGAGACATAAGACAAATGTTCCTGACCAGTAACTTGGTCAATAAATATAGGTTCAAAGAATGAATGGAAAATAAGACTTTTCATCCTTATGGATTACATGATCAACTCCAAGGATTCTTAGCAAAGAGAATATTATTGTTAGTGATAAAAAGAAAATATTTTGATTATAAATGTTCAGTGACTAGACAGAGTAGACAAGTAAAAGATCTGTAGCATATGTTCTGGTGTTAAAAAAAAAGTGAAATTTTCAGAAGACCACCAATAAAGTTCAACTGAAGAGAAATATAAGAATATTAATTTAACAATGAAATCAATCACAAGCATCCAATAGGTGTTTGGGTTGTATTGTGTGTGATTCAGCTTGATTTGCAGGATTCTGCAGTAATCTTTGAAACACTGAAGGAAGTAAGAGCTACTTAGGGCTCATATTTCACAGTTGATCTTTATAAAGCATAGATAATAGTCCCCACTTCCCAGGGTTATTGCGGTGGGGAGAGGTGTTAAATGAGATAAATATATATGAATCCCTAGTCATCACCTGTACACAGGAGGCCAGTACACATAGTATCCTCCCCTCTCCCTCTTTCTTCTCATGCTCCCTCCTTCTGGCCTCCTAACCCCTCCTGCCCCCTCCCCCACACACACGCATACCCATCACCACCAGCCACAGGCCCTCAGAGATCGGGCTTTGCCTTCCCCTGTGGCCACATTTCCACCCATTCTTTCTCCTGTTGATTATGCTCCAACCACACCAACCTTTGTCCCATTCCTTGAACACATCCTGCTTGCTCTCATCTGAGGACTTCTGCTCAAGCTAGAAAGTTCTCCCCGCCAGATCTTGGCAAGGGGATTCCTTCTCTTCATCCAGACCTGAGCTCAAGTGCCATCTTCTTGAAGAGGCATTCCACAACCACCACATTAAATGCCCTCCCAGTAGTTCATCCTAAATCACAACACCCTATTGTATAGCACTCACTTTCTGAAATGACCTTCTCGAGCTATGTCCTAACTCTCCCCACTGATGGCCCCATTGATGGCAAAGACCTGGTGTGTCATATTTCTTGCTCTCACCCAGCACCTGAAACAATACCTGGCACAGAGTAGTGGCAGTCAGTAAATATCTGATTAAGTGAATCATTACCTGTATATGGAGTATGTACACACAGCTACTTCCTTCGGTGTTTCAAAGATTACTGCAGAATCCTGCAAATCAAGCTGAATCATACACAATATCACCAAAACACCTATTGGATGCTAGGTACTCTATGTATTCATGTATGTATGCTTGCGTGTGTTCATAAATGAATTGGGAGAAGAGTGTAAGCACCAAGTCAGATGGCACTGGTTTAAACTCAACTTTACCGCTTGAGCTGTGTGATGGTAAGACGCCCAGGCTCTCTATCCTAACTCCCTGTCTGTCAATAAAAGGTGATAAGAATCACCCTGGCATCATGAGCATTCAATAGGGTGCTCCAAGTCAAGCAGTAAATATAAAGCTAGGTACAACATAGTAAGCTCTCAATTGCTGTTAACATGTATTTCCTGTCAAATAAAATTTTTATCATATAGTATACACGGTAAGGCCCACCCACCTTTAGTAAGCTCTCAGGATTATAGTAGCAAAATCTTAAAAACCAACATATTCTAGGATGCCCAGCTGTAACGATGAACAGTTGTTAGGACTCTCAGGTTTACCGAAGCCAAAGTTTATATCTAGTCTAATGCTAAACATTCTTTGGGAAACATTTCTAATTTACATTTTGAAAATTAAAAGTAAAAAAGGGTATATCCAAAATGTTGAGAAAACCCACCACTTAAGGACCACTTAATGGAACAATATCCGCAAACTCCAAGCTCCAGCGGCCTTATTGCTCTCCCTCTCCTACCTCTACTGTTCGGCAAGTTGCACAAAGTCAAGATTTTTTATACAACGGGGCTACAGATCAGTTTCTGGAAACTGATTTTTCCAAGTCAGAGAAAATGTTCCACAAGTTAGAAAGAAAGAAGCTCCAGCAGCTGTTTTCAGGAGCATCAACTCTGATTTTTACTCCTCAGGACATGGGCACCCAGTTGTAGACCTGACATACTGAGGACAAAGCCCTGTTGAAACTGAATCAAAGAGCTAGAACATGCGGAGCTTCTCATAGATGCAGGGGCCAGAGTCTTCCAGCTGAAGCATTTGCATGGAACTTTCAATGACAGATGAGTCTAGGTCTGTTGGTTTTTCAAATCTTACTTCGAAAGTGTTAGGAAATTCCATAGGAAAATGAAAACTTTTGGCAGCTCATGTCTTTCTAGGCAAACTGATTTCCTCAGTGCTGGAGGTCCTGTCCAACGCTTCTAATATCCCAGGTGCCTATGAGCTTCTCACAGAATCCCGGGGCCTCAGAAGAAACCAAGGCCCAGGAAAGTGACATACTTGCTCAAGGCAGAACCACAGCTACAAACAGGCCTCCTGGTTCTAGATTCAGTGTTAAGTTCAGTTTAGAAATTTGCAACTGGGTTTTGATCCTCTTGTGAGCCACTGGACTAAGAGATGACCACACAAGACACCCTCCAATTCTTAAATATAAATCTCTTGGTCTGTCTGCAGAGCGGTTTGTAACAGGATGAATCAGTCCAAACTCAGGTGTGAAAAAGCAGCACAGTGTTCTATTTTCCATATATCCTTCCAAATGCTCTACTTCTGAGCTGTTATTTAGTCTCAATAATTACTGGGGCTTCCTTTCCCATACCCCACTCCATAGTTAGGCCAAGTTCTTCAGAGTTTCATACACCACCAAAGCTTGCACATTGTCCCTGTAGGTATCAATCCATATTGGCTATCTCCATGGTTTGAGTATTTTGGATGAGGCTGGAAACCGCATCCAGCCTCCCTAGGCTGTCAGCAGAGATCCTGGAGGCTCCCTGGGGCAACGCCACAAAGCACAGCTCCTATCCTCTCTATCCATTCACCTCATCCATCTGCCTACTGTCTACTGCCTCTTAGCCTCTGGGACGCTCAGCTCCCCAGCGCTCCCTTCTCTTGCCTCACTGTTGGGATTCCCAGCATTATTTTTTCAAGAAGCTCGGCCCGTTGAGAGAGAGATACTAACTTCAAGCAGCTTCTCCTTTTTGGTCCCGCAAAAAACCCTCAGGCAGAAAATACTAGAGTCTAGCTATCTAATTAAAATTCAGAAGAAAAAAATACTGAGCAAATAAAAATGAAGTCAATATCTCAAAACACTATCATAGGTTATGCTGCCTCTGGTTCCCTGGTACTATCATATTAAATTTTTCTAAAAACAAATGGGAAAGTTTTTTAGCTAGACACCCAGCCAATTTGATGTAAAGTATGCATCCTTGGTGCATGCACAGACACAGACAGACACACACACACAGATACACAATTTCAGAAGAGTACACTATTTCTGTATGGATATATATAAAGTTTTTGAAGATCTACTTTAGATCTCTTTAGGACTGTTTCCTAAAATAAGCATAACATAAAATCACATTTAAAATACTGCCCATCGTTTAAACATGTAAACAATATTTATCATTTTCTTCAGTTCTGGAAAGTTCTGCTGCTGCTCTTATCTGGGCTTGCTCACGCAGTTGCATTCAGCTGGTAAGTCAGCTGGCAGGCAGGTGATGGGTGCAGCTAAGGCCATCTAGGCCTGTCTCTTCAAAACCCTGGGCATAGAAGTATCAATACTTAAAGTAACAGCATAGAGTCCATTGTGCTGGTCAGGAATATACACCCCAGTTGCTGTTAATTAAACATTTCATCAAAAAGTCTCCATTCCAGAGGTAATTACTACAAGCTCTTCAGTTATCAGTCTCTCATCAATATCAGACGTTTTGCTAACACAATGGATATTTCCCATTAGTGAAAGTAATAATAGCCAATATGAGTGTAGTGGCTAAACTATCTTGGAGACATTCTCAAGCCTTAAACAGGATTAAAGAACCTGCAACTGTGCTGCCCAATATGTTCCCCACTAGCCACAAAGGGCTATTGAGAAATCAAAATGTTGCTAGTTCCACATGTTAAAATAATATTTAGGATATGCATGGTTATATAAAATATATTATTTAAATTATATATGTTTGAATTTACTTTTCAAATATGGCTCATGTTATATAGCCATTGAATAGCACTGGCCTTAAAGACCCTTTACTGTGGGGACAGTACCCTGGGTTTGATCCCTAAATGGTCCTGGGTCCTGCCGCTGGTTCATTGAATTCTGCGCTCCCAGCAGAACTATCCGACATAGTCAGCTGAATCTCGCCACTGAAATAGCGACCCATTTAACTCAGGCATCACGCACTGTGGTAGGCACCTGAGCAGATAGAACAAAGGCCAAAATTATCAACCTCCATAGAGCTTAAAGAAGAGGTGCTTTTGCGTCAATTTACAAAAAAAAAAAAAAAAAAAGTGACCATACCAAAAAATTTGATCAGAAAACTTGCTTTCATTATAAACTGGTAGTAAAGTTGCAAAGAAATAGCTAAACCTGGTCTTCTCCAAAATGTTACCTCCAGATCAGAGGCTCTGGCCCCAACACTTTAACAGGCTCTTGTCTGGACTCTTTCAGACATAGCCCCCTCCCAAAGCAGCCGTATTTGCCAGAGCTCTGCAGCCTGGTAGGGCTCAATACTGCTGCAAGCATTGAAAGTAGTGACATAATGTTGGGGCTGGAAGACGTATGTTAGTCACCGAAGGTATCAGACGTTGCAAGCTGCATTACAGACTGGTGCAGACTCTCAGCCTGGTGACTGATAAGCGCGGCTGCAGAATCATAAATGTGCTTTTTGCACTAAAATGAGTTGGGACTTGAAGGCCACACATCCATCTTCTCCATCATACTAAAATAAAGGTCCAGCAATTCCAGAAACTTGTATTTATACCACATGTATAAACCAGGAGATTTATCATGATCTTTAGTGATTTGCAAATTATATATATAATACACAAATATTCTATATTCTGTGGGAGTTTCCTACTGTAATGACCTCCAATGAATCATGCCTCCTAGTATCTCTGCCTTTGTTGGTCCATTCCCACCTGAACTCTGGCTTTGGAATGTGACTCACTTTGGCCAACGGAACATCAGCCAATGTGATGATGCAAGCGGAGCCTAGGAAAGTGCTTGCACACTGCAGCTTGCTCTCTAGCAACCTGAAGATCACCATGCTGTGAAGAAGCCCAGCGTTTTGAAAGAGATGGGCCTAGAGGGCTTTAGCTGCAACCAGCTCCCACCTACCAACTGACCCACCAGCCGAATGCACCTGCACGAGTAAGCCCAAATGATATCAGCAGCAGAAATTCCAAGAATTGTAGGAAATAATGTCTAAATGTTTAAGTGTTGTTTTTTCAAGTTCTTGAAAGCCACTGGGTTTGGGGATGGTTCATACAATCCTCCGGTTAGGTAAAGACATGTTCCCTGCCTGAAAAGCTTTCTCCGCGTCCCACCAGCACCGGCATAGCAGAGTATGGGGTTAGTGCTAGGCATTTATGAATTGATTAACAAAAATGTTATATATGAAAATCTGGATTTTAATATAAAATGAGGTTGATAATATGCTTCATAGAAAGATTTTCCTGTGAATATTGAAAATAGGATTCTCAGTATAAAGCATTTGATTTATAAACTACTTTTATGACTACTGAACGAGGTGGCCATGAGCTAAAAGTACAGCCTATATGAACTGCTACGCCACTATAAGAAGTCTGTCAACTTCCAATCTTAAATTTTTTTGTTTTGGTTACTTATAAGAAACAAAAATTCTTCCTGTAAATCAAAAAATCATTCAAGGCAATTTTTTTGTGTCATAAACGAGAAGACCTACATTTTGGTAAGGGAAGCCAGACCTCCCACGCACAAAACTCTTAGAAAATAAGAATATATGAGTAAATGCAAAATTAATGGGCGCAAAAAAATAAGTGCTCTGAGACTTTAGAGAAAGAAGAGACTAGGGAAGAGTCTTAGAGAAAAGCTTACAGTTAAATATGGCAAACTGAACACATTTATTTCCTCCTGATACCTAAAATTACAGTCCAGAATTTTTTTCAAGACCTAAATATGGACAAGAGAAATAATAGAATGGACAATGGCAACAGAATTTTTTCACAAATAGTACCTGACTTAGCAGACTAGAGAAAGTTGAAATATGAGCTGGAAACGAGAGAAACCCAGAAGCAAGCCAGTCCACTCGGAAGAACCACTGCCCTCGAGAAACACATTCAGGGAACTGGAGACACCAAGTATCTCTACAAGTAGGATGTAGCAGGTAGAGTTGAAGGCAGGAATGCTTTCAACTGCCCAGATGCTGATAGAAGCAGCAGCCTGACCCCTCCTCAGCGCTGACTGCATGCAACAGTCCTTCCCTTACCCTGCAAGCTCCAGGCTAGCAGCACCAAGCACAGCCAAGGTCAGAGGTAGCATTCTGAAAACAGGAGTATTAGGTAAAAAAAAAACTCATGGAATCAGAGACCTCAAGTTCCCTCTTTCATTGTCTGCACGATCACTAGCAGCTAAGTATAGTTTAAAGGCAAGAGATGAATGTACCCTCTGGAGGAAAAAAAATGACCATTCAGCAGAAAAAAAAAACAAAAAAAAAAAAACCTAAAGATCTTCACAATCAAAGAGCCCAGACTACAAATAGACCTTTAAGAGAAAGGTGCCTCATATAGCCCAAGAATCACCAGATATTTCAGGGCAGCTTCTAACATGAAAGATACTCGAACAGTGTTAGAACAACAAGAGCCAGCACATGGAGCTTGGAAAACAAAGTCTAAAATAGTACACTTAATACCTTCAGACAACCTCAGGAAACAGTTCACATCTGTTATGCTATAAACTAGATGCTAACAAATAAAATAAAATAAAAACTTAAGAGAAATATTTAGAGAAGAGAAAATTAAGTGATAGAAATTTTATAAATCCAAATAGATTTAGAAGCCAAAGTAGAAAAAACGTTCCAAAAACAACAAAATTAAATGAGATGAAAAAAAAAATAAAACTTAAAATTAATCTCAGAAGCCAATCCTTCGAAAAAAAGGAATTAAAGGAAGGGGGAAAGTTGATGAATGGATTTAAAAAGTGTTCAATAAATACAGCAGTTTCCAGACTCTAAATATACATCGAGTAGTAAGAAACGAATGAAAAAAAAATACAATATGAAATTTTTGGAAAATGTTGGACAAAAGCTCCTTTAGAAGCTTCCAGAGATGGAAGAAAAAGATTAAAATGAAGAATTAGAAATTAAACTGGCATCTGATATATTTAACATTAGAAGTTAAAATAAAAAGAAATAACGCATTTAAAATTCTGAGTAAAAATGACTTTTAGCCTAGAATTCTATACCCAGATTAATAGTAAAGTCTAAGGTCAGAATAAAATTTTTTTCAGATAAATGAGGTCTCAAAAAGTTGACCTTCCTTGTAATTTTCTTCAGGAAGTACTAGAGTCTACATTTTAGCAGAACATCAGAGCAAATCAAGAAAGAGAAAGGTGGAGAGTCCAGGAAGCAAGGGATCAGCTTAGTGGGGAGCACAGGGAATCCCCAGTTAGCAGCGAGGAGAAATCCGCTCACCCAAGGATGACCACTGTGCCGCTGGCCTGAAGAGTAGCCAGTCTGGATAGGAGCCAAGGGACGACTTTCAGAAGTCTGTCTCCAAGAAAAAAAAAATGATTTAATATGTTCAGACATATTGAGAGGAGATTTATCTTTCCTTTGGCATGTCTGGACATTCGTGGAAAATTAAAAGTAACAATTATTAACTCAAGGGAAAATAAAGAGTTATACAACCATGAAAATGCAATCAGAATACTGCATTGCTTGGATCAAATAACATTTCGAGAGGCTTATTAATAAGAACACTGAACACTGGGTTATTTAAAAGGCATGATATAAATTTGATGAGAGGATGAGAGAAAGGAAAGTGTGGGGTATAATGGTGATAGTTGGGGGGAAGCATGATATAAATCCTCATTTTTAAAGTATGAAGCCAACAATATTCCAAACTTAAGTCAAATAGGAAATAACACAGTACTCATGCCGTCTAGGAAAATGGAAGTAAATATCCAAAGAAAGAGCCTCACATGTCAAAATATAATGACCTGTCATAAGTGTGAATGAGGAAGAGGGACAGGGACTGTTTGATTAAAAACTATAGCCATATAATTAAATATAGTTCTATTTTTTAAAAAAATTAAGGGAAACCGGGATCTGGCTAGTAAAAGAAAGACAAGTTCTGTTCAATCCTGTTATACTTAAAGTAAAAGTTTTGACCGTGGAGCTCACCACCCAGTGGGAAAGATGATCCAGCTCGAAATGATGCCTCAACAGCGTGAAGAAGAAATGGCTCAGCAATGAGTCTGGTAAGTGGCTAGACCCTAAGGATTTCAGACTGGCTGGAGTATTGAGTTGGGGACTAACATTAGAAAGGGGGACGGGAGGGCAGATTCCAATCTGAGGGGTTTGCCAACCCTGGCCTTTCAGCTGGCATCTAATCTGTGGCTCCTGTGGATGCTGATATATTAGAGCTACGCACTGACCAGAAACTTAACCATAAAGCCTCTGAAATTAGACTTGCAGACCCTTCACCTCACCTATCATCCTTATGTTTCTTGTGGTCTCCCTGCCCCAAACTCAGAAATTAATTGTAACACTACCCAGATTCCAGCAGGATGAATTCTCAGCCATAACAAAACTTCTACACCAAAGTCAGGGCCCTGACGTGGAAGGAGTAGAACCCTGAGACTTGGAGTGGGGATATCTGGGTAGACACACTTAATCCTCAAATTTCAAATGTCCCTGAATCCTGTGGGCCTGGAAAAGTGGTCATTTCCCCAATTAGAAGGTAGCAGCCACCCCTTGTTTAAAAAGAATGCAGAATCTTCAGTGGAGGCAGGTATTTAGCAGAAGTCCTCAACCATTTGGGTACCAGGGACCAGTGCTCCTATGAGAGTCTAATGCCTGATGATCTGAGGTAGAGCTGAGGTGGAGATGCTAGTGCTGGGGAGCGGCTGTAAATACAAATGAAGTTTCGCTCACTCGCCCACTGTTTACTTCCAGCTGTATGGCCCAGTTCCTGACAGGCCACAGACCAGTACCAGTCCCTGGCCCAGAGATTGGGGACCCCTGCATTATAGGACAATGCTCACCTTCCTCAGAATCTGCTCCCATATCCTATCTTGGACCAAGAATGAGGGTCAAATCTCTGCATGGCCCAACTGGAGAAGTTCAGTCCTGCTGAGGGATGAGGAGGAGTATACACTGAAGGGGCTGCAAAGGAAAACCAACAGCAAAGGCAAAAATGTGACTGAACATGGATCTTGAAGATGCTGTATTCAAGGGCAGTAGCATATAAATCTGGATAAGGAATTCATCAATATGGGGATACTCTTCTGTGACATGAGAAGTAACATGCTGATAAGGCCCCAGGGGCTCTTTCCTGATCCCCTGTTGGAATGGATTCTAAAAGCCTAGAAAATGTAATGGTCCACATTAGATGAAGAAAAGGTATCAGATCTACTGTGGCAGACTGTGGAGGAATGATTAAAAGACTCAGGGCATGCTAGAATGGATTTATTATAACACATACCAGAAACCCACTATATTCCTTGTGAAAGCCCAGAGATCGTGCTGGTTATCAAGACAACACGAAGTCTGCTGGTGAAGGACTGTCACAGGTGTAATTAAGAAGGTTAGCAGTTGCTCTCCTCTAAGGGATCCTAACAAGGGCTGTTTTAATATTGGCTTCCTTACTAGCCATTGGCATCATAAAACCTCAAAATAGCAGAGGCCTGGTAGCAGCAATTAATTGCCAGAGGCTGGGTGGTCATAATTACCATCATGGGCAGCAGTCAGAATAGAAGTCTGTGATAGCTGACT
Organism: Eonycteris spelaea; assembly: GCA_003508835.1. Classification (NCBI taxonomy): domain Eukaryota; kingdom Metazoa; phylum Chordata; class Mammalia; order Chiroptera; family Pteropodidae; genus Eonycteris; species Eonycteris spelaea. The sequence goes on from PUFA01000122.1 coordinate 1,157,250, forward strand.
TATACAGATTGATAGAACATGGTGTTAACTGAGGCAAGCTATATGAATAGCCAAGAGAGTATTGCTTAGCATTGAAAGAGATCAAGCACCTACAAGAAGAAAGTGAGATCAACTGCCCAAAGAAAGTCACGATCCTTTGCCCATTTTCAGACCCAAGTCAGTTCTCAGATTCAGAATTCACTGATTAAAAGAGGTGACACAAATCAGGGACAGTTTGAACATTAAAACAGTGATAGTAAGGGATTATTAAAGTAAAAATCCAATGGGGGCTACTGTGATATAAATAAGGGAGAAGGGAAAGCTCTATCAGTAGAAAGCCAACTGACAAATGTAAAAGGAATAATGAAATCGAAAGGCACCATTTTACAAGTACCTTGACTAAGATTCACCAATGATTGCTAAAATGGTAAATGCAAGTTTAATAAGAATAGGAGATAAAATTCACATAGTCTTAAGTATCATTCATCTATAGATAAAAGGATATAGCAAATGTAGTAAAATGTTAACATATGGGGGATCTGGTTAAAAGATATCTAGGAATTTTTGTACTATTCTTGCAATTTTTCTGTAAATTTTAAATATAAAAATTATGTGTATATATACACACATATATGTATGTCTATGTGCATATATATCATATATATATATACATATATAAAAGAAACCTTCAAACGCACAACAAATGTATATAGCAGTGATTCCCAGAGTCCTTCCTAAAAGTCACCTGTAGGTCATTTACACAGATAACCATGTATTGGAGGGAAGAGAGGGCCCGGATATTTAAAGGCTGCTGTACACAGGGTCTGGGTGGCACTGATACCCAGAAAACCAAATCACCATTCTGACTCGTGTTAGAGCAGAAGTATTTGGGATTTCTGATTTAATGCTACCCATCTCAAAGTCTATCTACTGGGTCCCAGAAGCTACCTACCAGTCATTTCTCCAGTTCCTAAATGTGTAAATAGAGTGCACATACTTACCAATTTACAAAACTGTTACATTGGACATATTGGCTCCTTAAACAGAAAAATGGTAGTAGGAAAGGTCAAATGGGAGCCTGCCTCTAAAACTACTCCCACCTTTAGTCAAAGGAATAAAATTAAAAAAATCATATTGCTTCCCAGGGTGGTTTATATCATTGAATTTACATTCTCATTTATTGAATTTACATTCTCAATTGAATTCACCCAGATGGCCCTACAAACGCCTGATAAATCATGTTGGGTAGCAGTGGACTATTGTAAACTTAATCAAATAGTGGCCTCAATGGCAGTTGTTGTGCCAGATGTGGTTATCTTTACCGGAGAAGATCAACACAGGCTGTAGAACGTGGCACGTGGCTGTTGCTCTGGCTAATGCATTCTTTCTCATACCTATGAGGATGGCAGACCAGAAGCAGGTTGCATTCCTACATGTTGGACAACAACATACTTTCATGATCTTGTCCCAGATTGTTAATTCTCCTGCTCTCTGTCACATCGTAGTCCCAAAGCAACCTAGATCACCGAGATAGTCTGCAGAACATCACACTGATCTATTATATTGATGACATCATGCTAATCAGACCTGAGAAGCTAGAGAGTGGCAGTATCTTTGATGTCTTCATGAGGTAAATGGGCTCCATGGGTGGGAAATAAACTCTACAAAGATTCAGATTCCTGCTACCTCCAAAGTAGTTTTGGGGTCTAATGCTCTGGAATATTCTAGGACATCACCTCCAGAGTAAAGGACAATTCATTATACCTTGTACCCCCTTCCACTGAAGAATAAATAATGCTTGATAGACTACTCTGGATTTTGTGGGTAGTATTGTTCATACTTGTGAACACTGCTATGACTCATTTATCAAGTGATTTTGAAATCGGCCTGTTTTGAATTGGACCCAGAGAAAGGGAGAGATCACTAGCTGATTCAGACTGTAGTAAAAGCAGCCCTGACAAGGGCCATGCTATTTGGCAGATTAAATGGAATTAGAAGTGAGAAAAGGTATCTTGTGAAGTTTAGGGCAAACTCCAAGAGGAGAGTCATAACACAGATCATAGGGTTCTGAATGCATAGGGTATAAAGGGAATTAAACAACATTTGAGAAATAGCTCCTAACAGGCTAGAGATGAGACATCTTACCATGAGATATCAAGTGACCATGTACCATAAATGCCCACCATGACCCACATAGGCTCAGAAGCAATCCACCATGAGATTCAAGTTCACATTTTGGATCAGGCTCAAACAAGTCTAGAGATCACAAATAAGATGCAAGAACAGGTGGCCCAGATTCCCAGACACCTACCACTGTAGCACTGATGCCTTTTGCCTGGCTCACAACTATGACATTCTGGGGGTGTTCTCTATGATCATAGCTGACAAAAGAAACACATAAGCTTAATGCTTGGGCTCAGATCCCTCAGAAATGAGAGTTTGGATGATCCTACCAAATAAGCCATCTAGACCACTAGAAGTGATAGCTGAGGGTGAGAAGACTCTAGAATGAATATTAAAGGAGGGAGATGTTTGTTAGTTGTGAATTCGGGCCCAGCAGCATCAGTGAGACTATACTTTTCCCACTAACTCTCCTCTGAATGTTTTTCTAGAAACTGTGACCAACCAAAATCCTGGAGAATCTATTTTTTTAGCTAGACGAACTTCATGTGAGAAGTAGTGAATCTGAATAGGGTGGACTTAGTAGACACTGTCATTGTCCCATTCAAATTTGATTACTGGGCTGTGTACTCATTCCCTCAGCAGCTGCTACAAGTATTTGCTGATTATAGCTCATAGGCACCCATTTTATGGAAACTGCCCTCAGCCAAGGAGAACTATCTTGCCTAGAAGGCTATGACCCTCATCTCTTTACCTCTATCAACATTGCTAAAGATGAACAGGGCATGAGGTACAAAACACTGTCATTTATAACCATTCCTCACCTACCCTATGATAAGCTACCATTTCCCTGAAACTACATTCCTTGATTTGCTTCTTTCTCTTCCTCATTCCACTCCTTTGCTCTTCTACAGTTTTCCCCTGAAGAATACTCCTTTAATAAAAATGTGCCCCTGAATCCTTGTCTCAGGCTCTGCTTCTAGGGTAGCCAACCTAAGACATCTGGGATACTAATATGATTCCAAATTTGAAAATCTGGACAGTACAAATTTTTGCTTCCAATTTTTATGCAGGTTTTACCTTAGTTAAGATGTTAGCTGTTCAACAGCATTAGTGTATGGTTTCTCCCAGTGCTATTTGCATATTTTTAAGCGAACTTAAAACCAAACAAGCCAAAGATGGGATGGAATTCAACTAACATGCCAGAGTTGTCGAGTCACATTTCCTTTTGTTTATCTGTGAGGCAATGGTGAAAAGACGATAGGAGAATAAGGTCAAAGAGTTTCCATACTCACACCATCCTCATCTTCCCTATCACTTCTATCCTGAAGTTCCAATGAGTGTATCCATCTTATTTTCAAGAGTTTCTGTTAACATGACAAAAGACTTTGAGAGGGATTTGGAACAAAAATTAAAATGGAGCAAAATGGATTGGGGCAGACTAAGACAAGGAAAAGGAGACCAGTGGAGAGCCTGTTACACATAAGAGGCTAGATGTGAAGTGGTGAAAGAATAGACATGAGTTATTTTAAGTGAATATAACCCAAATGTTCTCAGACTCCACCATCCTATGGGCTCCATTAACCTTGAGACAACATTAATCTCTCAATTTCCCTGGATCATCGCCATACCAGCTAGTGCAAATCTCATCTTCCCCATTCATTCCTGGACAACCACTGCCTAAAGGGAGCCTCATACATGCTCAGGGACAAGCGTGCTCATGTTCTTTTCCTCGGCCTCCTCTTGATGTTGGCTTCCTATATACCACAGGAGGCTCCCAGAAAGTGAACTACTTACTGTTCCCAAAGCTTCAAAAAATGTGTGGTGACAAAGAATGCTCCTTGATTCCCAGCTGAAATCACACCGGAGCCACACAGTGTTTGAGAGGCACTGAGGAGACTAATACTTTCCCAACCCCAATTTGTTCTTCATGAATATTTGGCACAAAGAGCACTGCTGAAGAGTTTTAGCGTAGTCAGTAATGTTGATTCATATACCACCATCTCATTCTTTGACTACAGTGACTACAATAGTCCCCCCTTATCTGAGGGGTTGCTTTCTGCAGTTTCAGTTACCCATGGTCAACTATGGTCCAAAAACATTAAATGAAAAATTCCAGAAATAAACAATTCATGAGTTTTAAATTGCATGCTTTTCTGAGTAGCGTGACAAAACATGCCATCTGCTCCATCCTACATGGAATGTGAATCCCTTTGTCCAGCATATCTACACTATGTATGCTCTCCACCTGTTAGTCACTTAGTAGCCATCTCCATTATCAGTTGGACTGTCATGGTATTGTAGCACTTGTATTCAAGTAACACTTCCAGTAGCCTCACACTACATCACAAGGCCTACATCATTCACCTCGCTTCACCTCAACACTCAGGCATTGTATCATCTCACATCATCACACAAAGAAGTGTAAGTATAGTATGAGATATTTGGAGAGAGAGATGACATTCACATAACTTTAATTATAGTATATTGTTACAATTATTCTACTTTATTATCAGTTGCTAGTAATCTTTTACTGTGCCTAATTTATAAGTTAAACTTCATCAGATATTTGTATGTATATATAAAACACAATATATATATCCGCTGTTTCAGGCATCCACTGGGGGTCCTACAATATATTGCCCCTGTTTAAGGGGGGAAGCACTGTATTTCCTATGGATATATGTTGCCTAACCAACTAGACTGGACATTCCTTCAGGGGAACCTACTTTTTCTGTATTTTCTATAGTATATGTAGTGGTGCAAGGCATATCGATCACGCTAAAAAGACAGAGTTAAACTTGCAATATAAAGTGTCTGAGACAAATGGTCAAAACAATAGAATGACCCTTGGGCCTACACTGTCAGTAGGTACACAACCTACTTGTTACAATCTACTTGCTGTTACAACCTAAGAAGAAAATAGTCCATCGAAAGAGGATAAGCCATGGGAAATAGAAAAAGGGGGTTGCAGAGGCGCATGTTTGCAGTTTTCACTCGCAGCCCTCAGATACCTGGGAAAGGAACCCCATATCATGTTTTAAAACAAAAGCAAAGTTTGTTTGTTTGTTTGTTTACATATACACACAAGTCCTAAGAAAAAAGCTAATGAAAATACGCTATTTCATCCAGTGGCTGGTTAGGCCAGATGGTGACAGTAAATTGCTAAACAGCAACAAAACTTCAGATTGGATCAATTATGCAACAACTATGAAACAACTACTTTATAAAAGATATCCAGTGAGGTACTTTGTTTCCCCAAAGAGATATACAAAACCAAGCAAAATAAAACATGCTCACTAATAGCTACAAAAGCAGTTTGTGATGAGTTCCCTGATATGTATAGCATAGTGTAATGGGAACTTAAGACAAAGGATAAAACGGAGATAATATTAAATTCTGTGTTAAACAGATAAGGTTTTAGCAGTTGAGGACAGGAGAGTTAAGGTTTTCCTCCTGAATTGTTTTTCAGATATACTCTAGTTTCTAGATCAAGACTAGGGAAGAACAAATCCATTACCACGACTGGATCAACAGTTCAAAAAGACAAATCCAGCTGATAGCAGGCCAAGGTGTCATTGTTGTACCAAAAAAACCAAAAACAAAAAAACAAACACAACAACAAAAACAGTGTCCACATGGAAATGAAAGTTCAGAGCTTCACAAGAGAAAGTCTGGAAGCAAATCAGCTCCTTCCACTGGTGCAGTACCAAACCCTGCACTAAGCAACCTTGAAAGTCCTTCAATTGAAGGGGACGGCCTTCAAAGCAGGAGGTTCAGCACAGGCAGTTAAATGCAAAAGTTGTGCTCCCTTGATTTTGTAACCTTAGAAAACTAGGCCATTCCATTATGACTAATAATGCAGGCAGAGAAACAAAGACAAGAACACTTTGCTTTAAAGAAAAATTCCCACAGGAAAGCTGCTTTGCTCAGTGTAGGTAGAAACACAAAGAATTGCAAGAAAACAGTCACATCCTCTAACACTTTTATCTCCTTGCTGCCTCGCAATTTTCACAGGTAGAGTGCGAAGAGTGAATATTCTCATGGACGCCCAAGAAAAAGCAGGCACGGTGTCTGCAGTGTCATATCTTGGCGCTTTAGTAACAGAACCTCTGAAGAGTTGCCCCGTGAGAGAGCAGATTGCACAGACCAGGAGGGTTTGGGAGAGTGCTCTTACCTTTTCATGTGTCTTCATGCAGATCTTTTTCCTAGTTGGTTCTCTGGGCTTCCTCAGGCTGCCAAGAGGAAGAGGAAAGTTGCTATATTATTTGAAGCTAAAGGAATATTGTGGTTTAAAAATAAGAGCAAGCTTAATAGTGACTTCTACGACCCCTCTTACTCCAGTATCTCAACGTGACAGTCCATTGCTGTTGGTGCCAATCCAGTGACAGGGAGCATATCTTTCTCACTCACTCCAGCAAGGGCTCCTCCAGCTCCTAGAAATAGCTTCCTAATCTTAAACCAAATTTCAATTCTCAGGGATTCTGAGAAAATAGCAATAAAAGACAAGAGGAAAGAGGATGATTGTATAGGAAATTATCTCCCTGAGCAGAGATGAGGACTTCACTAACTATAGAGCAGTATTTAAAAAGAAAGAAAGGAAAGAAAGACAGAAATAAAGACAGACAGAGAGAAAGAAAAACCTAAATTCAAAATAAATACATGTATTTGGAAATATTGCAAAGAATTTCTGATTTTCAGGTCTAGTAAACTAAAACAGAAAACTAACATTAACAAAAATGATTTAATAGAGATCTATATATGTACAAATAACTATTCTTTAGAAGACAGTATCAAATACTTCTAGAACAAAATTTGTTTAGGTACTATAAGAAATTCTTTTAAGACTTATAATATGCAATAATACTGGAAATAAGTAAAAACAAAAACAAATATGTATATTTGTATATGTATAATCACTTAAATATTTTGACCAAAAAATAATTCTTGATTCAGGAAAAACACAAAAGCCTAGAGACTATTCAGAAATAATGAAAATATTAGTTACTAACAGCAAGCATTCAATTGTTTCTTGTATGTTGAATACATTTTTAACTGCTTGACATGTAATCTTCCTAATAACACTATCAGGTAGATGCTGTTATCTCCATTTTTCAGGTAAAACTGAGGCACATAGAGGTTGAATGACTTGCCCAAGGTCACATAGGAAGTAAGTGGCAGAGTCAGAATCTGTGTCAAGACAGCCTGGTCTAAGGCTCGCGCCCTTAACCACTATACTATATAACTTCATGCAAAAACCCACAGGAATGGTCAAAGCCATAAAGAGGCAAATTCATACCCATAATAGCTTTTAATATTTAAAAATAGATTTGTTAACACAAGATTGCAATATGATGGCAGACTAGTAAATGTCTCCTTCTGCACTATACATCTGGGGGGAGGGAATGGAAACGGTGATGCCACTCATAGATGTCCCAATGTCTGTTGATTGTGTGGAGCTGAGATATGTAGACGAACATACATACATAGACACGAGGTAAGGATTGGCAGGAATCGTGGCTTTGACTAGCAATGCCTTGAATATTAGAGTGTCTGTGCACACTGAGTCAATATCAAATTTTAAGTGATTCCACCTCTAATGATTTTGATTCCAATAATTTGCTAAACTGCTGTAAATGGGGGCTTCTAAGATGAAGTGTGGTGTCAGAATTTGGTTTGAGGCTATGGCTTAAAGTTAAGAGATGTGGATAAGTTAACAGTAGACCAGGCATATTCGAGAGGAGAGATAAAAATCAAAAGAAGGTATCTAGGATGTAGCCCAAGAGACCAACAGAAAATATAGAAGAGCTGATAAGAAGAGATACAGATATAAAGTCAAGGGTATGCAGCTGGGTCCCTACAGAGGAAGACATTCAGACAGAAACCACATTTGAAGAGATAATGTCTGAGAATTTTCTATAACCAATCCAGGTTCAAGAAGCTCAATGAATTCCAGAATTTAAAATAAAAAGTTCATACCTAGACACATCAAAGTAAAACTACAGAAAACCAAAGACCAGATGGATACTCCTAAATAAAGTCTGAGAAAAACTAACAGATTTTCTTAAAAGAAGTGTTGGACCGACAGCAACAAGAAAGAAAACAGAATCTTTTCTTTTGGTGTATTAAAGATTATTGTTCACCTACAAATTCTATTCCTAGTGAAAATACTTTTAGTATCAAGGTGAAATAAGACATTTTAAGAAAACAAAAATAGAGTTTGCCACCCAAATACAGGAAAAATCTAACAGATGCCCTTCAAGTAGAAGCAAATATGATCCAAAATTGAAGATCAGGGTTGAGAGAAGGACTTATAAGTTTATCTAAACAAACATTATGTACATAAACTAGGTCTTACAAGTTTAAATATAGAAAGATCTTTGCAGAAGAGAGTAAAGTTAACTTTTGACTTTGATAAATGTTGTAATTTTTAGGATAACATCTAAAAAGGAATGGGGAAAAAGTATAATGTCTAAACTAGTAGAGGAAAACGAAGTTATAAAAAATTTTTTAAATGTACAAGAAAGTGCAACAGAATAAAGCACAAAATAAGATGTTAGATTTAAACCCAAATGAAATCGATCACAGTTAATTTAATTGAAATGTACAAAAGTGAGGAAAAGCTCCATGAGCTAATATAGGGTGATTTTCAGAATATATTTTAAGTGAAAAATATACAAAAAATTGTATGTCATTTTTTTGTATAAAAGTCAAAATACACACATTTATTTTTGTAAAATTAAACAGAAAGGATAAATGAGAAATAAAATCAGTGGCCTACAGGGGTGGAGGAAGTTGGTATCCATGGAGCGGAAGGGATAGAGAAGGGAATGAGACTTCTAAGTATACCCTTTTATACAGTTTTGACTTTTCAACCATGTTAATGTTTTATGCATGCAAAAAATAAATTGAAACAAGAATGTAGAAAACTCTAAGACTGAATGCAAATAGAAACAAAAGAAACCAACCATAGCTTCATTCACATTGATATATAATCACACAGAAGGAAAAATTAAATTTCTGAACACGGTACCCTGACAATACACCCTCAATAGAATACAGTTTAGTCTAAGGGGGGAAAAATGCAAAGGACTTCTATAGAGATTTTGAAGAGATTGAAAAGGAAGGACAGTCTACTGCTAAAAAGGTTGTGACCCAGAAGAAATTTTAGGGTAAATGGACTGCTCAGCTCCCAAATTTACTGCTGTTCAACCCCAGATCACAGACTAGTATGTAGGCACGAAGGTACCCTCATGCCTTGTCAACAGTTCCCTTCTAAAAACTGGAGCACTCAGCCTGCCACTGAAGACTGGTCCTCAACTAACGGCAATATTAACATAAAGAGGAGCTCCAGTCAAGATGGCAGAGTTGGTAAACACTGTGCTCAAGTATTCCCACAACCACCTAAAAATTACAACTACGTAACAACCATCACTGACAATTGCCTAAAATCCAGCTGAACAGAAGTCCTATATCTAAGGATGTACAGAAGAAGCCACCTGGTAGGAGGGGCAGAGACACAGAACAGGCTGGCCACAAACCCACATGCGGTAGTTAAAAATCAGAAGGGCTTTCTAGGTTGTAGAGGTCCCCCCTGAGGAGCAAGAAGTCTCAGCCCCACACCAGGCTTCCCAGCCCAGGGTTTCAATGCTGGAAAGAGAAGTCCTCACAACTCTGGCTGTGAAGACTGAATTGTCTGGCTTCAGGGTAAGGGCTGGAGCAGCAGTTTACTCCCAGACAGAAGTGCAGGCAAAGCCATTGTTCCTTTGTTGAGCCCTCCCCACACCCAGCCTGCAGACACAGGCAGGAACCATATTTGAGTCTCCATCAACCTGGCTCACACTGATCACCTTGACCTGGTGATTCCCTGAGACCCATCCCATCCAACTCGCAGACCCACCCAAGCCACTTCCAGTGGCTTTTCCATACAAACAGCCTGTCTTGGTTCATGCTGTGGACTTTCCTAAAATCTCTTGAAAGTTCACAAATTCAAAACAAGAAACATCTGGTCTTGGCACGCCCTGTACCTCTCGTTAAGCAGCCCCAAGCCTAGCACTAGTGACAGCTGGCCTCAGTTCACAACTTAGCCTCTCTCAGGCATCTCCAAGCCCAGAACAAGAGGCAATCATGTGTAAATCATCTATGAATCTTCTGCAAGTGGCCCGGGCAGGGCACAAGTAGTAATTGACTTTGGCTTTCACTAGAGCCTCTTCCCCAAGAGGTCTCACCCAGTGGCCAGCTCCAGACCATACCAAAGCACCATCCAACCACCTCCACATAGGTCACATCCAAAAAGCAGACAGGGCATGCACCAGAGTCCCTCTACAGCAAATCCTGCTCAGTAGCGTCAAACTCTGCACAATAGCTCTCCACTGTAGTCACTAGCCAGTCCTCACAACCAATCAGCCTGAGGGCCACTTCCTTTCATTGATGTGCCAACGGCAATCAAAACACACAAGGGACGCAGCTGGAGCACCCGCTCAGGCATCCAGGGAGACTGCACCACTGGGACCCAAATGACACCTACTACATAAGGCTACCATTCTACCAAAACTGGAGACATAGCAACCCTACTTAATACATAGAAGCAAACACAAGGAGGCAGCCAAAATGGGGAGAGAGAAATATGTCCAAATGAAAAGAACAAAGTTCCAAAAGAAGAACTAAAAATGGAGACAAGCAATCTGCCAGATGCAGAGTTCAAAACACTGGTTAAAAAGATGCTCAACGATCTCAGTGAGAATTTCAATGAAGAAATAGGAAACAAAAATGGAGATAGAAAGCATAAGAAAGTGTTAGTCAGAAATGAATACGATAACTGAAATATACATTAGAGGGAATCAACAGTAGATTAGAGAGAATTTTAGAAGATAAGGTAGCAGAAAACACCCAATCAGAACACCAAAAAGAAAAAATCTCAAAGTGAAGATAGTTTAAGGGGCTTCTGGAACATCAAGCATACCAACTTTGCATCATAGGGGTACCAGAAGGAAAAGAGAGAGAGCAAAGAATGAAAATCTGTTTGAAGAAATAATGACTGAAAACTTCACTAACCTGATTAAGGAAATAGATATACAAGCCCAGGAAGCACAGAGAGTCCCAAACAAGAGGAACCCAAAGAGACCCTCACCAAGACACATCAAAATGAAAATTCCAAAGGTTAAAGACAAAGAGAAATTTAAAAGCAGTAAGAGAAAAGCAGTTAGTTCCCTACAAGGGAGCTCCCCTAAGAATGTCAGCTGATTTCTCAACAGAAACTTTGCAGAACAGATTGACTTGGCAAAAAAATTCAAAGTGATGAAAAGCAAGGACCTACAACCAAGATTACTCTTCCCAGGAAAGCTACTATTTAGAACCAAAGGACAGATAAAGAGCTTCCTGGACAAAAAGCTAAAGGAGTTCATCACCACCAAACCAGTATTGTAAGAAATGTTAAAAGGACTTCTTTAAGAAAAAAAAGATAAAAAATATGAGTAATAAAATGGCAAAAACTACATATCTATCAACACTTACTTTAAATGTAAATAGATTAAATGCTCCAATCAAAAGACATAGGGTGGCTGAATGGATATGAAAATAAGATCTTTACATATGCTACCTACAAAAGACTCACTTCAGATCGAAAGACACACAGACTGAAAGGAAAAGAATGGGAAAAAAAATAGATTTCATAGCAATGGAAACAAACAACAAAAAGCTGTGGCAGCAATGCTTATACCAGACAAAATAGACTTTAAAAGCAAAGGCTATAACAAGAGAGAAAGCCACCCAGTAATTCCACTTGTGGGTATTTATTTAAAGAAACCCAAAATGCTAATTCAAAAAGACATATGCATCCATATGTTCATTCCAGCATTATTTACAGTAACCAAGAAGCAACCTAAGTATTCATCAATAGATGAATGGATAAAGAAAAAGTGATACATATATGCAATGAAACATTACTCAGCTATAAAAATCAACGAAATCTTGAGATCCAAATGATATGAATGGACCTAGAGGATATTATGCTATGTGAAATAAGTCAGACAGAAAAAGACAAATACCATATTTTTTCACTTATATGCCGGAATCTTAAATACAAAATAAACAAAACAGCAACAAACTCAGATCTAGAGAACATTTTGATGGTGGCCAGATGGGAGAAGCCTTGGGGAGATGGGTACAGGGGGGAAAGATTTAGAGATACAAACTGGTTACAAAATAGTCATGGGGAAGTAAACTACAGCATGGAGAATATAGTCGATAATATTGTAATAACAATGTGTGGTGTCAGATGGGTACTAGATTTATCAGGGTGATCACTTCATAGTTATATAAATGTCTAATTAATATGTTGTACGTCTGAAGCTAATATAATATTGTATGTTAACTGTAATTGAAAATTTTTTAATTTCTAAAAAAGAAAACGTACAGCCATGCCACCCTGAACAAGCCCAACCTGTCTGATTTCGGAAGCTAAGCAGGGTCAGGCCTGGTTAGTACCTGGATGGGAGACCGCCTAGGAAGACCAGGTGCTATAGGCATAAAAAATAAAAAAAATAAGGATTGTAAGCTGACAAGGTTCTTGCAATCTGTGAGGTCAACCAAGGGTTGCCTAGCCTAAAAAAAAAAAAAAAAAGGAAAAGGAAAAAAGAAAACTGCAAAGAAACCTTAAACTTGACTTAGTAAGTTTGTTGCTGATGAAGCAATTATGAAATAGTTTGAAATTATCACAGGACAGAGCAATTGCATTGTTGGGAACCCAGGTTCTCACTGTGGGAGAAGAGAGGTACAAATATCAAAAGCGAGCAGGAAAGAAAAACCTGTGGTATTAAAATGGAATTAGAGACATCTTCAGCATAGACTGAAGATTTCTTAGCTCTTTCCATAGAAAATGCCTCGAGCAATTACATCTCTGCCAAGGAGCAGTTCTCGTCTCCAGATCTGTTTTGAATACTGTAAAGGGACATTATGATGTCTTGGAGAAATGACTGATTTCAGGGCTAAGATAGGGGAAGTAAGAGGAAGCCTAGAAGGTTTTGTTGTACAAGAAAGTAAAGAAATACTCGAAACTAACAGGTACTATCAAAGGACTCAGGATCTCTTGACACAGGAGTGTGAAAGAGCTCACAATGGCCAAATCTGGGATGACTTAAACCTCAAAATGAATATCGAGAATAGGTTATAACACTGAATAAACAAAATAATTCATGAATCCATCCTGATTTTAAACATTTATTTTAAAAGGGTGGGGCAAGAGAGAAGGAAAAGCTTTTCTTTAGAGTAGAATGCCTACTAATTAGTGAAGGAATGATAGAAATAGCAAGTCATTATTTTACAACAAGAAAAATCACCAATGGATGATAAAATGATAAAATATTGAGTAAGAGATTGTTGCAGAGCATAATGTGGGGAAATCTGACAGACACTCACCTTAACCAAGTGATCAAACTTATTGGTAATAATGGGACAAACTGTATCATTCACCCCTAACATAGCACACTGAGAACACACTGTCATTTTCTGGACAGAATATTTACCTGTACCTAACCGTGAACAAGGAAGGAGTCAGACAAATGCAAATAGGGGGATGCACTGCAGAACAACTGAGCTGGATTTTTTTTTTTTTTTTTTAAGAAAAGAAGTAAAAGGGAAAAAAGAAAAAAGAGGCTCAGGACCTATTCTACATTACATGAAAACTAAATGCAGTTCATGACCCTTGGTTGGATCCTGCATGGGGAAAATATTTTTAAAGACCTTTTTGGAATCATTGGGACTATCCAAATGTGGCCTTTGTGTTAGAATATTGCATCACTGCTAAAATTTCAGAAGGGATAATTATATTGTGGTAGGAGAACGTCCAAGAGAATGTCCATGTTCTTAAGAGAAAAAGGCCCAACTTTCATCCAGTTCAAAAGTAGCTATGTGTATATATGTACATATATTTGTGAATTTTAGGTACATATACATATGCATTTGTATAGATACATCATATCAAGAATGTAGCAGAGTATTAATGATTGGTAAGTCTAATTGGTGTTTATTATTCTTGTGAATTTTCTGTAGATTCAAAATTCTTCAAAACAAAAAGTTGGGGAAAATTTGGCTGAAACGCTTATTCATTTAAAAGACAAAAATTTTTATACTCGGTTAAAAGTCCAACTATGTGCAATACATAAGAAAGCCACATTTAAACCTAGATACTAAAAGATTGAAAATAAACATTAAAATAAGCTCAGATGGCTCTATAAATATTAGACAAGACAAATTTTAAAAACATTACCAGAGATTTATCTCTAAATGACTTTTCAAAAAATTCAAAGATGTTTTAAAATTCCAAAATTGTGTCTACTAATTTGTCTTCAATATATAAAGCAAAATTGACACAACTACTAAGAGGAATAGACAAATCCACATTCATAGTGAGAGATTTTAACATAAATCTCAGTTATTGATAGATAAAGGAGCCCAAGAAGCATTCAAATGAGAGGAGGTAAATTCTAATTTAGCACCATTAACACCTTTGGAAACACTATAGGATGATGTTCTCTAGCCAAAGAAAATGAGTCCAAAAGAAAGACACAAAATACAAAAAAAATATATGTATGTAATATATATATATATAGATATATATATATATGAGACAACTAAGAAAACAAAGCCAAACCAAAAAAACCTCAAAATTTTTCACTACAAAAAACAAAACAAAAACAAACAAAAAGAACTCACATTATCTTAATATGAGAGGTAGGTGAAATAGAGGAAGAAGGGCAAACATGATTATTTTGTGCAGAAGAAAGCTATAGATTCTGATTAACTCTGGAGGATAGAAACATTATCTCTAGAGGATGGATACATGTCAAAAATTTAACGTTAATTACTAAAATATACAGTGTAACATTTCTGAACCTCTAGAGTAAGAAAGTGGGGGAGAGATAAGAACAAAAGCAAACAAAAAATTAATCAAAGACAGGAAAGGAACAAAACGAACAAGAAAATAAGAAGCATAGTAAAATATGGCATGTCAACCCAAACATACCAGCAATAATAGTTTGTATGAAGGAGAAAAGAGCTATGGACTATTTACAAGAATATCCCTAAAATAAAATGACTCTAAAAAGTTGAAAATCTATTGATAAAGATACACATACCAGAAAAATGCTAACTAAAAGAAGATGAATAAAATATTAATCTCAGACAAAATAAGAGTTCAAGGTAACAATCACTAAGTGAAAACAAAGAGGGATATTTCTACTTTTGAAAAGTTACAATCTACAAAATCATTATAGTTATGAAGAGTTGTACATTATCCCCAGAATTTCAAAATGCATAAAGACTGTATAAAAAAACATAAAAGGAAAATCCATAAATCCAATAGGTCTGACACCCTTGGAATCCAATCTCATACATATTCTCCAGGTTTCTCCTGATGTATTAGCAAAGTCTTACAGTTTTACTGTGTAAGTTATTTCTTCCCAGGTTATAGTAGATCCTGTCCCTGAGGCACACTGAGAATTGACCCTACTTATAGGATTAATTACTGGTAACAATTACTGGTAACTGGCCTTGAGAATGATCATCCCCTTTTAAGGCATCTACCCCCACATGCGGTTATCACAGTGTTTTCAAGCAAAGGAAGGTGTGTCTCTTCCAATATCAGAAGGCGAGCTTCCACGGGCCAGGAAAGCTCAGGGTGAGTTGGGATCTCAAGATTGTAAGTTTTATAAAAATCTAACCAGACATTCCCATTCCAAGTTTCAGAATCCCCTTCTTTCCCAATGTCCTTAACTTTAACATAAGAAACAGCAACTCTGTAAATTTAGCAATCATAATTCAACAACCTCCACAAGTAAATTTTGAACCTGATTTCAACAATGTCAGTCCTGTGGCTACTGACATTCTATGGTCAGACCATGACAAGCTGAATAAAAGGGCCTGAGCTTGTCGTTTCCTCTGTAGATACTTTAGTATATGCAGGACAACCCACCCCACGTCTCAGCCCCTGTAGTCATCATCACTTCCATAAGAGTCAGGTCCAGCCGTCACTTGAGATTCTGAGGCATTCGTTCCCATTGACCTTGCATTCCAATTAACCACAGGTGACAGCCTAGGAATTATGATGCCACAGATTACCAGCATCCCATTTTCCATTGGCAAGGAGCTGAGCCCTGCACTTGAGCCCAGACGAATCCCCCAAACACCATTTTAGGGTTTATGTGTTGTGTGTTTGGGGGAGGGGAAGAGAAGGGAAGGAGAAATTATCTTCTGGGACCATTCCTGGGACCAATTCTGTATCAGTCAGGGTCCAGGTGGGAGACAGTAATTACACAGGAATTTCAACGTGAATGGTTAATATGAAGATTTCCAAGGGAGTCTATACTAACGGATAAAGAATATGCTGGAGCTGAGGAAGAGTAGCCAAAGGAGGAACAAACTTAGAAGGGTGGCCCCTTCCACAGGCTGAGGTTCACATCTCCTTCCAGAGGACAAGGCTGGTGGAGAAGCACTCTAGGCGCCCAGGGCCACTGCTGGTCCAAAGTGGGTGAGTGGAGGCTGGTGGTCAGCAAGCCTCCCCGTGGGTGCCTCAGGCAGAGCACATGAGCTGGAGACTGGCAATAAAACTTGCAAGAGGGTAAGAGGGCCACTCAGTGTCCTCTACATATTCCACAGGTGACCATGGGGCAAGCAGAATAGGAGCAAACCGCAAACAGGAAGAGTCCCCTTTCTTCCTGCATCGCCCCTCCAGCAACCTGTACTGACAAAGTGCATCATGTGCCGATGGCGAAGGAGAAATGTTTACAGCGTCTAGCTCCATTATTAAGGTAATGAAGGGCGGATTTGGAGCTGAGAGGCAGTAAATTGGTAATTTTCTGACTTATTTGCTCTCTACTGCACCCCCTTTTCCTCCAACCAGCTCCACAGCTGTCCAGGGCTCTTTACCTGGAACAATATCCTGAACCCTCAATTGACAATGGAGCTGAGCCCGGCAGTGTTGCCTGTCGACCTTTATTTGGAGCACGGTAGTCCAAGGACGACCCGGGGGAAACCGTATTTCCCCGAATCCTCCTTGGGCAGCATTGACCCCAACTCTTCCTTGACAGTTTCAGCGATCACTCCAGTCTCCACTCAGCACTGAGCTGTGCTGTTGTCATTCACATTTGCCCGTTTACCAGGTAGTGACTCCTAAAGCCACAAATAACCAAGCAGCTCTCTCAATATCCGAAATGTAATACAAGTATCCCCGTGCATTTGTCCTGTGCGCACTAAAACCTCTAAGCTAGCAGAGCCCAGACTCATGTGTACAGGAAATGCTAAGCAGATTGTCATATAATCACTCGAGTGGAGGCAAAAGGGTACAGAGGTGGGAACTGAAGCACGGACACCTTCCAGAGGTTGCAGTTAGAAACAGCTGACCTGAAATTGAAAACCAGCCCTGACCCCAAAGTTCACAGGATTTCCTAAATGCTACTTCGCTTCCCTACCCTTTGCCGAGCTGCTACAAAGTATTGGTGGTCGAGTCACACCCAAGCAACCAGTGCTCTCTGGGCATCTGAGAGAATTGCCCACTTCTCACAAATGCACAGCACCCAGAGCGGTGCTCAGCTGCTCACAGCATTCTGTGCCCGTGTGTGCTGTTTATCACCCCAAAAGCAGCACCATTTACCCAAGAACGTTCAAAGTGCCTCACCTGTGCAGCTAGAGTTTCCTTCCCTTATCTCAGAGTTGTACCTTTTCCAAGCCTGAAAATATACAGCAAGACCTAGCTCATGGGTCCAGACCTTAGGCAGAGTATTGCCACACTTCCTACCCCGTGGACAGGGGGCATAGTCTGGCTCAAGCGTGGTGAGAGTGGTCTTGCGGGGAAAAAAAGACATGCCGGAGGCAAGTGGAAGGAATTTAAGCTTGGGGGAGGAACGGCTGACCTTTAAGGACGCGCCAAGCCCGAGCCCGAGCGTGACTGTTTGGAGAAGGAGCAGCAGCTGCGAAGGAGTTCAGCCCTTACAGGCGGTTGGTTGGATTTCAGTAAAGCCTCTCCTTCAAGAGATAGTGGGGCGTGGCTAGCAGAGCCTCGAAATATCTCTATTTTATGATACCCTCTACCTCAAAGGCACCCTACTGGGAGCGGGAGAAATACCTGGCTGGGAGACCTGAGGGAAATACTAACTAGTACCTCCAGTAAATGCAGAGTTCTTATTTCTAAGAAGCAGCTGGCCATAATCTAATAGAGAAAGAAATGGCCATGATGTAATTTTCTCTCTGAAGATGAAACGTCATAATAATATTACTAACATTTGTATAGGTCATCCCCCAAAACCAAGCTGCGATGTGGGTTTTAGAGACATTATCTAATTGGTATAGCTCACAGTGCTCAGCCCGGGTCAGGCATTACTCATCCACTCATTCCGTTTTACCAACGAGTCAAGTGAGTTACGAGGCAGGGCTCACCTTGGGAAATAATGTGAAAGGAGCAGAAGTGCCTTCAGCTGCTGCCACCCAGCAGAGTGCTACCCCTCCACCCCTTCCTCCAAGCTCCCTCAGCCCAGGCTTCATCCTGCTCTGCTTTCCCCCGACCGAAACTCACTTCCTGGGTCTCATGTTCCCAGAGCCAGGATGTCGCGTGGGGAACCTCATTCACAAATCGGTGCACACGTGAAGAGGCCAAGAGGCAGCCTACCACTATTTAAATATATATATTTTTAGTAAAACATAGCTATCACCTCCTGTTTAAGTGAGACTAATTGCAATTACTTCACTTCTGCTTTTAACAAAGACCAAATGAGTGAACGTGACCCTGTGTCATCTGGAGGGTTCTGCCCTGACCACATCCCCTTCTGAGAGAAACAGCCCTAAACAGCCCTATAGGGAACTATGAGGCTCCTTCTCCTCTCCATCCACACACTGGTGAGCACCTGACCACAGGGCAGTCAGTTCAGACTTCCAGTCTGGCCCAAACAGACAAACTTCGCGAATCATGCTCTTCTGGGAACTGGAAAACTGAAAGCAGCTGGAATGTCATATTACTGGAAAGTGACATAACAAAGTCACATAGCTAGGTTTCACGGTCCAAAGAAAACCTCTTCAGCCGAGAGGAGTAGGATGAGAGAGAGAAAGAGGTGGGTGGCCACCCTGAGAGTTCCCCCAGTCCCTGGCTGCTCTCTTGGCTTCCGCTACTAGTCCAGTGAGGCGGCCACTGTTCTTGGCCTGTTCTTGGATGTCCATGCTTTTCCTCTTGAATCCAGACACTATAAGAGCACTACCTAGAGGATGAGCATGGTGGCCAGCAGTTAGCAGCAGAACTCGGTGCAAAATCCTGTCCTCCAAACCAAAACTGACGTGTCTGTCCTCAAAAACAGCAACGATTATGAAAACACTTGACAACTGTGAGGCAGAGGCCCCACTCATCAGAATGGAAGTCTGTCCTGTCAGATGCCAGCAGGTATGTACTGGTTGGCAGTTTAAGTCAGGGAAGTTATGGCAGTTGGAGGAAGGCCATCAAAAACGGCTTCACGCCCTTCCATAAATAAGATAATGCTGCAAAAGCTAGCTATAAATGTTCGAGGGAGATAGTCTTCGAATTGTTCCAACGCAGACTTGGCTCCTCAAGCCTCATGCTCTGGCAGACAAAGGAAATCACCCTGGTCTGGCACACAAACCAAATCCTTGAGCAGGAATAAAGGAATCATTTCAAATTTTGGTTGCTCTGCATCCACATGAGTTAGAATGGGTCAGGGTGTGGCCATCTGAGCAGGAAGGAAAATCTCTCTGAAGCTCGTGGGAGAGGATTTTGTAGGTCTCTGTGAATAAAGGAACACAGTGCTCGTGGCCATGGAAAACGACACAGGCATGCCACCTCCCCAGGAGGGGAGCAAACCCTCACTCCTTCAAACAACCCCTATTAAGCACACAGGCTCCACCAGTGATGTTCCAACATTTTTGCACACCCTGAATGAAATTTGTAAAAATAGGTACCCCTTGCATATCTTTAAGCTGATATCTCAATTTTTCATCTTAAGCTTAAACATTTGCAAAGAATACAACTTTCAGTTAAATATCAACATTTGAAAATAAAACTGTTCCATTACTCTCTTATATAAAAATAGAACTGGAGAGTGAGATAGAATATGACTGAAGAGTAAGATGGAAGTTACATTAGGAGTGAAAATCTTTAAGGAGCTGAGATCTACATGACCCATCATCATCCAGACAAAGCACAGGAGGGAAAACACTCTAGGCAGAGGGAACAAGTGCAAAGGCCCTGAGGCAGAAACAAGCTTGACTTGTTTTGAAGAACAGAAAAATGCTAGTGTAGTGAGAACGTAGCAAACAAGGGAAAGAGCAGTAAGAGATAAGCTACAGGTGGCGGGGAGGGAGTAGGTGGGGCTGGACCATGTAGAACTCAGGAGACCATTTGTGTTAACCATCTTCTTTTTGCCCTTTCACACTCTCAACCCTTATGGCCCTGCTCTAAGCCACCATTGGCATCTCTGCCAATGGGCTCAGTTGACTGATGATTTCTACATGTGCTTAGCTTAGGCTGTGAGCTGCAGCAGGTCTGAAGAGGGAAAAGTAGAGGATGGGGTGTATATTCCCTGGCTGCCTTCTTGCAGGGTCCCATAGGCCGGCTGGGTTCTTCCTTCCAGGATGCCTCTCTACCCGGCCTCTGTTTCTGGTTATGCTTCTTTCTCCTCGTGCCTGGGGTGGTACCACCTGCTGTCATAGCCTTGGGTACTACAGGATCTCTTATGGTTTCCCTATACCCTCCCAACTTTAGTAAAAAGTTCCTTTAGTTGGCTCTCCTCCAATTATCCTAATTGGTAGGCGCCATCTATTGCTTCCTGGGATCCCGGCTGGTACATGATAAAGTGCAGTATTCTTAGACCCTTTGATATCCGTCTTCCATCTTGTGAAGTGACATCATGGATCTTTTTGTTTGCTTTTAGCTTTTTTTTCCAAGTGCTTATTACAGTGTTATAAGAAATGCATAGTGACTATATACGTGACACACAACAGAGCTAAGTGATACTTGAGAGACAACTGGTCCACTGAGAACAAAATGCAGTTGGAGGCCACGAAGTTCAAGAATCAAGCACGTTCCCATGCACAACTCTCTCTGGGGAATGCAGCCAGTCACAGCAAACTCCATTTCCCTCTCAGGTTAAAAACTTTCTCTTCGCCCTAGTATTTAGTTGGAAAACTTTAAGCCATAACCATATTTAGTCATATTTGGGGTGGGGGGAGGGGCAGAGCAAAGGCTAAAAAGAAAAACAAAAAATGTATATGTACTTACATAGCTGTGATCAGTTTTCCTAACATACTTGTCTGGGAAAGCCTCAGTCAGTGGTCACGTGACACACAAAGCAAAACAAAACCCTTTCCCTTCTCTTGGGTGGACACTAGCTGCTTTCATTCATCTCAATCCAAGAATCACCATGTCAAGTCGTGGCTTTGTCACACTGTGGGAGCCCTAAGTGGCTGCAAGGCCCCTGCATGGGAGAATCCATCCATGCTAATCACTGCAAGTCACAGCCAGTCTTGTTTTTTTTAAGCATGTTTCCTTCATCAAGATAAGATAAATTTACTGACAAAAGGAAATTTACAGATAACCCAGAGGGGAAGGAGAAGATAAGAGTGAATTGCCCAATTTAAAACAGGCAGGAACCTGGGCAGAGGAGAAAGTTACCCTGACCTTAAAAACGGAGCCAGCCAGGTTCCCAGCACCCTGAGCGGCTGGCTGCTCGGGGACCAGAAACTCTGATCTGGCACGATATATTGTAACCAGGCGTCCTGCTCACACCTTCTGAGGGAGTCAGGAAAGGCCTAGAAAAGAGGCAGAAAAGGCTCATGAAAATAAGATGCAAAGAGGAAAGGAGGCAGAGGTTGGTTAAAAATAAAACGTATCAGATGAGAATTAAGTCCTGAGAATGTTATCTCTCCCCACAGGAGGATGGAAAAAAAAAAAAAATAGGCATGTCAAGGAGAACGCAGGCCACAGGGTGAATAAGCATAAAAATAGGAGGAAATGACCGAGCAAACGTGCGTGCAAGCCAGCCGCGCGGCAGACAGCCTTTCTTGAGGTGCCGACTTTCCAGGCCAGGCAGATAACTCTGCAGGGACCCATAAGAAACTAGCCAAGGCGCTGTTTTGGTGGAGACATTTTTCCCTCCATACATTTCTCAAACTGTTTGCTCTTTGTTTTTCCCTGTGCATTTACTGCTTTTCAGAAAAACAAAGGGCTTTGGGAAAGGTTCTTGGGGAATTCCTACTTCCTAGCATTTTTATAGCAGGTAACCTGGCCCCCAGTGAATTCTTCAAAATCCAGATAGTCAGCAAATACTTAAGCCCTTCCAAGCTGCTTGCTATTGCTTCCTTCATACTCACCCAGCCCTCTGCCCAGGGAACAGCTACCCACGCCCACTTGCCACTCCCACCCCGCAGCCCTCACAGCTTTTCTAAGATCTGACCTGAGTTAGGGCTGCTCCATAAGCTTCCTTCAAAACAGTCCTACCACACCCAGATCCGGTTCTCTTTTAACTCCCTGGAAGCTCACAAGTGATCAATGAAATGCTCCTTCCATTCCTCTGTCCCAATTCCCTTTCTGCGTCTCCATCCACTAGGCATCCAGGCATCCATCATAAGGGAGATACTCTTTTCCCCTAAAGAAATAGGCACAAAGACTACTTGTTAAATTAATTTTCAATGACCCAGTGTTTATCTGCTCCTAAAATAATGAATTTCTCTCCACAACTGCTCTTAAATTTGTATGCAAAATTGTCTGACCTTTGATCAACTTAGAAAAACAGGATTCAACGAAGAAATCTGGTGCTTGTTCAGTACTCATAGTCTTTCACAGTATTTCAGTTAGCAAAACACTGCATTTTAAAGAACTTAAAATGACATCCTCCTGCAAGCCACCTAAAAAAGATTAGGTGGCGATCACCCCAGTGCCTTTAAGAATGAAAATGTTTGTAAATCTCCACTTGATGTCACTCAGAGATGATAGAAGTATTCCCTAAGATGACAGGGCCTTGCTTGGTCTCTTCCCTTAGTTGCCACTTACCAGATTTACCATTTGTCAATTACGGAACTCCACTGACATTGCAGTTCTACCTCAAGCCCCAACTGGAAAGTGAGGTGTACCAAGGAAAGGAATCTGTGTCCTTTCTCCTCTCGTATTGCATCAACCTAGAGACATGAGGGCAGCTGTTTGCGCACTGTCTAAATGTCCTAGGACACTGTGGTCTGCTGGGACGCCTCCAAATTGCACCCAGGAAATCCAAATCTGTTTTTGCTCCAGATGGCCCACAGTGCTGAACTCTGCCACGTGGGTGACAGCACCCCCACACAACTCATAGCATGAGCCCAAGAAGCCACTGCTGGACATAGACCCACAGTTCCTCCATGATCCTAGGAGGCAGCAGGAAAGATACCGTTGCAAAGCTAAGAGAAAATTCAGCTATGAAGTTGGTGTTTTCTGCTCGTGTGGCTTATATTGAAAAACTGACATTCCTTTAGGATGCTGGGCATGAGCCCCTTGTTGAAACATTATGTAAAAAATCAAGTAGCAAGGATTTAAAGCACCCCCTCTCCCAACTCCACCAAATTCCGAACTCCAACTCCAAAAAATTTCAGCTCTTTGGCATCTCCTCTGCCGGTAGGAGACACTAAATACAACAAAGCCTGAGGAGCTGGAAGTCTTAATTCAAATCCTGATGCTACCCCATCCTTGGTAACTTTTGACAAGCCAACCAAGCGCTCTAAGTACAGTTCCTCATCTGTAAAGAGGAAGAGCTATCTCAGTGGCTGCAAAGAATAAACATGTAAGCACGCAGCACAGCATGCATAAAGGTATTCTCTAAGCACTTCGAGTCATCTTACCAATGTTTTATGTCATGGCTCTTTAACCTCTGAACTTGGCCTTGCAAATATAAAAAGATAGGCCGTGGTAAATCCAGCCTCTTAAAGGGCCTAACCTATCAATGTGGTAAGACAGCAGCATATTAAAAGTCACTTTTGGACAGGAGTAGATTGGGTCTTTAATATAAACCTGGTGCTTTTTCCAGTGGACTCAACTTTATCCAATGGAGTTCACTATGGCCAGCTTCATCTTGAAAAGAACTATTTCTTTCCACTCTGTTTTGACAATAGTCTCTAACCACCTCGCTAATCAGTATTCTTGTCATGCCATTCGAAAGATTCAAGACTGAAGCTAAGTAATTTTGTATTATTTTCATTTGAAATAACTTTAGCAAGAACATCGCTTGCGCTTGTCCTCACAGTTATCAAATATAAAAGTACCTGACATGTCCAAACTCCTATTTTATACAAACTGCTGACCCAGCATGGCATTTCCCGTCATTGCTGTCTAAAACACAGGAAATTTCAAGACTAAATGGCCAAAAGAAATTAGGATGACCCAGCCCCTAAAAAACCTGAGTTATTTAAAGTAGGAAAAACAAAATCACTTCTGAATGGATAATTCGTGATTCAGACAGCCTAGCATTTAATTGGTATTAACTACTCTACTGAAGATCTATTTAATGCATTTAGGTAAGACTTTTTATTTCCATGAAATCAGATCCTTAGTTCAAAATTTAATCTCCTGCTAAGGATTCTGCATTATATAGGTGACATAACAATGAGGTAGGCTCTTAGTATTCCATTGCCAGGAATATAAGGGAAATTGATCAGATTATTTGCCAAATAATACTGCTTCAGCAGAGCTAAGTCCTCCCCTAAGTGGGCTGTCAAAGAGAGAAGCAAGATAGTAGACACTATACTTGTATTTTCCAGGTTAATCTTCTAGGACTTAAATTTAAGCATGAAAAAAAATCAGTGCATTAAAAGTTGATTTGGTATATAGTTTATTAGTTTATAGGACATTCGTCTGGAAGAAATAAGCAAGGCCTAAGAGGTCTGATCTTTTGGCAAGTCAAAATAGACTGAGATGAAAGATATAAGATAGACCATTGGAATGACATTATATTCCTTCAGAATATAGTCAGTCATTCTCATGACATTAGTAATCATGGAGAAAAAAACTTAATTACAATTTTATAGAAAACAGAATCCCTAATAAACAATCTTCTTTCTCCCTTAATAAAGTTTTTCAAACTTGTTTCAAAGGAAGAATGTGCTCCATCCTACGTGAAGCTAATAGTATGTTATACCTACAGTCCCAATACATAGACGGGCAGAATTCTTCTTTGTTCAATTTTCAGATTCATAGTGGTCAATGACCTGTTCAAACAGGTAAACAAATATGAAATGATGCAATGACCAATGCTTTCTAAACTATTAGCTTAAATTTATAAGTCAACAAAGACGTGTGTGCAAAAATTCTAGTGAGACCATCCTGCCAAAGGTGAAGGAAATTAATCAAACCCTTGAAATGCTAAAGTAGTAGAGTGAGTTTATTCAACAAATATTTTACTGAGCCCTTGCTGTGTGCCAGGCACTATTTTAAGTGCTGGGAATACATTCCATTGATTAAAAACTTACAAAATCCCTGTCTTCTTTGTCCTTACACTCTAGAGGAAGATAAAAGACAATAATCATAATAAATTACATAGTAAGTTAGAAGGTGATCAGCACTATGAAAAAAAAAAAGGAGAGAGAGTAATGATGAGAATGAAGGCAAGTCTTGTTTGGAAATTTTCTAAAACCAGAAAAGGAAAGAATTAAGCTTCTTTCTTGGAAAGTCTGTACATCTGTAAATGACAAAATATTTCTGCCTCTTTAATGTCCATGAGATTTTTCAAGCAAGAAATTAAGGGGATTTTTAAAATATGAAAATGGAATTGAAAACCAGGAAGGGTCAACTTTCATAAAACAGGCACTGATAAGAGTTCTTTAGGCAGTGGATTCTGTGCTTACTGCGTAGTGCAACCTCTCCACAGTTCTAGCAAATTCATGATTTTGGCCACACTGCCAAACACAGTGGAGAGTCGAGTCTGTTGAAAAAGGCAACTAGGGGTATAAAATGTGAAAGAACTCACACAGCTTTTCAAGACATTTGTTTTATTTCCATTTCCTTTTTAAAATATAGCACCCTGTTTTTTTTTCATTTTCTTATTTTCTAAAGAAGGATGAGCTCATTAGAAAAGAAAACTGAAAAATGAGAGTGCCCACATTCCCTCTCCATTCTCGAACTGCTCAAGGTGCGCACATTTGTGGTCCATCGGTACACCCAGGTCTTCCAACATCATCATCATCATCGGAGGCTGCTGATTCTAAATGACCTGGCAGAATTTTTTCCCTTTGATTTAAACACAAATTTCATTCCAACAGAGCAACCAAAACAATTAATGTCCAGTTCTTGCCTCTGAGGGATTAGGTTCTCCAAGTAAGAAGTGAAAAAAGAAAATAAATGATGTCATCTTTAATCAGGAGGTCATATTTTCAGCAAAACGGGGCAGAGGCAGAAGGTCCAGTTTACGGGACCAGAAAAAAGGAGTGTCTACCCACAGGACACTTATAAATTGATGACCATGACAGCAGCCCTTCCTAGAGGTAATAATGTCATCATGTTGTGATAATTCTCCAGAACGCCAACAGCCCTGGATTAAGAACATCTGGAAACTGTTCAAATGATACAAATCTCCATTTCTTGCTGTTAAGTCTTCAAAGATGCCTCTCTATGACATCTGTCACTTTTTTTTTTTTTGTCTTTGCAAACCTCCTCCTTTCAAATTAGGAGGTGTACATAAAGTGCAAATAAGATTCATTCCCTCGCCCATGCTTCCAGGCTCTCATTTTGATAGTATTACCACATCTATCAGGTAAATCACTGGCCAGCGAGGTTGTCTGCAGGTATTTTTGGAGTTAGCAAATGAGTTCATCTGGCAAAGACAGTGTCTGCAGGTAGATACAGTCTTGGCAAGAAAACACAGAGTACCATTCGCAAGACAGGGATATGAATGATGCAAGCAGCAGGGGGGTTTCTTGTCACCGTGTCACTGAAGAGGCCTTCTTAGATCTCAACTCCTAAAGGGATTCATGAACCGTTGCTAAAATGAATAAAGGCCGGTGATTTCAGAGACGGTCAGTCTTCAGTGAGTGCAGATTCTGTTTTCCCTGGGTTGGGGACAGAAAATAAAATGAAATGGGTAAGGAGCTAGGTCTGATCAATGCCATGTCACAAATGTCATCCAAAAAGCCTCCAGTAAACACTTCCCACCTTACAGAACAAATTTGAGCAGAGTGCCTCCTGATAGGGCTTAGCAAAATGTGTTCTTGTAGGTGTTTGATAGGTATATAGTACAAATGGGTCATGAGTTAGGCAATGTTACATATGTCTTTACTGCAGGATTTCTTAGATTAATTTTTCTGGATTAGTATGCCAGTGAGCACTGTGACTCTTTGAGAGAGGAATAGAGCATGTAACACTTCCCACATTTTAGGGGCCAGAAATTTACCTTCTCACAGACTGCCTTGGCATGAGTGACAAGACTAGTGTTCTCAATGCAACATATTTTGAGAAATGCTGCCTTACAATACCAGTTCGAAGGGACAGGAACGGTGTTAAGTCATACTCACTTTATAGGACATGAGTCCAGTTTTTATACTGAGAGTCGCAGTCCCACACCAATATAATAAATTAACCATTATAGCTGGGTTCCAGTGTATTTCCTTTGCAATGTACCAAAATCATGGGCAAAATTTAACGTCATATTTGATGGGTGAACATTAATGATAAAAATTCAACAATCTCCCATCTATTAGAAACTGTCATGCAATCAGTGGGCATTCACAAAGGATGCCCTTTGCATTTTTTTCTGATTTTTTTCCAGCAGAGCTAAGGCCAGGGTTTCAGGATGAAGCCCATCAAGATGCCATTATATAAGAAGCTAAGCCGCAGCTGAGAATGAACAGAGTAGATCAGAATATACATACAAATTTTGAATAAAAGTCATGGATTGATTTGATGAAAAGTCACAAAAAAATTCTTAAACACATACTAGTTAAATTCCTGAATTTCTTTTTGGCTTCTGCCCTTTCATCAGCATCAAAGTACCAAACAGTCATAGCATATCTGTAAAAGATAAGCAGATAGATAAAAGAAAAGAGGTTAAAAACTACTAAAAATAAAAAAATACTTACTAGAAATCTCATTTCAGAGTCCTCTGTAAAGCCAACATTTAAAGTTTTCCCCTAGTATTAGAAATCCATCCCAATTTTAATTTAGAATAAACTTCTCTGGTTTCAATTCTATTTAAATGTGATAGAACACGGAAGGAATTTCAAGTATGCACCAGGCATTAAGTGGGCAATGGAAAATCAAATGATCATGTGAATATATCTGCCTCTTCCTCAAGGAGCTCATGCTCTAGCTGGGGAGACAGGCGATTTAACAAATAATATACCAGGCCAAGATAACCTACACAGAAAAGACCAAACGGGAATCATTCTGCTAAAGACTGGGAGACCCAAGTTGTTGGGGAGAACACAGAGAAGAGGTGGTATCTAAGTGAAGCTGCGAAGAATAACTTATTTAAATGACAGGACACTTAAAGCTCTTGGCTTTCTTCCTTTAGTTTGGGATACTGAGGCAAAGATGCAACAGAAGGATGATGCCTTTGAGCTTTCTACTGCATTCTCATTAATTTGCTTTATCCTATCTATGGGCTAGACTGGAATAGGAATCCTTTCATGCCCAAGTTTTCAAAAGTTTCAGTTTATGATTATTATTAGCTACTGGAATTTCTATAGCACTCGACTTTTTTCAAGGGCTTCCTTCCCACCAACATTTGCTAATGTTCCCCTTGTGACTCCGGCCATCAAGGGACTGAGGAATAACAAAAGAATTCTGGAACAAATGACAGGATCCAATCATAGAACCCTTCCAAACAAGCCACAGGCAGGCTATGGAGGTTGAATTTGTTACCTGGTCACCTAGGGCACATTCCAATTTGACATTTAAGAGGCAGCTCTGTGTGGGCTCAGATCTGTGATTTCTAGAAGGGGACACTTACAAATCTTAACCACTTTACACATGTGATTTTAATTTAATTAGGCTTGTTAGGGTTTAGTAATTATCCTTCAACCCAAGTTCTCAGCCTCTGCCCCCAATTGTTATTCCCAGTTTGAGCTGCACCCACAGCACTCCAGTACTGTCTGGTTGACAGCTTTGGCTGTAAGTAAAAGCCAAGGAGAGGCAGAACCCAAAATTAAGATTATATCAAGATTTTCTAGATTAATACTAAACAACACTTGGTTATTCAGTTACCCTGAAAATCTCTCCAAGCATGAGCTAAGGAAAGGATTTTTAAGAATCCAGCTGTTGGGATATGATCAGTACAGTGAGCCCAAACCAATTTTGCGCTAAGGAAAGTGTAAAAAGGAATAGAAGTCAGAACAAATTCCTCTTTTTTTTCTGCAGATTCTTTCTCTGCTTGCAACTGGCAACTCGTAAACTTCATCCAGAGTTAATCAGACGGAATTCCTGATGTGTGGTAGCCAACATTCTCTAGAATTAGTTCAACCTTAGGTATTTTAAAGGAGGGATGTGGATGAAAGGAGAAAAGAGAAAATCACTCTGAGAAATTTGGAATCCAATATACTCACCTAACTGAAAACAATTCGTTAATAGTTTAAAGTGACATTAGGTTTTATATACTAAAGAATACAAAATTTCCTCTTTAATTTTTGACTCCAAACAGGTTTGCTATCAGCTTTCGGGTGTAGTTGCTCCCTCATATGCACAGGACACAAGTTTAGAGAATTCTCCGGGAACTGAGGTTTGAACAAGAATCTTCTCAAGAGGCATCATGGCCTAGGCTATTACCTGGTCGCAAAGGAAGGTTGGACTTCATGCGGGTTCCTTCGGTCTGACCAGAAGAACAAAGTCTGTCAAAAATGGGCTCCACATCTGCTACGAATGACTTCCCTTCTGGAAATATCCGCAGGACCCCACCGTGTACCTGAAGGCCA
Source organism: Eonycteris spelaea (assembly GCA_003508835.1). Taxonomy (NCBI): domain Eukaryota; kingdom Metazoa; phylum Chordata; class Mammalia; order Chiroptera; family Pteropodidae; genus Eonycteris; species Eonycteris spelaea. The sequence goes on from PUFA01000122.1 coordinate 1,187,262, forward strand.
CAAAAAAGGTACATTATTTCCTGGCGTCACGCATAGTTAATTAACAATGATATTTCAGACGAAGCCATCTCCAACCTCCACTCCAAGTATATATTGCCCCCAAATAGTTACTTCAGCCTCATACTTTATATTCATTTTTATTCCAGAGTTGGCTAGAAATATCTCCCTATTCAGCACATCCCAAAGGATGCCTTCCCTACCCCTGCAATCATGAAGCCCAGGGACACGAAATGGAGTCTTATTAGATCATATAATACAGAACTGCCAATATTCAACTGATTTTGACCTATACACAAAACCTCAGCAATTTCACATGACTTTACTCTCTCTCTCCTATAACACCACCTTCCAAGATTTTAAAAGACAACAGACAGGTATATTCTAGTCATGTTACCAAACAGGGAGAAGGGACAAGCCTTGCCACTGACTCACTGATTTCCCAGGTTTAGTTCCTCTGACCCAGATAAAATATCCTAGCTTTATGATGGCCAGCGTCTGCTCTAACAAACAGGAGATGGAGATGCAAAAGGTTCAAAAGCCAAATAAGCCTGAAAAGTTCTCTGACTTCTCAGACTCCTAAATCATCCTTCGCTTTCTGAAAGCACACAAATTCTAGACAAATGTTTGTAAGCGTGGAACCAGACTTCATATCTCTATCTATCTATATGTTCAGAAATACAAAAATAAGCCATACAGCCTTTGGCATTCATAGACCATAGTAAGCTATGGCAAGCAGCCACCAATGAGATATATCACCCAGAGAGAGGATTGTGTGGGAAACCTCGCTCGAGGGTGGTTTTATATCCTACAGTTCTATTTTTGTAGAATTTTCTCAGTATTGCTGCTGGAAGGGAAAAGTGTACATCTTATTCTATACTTAGAGTCCCATCGGCTCTGGACTAGACTAATCCTAAAATAATCCTAATCCTAAAATAACAAATTACCTTCTCTTCATCAATCACTTCTCCCATATCCTAATAAACCCTACCTACTCCCCATCAAATTAACTTCATATCCATTATTTTCATCTCATCAACTTTAGTACTCATACTGAGGGAGGGAGGAAAATATGAAACAAAAAAGATTCATCAGTGGGAATTATGAACTCCAAACTCTCCTCTAAGTCATGTGAATTCTTTTCCTCTAGTTTCTCACCACATACTCTATTCTCATTACTCCAGCATACCTTGGAATCCCAATTCTTGTTCAGGTAGTAGATGCAGGTGATGCAGCGGCCGTCACCATTGGGGTTGTCTACGTGCCGAACATAACCTGTTCCATTTCCTGGGTAGCAAGCCACCATTGCCTATGGAGAAATCCCAAGAAAGCTGGTTAACAAAACTGAGACGATCTTCTCCCACTGGTGAACAGCTGAGTAATACAGAATCCTTGGTACTATGCGACATTTATAGGTGACTGCTGGCATCTTAATTGCATATACAGTACATAAATTTGGATTCTTCAGCATATAAGATTTAATGGCCAAGTCATACCTGTGGCTCACCCCAATAGAAAGTGGTTCAACAATATTTCCACAGTCGTAGAACATTTTAGACAGTAACCCATCTACGTCAGTATTAAGATGCTCCTCCTTTTTGAAAATGCAGGTTGTAGGTTCCCACCCTAGACCCACAAAATCAGAATCACTAGGTTTAGAGTTTAAAGTTTATGCCCGTTTAACATGTGTTCCTGAATCACCAAACCACCTGCTATCCTAGAACAAGGGTTCAAGATGCTTGCATTTATAAAGAAGCAGGAACCAATCACCAAGGAAGAAAAGGTCGGGCTTGCTCAATCAAATGCTTAGGAAAGAAGGAAGAGGGAAAGGTCAATGGGAAGCTGTGTTCCAACTTGTTCATATACAGCAGCAGTCCCCAACCTTTTTGGCACCAGGGACCGGTGTTCCTATGAGAATCTAATGCCTGATGATCTGAGGTGGAGCTGAGGCGGTGATGCTAGTGCTGGGAGCGGCTGCAAATACAGATGAAGCTTCGCTCGCTCGCCTGCCACTCACCTTCTGCTGTGCAGCTCGGTTCCTGACAGGCCACAGACAGCTACTGGTCTGTAACCCGCAGGATGGGGACCCTGGAGATGACACAGTCAGGCCTGGTTCATGAATAAAACCACAGACACATCTTAATGTGTTTCTCAATGCCTGCCATCTTCCTACTGATAATTATCAAATTAGATGAAAATCTGAAGTTCTCTTCCTTTGTCCAAGTGCTACCTTTACCAGCCAGGTGGAAGAAAAAAGCAGAAAGCCATACTAAAAATCCGACTGAAAATTAATATTAGAGAATTATTATTATGAAGGTGACAAACCAGCAATTGTTCCATGGAGAGATTATAGCAAGGAGTAGAAAAACAAAGGCAAAGTGCAAAAAAGCTAGTTCTTTTCACAGGACACTGCCATAATTCTACAACATTTTTACAGGGATGAGATATATGCAGGGAAGATAAAGGAATTGGCAACATAAGATGAGGAAAAGGACATTTTTCTTTGTTTGGTCATTGACATATTCTTAATGCCTAGAACAGTGCCTGAAACAGAAGGTGTCTGTTTGAAATCTGCATATAAATAAATGAATGAATTAGTAAATGACTCCTCTAAAGAATGTTTACATTTCAGTAAACTTATTAAATCAATAGAGATTTCTGTCATTTTAGAAACCTATCTTCAAATATACATGTAGCGATCCAGTTCAAATTTTGCTTTATAAATGGCAGGGTTGTTTCACTGGTAAAATGATCAGTCAGGGAGAGGCCCAAACCAATACGCTAGTGTAGCTCAATGAATCAATGTGGGTGCCAAGTCACTCCCAGTGGTAGCACAAAGATGTGAATGAGGCATGTCACTTTAAAGGTTTCACCACACTGCATGCCGACCTCATAAAACACCATAGCTCTAGAACAATAATAAGGCTGAATGGTAACTTGGCATTGCAATGATCTTAAAGCTTAAATCGCCAGATCTATCAAACTTTATATCCCCATGAAGCTAGCAATCCCCACACCTTGCTTCTGAACATCGAAAATGTCAATTCAATGTCACCTTAGAGCTAAAGTTAGGCCGTTAACCTGAACATCTTTCAGAAGGTGGAATTTTGAGGCTACTGCAATCAAGATTTAACAAATGATGCTACCACCATACAAAGAATGGCTTAGGGATAGGTGATGGGTAGCAGACAGAAATGATGGGCCTAGCTGAGGAAGAAGAGATAAATGAAGTCACTTATATTGACAAGGGAATTACTCAGCCCTGGAAGCAGTTATTAGGATGTATTAAGACTACCATTGAGCCAATAATGAAAGTCATTTAAGCCACAAATAATTATAGGCTGGATTCCCTACATCTCGGCCTCTCCCGACTGTGAAGCCCTATAAAGAAAATGCTACATAATGCTACATATACATTTTCTCAAACAGCTCAACTCTAAGGAAAAGGTCAGTGGTCTGGATGCCTGCCATCTAGTTCACTCTGCAACTAATTGTGTGATCCCAGGCTCAGTTTCTCTTCTCTAAAGAGAGGCTTGGGTTATATGGCCTCTACAGTCCAAGAAGATATAAAGACTTAATCTAAGCATCAACCACAGAAAAAGCAACAAACAGTTCTGCAGGGCACTATGAAGTAGGTATCTACCTCAGGACTCAATTTAGATTAATATATTGAGAAAATACACACACACTGAGAAAGAGCTAGCACATTCCAGGGGACTTAATATTTGGACAAAACCTCTTAATATCAACAAAGTATCTGACTGCTTAAGGGAAAGAAACAGAGAGAATATCTCTGGTCAGAATGAACTTTTACTCCTTTCTCCTGGGTCCTGAAGCCAGGGCATCAAGTTTGAAACAATGGAAGGAAATCATCATGGGCCTCAGTGGACCTGTTGAAGTTACATAAAGCCAATTTTATCAGTGTTCTCTGGACAACAGCCATAGGAGATGGGTCTTGGCTTGGGTACATTCCCAATTATGTGTTGGTCTTTGGCGCAGTCTAAAACCAGGAGGCTAAGGATGCACTCAGAAGCAAGGAGTCATGTCAATAACGAGCCACTCATTTCTGTGCCAATTTGTGCACAGGGCAGAAACAAACCCCGGAAACTGATTGGGTCGACAGAGTTGCTATCTAAATCTCATCAAGCCCAAGAAGGGGTTTAGAGTGTATAAAGGAGGAGAATGCTTCAGAACAGGGCCAGAGTACTTAATAATCATGTGACAAATATGCCAAGTAATGACACTAAACACAAATCAGGAAGATGTCTCATTTACTCTAGACTTTTTGTTTGCCAAAACTTCCTGACTGGATTAATATCTGAAATGTTAGTGTGATCTACAAAAGCACATACAGTATAGTCTTATAGCTCTATTGTTGGATGTACAGATAAATCCCCATGTCCCCTTGTGCTTGCCATTCTTCCCTCTGACCTCACCATGGACCCCCTCCCTCCCACCATCCCAGGGGCCTCTCCATAGCTCTGTAGCCAAATGAAAACGAGCAGAGGGATGAACCCCTCCCAGGCTTCCAGTCTGGCTCTAGACCAAAGATATGTGCTCTAGACACTGAGGCGGCCACGTTCAGGCAGGAAACGTGTATGTATTCTTTGAAGATATACACAGATATACAGAACTTTAACAGCCAAATCCAAGTAACAAAGTCTGCTCCCCAAATGCTACACATGGAAAAGAAAACAGTGGTTCTGTTAGAGTTCTTGGTAAGCTGACTTCATAAAAAAACATATCTCAGGAATCCCAAAGGTAAAGTTGAAAAATGAAAGTCTGAGATTTCCATTCCAAAGCCTAAACATAGTGCTCCTGACTGAAACCAACCACAGCTTGCTTGCACGTATAAACCACTTCAAAAAACCGGTGTCGGTGACCTCCAGTGTCCATTCAGCAATGACGATTATTTCGACCCACGGGTGGCAAGGGGGTACATCTGCCTCACCCCGGCCTCTAGTTAGACTCGCCACTTTTCTAATAACAATCAACAACTCAGATTTTTACAGAAATGTAGTTTGCATCGCTCATGACTCTAGAGTCAGATTCACTACGATGACTTGAAGTTAAGTAAAGTGGCATTTTATGTAAATTTTAACTTACCAAATTGAAATATTAATCAAGTCTGGCTTTATTTGCAAAATTGGTAATAAATGGGAATCCACTTTTTAAAATTTGTCAAGAATAGTATAACTTCAAGGCCTGTCTGGATGCGTGACCTTTAAGCTGGTAGTTTGGTCCACAGCCAAACACTAGACCTCTAACCACTAAGCAGAAATACCAGCCAATTTCTGTAAGGATTTGTTTTGAACTATGAATGGTCTCGAGCAGAGCATACTTTGAATAAAATACAACCCAAATACAAAATAACTTGTACATAACCTCTTTACATCTCAGTTTCCTCATCCATAAAATGGGTTTATGAAGATTGAAGAATATGTTCCATGTAAAATACTTAGCACAAGGCCTGGCACACACTATCCTGCTTAATATTAGCTACTTTTAAAGCTGATGATATGCACGTTTGTGTTCCCCTCAAGAGGGGCTTCACAATGTCTCCCTTTCAGACATCTGATTCTACTTAAGTGCTCTGTAGTTCCAAACCAGGGCTAGCAAACTCAAACAGCTTTTGGCACTTGTGACTAACATAAATGATAGAAGCCAAGTAGGTACGTATGTGTCAGAACTCTGGAGTGCGTGCTCTGCTGCCTACACCAGGGAATCTGCTGTCCTTTGCAATGAGAAGCCAGTGTATTACAAAACCTTCAGAATTTAGGAGAATAACAGACGACCAAACTGGATTTGCACGTAAACTCTCCCGAATATGATTTACCCCATTTTTTTAATTACTGCCACACACACACACACACACACACACACACACACACACACACACACAAAATACATCAGCCATATTTTGAGATCGCTGAGGTCTCCTAAGAAGTTGAGCTACCCTGCATTAGCTCCCGAGCTGTATAAGTGGGCACCCTCCCCATCTCTCTTCACCAGGCTGAGACATATCCTGTGCAAAGGCACAGCCTCGCCCTTCAGTGCCATCCACATTCCACAAGCCTCCACCACACCCTCCAGTCAGGTCCTTCCGCTCTGGACAGAGCGATGGGAACCCAGGATCCATCCCCTCTTCACCATAAGGCACTAATTACTTGGAGAATTACATGAGGAAAGAGCTGAGAAGAAATAGACAAGGCTATACACCTACTTTAGCGTGGAAAAACAGCAAGCAAACACATCATAGTGCAGAATGTAATAGCTGAAGTTTTCTGTCCAGAAATGGGTCTAATTTATGTTCGGGTGACAAAGCCTAGGTGACAAACTTGCCAATGTTTCTAGTCAGCTGTGAGTGGAGGTGCTAAAGCCTATACTCCTGGGTAATTTTCCTGGTGGTTTGTGTTCAGCACACATTTTAACACATACATTTAATGTGGACAGTGAGCAAGGCAGCCACGTGGTTGTACACTTTATGTCCCAGATTCAGAAAGGCACCTGCTGAGGAAGGGACCCCATCTGGTGATTCATCTCTGGGGGAGGGGGTGTTAATAACTAGAACAGAGGCACTACACATGCTTAGCAGCAGCTTTAAAACTGAAGTTTTCCTATTTTTAAAGAAACCAAAAATAAAAAATCTTTAAGTATTCAAACTGCTATACACAGGCACACCACAGGAAAAGCTGGAGTGAGAGAAAAACCGGAAGAGGCATAATCTTTGCAAGTTGTGCTCTTTAAAAAAAAAAAAAAAAAAAAAAAAAAAAAAAAAACCTAAAGATAAATTAAGCCAAAATGTCATTTTCCATTATGTTCTATTTATGACAAGGAGTGAAAGAAGAGAATTCCAAAATTTCTCTGCAAAGGCAAGTAACTTAAATCCAGAGGACATGGAAAGCAAACTGGAATTACTGCTTTAGCCTTTCCTCAGCTTCCTTATTCAGGGGTATGTCATCATCAAGGACACCTTGTGTGAATCACTTTTGTCACTTAAATTCCTACAGTATAATATTCACAAGGCACCTTTACAAGATGATGGTAACTGTGCAAAGCTTTCTCAAAGAGTTTCAAGAAAATGTCACTGAACAAAGTTCACATTGCTGCTAGTCCCATCCTTTATATAAAATTGAACAAAATAAAGTAAGCTCTCAATATGAACAATGCACAAATCTAAAAAGTACTTTAAGATTCTTATTTATTTGTTCTAACTTCATCTAGATTGGCATAAAGAAATTAGTTGTAGGTAAGGTAGGTGCTTAGAGAAAAAGGTAAGGAACTTTGTGCAATCTGTCACTAGTTATCTCGGCATCTTCTGACATCTATCTTATTGGTTAAGAGCCTCTAGTTTAAAAGACTAATGTAACAAAATGAGGGGCAAATAGGAAATGTGCTTTTGGTGGGCAACAACATGAGCTGTGTCCAGGTACCACATTCCCTTTCCCAAAGTTTCAACGTCTGACAATTCAGAAGATTCAGAACACCAGACAGTCAAGCACCTGTCAGATAAGCACAGCGGGTGTCTGGGAGTAGCATTCTTTTTTTCAACATTGTTTCTCTATAACATTGATGAGATGTGTAGAAACTTAACTCTTGTTTACATCATTAGCTTATGGTAAAATGGGTTTCATTACATGCAGTTTTGCTTACAGTCTGAGAACCTACTGACGGAGTTAAGTGAGGACTTACTGTATAATCCTTTCAACAAACCCAAAGTTACTCAGTAAAATGTTTTCTACTATTCTTTTTCTAGACTGAAAACTATTTCTGCTTCCTCATTTGCCATAAATCCATATTAAAAACTCCTCTCTGAACTAAATACCCAGACCGCTGCTTCACACACATAACTGACCTCCAATTCAGAATAATAATCATGCTCCCATGCCTGAATTTTGTTGTAATGCAGGAACTTCAATAATGCTTAAAATAAAAAGTAAAAAGTTACAACCAACTCTCAGTGGCTTTGGTGAAGTGGGTTGGCCAGCACCTCCTGGTCAGGTGACAGCATGCTGCCTCGAAGGGCAGGAAATATACCGTCTTCACTTGAAAACCTGTCCTCAGGTAGATCCTTTTTCATCAGTGCCCTTGTTTTTCTCAACGATGAACTTGGTCCTAGCTTCAGGATCATCCAAACTGCCATCAACAATTACCAAGGCTCTGGGATCTTCTATTTAGCTCTGCTAGCTCAGTGAAAATAGCTCCTTGAGATTCTTTCATTAAAGAGCTGGGTTCCTACCCCCACCCTCAGAAATAAACTGGTGCATGCGTGCACACACACACACACACACACACAAGTCAGCATAAAATTACTGAGTATTCACAAGCTTGTAAAGTCTTACTGTACTAGATAAAGATTCTACTCCAAGGGATCCTGGACTTGGTGCATGAACTTAAGTGAATCACCCTCCTCCAAGAAGTCCCGAAACATTCAGAGCTAGGAATTTAAGAGACTATTGCCATTCCTTCTGAATTGTAGTTAATTCCTCTCCTTGGAGGGGATTCAACCAGAGCCCCACAATTAAGCACAGTAAACAGGCTCGGGAACATCGACATATCTAAACAGGCTGCTTGGGTTTGGGAAGGCAGCCCTTCCTGCGGGAGGCCTGGCTCTCGGCCAGCAGGGTGACGGCTGAGTGACAGGGCTACGTGCGCTGCGTGAGGGTGGCAGTCAGCCCACACCCGAGCACACCACCCAGCCGACCGCGGAGGGAACTGGCACAGGAGAACCCTCCCCCATCACTACCCGTCACCAGAGAAACATTTTGAATAAGGGCTTCCTTGCAATCATGAAATCGGTAAAAATCAGCCAGGCTCAGGGTTAAAAACATGAAGAGAGGCATTTAACCATCCATTCTGACACCTTCCCCCAAATCCTAACAGCTGCCATTTCCTGAGGACCCATGGAGGCCAGGTGACACTTTACACTTATCATCTCAATTAATTTCCTGGTTACGGGGAGGAAGGTGAGCAGCATCCTGTGCCCTGAGTCACAAAGCTTACGTTCTCAGAAGTCATTAACCCTGAAGTTATCATATGGGCTGAGAAGTTATCTTATTTGTATAGAAAAATGAATTCATGAGTAATTCTTAAGGCAACATGAGGGTAGAGAATCACAATATTTAACTTCCTTCAATGTGAGAAACAGCCTTATCAGAAAAATAAAAGTTAACATGTAACTCTCTGAAGGCTCCAAGAGTTATAGAAAAAAGAATGTGACTGCAGGAATGTCAGAGTACAGTCGTCTTTAAAATCTCATCTGAAATGAACCCCAAATACTTTAGGGAATCCATGATAACTTGAGTACAATCGTAAGACAAGATTTTATTAATAGGTAATACACCAAAAAAGGTTACCAATCAAAACATGTTACGAAAAATGCCTAGAAGCGACATTTGAGAGAAACCACAAAAACAACTTTGCCTGCAGTTCTCAAGGAATTTTAAGAATATTAACTTGGGACACTGCATCTATGCTGCAAAAAAAAAAAAACAAAGTTAAAGAACTTTCTAGGAAACCAGATCTGATATTTACATTTCCATTTCAGCACTTGGATAAATATATCTGCCAAGTGGAAGAAATGACACAAAGTTAATCAGCTAGAATGAAAACTCATGAAATTCAGTAGGCACATTTATTCACTGAACAAACATATGTATAGTGCTTACTACGTGCCTGACACTGGCTCGTGTGCTTCGCAATATTACGTCATTCAATATTTGTTCTAATGCATGAGGCAGGAACCATTGCTACTTCCACTTACAGATGAGGAAACTGAGGCACAAGAAGGTTGGTAGCTGGTCTTTTCGAACCCAGGTAAGTCTGGCTGCAGAGTGGGACCTTAATCATCAAATCATGCTCTACCAGGACAGCTTATCTGATGTCTAACATTAACCAATTCATCCCATTTGTGGGGAACTAAGATCTTCAGGTTCTACTTGAAGTGTCTGACTCCCTCTCATCCTCACCTATCTACCTTTTCCATAATGATAGAAAATCATGAAATGCAATAAAATATCAAAACTATGAAAAATGAGTGTGCTTGGAATTGAGTCTAAAAGCTCTAGGGGTGAGGGGTGAGGAGGTGGGGTTAAGGAAAATAAGAAGTAAAGAAGCTTGAATCCTGCAGCAAAGCACTAGTTGCCCAAGTTGTCTTTGCTTCAGTTATTCCCACTGCTCAATCCCTCTACATACTCTCTGCAGCTCCTGCAGTGCCCATATCTGCTTCAAATGCACTGGTTAACAGTCTGCCCAAGTCTCATTCCAGACTTCTCTTCCTGCATCGGATTCTATAGAAGGAAGACAGCCTCTATAGGACCTTTCCTATTAGCTCAGGTCAGCATCAGCCAAGGTTTTCAGACTTGTTTCAAAGTCGGAAGATAAATAACTAATACAAAATTGTATTTCCCTTGGGAAGGCAAGGGATGAGATAAATTTTCCTCATTTAGGTGCAAAGCTTATTTAGGAGACATCTTAGCTATCTACTACCACATCAATTAGCATTCACTGAATATAGAACATGCTAAAATTATGTTAATTAGGATACAACAAATATAGACTCACTGTGGCTTACAGGAGGGATGAGACCCAGAAGACCTTCTAGAGGGTAGAAAGTAAAAAACTTCTCTGAGAGAAATGTATAAACTATTTTAGGGAGCAGCAAGGGGACTAGAAATAAAGGTGTGCTTGGCTGTGAGCCTAGGGGGCAGAATGGTTAATTTAATTGCCCCCAAGTTCTTCCAAGATAGATATAAGCCCCCTTTTACAAACATAGAAACTGAGGGTCAGACACAAAAAGTAACTTACAGGATATGATAGACCTAAGCGTGGTCTTTGCACTGCTAAATACTACTTTTAAATATCAGGAAAAAAATTAGTAACTCAAAACAGGTGCTGTTATTTCCAGAGCAACTGTGACTGCAATTGTATTCCTTCAACTCCAGATGATGCAGCAAAGGATTCTCAGATGATTCTCGTGGCTTACCAAACACAGGCACAAACTCTTAACTCGGAAATCAAAGCTTTCCGTGCAGAAGTAGGAAAAAGCAAGTGGTAGCTTAGCTACTCTCTGACCTCTCCTTGGTCAGACCTCTGATTCCAGTCCAGGTGGATTCATCTGTAGGCTATTCCCAGGAAAGAGCCCCACACCTGTGCCTTCTCAGGCCTCTCTCAGGCTGCCATCTTATCCTAGAGGGCCAGAAACCATCTTAGGCTTCTATGTGTTCACATAATAGATATTCAATACGGGAATCATCTGCACACAAGGCACTATTTTCCAGTTTGTGCTCAGCCAAAATCACTGATCTTTCTTGCTCTTCTGGTACCTTCAGCTCGTACTTCTTGCAAGACTATTAGATACACATAGGAAAGCAATACTCTACAGCCATTAACAAAGATTTTTCTCCTCCATTCAATACAACAGAAAAGAATCAGTTCCAAATTCCACTCCAATTCTGAAATTAATGTGCGTGTGTATGATTAACATGTTAAGATGTGGGTTTTTTCTCAAAAATATTTCAAATGAACTAAACACACATGCATTTTTTTGTTTTAGCAATGAAGAAGCTCAGATCTGATCAATTGAATAAACTCTTATTTTTCTCTGTAATAGAGCAACTGTAGGAAGATATAGCACCATCCCCATTTTACTAATTTTACCCTGTGGTTCTCAAATGTTAGCATGGATGAGAATCACCTGGAGGGCCTGTGAGTTTCTGATTCACTGGGCTTGGGGAGAAGTCCAAGATTTACAATGACAGCAAGTTTCCGGTGATGACAACCACACTTTAAGAACCACGGCTATTTTGTGGCAAAACCAAGAGTTAGGGGCAATGCCTCAACCTAAATGATAAGAAGTAAAGGGAATGAGTCAGTTGCACTATGTAATTCGGGGAACAGGAGGTGGTGGGCAGAGCAGAATGCGAGAGGAATTCCTAGGGCAGTTTCTGGCACAGGCTTGGCAGTGTGATTCCTAAAGCTGGCAGGAAACACTCCGAGTGTAACTCTGTAGCATTACTGAGGATTACCGTCATGTCAGCGCTGGGGTGTGACTGTTGGTATAGTCGGCTCTCTTTGGGAATCCAGTGAGAGGCACTGAAAGCACCTATTTGCCCTTTCAGATGAAAATTTAGTCTCAGTTTTCATTTAATTTCTTATAATCCTTGAGGTAGATATGTATTATTGCCTCCATGTTATAAATGAAGAAAATCAGGCTCAGAGAATGACTTGTCCAAGATCACAGTGAGACCAAAAAAAAGAAAAAGTTAAATGTCCATGGCTAGTGGCTGGCAGATATTGACTAAATTAAGTTAAAATACACAAATAAAAATTTAACTCATTCCTACAGAAGTGGAAATTGAGGTCCTGAGATGCTGCTGCTTGCTAGGGGCTGAGCTAGGTAGGACCGGAAGACAGCCAGGACTCCAGCCTCACAGCCCATGGGCTCCTCTTGCTTCCCTGAGCCAGACCTGTATGTATGAGCTACCGGGATCCAGGTGTGACTTTCTGGGGCCATGCACAAAATTCCAAAACTGAGGGGAAAATCTTTACAAAGCCAAAGTCCCTCCTTTGAGATGGTCCTCATAGCATGTTAATGTAATAAAATATTTAAACACTTTGACATCGAATTAGAGACCATGCTTTAAAACCTTTTTCTTTTTTACACTCCAACATCCTGTGAAATCAAAGTTCATCTTGAAGATGAAATTAAGTCAACAAGCACCTTGTTGTAAAGGATGGTTCGAGGCACTAAAAATATATCTTAAACTTAATAATCTCTGCCTGCAAGGAATTTATAAGTAAGTGTGGGGTAGGGTAAGCAGCCAAAGAAATAAACGTACTGGGGTGTCTGGATGGAGCCACCCACAGGTTCTAGGGAGCAGAAGGGAAGACTGCATAGGGAAAGCACTAAGATGGATTTTGAGGAGTGGAAGACAATGGGGAAGGTTAGGATGCCTGGCAAATCCGGTTCTACAATTTCAGGGATTGAGAGGGAAGGAAGGGCGGTAAGCAGGAGATTAAGTGTAGAAAGGTCAACGGGGACAGGGGGGTCAGATGTGGAGGGGCTTAAATAGCATGCCAAGCGGCACACAGCATGTACAGTAGACAATGGGGAGAGAGAACAGTCGGGTTTTGGTGGGGTTTTTTTTACGCATGGAGACTGCATGATTAGAGTTGGATTTGGGACGATTTACACTTTGACAAAAAGCACATTAAAATGGATTACAGGGAGAATGAGAACCAAAGGCAGGTCATTTATGGTTAAACTAAGCCTCTTTAAAATTCTTTCCTCCTCAAGTATTTCTACTATGAAAGAAAAACAAAATTTAGTTTACAAAAAAAAAAACCAAAAAAAACAAAAAAACAAAAACTTAAAGTTCCACAGTGAACCCAAAAAACAAAAAAAGCCAAAACAGCATAAAATAGGCCATATTTTGACCAATAATATTGCATGTTCCTGCCTGAATCTTCAATATTTTGTATTTTAAAAGGGTTTTATTTACTCCAATCATTCAACTTAACCTATAAACCCATACAAATAGGAAATAAGACATCAAAAAATAAAAATAAAAAAACCAAACCAAGGTCAATTTTGTGTGGGGTATTGATTTCTGAGTAATAAGTCCCTCAGGCATGACTAGCTAGATGATTATAAATGGGAGGGAATAGGGAGGGAGGGGTACAGGCAGATTCTTTGTTCTATGTGCCTGGAGAACACAGAGCAGCTCCAAAAGATGTTCAGACTATTTGAAAACAGTATATCTTTACTACTTCTAAGCAATACTCGAACAGAAGTGTAGTATCCTGAATGCTTCAGAGTAACTTCAAGTTCCCCTAGAGAACCAAAAATAGATGTCACTGACACCTGGAATTAAGTTTTTCATTTTGTCTTCTTCCCACTGGCAAATTATCAAGACTACTATCATATTCTTTGATTCTTTGTCTTGGAATTTTTTTATATATGATAATAGTATTCTGGCCTCCTTTTGGAAGGAAAAACAATATTTAATATGAGATAGGTACATTCATACCAGGAATTTAAAAACGTTGACCATTGCATCTCCTAAAGAATCAGATTGTCTTGACTTAATACGAACATATTAATATTGTACTGAACATGGAGGACACTCAGTAAGTAGGTACGGAATGACTCCAACACAAGATCTGAAAACCTGCCTTACACAACTGCAAACCAATGCTCACCAAAAACAAACACAGGAACTCATCCACAAATCCCAATACCAAAAGAAGATACAAAATTAAGGTAAGTGCCATACTTGTTTAAGATTGAAATAACCAAGGGAAACGGTGTACAAATCCTACGTATAATGAACCTAGCTAACTAATCTCACTTGGCAAACACACACAGCTCTGAATCTAAGCCAAATCAACAGCTCCTGGCAATCTGCCAAAGCCGAATTCCTTAGTCTGGCATCAAAAAATGATTTGTCTGTCGCATTTACAATTCCAGTGCCTCTGGATGCAGCTACCCGCTGGGCACCCCTGGCAGTTGCCCAGCAGAACACATCTGAACTATCATTACTGTCAGAACATGTGCATTTGACAAACACTAGGGGAAATGACACCCATTTCTTGGAGCAATATTAGTTAACAGCTACAAAGTGCTGCTACAAAGGATGATCAAGTCTGTTGCTGTAAGAATTAAACGAGAATTAATAGCCTTCCCTATACAGCTAACTTGCAAGCTGCTCCTTAGTATCCAATAGGCACAGGTTAAATGTCACTTAATTTACCTGAGGCCGTAAAGGTGAGTCAAAAGCAGAGGTCTTGCCAAACTAAGCAAACACAGCCCACAGGCAAGTTGCCCTCTGAGCTTTATAATGAAATGCCAAATGCAGGGGTTCATAGAGATGTTTCTCAGATGTGCTCTGCCTGGTTTGAGATAAACTCCACCCCCACCTTTAAGCTTCATCAGAGAAGTCTTCCATATATGGTAAGTCTTCAGACCGGAGTTGGAACATGCGGGGCTGCTTGTTATTTACAAAATCTGAAGTTTTTCTAGCCAGAGTCAGGAATCAGGAAAGAATTTACAAATTTGCTTTGGGCCGAGTGAAGACGGAAAGGGAGTTAATTCATGATACCCAGAAATCGAATGTACAGATAGGCTACATAATTTGTCGAATAAATCCCAAATAAAATGCTGATGCGGCTGAATTAACCTACCAACGCTGTGCCCCAGTTTACCTAACTTATAGAGGAACCTGAGCCAAGCTAGCCCCTTTCCATTAAAGTACCTTTTTAGCTTCGCCCCCAAGACCCACCCTAATCCCTTCTCAGGGGCTGCACAAGACCTCATCTCTCCAAATATAAAAACTGCTGAATGATTGAGGAATTGGACGGATGTGATTTCTGATATCTTTCTAGCTCTAAAAACTTGTATCATTAAAATCCTGTATAATTTTGGTCACTTATTTCGGTCACTTAATTTTAAGTAAATAGAGAAACTGGAGAAAGCCCAAAGAAGAGAAATGAAAATGACTAATCAGTGTAAAAGTAGACGTTTAACTAGACAAGGAGAAAGAAAAGTTGGTGACAACTATTCCATGCCACTAAACTTTCAACGTCTTTAGGTGGTTTTATAATCACTTTCCACCATCCCTCCCCCATCCACTTAAAGGTCTACCACCGTACAAGACATTTAATGATTTGTCAATGAATAAATTGAATTAATACCCCGATTTCTCATTCCACTGCAAGCAAATAAAGTTGTGATAGAATGAATGGCCAGTGGCCCAAAATTGAACAAAAAAAATTATAAAGTACACACACACACACCAACTACCTCTTTTCTTTGTTCCCAAGTGTCTTTCAACAAAACAGACAACAAACACTATGGAAACCACCCAACAGGGAAATTTGCTTCGCTGTCACTGAGGCTGTATTCTGTAAATTATTTCCCTGGATTTCCTTCCTCCAAGAGCTGTTATTTTTAAATACAAAACCTTTTATAGGAATCCCTTATATCCTTAGAGAAAGATGTTCCAGCATTTCAAACTCAGTGCCTCCTCCCCGTAAAATATCTCATTCACAGACTTTTAAGATTTTAATTGCAAACACACCATTTGTGGTGTCTAGTCCACAAACCCTATGCTTTAAGAATGGCACCTCTCATGGGGTTCTGGCAACCGTTATTTGTGCCATATGCTTCTACATGCTCCACTAGCAACTCCAACCAAGGCTGAAGCGTCCCCTGAGCCAAGGCAAGACCATCATACTTTCTCTCAAAGAACAAACAGAGATTCTAAAATGTTGGTCAAATGCCTGTTGATCTCAAACTGAAGCTGAGCTGGCCACTGTGTGTAGCCATTTTGAGCCATGTGCACAGAAAAGCAGCAAAAGCTGAACAGATAGTAGGGAGGAGAAGAAATAAAGGGCACCAGCAGAGAAGCAGAGATGGAGACCATAAAGCACCAGAGAAAAGAACTAACACACCAGCTCCCAGGGATGTTAAGGACTTCTGGTTCCTAGTACATGGCTCCCGTCTTCTGTGAACCAGAGCTACATTTCCTGCACTTGGGTTCTGAGAGAGATCCTGATCTTTGAAATACATTATCCTGTTTTTGCTTAGTTTGTAACCATGAAATGTTCCACTGAGTAATGAACATTCCTGACATCATATGAGAAAGGTGGGCCAAAACTGTTATTGCTAAACAGCAAAGGAGCAAACCTACCACTATGCAACACATTTTTTTTTAATTTATAGCTTATTGCTGCTTCATCACTTTTCTGCATTGTTTTCAGGGGAAGCTTGATCTGTCTGTTCACAACATGACTCCCGTAACCCCTACTCCAGCCAGGGATCCTAACAACCAACCTTGTTAACAAATACTTTTCCTGCCAATAACAGTAGGAAAACATTAGCACAGCACTCCACTTTCTTCTTCAAATGTACTTAACTGACCCACTTCAACATTTGGGTTTTGTCCTTTTTCTTTTTCAGGCTTGAGAATTAATCAAGTGTGAACCAGACGATCCTACAGTTCAAAAGTATAAGTGAATGTAAGCCCCATGAGGCAGGGATTATGCCTGTTCACCTTTGTATCCCTAAGCCCTGCACGGTACCCCACACTGAGTAAGCACTTACTGAAGAAATTAAAGGATGAAAAGAAGGACCATCACACTCAAGAACACAAACTCTGGAGTCGAACAGAACTGGGTTAGAATCCCAAAGCTTCCATTTACAGCCTTGGAACATTTATGAAGGCCCAACATCTTGCTAAGAATTTCATGTACATTATTTTAATGCTCCTTCCCCTGAAAAGCTTTAAGATGTTATTATCCCTCATCTTACACTTGGTGAAAAAGGAGCAACTTGCCTAAAGCCACAAGGTTAGTAACCCCCAGCCTAAGCTCCTAACCTTTGTGATAAACTTTTTCTTACCACTGACTTTGTGACCTTGGGCAAATGACTTAATCACTCAATTTGCTAAAGATTGTGGTTCTGAAGACTAAGTCAGACAGATCGCATTTGTGAAGTATTCATTAGCACAGTGCCAGACAGGGCAAACTGCTCACCGAAAGGCAGTTATTATTACAGTTACTAACTAGTGAGTCTACAGTGAGATGCTTCAAGCAAAAGGACTCTTGGTTCTATAAATTACACATTCTCTGTAAAAGAGCCATTTTCATGATCTAGGCAGCCAAAGCAAAAGGAGCAAATTATAAAACCATTATTTTGGATGTGGTCTAAATTCTTCAAAACGGAGTAAAGAAACCTTTTGACAACCTGAAAGCAATGATCATGCTTGAAGTTAGGGGGCGCTATATTGCTGTACTACATTACAGGAAACCACGGTCTCCAGAGGGTCTTCAGCACCCTAGGACTTTACTCCAACAAAGTCCAGGTAGATAAATTCTGACCTGTAATAACTTTTTTGGCAGGGAGGGGGAACCCTTTAATATTTCTTTCCATACTCTTGCACAATTTCAATTTCAGTTCCAGTACCTTTTCCTATTTTATTCCTAACGCTGTTGCTATTGCTTCATTGAGATAAAGGGCATTATTACATTATTCAGTGACCTTTTAAAATCCAGGGGAAAAAAAGTATTTAATTAGGATCAAGACAGAAATAAGCATAACTCCAAGAAATTCAAAGTACCTAAGAAACAATTAGTAATGTATGTATTGGCGATTGTTGAAAATAGGTGATGGGAGCTCATTATACTGGCCTCTATATTTATATATTTGAAAATGTCCATAACAAAAAGTTACAAATAAACTCTTTAAATGAACATACATATTCTGCCTTTTAAAAGTTCAGTTCTTGCTGAAAACCTACTTGATGCAGTAGGAAACTGGGTCTTCTATCACTACTCTGAGAAGCAGCACACAGTAAACCACGCAGTTGAAGGACGAGAAGTAAAGTTAAAGTGGGACTAAGTCATAGAGAAATGGAATGTGTTTCTGCAATACTCTAATAAGAAACTTCAAACAAGAGACACAAGGCCACAGACATTACTAAAGAGATTTCTTTATATAAAAGCAAATCAAACTTTAAAGTTTTTTACTATAATTGTTTGCTCAAGCCTCGTTTGCATTTGGTTCTAATTGAGCATGGAATATCCCAATACAGAGGTGATTTTTCTAAAGGGCAGAAATGAAGAGCTTTGTGCCAAAACAGCCAAAGGTGAGCTGGAAAATCTAGGTATGGGCAGATGTCTCCTCAGTGGCAAAAAGTGAATTTTCTCTTTTCCATTCATAGTCACCTCTGTTAACTGAAAGAGTTAGCTGAAAAGCTATTTGTTCTAACCAGAATATAATCCAAACTGAAAAATCACATCTATAGGTCTTTCTTTCCTTACCCAGACACAGTGCTTTTCATTAAATTTGTGCAGTTAAATTCTAGCCTAAAACTTTACCACTGTTAAATCAAAGCTAAGTAAAAATATTTAATGTTCAAATACGTTACTGATCTCTTTCTATCAATTCTGACCCTCCTCAGAGCAAATTCCATTCCTAACATCTAAGTTTAACAGAAAGTTGAAAAAACTGCTCTTCCGGGTTGAAGCTACAAGCACCTTTGCAATACTAAGGCTAGACATTCCCCTCTCCACCCCACCCCAGAAACAGGTGAGGTACAGAAACGAGACTAATCAAGGCAGCTTTCTAATCCACCACCAAAAGGATAGAGAAAAAGGAAAAAAAAAAAAAAAACCACTTTAATGTCAGTCTTCTACTAAATCCAGCTAATGCTGAATTTTCCCCAAATCAAAGTAAAAATTAGAAGGTATTTTCCAAGATTTGCTTTTTTGTATCCATTTGATAATGATGCTTTCAGATAGTCTATCCAATGTCCTCCTGTTTTGAAAGGTGTATGGCAATCCTCTTCTCTGCTCCCTTTGCCCACTTCGACTCTTTCATTTCTATACATTTCAAGTCTTCACCACTTGCCCTGTATGAAGAGTGTTCCTCTCCGCTTATGGGACAAAAGAGACGACTATGGTACGTTTTATCACAGGAGCAATCTTAAATTGAGAAATACTACCTACATGGTTAAAGAATGGTCCATAGATGAATGGTCACCTTTCTTCTCACTCTAGTATGTTTTGCCTCACTGTGGTCAAAGTTTCCTACAGTTATGAGTGTCCCCTGACCAGTCCACAATGAAAGAAATGCAAATCACGCTCTGAACTGCCACTGGAAAACTGGCTGAATCATCATTTGTAGAAAAAGGCTGAGTAGCTACACTACCCCTAAAGTAATGTACATGCACCAATGTCATGGTACTACACTTTCCCATATTTCTACCTAAATGTTTCCAAGATAAATTGCCACCGAGGGAGTCATTGCAAGCTATGAGAACAAAAACGTGATTTTTCCCCCCGGAGGTAATTGACTACCCTCCCCTGATCACTTAACTGGTTGTTTCAAGTGAATTTCTCCATCAACTGATAGTTAGGAAAGGGAAGGTATGGTGCAGGCTCAGCACCCGGAATTTTCACAATCAAGAAGATGGACTTAAGTGTCCTGGGCGCAACAAGCCAAAGGCAGCACTAAAAAGTGAAGAGGAACTGAACTCTTCCCACACCTGCCAAACTCCACAAACCAAGCGCCACATTGCAAAATTGCAACTATCTCCAGATTCTTTAAGAGTATTTTCCTAGGAATCCTCTCTGAAATCACGGATGGGCAATATGTGGTGGCTTTAAAGTAGACATCAAAGATCATCAGTTCACATGTGTTTTGGATCATACACAATGTTTCTAATTACCTGTCCGTCGTTTGGACCTTTGAGAACCTGCATGTCTTAAAATCAGACCCAAAAGCCACAGTTTGTCCAGCTTGCACCACCCATCAGACCTATTCTTTTAAAGTTAACAGAAGGTCATTATAATTATACACCTAGTCCCTCAGCCCTCGGCATGGATTTTCGCTGGGTGTTGGGGTGAGGCGGGGTCGGGGTGGGTGGGGAGGGTGGAACCAGACTGACTTCTTTCTTGCTCTTCGGTTAAAAACTAAGTTCGCTTGTAGCTCTGCGAAGGCGACAGACAACGGACTCCGAATGTCCCTAGTCCCCGGTCGCCGCGGGCTGCAGCAGCGGCAGGGCGCCCGCGCGCGTCCTACCTTGGACCTCTCCTTGACGTAGTATTTGCCCAGCCGACTCCCGCAGTACAGGACCAGCTTGTCGATGAGGGACAGGAGGAAGCTGATGGCTTCGCAACCCTCCTCGTTGCCCCCAATCCACGTGATCTGGTCTCCCCGCAGGTGCCGTTTGGAGACGCCGGCGCGCGGCCCCGCCAGCTGGCCGTCCCGCAGTACTCCGTTGCTGTGCAGCTGCTTGACGCGCTCCAGGACGCAGTCGCCCACCACCTCGCCCAGGAAGTTGTCCAGGTAACAGAAGCCGACCTCGTGCAAACAGGGCACGATGTACTCCAGGGCGATTTTCTCCAAATCCAGCCTCATGATGTGTGCCAGGGGCATCTCGCCCGCAAAGCAGAGCTGGGGGACCCCCAGCGTGCACCCAAGAAAGAAAGAGCGAGAGCGACTAACGCGCGCGCGCGCAGCCGAGGCGCAGGGAGTGGCCCGGGGTTCAGCTACCTGCGGCGGTCACGGTCCCTGAGCCACCGCAGCGCCAAGGAAAAGGGAAAGTTGCTCGAAACTCTGGGGAGCAAGGATCCCAGTCAGGGAGCTGCAGGAGTTGTGCGGAGCTCCACCACTCAGCGACCGACTGGCCCAGTGAAAAGTCGGAGGGCTCCTTTTGGCGACGCGCAGCTACCAATGGTGTGGCGGCGGCCCCAGGCGGGGAAAGGCTGAGGTCCAGCCCGGCTGCTGGCCAACTCCACGCGTCACGGGCCCCGCCCAGGCTCCGCCCTGGGACCGCCTCCAGGACAGCCCTTCTCCCCGGCCCGACACCCCTGCCGGGTCCGCAGCTCCACGAAGGAGCCCCGCGGGCGGTGCGCCGGGCTCCTTAGTTTCTCACTAGGGGAGGGGCTGGAGAAGGACCGGTTTCAGAATGCTACGATTTGCATATGTTTTGCATAAAATCTCAGAACAAACTTGAAAACCTGAATCCCAACTCTGAAAATGTAAGTGGAATTAACAGCATAGTTTACTGCCACATTCTGGGCTGGTCACCTCACAGACTTTGAACAAAATAATAAACCAAGGAACAAGTTATTTGTATTAAACAGTGATCTCGTTCTAGCTTTTCCTGGTGCCTTTCCTTATTCCCCTTTCCTCCGCTGTTTGACAAACGTCATAAGGTTCAAGCCACCTGACTGGGAGGAATCCAGTTTTAACTAAAATTAGCAAACATTTCCCTCACCCCTACTGTGTTCAAGGCCCTCTGAGCTCAATGAAAGGGCATGTGCACAATAAAGAAATGCTGGGTCATATCTGATTGAACCCGAAAATACTGTATATATTTTTTCTTTTTCTTTGCTGGTTGTTTTCAGACACTTATCTTTCAAGCTTACTAAAATATGATGTTCTGAAAGTCTGCCTTCAAAATTAATCGCTTGCTCATGGAAAAGCCAAGATAGACTGTATTCTAGGTCTCACATCTCTCTAACACCAGGAGTACACTTACATGGGAGGGATGAACATTGCCTAGAAGATTTTTTAGTCGTCCAAAGGTAAGCTGACTGCTTTACAGGTTTTTTAATTCTCTTTCCTAATGAACACCACAGGTCAAAATCAGGGGAAAAAAATAATAAATTCCATGTAAATCCATTTCCATATTGTTAATTTTACATTAGCTTGTTCCCGGGTTCTTTAAGTGGATCAAAATAGTGTGCGGGTTTTACAGGTTATCATTTATTTTGTGCACGACCCCTACGGTTTTTTCACTTTTATTCTCCTTCCGATAGCCCTCCCCTCTGTATCTGAGGGAAGAAATATGAAGGGAGGAATGCGACGAAGTCCAGGCCAAGAACAAGGAGAATAGGAGAGGGACGCGGCTGCCACACGATAGAAATAGGCAGACAGAGGAATGTTCAAGAGAAGCCATCAGTGGGAAACTTTGGTAAAACTTCAAATTATATTGAGAGGAGTTTCTCTGCCAAGAAATGGTCATTGATTGGCACCATCGATATGCCCTTTGAGCAGGAGGTGAACTAGGGTAAAGGCTCAACTTGGCCAGTCTCAAGGAGCTGTCTAAATTCTCACAATGATGCTAAGAGTACATCCTTGGACCTCCAACACCCAGCAGCTAGAAAGCGCCTAATAATGCAGGCCCAGGTAGGCAGTGGCTTTGGGGTTTTGCGGCTTTAGGGACCATTGTAAACCTTAGAAGTAGATGTCTCTGAAGAGAGCCAGAATTTTAAACGGGGAAAATGACAGATAAACCTTGGTAGCGGGCTGAAATTTTTCTAGCTGAAGGTTCTTTGTAGACACTCCTAGGAATAATTAGGAGGGAAATTACACAGGACTGGAAATCTGAAGGTAACAGGGAGAAGAGATATGTGTGTGTTACATGCCATTTATTTGGCACTGAATCCTGGCAACCCTATGGATAAATGATGTCCACAATGTCCTGTCCTCAACAACCCTGCACAGCTCCTCTAGACTCATGCAGGAATGAGTAAAATACAGAAAATCACATACCCACCTCTCAGAATGAATATGTTGACCCAACACTTTAAATCCCAAGACTGGGTAAATTTGGCTTACTATTCAAATAATATTTCAATAATTTTAAAGTAAAGTTCTAACTAATCTAGTTGTAACTGGCATAATAGTCCATGACTAAATTGTGGTGACTAATAGCCTTAAGCTGTGCTAGATTACTTTGGTTCCAAAGTGTGGGCAGTTTAGAAGGGCATTCAATCCCTTGCTGCCATCCCTGCTTGGCAAGGACACCGATTAATCAATCAAGGACCTCCCAATCAACTTGGGGCTGCCAGCACTGCACTTGGCTGAGGAGCCTGAGATACCGTGACTGGCAAAAAGCACAGTGTGTGATTACATGGAGGGTGCAGACAGACTGGAGCCGGGAACGGGCTCTGAGCCTGAGCATCAGAATGGCAAACCCCAAGCTAATTGTTCAAGTGCATTTGTTGTTATTCGTCCATTAATTTATGTCATTGTAATAATGAAAACTAAAATGCATTTCATATTAACAAATTCATTTCCCTGTAATTTAATTGCAACACCATCTTTCAGTGTATATCTGCAGTACAGATGAAGTCATTTTCAACTATGTAGCAAGACAGGGAGAAAAGAAGGATGTTAAATTTGGGGCATTTGAACGGAAAGGGATCCTAGTCATCACGAAATCCAAATTCGTTTTGTTACAGATGAGAACAGCGGGGCGCAGAAGGGCTGGCTATTTGGTACCTTTCTCACATAAGGTCTCTGGTGAGTGGAAGAGTAAACCTGGAATGCCCTGTCTTCTCAACTAGAATAAAGGGAGTACTCACTCTTGTCCTATTTTTGTATGTATGTTTATTTTTATGGGATAAAGTTTACAAACCATAAAATTAACCCTTTTAAACTGAATGATTCATTTGTACAACCACTGCCTCTCAAAACATGTTTACCACTTGAGAAGAAAACCCTGTCCAATTAAGCAGTTACTCCCCAATTCCCCAGCCCTGATAATCACTAATCTGCTTTCAGTCACCATGGATTTACCCATTCTGGATATTCCCTATAAGTAGGATCAGAGGATATGTGACCTTTCGTGTCTGGTTTATTTCACTTAGTAATATGTTTCCCAGATTCATCCAGGTTGTATCTTCTATCAGTACTTTGTTTCTTTGTATGGCTGAGTAGTATTCCATTGTATGGATAGACTTCATTTGTTTATCCATTCATAAGCTAATGGACATTTGAGTTGTTTCCATCTTGTGGTTATTGAGTGCCTGCTTTCAATTCCCTTGAATATTTACTTAAGAGTGGAATTGCTAGGTCCTATGGTAATTCTATGTTTAACTTTCTGAGGAACTGCCAGACTGTTTCCCAAAAGGCTGCACCAGTTTACATTCCCACTAATAATATGGGAGAAAGCCATCATGGCCTTTTTTATTTCTCATGAAAACTGTCTACATTTCTTCTGTCCCTTCAATGTCCTGCCATACTTGAGGCGGCCTCCCTGAGTAATTTTCTGTGTTTTCGCCTTGCCATATCATCGACAGATTATCATTACATTGTATGACTTCAGTGTGGGCAAGGGCTATCTTATTTATTAATTTATCAAACAAATACTTTGTAACACCATATTCTAGCACACTGCTAAAAGGTGTATGTACAAACATTACTTTGATTCATTTTTATGGCATTGCAGAGAAATAGGTACTACTATTATTCCCCATTGTGAAGATGATAAAAATGAGGCATAGAGCGGCTAAGGAACTTGTCCAAGATCACATAATGAGAGAGTAGTACAATGACAGACAAAATCTGAAAGATTCCAATATGGTAAGATCAGGGGATAAAAATCATTTTGAGCCACTGGCTTGGCGTGGCAATGTACACACACACACTCTCTCTCTCACTTTCTCTCTCTTTCTCTCTCTCTCTCTTTCCCTTCTCTTCATTATAACACTCTCACCTGCAATGACAATTTTAAGTTTCCTTACTTAACGATAGTTGATGCAAAAGCGAGATAAGCAAAGCTTACCATAAACTAGCTGACTATATTAGGAAGAGTCTTCTAAACACAAATTAAGATTTACTCCTTTTTCCAATCCAATCATGGCCTAGTGTTTCCAGGAATCACACATTCCAGTGATGTACAGTCTACTGAAAGTAGTCGTTGGTAATGATCCACACCTCGGTCTGCTGGGTTGCACGGCTCACCCCTCAGGACACAAGAAGTACATTTAATTTAAAGGGAGCTGGTCAAACAACGGGACAGTGCTTGAAGGGAATGTATGCTTGAGTCCTCTGCCATGAACTGGGCATAGCAGTGAACTGAGAGGGGCATGACTTTGTAGAAAGAGGCATCTGATTATGTCCCATTCCTTGTGGAGTCCAGCCATCTTCCTTTTTTCTAAATCTAAAAGGGATGGCAAAGAAAGTGACTTTCTATATTGGTTCTTAATTATTTCTAAGCATATAGACAAGTTTAAGCATCTCTCGTTAGGTCTTTGATAAGTCTGGCCATGTACAGATTCTGGGAAGTGCAAAATGTCAGGAATATTCATTAATATTTTCCAATTCAACTCTTATTTAAACTGAAAATGTCTAAAAAGCATTTACTATGGGGAAAAACATTACAAAAACATGGCATTGATCATAAAAATACAACAGTCAAGTTTATATTAATGTGGAATATTTGACAGAACCTTTAATTCTTAATTTTATAAAACCTTTCACAAAGTTTTTTTCCATTCATTAGAATTTCACATCTTAATGTGTCTTATTTAAAATAAGCTTTTTATTTCAAAATAGTTTTTGATTTACAGGGATGTTGATAAGATTTATACAGTTTCCCTTATTGATATGTGACATTAGTATGGTACGTATGTCACAATTTATGAACGAATATTGATACATTATTAACTAATGTCCTATTGTATTCAGATTTCCTTTGTTTTTACCTAATGGCCTTCTTCTTTTCCAATATCCTGGTGAAACTGCACGGTGGTTAAAATTAGTTCATAACGTTTTCAGGAAAGTATGTGCCAAGTCAGTCTTTTCAGCCCTTTAGCTCCTGCAGAGAGATTCCCCAGTGTAGGAAGGAATGGATACTGACAGAACACGGCTCCTTCCCTTCCTAACAGCCCACTGTGGTGGCTGACCCTTGGTAGCACTACTGGGAGGCCCTCTCTGTATAGCCGGAGGTCTCAGGTTCAGGTTCTGATCCCTCTCCCCTCTCTGGCCTGGTGCCGGGAAGAGGGAGTGCTCCAAAGCCCGGGTTTACTGTCCCAACAGACCTCTACTTTTGTCCACATATTTGTCTCCTCCCTAGATGCAGAGAAGGAGCTTCATTGGTCTAAGGCAATAGGTCTCAAACTTCAGCATCCATCAGAATCACCTGGCAAGCACCGCAAATTGCTGACCCCAGAGTATCTGAACCAGTAGGTCTGGATGGGCCAGAAATTTGCATCTCTAACAGTTTCCCAAGAGCAGCTTCTGCTGGTGGGGGCAGGAGGACATACTTTAAGGTCTGCTTTTCTAGGCCAATCAGTTCAAGGCATTATCCTGGTGACTGTTAGTCTGGGGATGGGGAGGTGATCTAAACCAGCCTAATCCAGTGGTTCCCTGCCCTGGTTGTACACTATAATCGCTTGGGAGCTTCAAAAAACTACCTCCAGCTGAGCCCCCCACCCCAGACTAATAAATTAATATTTCTAGATGTAAAGCCTAGGTATCAACGGTTAAGAAATAAACTAGTAAACAAACAAACAAACAAAAGAAAAAGAAAACAATAGCAACAAATAACTAATTTAAAAAGCACTTCTGGTGATTTTAATGTACAGCAGTATTGAGAACCACTGGTCTGCACGAACAGAAAAAATGAATTGATACTGAAGGGAGAGGTCTCTGTTTTCTTTCCTGCTGAATGTGGAGAAAGGAAGCAGGCAGCTCTGTGGCCTCTGGCAGCCATCTAGTCACCGTGAAGGGAGCCAGTCTCTGGATAAAGCCAACACTAAGAAAGGCGGGACCGGTGTTGAAAGGACTTGGGACCTTGATGACATCACTGAGCGGCTTATCTCACTATTCTGGGATCCTGTCCTACCTCTGGACTTCCAGTTATGTGAGATAATGCCTTTCTTCATTTCTAAAGCCAATTTAAGTCACAGTTTTCTGCTACTAGTAGTCAAAACCATCCTAACATAATGTCAAAGAAATGGTCACCCTGTGGCCATAATAAATAGGTCTACTCTTAAAGGCACCTTGTCTCCATGTCACCCCTTCTACACACATCAGAGGATCAGCTTTCTCATCAGAAGTCTGACTCATGGAGAGAGACAGGACAGCAGATGGTTATGGTGCAGCCGGTGGCTGAAGCTCCTCTCCGCCTCTGGACTGTGTGTTTCCAACTCTAAGATTCTACAAAGAGTGTTTTCTTCTCCCCGACAAAGGAAATGAACAGGATAGGAAAAGACCTGGCATTTTACCTTACATTTAAAATAATTAGTTTTCTCTTTCTGCCTAAGCAAATAATCTCATACTAGTCAAACTGGAGGTTATAATTGTACTCTTTATAAACTGTTTTCTTAAATTGCAAATTCATTTTTAAGCAATAATTCCTTTTTTATATTTATAATAGGAAAATGTTAGCAGACCATAAATATTCAACACTGGGAGCTAGCTGGAACAAAATAAATGTCCAGAAAATGTTTTATTGCAGAAATTTAGTACAATGGGTTACAAAACTGAATGCAGAGTAAAGGTCCATTTTTGAGAGAGAGAGAGAGACCCCAAGCTGTTATTGATGATTGTTTCTTGGAAGTGAGAATATGGCAGTATTTAATGTTCTGTTTGTACGTATTTTCTAATTTTTTCTCTAATAGGCATATATTGCTTTTGTAGAAAGAAAGAAATATATATTTTTCAAGATTATGGGATTCATCGGCTTGTTGGCGCTAAGTACCATTCCCGCTATTCTGTGCACTGCTTTGTTAGAGATGGCTGGAATCCTGTGACTTGCCTTTCCCAGACTCCCTTGCCAGCTGGCCGAGTTAGATGCTGCCAGTGGGAAGCACTGGTGGGAAACTGGATGAAATGAGGGAGACCCCCTGAAAAAAAAAAAAAAAAAGAAGAAGAAGAAGAAGAAGCTTCTGGCAGTAGCTGTGGCAGGGAATCAAGAGCTGAGGGCTCCAGTAGCCTTCAGCAGTTTCAGCAACAGCATCAGTGGCTGGGGCATTGGCCAGTTGCAACAGCATCAGCAGCTTCACACAGTGTCGGTTGCCAGACACATTACCACGCTTTTTATCTCCCCAGCCTCACGAGTGCTCCTGACTTCCTGCAGTTGCTCACCTCTAGGTTACCACGCCTTCCCCTTTTTGTTTCTCCAACCTTCCCAACATTTTTGTAAATACTAGTCATCGAAAACATTCTAACATTCCAATTTCCTTAGGTTAAATTCCTTCTGTTGGAAATACTTAGAATGATTTCTATTTTCCCAACGGGACACTAGCTGTTATGCCTATGTACTCTCAGAGGTTCCTACATCAAATTCACCCACAACGCCTCTCAACTCTACTGCCAATTGTAACTGTAGCCACTCCTCCCTATCCCCCCTGCCACCACCAGTCCAGGCCACCGTCATCTCCCTTGTGCCAGCCACACCACGATGGTCTTCTCTCAAGTCTCCCTACTTTTACACTTGCCCCACATCAGTCCGTTCTCTACGCAGAAGCCAGAGCAACCTTCCTTAGGCACAGATAAGATGGTGTGACTCTCCTTTATAAAACTCCTGCACTTTAAATAAAATCCAAACTCATTAACATGGCGCATGGGGCCTCGTCTTCGTCATTCACTGTGATCCAGTCACACTGCTTTTCTTTCGGTGAAACCAGCCAAGCTCTTTCCTACCTCCGTGATGCTGCATATGATATCTTCACCTTGGAATACACTTTTCCCTATAAGGTAGCTTCTTCTAGTCATTTCCTACATGTTATTTCTTCAAAACAGCCCTCCTTGTCATGCTATCAAAAGTAGTCATTGCCCACCTCAGCTTTTTGTCTACTTCCCTGATGGTACCTATCAAAACTTGGCTTTTTTGTTCATATAAATAAGTCTGTTTTATGTCTACTTTTCCCAAAGTTTGAGGGCAGGGATGTGTTCACTAGAGTATTTCCAGCACCCAGCACAGTGACTGACGCAAATAATATGTTCACTATACACTGAACAAATGTACTGTATACTTAGCTGTGTTTCTACCTTTATGTGCAGAAATCAAGGAAGTCAGATTTATTTCAATAAATTCTTAATTGTTGGATGTTTAAATTATGTTTCCCTAGAGACTAAGCCAAAAGTTAATGAAAATCTTAAAAGTAGAAAGAAAAAAATAAACATTTTAGAAAAACAGACCAAATTGTTAAAAGATAAAGAGCTGAAAACTCTTCCCATGACATAGTAGTAAAATGTTCTACCAAATCTGATTTGGTTCAAATTCTTCTGTTGACATATTTGCTTTTGCCTAAATTTATTTAATTCCATTCGCTACAACTGATATAGTTATCCAAGCCAGGTTCTGAGTCACTTTTAAGGCTATGTGTGGGACAAGCGGAGAATTTCACTTCGGATCAGATCTCATTCTTGAAACACTGTTGGCTCTTGAGTTCTTGAACCCTTTAGTTAAGCATTCGTTCATTGAGTCGGTTGGTCAACCAGTATCTTGTTGCATGCTTTCCATGTGCCAGACTCTGTACCAGGTTCAGGATACAGAAGTAAACAGATAAGGCAGACAGAATTCCTGGGCTTCTGAGGCCTTCATGCAAAAGGGAGACAGATAGTCGACAAGCAGGCACATAAATAAGCACAGTAATTTCACGTAGTGATTAAGTGCTGTGAAAAAAAAATACAACAGCGGAATGTGGTAAGTGCTAGAAGGGCACCATCAAGTCACTGGTGGGAAAAACCTTGCCTGAGACCACAGAGTTACAAAACGGGAGCCATCTGCGGCCATACCACCATGAATGTGCCCGATTTCGCGTGATCTCGGAAGCTAAGCAGGGTCAGGCCTGGTTAGTACTTGGATGGGAAACCACCTTGAAATACTAAGTGCTGTAGACATTAAAAAAAAACAAAAACAAAAAAACAACAAAAAAACAGGATCCAGCAGGGCCACACTGAGACTTTAGAGGCCTTAGATACTGCAAGATAATGATATCCTCCCTCCTTCTCTCCATTACCACCCCCCACCCCAACTCCCAGGTAATTTAAAATAGATAAAAACAACCAAGGCTTAAAATAAGTGCAAAGACTGTTAACAAATTTCTGATCCTCTCACCTCCCAACCCTCACTCCCATCCCCGCCCCACTCCCCACTCCGATGAAAACTACTTGAATATTTTTGGGGAAATATCTAAAATCAAATTCATTCCAAAATATTTTCCCATTGTTAGGGCTCTTTCTTTGCTGGTTCTCCAAATACATGTTTAATCAATTTACTGAGTTATCTCATATTTGGAGCCATCTATGCAAAAGTCTGAGGAAAGAACATTTCAGGAAGAGGGGCAAGAATAAATACAAAGACTCTGACATGAGAACTTGGTACGTATAGCCCATGGGCCAAATACAGTTTTATTGGAGCATGGCTGTGCCCATTCTATGTGTATTGTCTGGCTTCTTTCACACTTGCACAGACCTGAGAGTAACTTTAACTTTGTTTTACTGAAGCCTATCATGCAGTACAACAACACAGTAGACCCAGGTCGGGCAAAACCTAAAATATTATGTAGCCCATTACAGAAAAAGTTTGTTAGACCCTGGGGTTATTTGTATATTCATTCATTCATTCATTCATTCATTCATTCATTTTTGAAATAAGATCAAGAGCTGTTGGGGACTTTTCAGCTGTGCAGGGAGAATGATCTCATTTTCCTTTTATAAAGATGACTTTGTAGCTGTGTAGAGAATGGTTGGGGCAGGAGGAGAATGGACATGGCAGAGACCGGGTAGGAACTCTGATGGGAGTTGGGGTGAGATGCTGGGGCTTGGCCTTGCGTGGGAGCAGTAAGCATCAAATCTCCTGAAGGGCCAAACCCTTCCGTAGTTCCAACAACACAGGTTTACTTTTCTCCTAAAAGGGCTTTAGGTGTCCTTCTGCACAGTGTCCAGCTCTTTCCACTGGAAAAAAATGCCTTTGAGCCTTTCTGTCTGACTAATCTTATTCAAGAGGCCTTTGATGTGCTTTTGCCCAACTGCTGGCCTTTGTAGGAACTTCCAGAACTTTAGGGAATGAAAAAAGGACTGTATAATAAACCTGACAAGCTCAATGATGGAAAGTCACCTCACAGGTTGATCTGATTATAAATTCCTAACTGGGCATATCATGGTGGGTAGTCACACCCCAGGCCTGGAACTTCCCTTGTAGCTTTATCTTGGCCTTAAGCAATCCCTGCCCTTATTCTTGTGTATCTGGGTTATTACACCTTTGAAATGCTGGACTCTTTGGAGGTGTAACCACATGATCTTGTTGCCCCTACACCATCCTTATTTGCCATAAATGTTAAATGTTAACTATCCTGTTAACTATCCTGTTTTCCAATCATGGACATTTCTCTGCCTTGCTTTCCCCTGCCATCTTAATCTACCCCCAATGGATTTCATATAATCTTCCTTACATTCCCTCCTTTCATTCCAAATGTATAAAAAGAGCTGCACAACTGCCATTTTCTGGAGCATCTTCTCAATCCATTGAGATCTTGCCTCTAGGTACGTCCTTGGTCTGGCTCACATACACTCATGAAATTTTCTGCAGGTTTGGACATTCTTACATTGACAGTTTGCCATCCCATTGAGTTCCCAGATGTGTATGTCCCCCAGAGCCTCTGCCAGCCAACAGAGCCATAAGTTGCATGTGGTGGGTGCTGATGTCATTCTCCAGCTTCGCCTGATAACGAGCTAGTGAGAACCCCAGGAGGATAAAGGCAGAGTTCAGGTGTTGTGCCCCCTCTGCTCCTTATCACAAGGCAGAGTCTCCTGGGGCTTTGCTCATGTGCCTACCTGTGGGGACTTTCCTGCTCAAGAGCTGAGACTTTCTCCAAAGCAGACCTGTGTCACTTTAGTGTGACCCACAGCAACCTGGCCTCTCTTCCCTAACTGGAGAGCTCCAAGTCTGCAGCTCGTCCGGTGGCTCTCTGGTTCTGCTCTGCACCTGCTTTCTTCTCCAGCATTGGCTCTTACTGGGAAGAGGAGTGGGTTGGGGCTGTGGATAGTGATGGAGGTTGGCGTTTATGACAAAATTTCCTTGATTGATCGAGAGTGGCTGGGTTTGGCCAAATCTGTTTTGTTCACTCTCGATACATAACTGTAGTCAAGGTTCAGTTCAATTTTGAAAAAATAACTTTCTTTCCTCGGGTCACTGTGGATGTGAGTCGGAATCTTCATTGTGGGGACTGCCCTAAGCCGCCTTCGTTTTATAAGTCTGAAGGCAAATCAGCTACGACAGAACCTGGAAGTCACCACAAAATGATATCAATAATAAAGAAAGCTTTATAGAGTGTTTTTAGCTATTTGTATTTTTTACAAAGAAGGACAGAAAGGCGGAAGAAGGGAGGGAGGGAGGGAGGAAGACTTAGGAGAGTAAATGGAATACAGTGGAGCCTCTCCTCAGTCCACCCCTTCACTTTTTTTTAATGTGGTTTAAAAAGACCAAACACACTGTGTCATTTCACTTCTTGATTTATGCGTCAGTAATCTTTCCTGTCAGCCTGGTTTACTCCCCACCCTCAAAATTTCTCCATACCTCCACAGCAGCATGTGTTTGCCTGACAACTGGCAAAAAGAAGTCGAACGGAGAGTGAATAGCCAGGTGAATTCTAAAAAGGTGAAAACTATTTAGAGGCGGTTTGCCTCCAAGAAGACTGATCGGCTGAGAGCATGATCTGGGAACTTCGGTATATTGCCATCTTCTTGTTAAACACGAGGTGAATAGTAGCTGTGTAGGAAAATGAAACAGCTCTGGAATTAGGACGGTGGTCCGAGCTTCTCTGGGCACCTCAAGGGCTAAGAGAAATTGACTGACGAAAGCAGGGAGGTGCTGTGAAATGGATTTAGGCCACTTGGACTAGCTTCAGAGGTTAGTCTTCCTCTGTGAGTAAGGATGGTTTGGGGTTCCTACGGAGAAGTATGTGTGTGGCGGGGAGGGCTGTGCGGGATTGGGGATTTGCGGGTTGAACACCGACCAACCAGGTAGTAGTGACTCTCAAAGGGTGGAGCACATCAGAATCACCTATGGAACTTTTCCAAACTCTCGCATTTGATCCACCCGTGTCGCCAACTCCACTCACACCTCATATCCCACCATATCCTCCTCGTTCCCTCAGGTAGAATGAACCTCTGTTACTGACAAGCACAACCATCTCCCAGGTGTGTCGAGGCCAGAAGTGTGTATCCAGGTTTTGTGAAGCCTGAAGATGATACAATTTGAGGGCACCTCTTTAAAGAAAAACTACAAAATAACAAATATAAAATGCCTGAAACCCAATACAAAATGCACTCGAAGAACTCCAGTGCCACAAAGAGATCCCCCCCATTCTTTTTAATACCCGATATTGTTTTATTGTATGATTGCATTATAATTTATTTATTTATTACCCTAATGATAGACCCATATATTGTTTCCAAGCCTCTCACTATTGTGTAAAACACCACCAGTGGTACCTTTGTATATATGTATCAATTTCCATGCTTGGGAGCCTATCTGTAGGGCACATTTCTAGAAGTAAAAATCACCGGGTGAGAGGGTTTGTGCATCTGTAATTTTGATAAATATTATCAAATTCCTCTTTATAGAAATTATTCCAGTTTACACTCCTACCAACAGGAGACGAGGGTACCCGGCCCCCATACCATTGCTGATACAATAGTATTACTGTTTTATCTTGGCTAATCTGCTAGATGAAACAGTCTCTTTCCCCCCCACCCCCTCATCATAAGTGAGTTGGAGTTTGAGTACTTTTTCATGTTTGAGCAGTATATGTAGGTTGCTTGTTTGGTAAACCGTTCATATCCTTAGCCCCCACCCCCACCCCTTTTTTTTTCATTAGACCAATAACCCAATTGGTCTTTTTCTTATTGAATTGTAAAAAACCTTTATATTTTATGGAAATTAGCCCCGTAATATGTAATATGCAAATATTTTTCCCAGCTTTTTAATTGGTCTTTAACTTGGCTTGTAGCATTTTGCTATGAGAATTTTTTAACGTCGTCGAATTCGGCCTTCCCAGAGAAGGTTATTTGCTGTGGTGGTTGGGAAAGGCGGCTCTAGAGAGGCTTGAGCTGAAACCTGAAAGGTCTAACGTGTATCTATTTGTGCAAGTGTCTCATGCAAAGAGCAGGAGACAAGAGCTCTAGTCAGAAGGCTCTCAGGCAGGAACATGCTGGGTGTCTTAGAGGAACTGAAAGGAACCCCAGCAAACAGCACACAAGAATCGCCAGAACTAGACAGGGCCCAGATCAGGAAGGTTCTGAAGGCCAGGAAAGGGGCACGAGTTAGCCTTAGGGCCTCAGAGGGGAACCCAAATCAAAGGGGAAAATGAGAGAACAGTGACTGTTGGCTCTACGTATTATTAGATGAACATTGTAATAATTATCACTGCCCAGCGTGTAATGGGCTCCAAGAATATTCATCGGTGTTTCTGTCCCTGAGTTTTTCAGGCAGAAGTATAACACAGCTGGGCAGAAACACTAGCAGAAACTCTAGCATTAGATAGGGGTTCGAGTCGGTGACATTCATCATATATACCCCTGCTTTTCTCTTTCCTCATGGCTTCTCTCCTCTTTTTCCATTCTTAAATTTTTCTTTCTCCCTTTCTCTCTTCCGTCCTTCCTTCTTTCCCACCTCCCTTCTTTCTATTCTTCCTTCCTTTCTCCTCCTTCTTCCTCCCACTTCTCTCTCTTTTATCCTTTCCAATGTGATAGTACTGCCAATGGTTTATTCTTGGCTCCACTGATAGCGTTAAAGGCCAAGGAGATATAACATTTACATGAAAATAACTTTCTATGTTCAGTGACGCCTTATAGCTAGGCCATGCACGTAACTGGCACTGGAACCCTCTCCGACCCAGGAGTCCCTGAGGGTAGAAAACTACATCTTTCTCCTCCCATGTTATAGGCCTGTACAGACACAGATCCACTGGGTGCTCAATAAACCCATGATATTAATATGCAGTCACAGGCTGTTTCTGCAAAATGACTAACTGCAGATGGCATGGTTTCCTTTTAACAGCTGAGCTCTAGGAACAGTGAGGACAAAGACTGGCCGGGACAGGTAATAGATCTGAGAGCATTCCCCATAGGTGAGGTAGAGTCCCAATTGTGGATGGGCTCACTAAGTCAGAATGCAGTGGAGAAGGCGCCGAGGAGCAAGAAAAGAAAGAAAACATCCATGACATTTCTAGCATAGGAACATCTTCAAAACTCTAGGCTGACATTGTCACACAATACCAGATTTGGAGAGAGGCCAGGTTAGGATCTGAAACTGAGATGGGAAGACAACAAGACAGAGAAGACAGATCAAACTGCTTTCAGAACCTAGCCAGAACAGAAGTAGCCCAGTAGGGGACTTGGGGAAGAGGGACAGAGAGGCGTTTACAGCAGTGAGAGACTTTGCTAGGTCAGATATCGCTAAGTGCTATACCTCTTTTGCCTAGCTTAATTTCACAGCAACTCTACAAGTTATAAATTATTGTTTTAGTTTTATAGTTGTGGAAACTGAGACTAAGAAAAGTCAAGTGACTTCCCCAAAGTCACGTATCTGGTAAGTGATAGTGCCGGGATTTACATCCAGTCTGATTCCAACACCTCCCTTCTTTTACTCCGTTCAGAAAAAAAAGTGAAGTTCCCCTGTTACCACAAAGACTTGGCCGGGCAGCCCAAGGAGAGACTGGAAGGTGCCCAGGTGAGTGTATGATGTGCCTTTAGGTGAACCGGACCAGCAGATATGCTCTGTTCTTGGCAGAAGCAAGAAAAAGAGAACCGCAGTTACAAGTTTATTCACCTTCTCTCCCCAGCCAAGTCAACATCACGTTTGTTCTAGGGTCATCTTTTATTTAAACAATACCTTCATGTCTCGTTTCTTCAAAGGAAGACATCAATGTGCTGTGCTTGGATGCGCAGATTTCTTTCCAATTTCTCATTTTCCTGAGGCCACATTCTCTTGCCTCATTTCTCTTCTACATGTAGCAACTACACTAATTTGGCCTTGGAATCCTCCACAAAGAAGGAAAACACCAAATAGGAAAATAAATCCTAAAATGCTTCTTTTTCACCCACCATGAATATAGTTGGAGATGGGAGTGGTCCTGCTTCAAACACATTGCAGCACAATTAGATACACGGGCATGAGGAATCCTGAATTTTATGATTTTCTCTGTTTACATTACAAAATATATCAAATACAAGAACAAAGGCAAACATTTGCAAATGGGGAAGATGGGTAAGCAGCCAAGAAAATACTGGAAAACGGGAGCTGGTTTTCTGCTTTTAAGAAATGGATGAAAGCATTCCACATGACTCCTTGCCTACCATATAATTTTCTTATCAGTGGATACATAAAGTGTATCTTAGTGCTTTAAACTATAGCTTTATGCTGTAGTGCTGGAACAAGTGCAAACAAGAAAGAAAAAAATTGTGGAACGTGGAAACTATTCTTTATGTAAATACCAAATTAGAGAATACCAAAAACCAGTAGAAGATGACAGTGCCAGCTGACTTATGACTAGGCCCTCAAAGACGTTTCTGCTTTCTAAGGCTTTGCATTTCAGCCTCTGTCTTATCCACTATTAGCCATTGTAATTGCAGCTATGCCACTCACTTGGTAAGTGTGTGAGACTTTGAGCGAGTCACTTCCCCTCGCTGGGCCTCGAGATTCTCACCTACTAAGTGAGGGGCACAGGATTCTCCAGATACTACCTCCCATGGTTCAGTGCAAACTGTACATCTCACAGCCTTTTCTCATTCATTTTATGGTCTAAGCTAGAGCTGCTGGATTTGGAAATAACGCTAGCATTCTGTAGGGGAAGGAGGTGCATCTGGTCTTCTGTACTTTTCTTGAAGTAATATACATACACTCTGTGCATTAAACACCCACTATCACCCAGGCAAGGGTCCTTCTGCACCTTCTCCTTAAGGGGCAGGCAGGACTATTGGCTCCATAATATGATCACATGACTCAGGTATCATAAAAGCTAGTTATCTTGTGAACCAAAATACCATGACTCAATTTTATTTAAAATCTTTTTTTATGAGCAAAATATTTGCGTAGTTACAAGCAAATCATCTCATGGAATTTAGTTCTTTTTTTGAGTTGCCTCATTTTTTTAGTTCACAATTATTTTCCCTTTACCTTTGACACCAATGATATTAATAGCAGTAAACTGTTAACTGAACCTACATTTCTGTAACTTTTGCTGTGCGCATTTATGTGATGACCCTCGATGCTTAGTTAGAAAATGTGAAATCCCCTAAGAGCAGGTTTCCACAAGACAAACCACTCTTGAAAACAAATTAGAAGTTTTTGTCTTTAATTCTTGTTTTAGACTTGTTCTAAACATGCAAATTTATTTCCAAGTTGATTCAATCTGCCATCTCTAAATCTTTAGGGAGAATTACAGAAATGGAGATAAAATCTTGGTAATTTATGCAATTTTATCACTTCTACTGATCCCATAAAAAGACTCCATCTGTCAAATTATCTTCTTTTTTAAAAAAAAAAAAAAACCTTTTATAATTTTCTTTATATGGGAATGTTGAAAACGAGTAGTTTAAGTATCTGTGTCATGAAAACTATTGACGCTCCAATAAAATCTGTTCTTTCTAAATTATCTGTTCTTTAGCCTCTTTTGAAAGGAAACTTCAGCTTCTATCATTTGTTTATAATTTGCTTGTGCAGCTTGGGATTTATTGCTTTCGGTGAATGTATTATGGCATGTTTGAGAAGTGTAGAATAAAATATTCTTCTGTTAACATATTCTGTGATTTGGATTCCAATCCATAATCAGTACATCTTTCTTTTTAAAATTCCTGCTGTCTTGGTTTTATTGAAGCACAAGTAGTAAGCATAAAAAAGAGGAGAAACCTAGCTGAGTCTCATCTTTGGTCATATATTTTAGACCTCGTTTCTGTAATCACAGGCTGTGTGAATGACAATGCACCTGAGCGCCTGAGCTCCCTCACCACCACCGTGAATTTTCCGATTTCTAATCTTAATCGGGCTCTCGCTGAGCTAATCTTTGTTAGCTCTCTCATTCTCTCAATGACCATGCCAGATCTTCACTTTTAAGGCTCCACCTAGAATTGTGAGATAAAATACAGAATGCCCCGTAACATTTGAATTTCAGTTAAACAACAAATAATTGTTAGTGTTAATTCGTCTCATATTTAACAAGTCTCCTATTTGGATCTGAGGAATCTGGCAATCCTCCTCCTAACCTCCCTTTCTCTCACAGCCAACTTTGTCTCATGGGGAAGTCTTTAGCAAGAACTCCCTCAACTTCCTACCAGCTCCTCTTCCAACTGACCTCCCTTAGGATACCCTCTTATCTCTCTCACCCCAGTAAGTAGTCTTTGCAAGACCGGCTTCCACATTGAGCTCTTGACCACCTCTTTCTTGGCCAACTCCTGTGTAGGAAGTCCCGACACAGAACTGCAGAGCCAGAGGCTATACTGCAGCATAAGTGCATCCTACAGAACCCAGAACTGGATGCATGTGTTTAGTGGGGGAGAAGCAGGCTTGAAATGTATGGAGCCAGAAGCTAGTCTATGGAAAACTCTTATGAAATTTACAGCTTCCATAGGAAAGAAACCTGATAGTTTTCCCAGATTTGACAACAGTCTTAAACATCTACATGGCATCATTAATAATTATTCTGATGCTAAAAATAACCCTTTGTAAGCTACCTATTTTTTAAAGTGTAAACAATTATGCTAAAGGAAAGATCGAATTAGCTTTCTATTTATTCTATGGAAAGTGATAATTACAAAATCATTGTCAAATGAAGAGGTGATTAAAAACTAGGAAGTCAAACATTGAGGGGAAAGGTATGTTAGAGGTATTTAAAAGAGTTATTATATTATTATTATTATTATTATTATTATTATGTGACTCTAGATTTTGTGTTGCTTGTGATATTTGTCTACTTTTTAAATTTTGAATTTATTGTCACTTTTCTCACTCTAAATAAATATTTATTTTTGTACCTTATTTGTATTTATAATTTTGTGGGGGTTTTTCTTAAAATGGTCCCCACTGTAGGGTGAACTCTGAGGTCCCATTCAAACCTGGATTCATCCCTTTGTGGAGAAATGCTGGAACAGGAATGCACCTGAGCCTTCATCAGTCGAGAAAACCCACAGAGCCCACAGCAGGTGAGAAGGGGAGTGAACAATGGATCTAGAAAATCCACTGAGGGGAACAAGCAGGGAACTTGCTGAACTGCAGAAATGATAAACAACTGCCTTCTTGGCAGTTCTTCACACATTGCTGGAGTTCTTCTCACTGACGAGTCAGGTTCCTTTTGGGAGAAATGGTTTCTCTTCCTTGGCTCAGCCCTTGAGTCATAGTCCTCAGGATTCTGTCCTATCCTTCCCTCTCTACTCTACACAATTAAAAATTAGCTAATAATCTTACTTATTTCCATGTTTATAATCAACACCTATAGTCTAACAGTGTTCAACTCTCCTTTGCTGGGACTGACTTCTCTCTCTCACTTCGGACTCATGGGGAACTCTCCTGAGCATTTTCCAGCTCAGGGGCCACTCCAGCAGCCTCCTTCCCAGGCATCCATCTGGTATCATGTGCTCTTGCCCCTTACCAACAGTTGGTTGGGTCAAGGGCAGTCATCTAATCCAAGTGGGTCAATCAGGGTCTCTTTTTCTATAAATTTGGAATTGGGAGAGAGAGGGCAAAAATCAATAAACTTCCTTCTTCAAAGAGCTGGAGGTATAAGAGCAAGTAAGGTTGAGCCGCAGGGTGAGCCCCTCTCCTGGCAGAGAATCAGGAGAGGCCAGTGTGCAGGGAAAGAGAAGAATGAGCCGACGTGCAAGGAGAAGCAGGGAAGACCCACAGCAAGAACATTCACCCAGCTTTCCAGGTCTCTGTGTCAGAACCTCCCCAAAACCCCACTGGCAAGACATCTCTGTATTCCCTTAACAAATTTCTTGTGTTAGCTTAAGTTAGCATGAACTGATTTCTATACCAGTAACCAGAAAAGTACTTCTAATAACTGTTAGATATAGCCTCTAGGTAATATTGAAAACTCAATTAATCAATCCAAAAGCACTACCAAACAGGATTCTCTTTTCCAAACAGAGGAAATCCTGCTAATGGAACTCATTTGAGGGCATCTGAGAATTTGTCTCTCGGTAGAATTTGTGGAGCTCAATTCAATTAGATTACAGAAAATTTTACTGTTAAATATCATGTCAGCTTCATCATAGTCATTTGGGTCACAGTCCAGCTGTTGTTTTACAGATATATAACTTTGTGTAAATTGGATTTCCCTATTGAAGACTGAGATTATTCTGACTTTTCCTGGAGTGGTAGGATGAGCTTCAAATTGATCAAAATTATCCTTATGAGGTTTATTAATAATAATTACAGGAAATATTTTCTCACATGGCATATCATACTGGAACATATGCAGATAAGCCCTTATTTAAATTTGTAAAGAGCTGTCTTTACCTAATGATGCAACAATATAGTATTGTTTTGATAACCACCTTTTTAAAAAATGACTACAACTGCATCTTAAAGAGCTTAAAAATGTAAAGAAAAATAGATTCCCATAGTGTAAGCTGTGTGGTAGAGTGGTTAATTTAAAAACTTTTCAGGAGAGGGAAACTTTTAAAACTCTGTTTATAAGATGTATGTACTAGAATATTTATTGCAACATTATCTAAAAATTAGAAACAACCTAAATGTCCAACAATGGGATATGTTGGTTAAATAAATTACAGGATTCTATGTAGCTACTTTAAAAAATGATGTAGGTTTATAATTATTGATATGGAAATATATTCAGTGGGAGAAAAATATTATAAAACAGCAGGTTTCAATCCCATTTTTGTAAATATATTCATATGTACATACATACATACATGCATATATATTGTATGAATCTGAAATTTCAAATGATATATATCAATATGTAAATGGCAATGTTATTCTGTGTATAAAGGAAATATGGATGAATTATTTTAATTCCTATATTTTTGTATTACCTGGGTTTTTTGTTTATAATGCACACACATTACCTTCATAGTTAGAACTAATAGTCACGTTATTTTCATTTTGAAAACTCTCTTTACTTCTGAAGGGTAGAGTTAAAGAAGTTTAACATCAAAGGGACAGTAGAGGCTTCCCTGATCCAACTCCCTCCACTACCATCCTTCCAGAAGTTTCTGACAGATAGTCACCCAGACTTAATTCATGGGCAATTCATTATTCTCCAAGTATAATAAGATAATTCAGATGACAGCAGAATTCCATTTAAGACAGGAATAGAGTTTAGAAAAATACAGACTACTCTGGGGCCCTGGGGAAAGGTGAGAATCCAAGAGGATGATATATACCCATGCTTGGGTGCTCTGTATGATACAAGGAGAATAATTTGTGTTTTTCCTGAAAAGAGTGGAGGAGAGAATGCAGGGAGTGAGGAGAGAGTGCATTCAGCAGGAGGGAGGGTGGCTGGGATCACGGCAGCCACCTCTGAGAGGGGTTGGCAGGAGGTCTCTGCCCAGTGCACCATGTAACTCTTTTTTGGGTTATTTTTCTGTGCTGTTAACAGCTCCTTGCCTCTTCCACTTTGCTTTCTCCTGCTATAAATTTGTGTGTGTGTGTGTGAAAATCAAAGTTGAGGTGAGTTTAATAACTGGACTGGCATACTACCAAACAGACATAGCACAACTGAAAGCAGGCGCCTAGGGTCAGCTTTAACCACAAAGAAAGAACTTGTCATACTCTTGGAGACAGCTCCGGACTTTGACCCGGTAAAAAACGGTGGGATGAGGAGGGTAAGTCCATTTTACCTAGATTTCCACTGGCAGAGGCCCTAGGCGACATCTGGGTTACACACACAGATCTTTCCATTGTTTCACAGCTATACTTCTGCCTCATGGCAACTCAAAATTGCTCTGTATCTCCATTCCTTTGGTCCTACACTGTAACAACACAGAATCAGTTTAATCCCTGTTCCAAATGAAAGATAAAAGAAAGATGATACCCTTGAAATATTAAACCAAAGTAATTTTCATTCCCCATTAGTGGTGTTGTCCTATGACCCCTCACTCATTGAATCAATGGGTTTCACTACTTCAGGGGAAGGCTGAATACCTGACTAGAACAAAGTCATCAGTCAGCTTAGAGTGTCAAAATAAATCTCTTAAATTCACAGCAAGATAATTCCAGGCTTTGTTAAAAGAAAAAAGGGTTTTCCCTACATTCTAAAGGTTTTCTTTTTCAACATTTATAGAGCAAAGCTCAGGGTCTGAGCACAGAAGACACTACAGTTTTCACACTGGCGTGTGTGTACCCCTGGGAGCACATGAATCCTTCTAAGGGGTGCTTGGTCCCTGGGAATTTTAAGGCAACAAATTTTGAGATTGTCAACTTCTTTGTGTATTCTTTCCTAAAATTATTCTGCCTTTAGAACTTTCAGATGAACCCTACCTTTTCAAATTGTTCCTTCTTCCTTACAAGAGAAAATCATACCTCTTGCCATCCGGGACCCTAAACTGGTGCATTGCCCCAGGGTACAAACACCTCTGGGTCAGCAAATGACTGACAGTAGGAGAATGCACACCCCTGAGGGAGGGTTCTTTGAGAACAGCGCCAGGTAAACTCACAGGAAAATACTGAGGGCCAGTGGCCACGGGGCCTTACTTCATCCGGGCTGCAGTTGTGCTTGGCTCAGTGCCTCATCTATTTATCGTTGTTTCTATGCAACAGAATTCAGCAGTGATACGGTTGCTATGAAGTCTTATACTGAAACACTGACTTAAATAGAGAAATAAAATCAAGACTTATCCTGAAAAAGTAAAGCTGATTTGGTCGATCGGTTAGACAATAAAAACCGACTGCCAGTTAGGTTCTTTGCAAATGTTTTCCATACATTGAATGGGCAAGATCGAATGTTCCGAGGTTTTAACAAAAAATGTATTTAGAGTATAAAATACACAAGAGATTACATCTTTTGCAACTGTTAAACCTATGATAAAAAGTCTAGTTGTAAACCTAAAATGTGAACATTTTTCAGAATTCTTTTCTTTTTTAGAGGGTACGAAAGGAAAAAGGTTGCTAAAAACCAGTTTAAAGAGGCAAGATAGGATGAACAGGCATTTTTGATTAGACGTGAAGTAAGAAGGGGAGGAGAGGTGAAGGGTCAGTGTTCAGACACCAGTGTGGG
The DNA here is from genome assembly GCA_003508835.1 of Eonycteris spelaea. Taxonomy (NCBI): domain Eukaryota; kingdom Metazoa; phylum Chordata; class Mammalia; order Chiroptera; family Pteropodidae; genus Eonycteris; species Eonycteris spelaea. Next base: position 1,230,747 of record PUFA01000122.1, read on the forward strand.
AGCTCTCCCCCACCTCTGCCCTGACAAACTTAAAGATCCAGGAGCCAGTGTGGAGTAAGGAGTACAGGGAATAAACAGATAAATTTGGGAGAATCCAGCACACAAGGACCTGTTTCTTGCCCTTAGGAAATAATAGCTCAAGAAAATCTCAAACATTTAGTCCCATATCAACATGAAGTAACCACAGGGTGCAGAAATGGTGGCAAAATATTGTTAGAGAAAGCACTGAGAGACCACCAGGCCTGACTCCCTATGGCAATCACATGGTGTGGAGCAATTCCCAAATCTCATATGACCCAACAAGGGATACACCACGTGACAGAACTAGGAATGGCCTGCTTTTCAGGGAAAAGTAGCTTAACTCCTTGGGAGGAGTCCTACTCCTTTCCCCATCTCCTTCCTGTGCCCTGTTGTCATCCAAGGGAATAAACAAAAAAAGGAGACTGGACACTGGACAAAACCCTGAAGGAAGCAGTTTTAAATCAGCCATAGGACTCCTACCTGCATCTGTGAGTCATCCAATAATTTAGACATGCAACAGCTTTCTCATCAAAATGATATATAGAGTCATTGAATTTTAGAGCTTGAAGGAACTTGAAAGATTGGCTCTCAGCTCTCACTTGACAAATATAGAAACAGAAGCCCAGGGCAATAGAGTGAGTGGCGATGTTTGGGAGTTGGCATCGGAAGTGGTGATTCTTGCTGGCTCATCTTAAGACTAGCTCTTTCCTAGTGCTTTATGGTGTCCACCTTCTTATGCTTTTCAGAACATAAATTCTTCTTCCCACTCAGTTTGGATGCTCTGTAGTGTGCTTAGAATACCTTTAGGCTGACTGAGCTGCTGCTACCTCCAGTTTCCAAGAATACCTGACATTCTACACTGGCTAACTCTACGTGAAGAGAATGACAGTGAAACAAGCTTCAGAGATCATGGCATCAGCAACCACGAAAACACTTTCCAGCAGAGCTGCCTAATAGCACCTACTGCAATTTTGGTAAATTGCTCTACATTGGCACTGTCTGATATTGTGACCACTAGTAATTAAGGCTATTGAGTGCTAGAAATGTGGCTAGTATGACTGTGACCTTAATTTTTTATTGTATTTAACCTTAATTAATTTTGATTTATATATAAAAATCTTATGTGGCTAATAGATACCTTACTAGACAGTGTATATATTCTGTACATACACTCTATAATGTTCATATAAATAACAGTCTTCTTTTTCATCACAATTATTGGGAAATAGGTTGACACTGATCATTTTTGGCCTATACACCAATGTTTTCCTCAGCTCTTTACCTAACACTTAAGGAAACATATATATTGTGCTAAAACAGTAGTCATTCTTTAGTAGAATCAACATGTTCTCTTGAAGGCCAAAGGTTAAGACTTAATGTTAGTTTACTTATTGATGTTGTTTACTCAGTTAATTTTTTATTTACTTTTACTGTGCATGTGATTTTCAAAATTAAATTCAGGTTAGTAGTCACATTATCAGCTGTAATAGCTTTAATTTCTAAGTAATTTTTCCCTGATTTCCTTCCATTTTCAAATGATATTTGGTCTTAAGTATTCATTATCTATTGTTGTGTAACAAATTATTCCAAAATTTAGAACTTAAAACATCAACATTTTCATTATCACACGGTTTCTGGGGTCAGGAATAAAGGCACAGCTTAACAGGGAACCCTGGATCAGAGTCTCCCATGAGGCTGTGATCAAGGTGACAGGCAGGACTGCAGTCATCTCAAGGCTCCCCCATGGCTGTTAAGGGGGCCTCAGGTCCTGGCTGGCTGTTGACTAGAGGCATCAGTTCCTTGCCATGCAGGCCTTTTTATAGTGCTACTCACAACAGAGCAGCTGGCTGGTGGTTGGTGGCTGCCCTCAGTTCCTTGCCACACTGGGCCTCGACACAGAGTTCACAACATGGCACCTTGCTTCTTCATAGAAAAAGCAAGGACAGCCAGAGAGAGAATGTGAGACAAGACCCTGGTCTTTGTAATCTAACCTCAGAAGTTGACATCCCAAATCTTTTGCTGTATTTTATTTGTTAGAAGCAAGTCATTAGTTGGAAAACTAGTAAAGGGGTACATACCAGAAGGCAAGGATCATTGAGAATCATTTGAGAAGCTGTTTTCCACAACTATTTTAAAAGGTCTCTTTTCCTTGTTAGTCTAGTCTATCTTGAATCTTAGCCTCAGGGCCAGCTCTTCCCAGAGTCAGTATGGGGGTGAGTCCAATGTCACCCAACTAGACAGTGAGAGAAGTAGAACTAGAACCTAAGTGTCCAAAGTTCCTGATCAGTCATCTGTTTTCTGTTGCATGTGGTGCTTGGTTAGGTTCCAGCATAGGCACATGGAGCCCCACAATGCCAAGCAAAAGCATCTTGACTCCAAAAACAGGTACTAAGCCTTTTGAGCAGAAGAGTGCTATCATAGACGTGATTTTAAAAAAAGATTAGAGTGATGACTGTAAAATGGATGGGAGAAAGACTAAAAATTATATCAATTCCTATTTCTTATAATTCTCATGTTTATGGTCTACAGTTTTGTATTTTATGTATTTTTATTTTGTATTTGTATTATAATGGCATCCCATGTGTTTTCATAAATCCTAACCAAAAGAAAAATGGTCTTTCAAAGAATTACGTGGGCCAAAAATATATCAAGTAAAATACTACACTGCAAAGTCTATGACCAAATTTTATAACACACAATATTTTCACACGTGTCCATTGAAATAAACTCTAAGAGTTATATTCGGTGACTTTTCAGAGATGATCTTTTCTACTAACATAGCTCTTAGGAGAATCAGAACTTGAAAACCCTGAGGAGATACTCTTGTCTGTAACGTTTTCAAAAATTGTCCTGCCAATCCTTCACCTTCAGCAATAACAACACACAAACTTGCATTTAAACAAGTAGGATGGTGTGACAAAGTCTTCTAGTTATCCATCAATGTTCACTGCCTCCTTCTTCTTTTAGTAGTAACTTTTCTGAAGTTTAGCTGAGCACATTGCCTAGTTAAGACTACATTTCCCAGCATTCTGTACAGTTAGGTGCAGCCACTAAGACTAAGTTTTAACCAATGGGGTATGAGTGAAAGTGTAATTCCTAGTTATGTTCTTAACAGGCAAGTTATATGTCCCCCTTTTGACTGGTTGGTATTCACATGTGATGACAGGAGCTGTGAGTAGTCAGAGGTGAAAGCTGCCATAACAGCCTTGGACCATCTACCTCTGGAAATTTCCATGGTAAGTTATAAACTTCTTTCTTGCATAACCCACTGAGTTTTGAAATGTCTGCGTTAGAGTAGTTTATACTATAACTTAATTACTATAATAACATATACACCTTTCCTTTGTCTTGGTCCTCTGCCCAAAGAAATATTATACAGGTGCTTAGGCAAAAGTGATATGGAAAAGGGATGTATTGAGACATATTGAATTGTTGTTACCCTTTCTTACTTACCCATGAAGCTACCAGGATCATAACAGCAGCGGCAAACTCCTAACTTTTCTTGCTACTTGTTTTACCCACCACCCCTCCTTTTTCGCCAATAATTAGAGGAGCAACAGCATCATAGGCTCAGACCTGCTAATGAGCCAAGGGTGATTTTAAGTTCCCCTCTCTCAAGTTTGACCAAGATCAGGGACTAGAGATCTATTCAGTTAGGGGCCGGTAAATGTTTAACCACTCTAGGGGAAAACAAGCCCTTATTGGTAATGTTTGCCAATTTCCACGGTGTAAATACTCCCATCATAGCCAATTTCAAGCTAGCAATATGATGTCATCGAACATAAAGTCAGAAAGAAATACTCAATATTGACTTTGCAAGCTAATGCTAGCTGGCTCCAGAACATTGGGATCTCTCCATCTGTTACCTCAGTCTGGGACTGGTTCTGCATTCCTTTCTTAGCTACATTGTGGAGGAGGATGCTAAATTTACAATGATGTGCAGAAACAGTACAGACAAAGACAGACATGTAGGGGGTGACTCTGATGATCTTTGAACTGCAGCTGAAGCCTCACCATCACCTGATCTATGATGCTCCTGTAGTAACATTTCATCCCTTTGGTTCAAGTTGGTGGTTGGGACACTTGACTACACGTTGGAAACACTGGGGAGTTTTAAAAACTAGCAATGCCTGAGTTTCAGCCCCGGAGATTCTGATCCAATTGATCTCGGCTGCGAGTGTTAAACGTAGATGATTATAATGTGCAACCAAGGTTGAGAAACACTTCTTTAAAGTAATAGATCTCTTATTTATGTGACAGGGGTTGGTATTATTATTTTTGCTTTTGGCATAAAGAGCAAAAGTCAACTTCATGGCTTGGCAAAAAGGGAAGAAGTTAATGGAAGGTCAGGACCATTTCCTTAGTAAAAGTGAAGGCTGAGGGGAAGAGCTCTGTGTTCTGCCTCCTCTGTGGGTCCTGAAAAGAACCTTAAATATTACTTTTACAAACCCTTGAAGAACACTGTGATTGTTCCTTTTAAACTAGGAATTTAAGCATAGAAATGCTGAAATTCTAGAAAACTGGTATAGATCATTTTAGCTGCTATGTTTTGAGTCTATATAAACTGGTATTATTCATTGTGAAATCTGGTTTAATTCTTCCCATCCATATTAGATTTGAATTTATTCTTAGAAGCAGATGCTAAATTTACCACTATTCAAAAATCAACAGACATCTAGGTCTTATAGTTTTGACCACTAAGTTAACCTCTGAAGGAAGTTGTGATTAGAAGTTTATAGATTGATAAGATTGTTAGATTACTAATGAATCAATTCCATGCAGTATTATTTTATACAAATATCCATACAAGTCTGTATGTAAACACATTGGTGACATAAACAAGACAATAAAGATCTGTTGAGCACAGCATCCAGTCAGTAGAGGCAGCATGAGATGGAAGAGTGGGAAGGTTGGGGGCTAAGCTTGGTATTGTGCAAGTCTGATGCAGTTTCCTGAACCATAAAAATGGGCATAGAACAGGGTGACTTTGGTTCCTTCAACTTTAATATTTGATCATCTGTCCCAAGACCATCAGTGGTATCAATGAACCACATAGGTTTAAAAAACCCAAATGGGTTCTTCCAGGTAGGTTTATCAGACATTGATAAACTCTGAGAATGAGTGTATATTTCTAGGTTACTGTTTCTGAGTTTATGTTTCCTCTAACTCAGACGTTACAAATAAATTTTATCTCCAGTCCCATTTGATGAGTAGCATCACAAAGCACTGTGTTGAGGTTTTTGAAGACAGGCATAAGCTTGGTAGGACTTAAGAGTGACATGATCGATACGTAGTGGATGTCTTGTGTCTGAAAGAGGAGAAAAAGCAATGCAGGTACCCCATGTCCCATGCCTGGTCCCACTGTCTTCATTTAGACCAGTGTTTCCTTTGTCTCCGATTAGGTACTTCTCAAGTGAAATTAATTTGAGGACTCTATATTCTATCACTTTCTACAAGGAAAATTTAGTTCATTGTCAAAATGATAATGGCTCTGAAGGAAATTTAACCAAAACATTTAGCTATTGAGTCTTTGACAAGCAGTTTCAATTTAAGTTATATCTTTGTAATGATCAAACAACCTTCACTTGATTCGATTAAACAATTAAACTATTTAAAGAAAAAAACTTGGTATGTAATATTCTTTTGACTAAACAAACAAAAAAAATGCTTTTTAATGTTTTTGCTTTTAAGCCAGTCCTATTAGACACAGTCTAAAAGATGACGGAAATCGTGACCTCCCTTCCCTTCCACCAACTTAGGTCTGGATGGTTGCAGTTTTCTCTGTAGGCTGTGTGACACTACAGCATGATCTGAAAAGTAATTAACTACTTTAGAAGTTAATCCAGCATATACTTTGAAGCAGAAGCAATTCCATCCCTAATAGTTGCTTGGCAGATTGATTCCTCCTTCTGGCTGTTGAAACTGTGTGTGTAATTGCCCCAGAATTTAAAAATCATCTGGGGAATTCCTTGTTCCACAGTTAGGATACAAACAGCTAATGACTTTGACACTTTGAGTGTGTGTGTGTGTGTTGTGTGTGTGTGTGTGTGTGTGTGTGTTTTGGGGGAAGTGGTGGAGAGCAATGCCTTCTTTTTCCACTGTATGGAAAAAGAAAGGTATCTTCTCACTGTAAGACCTGGAAAACCTTTATTTGAACAGATTGTAAAGCTGAGTTTCAAAACTAGTATATTGATAATGTGTTTGAATGTATGTTTGCAGAGAGGAATCTTTCCAAGGAAAGGCTTCTACGAGTGATGCTCTTCACTTAGCTCTGGATACAGATTCGTCTGCTTTCACATTGGTTTGGGTGGTGTCATACTTTTTGTAAAACGGTGTTGCGATGACTATCTTCAGAGCAGAAACTTAGCTTGAAAATGAACCACTCATTTTCGTGATCAACATTTTACTTTCATACTCTTCTCCTATTCCTTTATTGTATGCCTATTACCTTGATTCGATCATTAGATTATGTTCTGCACACCATCCTTATAAACTTAGTTCTCTGAGATTGAGAGGGCGGGTCAGGCCCTCTTCCAATTTCTTTCTTCTCTTCTGATATTATGATCTCATGTAGCACATGACACACAAAGAAGCCCTCACTGAATAGTCCGTAAATTGATGTTTGTGTTCACTTTATATTAGTTATTTATATTCTGTCCCCCTTCAAAACTGGGGATGGTTCAACTGGGGTTTTCAGCTTATCCATCACTTATCCATCACTTTTTCATCACTTATCCATCAAGCTATGTAAATCTTAGAATTGTCAAGCAGCCTTCATACCTTGATGGTTTGAAATAACTAAAAGTAATTGAACTAATATATGATTCCCAAACCAGATATGAGTCTCCGGTTTGGGGGTAAATAAAGGAATCAGTAAAAAAGGACTGTCATTTACTAATGGTAAGAAGAAAGCAGCAAACTCAGGCTCTGCCTTCAAGTTGGTTTCAGTTTGGTGAGAGGAAACAAGACTAACATACATGAGATAACACGAGGCACTTGGTTACTGAGTTCTAATTTTGCTCTGTCAGTTGGGGGCGGGCATGACTCCTGAGGATTGGTTAATGAGCAAAGGCTTCAGAGACAAGATGAATTGAGTCTGGTGTTAAAGGAGAACAAGGTTTGGAAAGGAAGAGGGAGAAGGGCAGCCTTTTCCAGTGAGGTGTCAACAGGACCAAACGCACAGAGCAACACCTTAGTATGGCCAATGCAGTGGCTAGCCAAGCTACAACAGAGGGTTGGAAAACCATGAGAATTATGTAAACTTGATAGGAAGGTGTCCAATTATGGTGGGGCTTTAAAGCTGCATTGACAGGCTTATAGTTGGTATAATAGAAAATAAGGAGCCACTGAAGGATTTTGACCTAGAGAATGGCAACATAAAATGGTATTTTCTATTTCTGATAGTGATATATAAGATGAAGTAAGAAAGACTAAGAACAAGACAGATGAATTAGCTTGGCCGTAAGGCAAAATGGGACATTCTGGCTATGGTGAGGGCTATGGCAACAGAGGGAGAGATATTTCAAAAGAAAGGTGAACCAGTCTTGAAGTCTGGCTAGATGTGGGATAAAAAAGGAGTGAGTCAAGGGTATATATGAAGGTGAATGGTGGGGGTGGGAGGCAAGAAAGAACCAGGGAAGCTGGAAGAAGAATTGTCTTTGAACATGTGGAATTTGAAATGACAGTGAGCAGTGTAAGAAGTAACGCTGTAGGAGGTTGATTTGAGGAAGTAATAAAACCTTATTTCAAAACCTGAATGTAAGTCATTTAACTCTACTAACAAGGAGAATAGTACCTGACTCACATGGCTATGGAGCTGATTAACTGTGGTAAGAGTGTGAAAGTGTTTTGTAAAGTGCTATCCAAATGCATGCCTTTGGCATTTTACTATGTGTGCATCTCCTTCCCAGCTGCATATAATGCTGAAGAGGATGTAAAACTTCTCATAAATTCCCTTCTGGTATGTGTTGAGATATATCACTCTGGTGGCAGGGAGACAGGTTGGGAGGCCTTAGCAGTGAAATGGGTAAGAGACAATAACTAGGATCGGGCTCAGAGTAGTGACAGCACAAGTAGAACTAAGCAGACTTACATGCTTTTTAAGAGCAAGAGATGACAGAACTTATTGATTGCTCGGATGTGGGAAATGAATAAGAGGAAGGAGTCTCAAAAAAATGATGTTCATGTTCCTGGTATGGGTGACTGGTAGACAGTGATTTAAATCATTGAGATAGAAAAGCTGGGGAAAGGAGCAAATTTGCTCAAGGAGAAATATCAGGAATTTAGTGTGGTAGGCAGAATAATGGCCCCAAAGATGTTTACAGCCTAATTTCTAGAATCTGTGAATATATTACCTTTCCATGAAAAGGAGGCTTTTCAGATGATTAAATTAAGGATTTAAGATGAGGAGATTATCCTGAACTGTCTGGGTGGGCTGGACATAATCACAAAAATGAAAGAGGGAAGTAGGAGAGTGAAAGAGTGATGTGATGTGAGAAAACAGGCCATTGCTGGCTTTAAAGATGGAATGGGGTTGCAAGCCTAGGAGTGTGGGTGGCCTCTATAAGCTGGAAAAAGCAAGAAATGGATTCTCCCTTAGAGCTTCTAGTAGGAATACAGACCTGTTGACATCTCGATTTTTGCCCAGTGAAACCTATGTTGGACTCCTGAACTCCAGAAATGCAAAATAATACATTTCTGTTGTCTTAGGCCACTAAGTGTATGGAAATTTTTTACAGTAGCAATAAAAAACTAATATAGACACATTTGAATTTGAGGTACATAGGAGTCATCCAAGTAGAGATCTGGGACAGACCTATATAGAGGTCTGGGATGGAATTACAGATTTGGGGGCCATTAGCACATGCCATGTATATATTGTATTCTAACATCTCTAAAGTCAGAATGTGTCTTACAATTGATAATATCTTATATTTGTTGTCAGATAAAAGATGTGTTGCCTGTGCATGTCCGGGTCAGGTGGCCACACCGGAGAAATGTGACCCTGGACATTTTAGTAGTCAACAAAACACAAGGACTGTTTGAGAAAGGCATGTGAGTCCTATTTGTTGTATGAAGACTTTCTGTCAATACATTTGGTAAGGTCAAGAAAGGGCCACCATCGAAACTTTCAGAATGAATGTCAGTGACTTAAAAGAAAATCTTAGAGAAGTTAGTAAATAATTCTTATAAGTAATGCTGATTTATTGATACTCTTGATGGAATAAGAGACAACACTGTGATGAAAAAACAAAAAGTGTATAGATGAATTTGAGTCAAAAAGTAGCTATGAAGAGTTGGTTTCTGAAAAATCCTAAGTAATGCATTAATCAATATATTGTGCTTCCATTTCCTTTTTATACATTCACAAAAGTCTAAAAACCTTTTGAAAGTTATGAAATAAAAATTTCAAGTGATAAGAAATCATTGTCTCAGCCTAATTAATAGTATATTTTACTTGGCCATTCATAAACTAATGGTGGATCTTACAATTGAATAGTATCTTAAACTAGACAGTCTTCATAGTCATATAGCTGGGTAAGATGATTCAGAGAGAGAATATAGAGTAAGATCCAAGGGGAAATTCTCAGAAATATTAGTACCTAGTAATTTGACAATATGTATCTAGAGCCATAAAAATGTTTATACTCCTTAGTCCCATTTTGGGCAATTTATCCCAGGAAAGTCATTTGAAAGAAGAAAAAAGTAATTACATTAGACAGTGAGAGTTCACTTCCATGAGGAAGTGAGATGCCCTTGGATAACAGTCTCAGAAATGACTACGACCTTGAGTCCCAGCCCCATGACACTGGCAAGTACACCGTGCCTCACACCGAATGAGAAACACAGTTGATCATTATTCAGAATATACTAGTAGCTTTAGTGAGTCAATAACTTCTGCGTTCTGGTAACCTGTTCCCCCTCTCCAGAAGAGTATACAGAGCATTCTGACTTTTCTGTGTAATCTCACATTTACATTTACCAAGAGAGAGGAGATAATTGGATCGGTTCAGCTCCATCTATTATGGTGCCTACTATTGGGCAGAGTCTCTTGCAAAGTCACTTGCTGGGCCTTTTTTTATATCTAGCCTAAATATGTTTGACTTTTGGCCCATACACAGCCCCCTGGCCCTTAGTATCTATCTATAGGGATAGCAAAGTCACATGGAATAGAGCATGGCAGCTATATGAAAAAAGAATTACCTGCGGCTACTTTCCTCAGAAGGAGGCTATAGCCCTGGCAAGAACTTTGAAGTTCATGCTCTATCCAGAAGTATACAATTTGGCAAGGGATGCACCTTTTATGAGAGAGAGAGAGAGAAAGAGAGAGAGAGATCTAAATATCTAAAAATAGTGAAATGGTTATTTCAATATTTTAGTATATTCACTCCACAAAATTTTATTCACATTTTAGAGATGACAATTGTGAACAACAAGAATAACAAGTAGCAACATGGAAAAAGGGGACTACAATGCTGAACATAACTACCAGTGAAAGTTAAAAGAAATATATATTTATGTGGACAATAATCATAGTTGTGTAAGTAATGAGAAGATAAGTGACAATTTTTTCTACAATTTGAATTTTGTGAGACATTATTATTTTATAATAGTAATAGAAGTAGAAGAAAACATAATTTGAACAACTGTTGTTTATGGAAATAAAGCCATCAAACCAGACATGGTTTCATAGTGTAGCAGTTAGCACATCTGCTTTACATGCAGAAAGTCCTGGGTCCATGTCCCAGTGGAGCCACAGTCCATGGTCTATGGCCATGCCACCCTGAACAAGCCCGATATCTGATCTCGGAAGCTAAGCAGGGTCGGGCCTGGTTAGTACTTGGATGAATGACCACCTAGGAAGGCCAGGTGCTGTAGGCATAAATAATAATAATAATAATAAAAGCCATCAATCCAACTTCATAAAAGATGCACAATGTAGGGTTGCAAACTACTAAAATGTGAAATAACTAATAGAAACTATATGACAAATGACCAATAAAGTTCTGATCTAAGTAAATGATGCTTTAAAATGGACTCATAAAGACTCAAAATAGAATAACCCATTTACATTCATGTTTCTTTCATTAGAAGAGAATTTGTTACCAACATGATTATTCTTACAGAAACCAAAATAGATTCTTATGTAACTTCTACTTAATAACATCTTGACTTCTTCAAAGATTTTAAAAGATTTTTACATTTAATAAGCTTTTCTATCCTAACAATTGGATAGTGATTATCAGTTCCATTTTATGAAGGAGGAATTGGTAAAAACTTATTCACAATAATCCACTCCCAAATATTCAAGTGAAAAATATAGTTAGCCTTTTGGCTACTTTACTAGTGATGTCAAATACCTGGCATTCTCTACTCATCTAGCATCGCTGAATAATAATTTTCCAGGTAACTGAAGCCCATGTCTTTAGATATCTAGGATCCCTACTCCTAATTCAGGATTATTCTCTTTCATCAATGCATTAAAATTTTCTCTGCCTCTTAAACAGGATATATAGTACAGGATTTAGCCTTTCACAATTGAGGGTTCTAGGTATTAAAATGAATATTAATAATTATATACCAATTTTTTTGCATATGGACTTCTTAGGTTATTTAAATTTACAATAGTTTTAATTGAAAAATGTCTCCTGACATAATTTTACCTTTTACATTCCTAAATCATTATTTCTGAATATATGTATGTGTATACAACTGTGCGTGCACACACACACACACACACACACACACACACTCACATTCATATTTCATCCTGGCTAGTCTGCTTACTTTCTTACTTCCCCTTCTTAATTTTTACTTCTAATTTGCCTTGGACATAGAAACTAGTAGACGAGTTTGTTAAAAAGGCATATAAAATAAGAGTTAAAAACTTTTGACTTAAGTACTTTTATATATGTAAAATTATAAGCTTTGGTATATGGCTATTTAGAGGCTCTTTTATGGAGATGAGATTGTTGGATAAAGAAGCCCCTGTTAAGGGAAGGGTGAGAAATAGCTATGTGCCAGGGACTTCGTGTTTTATGCCCTCCTCCTTGATTTCTGATCAATTCCCTCATCTTATCTGGAAATACCCACCCCTCCATCCATGTGGTTATAATTGGAAAAACCATGGTTGGGCAATATGATCCCCTCCCCCATAGGATCATGAATGTTTGGCACAGGGTGGGCACATGACTGAAGACCGGCTATTCGGTCCCTTCCCTGGATATCTGATATTTGAAGGAAAGGAACGGACATGTGGGGGTGAGATCAGCCTCTTTCCAAGTGCCTAGACCTATCAAATGAAAATTTCAAGACCTGTTAAAGCTCATGTTTCTGTCACATGAATCGAAGGCAGAGAAGGCAGCAAGAGGATGAGGCACGGAGATGAGAAACAGTGGGAGGGACCTGACAGTTTCCGAGCGCCTGGTTGAGTACCATCCTGCTAAATCGTTGTCCTTAGGCTCTATGAGACATTCATGGATGCTAGGTAGAGGTGGCCTTTAAAATATTTAACGATGGCACAGGAAAAAACAAATCAGGACAGTGCCAGATGGGTGGTACACAATCCTGAAGTCTGCTGCCCTTCCAGGCATGACCCCTTTTGTTATGAAGCGCAGAGTCCTGAGAAGTGCCCAGGGGATGAGCTGGGAGGGCTGAGGCAGTGAGGAGGCATTTGGGGGTCTCAGGAGCAACAGAAACAGAAATATTTTAGAAATGCAAACAACCAGCATTACTACATAAGTGCAACCAGCTGACTATCAGCCCTGTCTGTATTCTTATAAGAAATGTTACTTTTCCACTTCAGCTAGTTTGAGTGGTTTCTGCCGCTCACAGTTGAAAGTCCTAAAAAAAATATGATTTGCACTGTATCATGGTTTGCCATCTCTTTTGCTGACGGAGTTTGATGGTAACTTCATAAAGCCTTAAGGGCTGGAACAAACTTCTTTTGCAGACCCCTCAAGGGAGCACATTATCTTGTTGTCTCTAGACTGTCCTTATTTACTATAAATGTTCATCTTAATTATCCTGCACCTACCAATGTAAAAGTAGTATGTGTCTCTCCATTCTACTTTTTACCTAATCACAGGAATTTCCCCACCTTGCTTTCTCCACCAAGGAATCTACCACCAATGAATTTCATGTAATCTTCCTTAGGTCTCTCCTTTGATTCCAAATGTATACAAAGAACTGCAAAACTGCCATTCTCTGGAGAATTTTTGAGATCTTGCTTCCAAGTATGTCCCCAGTTGGCTCAAATAAACTCACAACATTTTCTATAGGTTTGGACATTCTTATGTCAATAGAAGTAACTGTCCAATTTCCCATCCAAATTTACTTTTCATCCAAATAATTTATCACAAGGTAGAAAAAAAATATGTGCCTTTCAAGTCAATAAAAGTATAAGAAATATAACCCACTAATTAATTGTTTTAAATTACAATATATGGTCATCGTAAAAATAATTTTTTAAATCAAGAGAAAAAAGCAAAAGAAACCCCACTTATCGAATCAGAAAAAAAAAAAAAAACGCTGTTAACCCTATCGTTTGCATATATCCTGATTTTATGCATTTATGTAATTTCTAGTTTTCTCAAGAATAGTTTTACATGAAACCATCTTTTATTACTCATTCTCCTTCTGTCCACAAAACCCAGATTAAAAAAAAAACAAAACAGCAACTCTAGTCCTATATTGCACTTCTTGGGCGTTTTATTTCGTATGTGTAGAGAAGGGAGGAGGACAGATCTCCAGAGCTCCTCAAGGTACAAAGTTTATGTAGCTCTTGGCTCCTTGTTCACAGTGCAGATCTCAGGAGAACAAGGTTGACCTTATTTCCAGGCAGAATTATTCATGTCGCCAGTTTTACTTTGGAAGCTGCTTAGTGAGTCCTGTCGACTGTATGAGAAAGGATGAGTTTACACATTCGGTAGCAGGTGCACTGAAGTCAACGAAGTTCATTATTTAATCTCTAATATTAGTTCCCGAGTTGAAAATGTGAAGAAGACAAATGAGTTATGGAACCTCATATATCACTTAGCTTCCCTACTTTTAGCCATTGGGAAGTAAAGTCTTTTCTAGTAAGAAAATCTGTTTGCATTTAATCATGTAAACTTATATCTCATGTATTTTTTAAGGTGATGCAAATCATTGGTGTTAAAGAAAATCTGCCAGACTAAGTGAAGTGTCTGGCCACTGTGTAGGGACAAGTCATCCACAATGGAGCTCACAAGGGGATATCTGAGAATTCAAATAGAGAGGCCACAAAGGAATAGCCAAGATATTGGAAATAAAGAGCAGAAGTTAAATCACATAAGCCTGGGCAGATCTGTGATCATAGAAGCCCAACAAAATGCAGTAAGAAAACTATTGCCATTTTGGTCTGCGTGGATAAAAATGTAGTATACAAAAAAATGTAATGAATTCCACATTCCACATTGCGAATTCCACATTCATCATCCTCTTTCTAGATCAAATGCTCAGTTGTGGGAACCTCATTTGAAGAGGGAGATTGGCAAATCAGGGTATATTCAATAATCAAACAAGCCAGAGGCAAAGGGCACTGAGGAGGTTTTAAGGTAACAGATGTAGTTCATTTACAGAAAAGAGGCCTTAAAGAGAGAATGTTACTCTCTTTATAAATTTGAAAGCGCCTACATGTCTATCAAAAAGGCTTGGGAAGAATGTGCAAACTATAAAAACAGTGGCCCCAGCCAGAATCTTTTTTTTTTTCCCTTCATCAACATTATAATGAAATGACTTCGAATAAAACATCATTGGAGGGTCTGCTATACATGAAGACTTCTGGTAAACAATTTAGATAATAATTTTAATTATTCAACAAATATTTATTGAGTATCTATTATGTACTTTTATTCTTTGTGGTTCTAGAGGAAAGGACAAGTAGCAATGGGTAGAAGGGACATGGAAGCGGAAAGTGCCTTGGTATAAAAAAGAAATATCAGAACTGCCAACAACAGAATGGGCTGCTTTGTACAGTGAGAAACTTCCATGTCACTGGAAGTATCCAATCATGTACATTACTGTGGGAATTCTTACACTGAATGATAGATACCTGACCTCCAAGATCCTTTCTGATTCTGAGAATCTATTAATTTCTAAATTAACATTAAGAATCAGGAGATAAGTCTTTGCCACTCATCCGCCACATAATATTGGGCAATTCACTTCCCAGACCAAAGTAAACTTGGCAGATGAGATTTAGAAAATGTTTCTGAAGTACTTAGATCACATTTAGTAGATAAATAAAGTCATTTGTTGTAAATTATCTAATGCAACACTTAGGGCTAGAGCATTGTTTGTAATGTTAGAATCCTAATGAATATCTTAAACTCAAACCAGGACTATAAATACTTACTTTAAAAAACTCTGGTTCTACGTGGGGCTCGTTGCTCACCTCTTATTTCCACACTTTCACAATACAATTATGTCACAATGTGACTTCCTTCACACTAGCATTGTTTGTACCACAATGACTCAGAAAAACAATTTTGGAGATTCGGGCATTTTTTAAAGTAAATGGGAAAAAAGAATTATAAAAGCAAATTAATGCCACAATGAGATACCCATTCATCCCCACTAAAATGACTATAATCCAAAAGAAATGTTAGTGAGGATACAGAGTGATCAGAACCTCACACACAGTGGTGGGAATATAAAATGATACAATCACTCTGAAAAACAGTTTGGTGGTCTTCAAACATTTAACATGGAGTTATCATATGACCCAACAATTTCACTTCTAGCTATATACATAAGAGAAATGAAAATTTATGTTTACACAAAAACTTGTACATGAACGTTCATAGCAGCACTGTTCATATAGCCAAAAAGTAGAAATAATTCAAATACTCATCAACTGGTAAACAAAAATATACTATTCAAGCAATGGAATATTGTTCATCAACAAAAAGGAAGGAAGTATTTACATGTGCTATAAAGTAAATGAACCTTGAAAGTAAATGAAGCCATTCACAAAATACCATATTTTGCATGACATGTTCAGAAGAGGCAAATCTATAGAAACAGAAAGTAGACAAATGGTTGCCCAGGGCTGGGAGGCTTCGGGAGGGACATGAGAGTGACTGCTGGTAGACACAGGGTTTCTTTTTGGGGTTATGAAACGTTCTAAAATTGGTTGTGGTGATGGTTACACAACTCTGAGGATGCTAAAATCCGCCTCATTGTACACTTTAAACAGCTATAAATTATAGTTCAATAATGCTGTTTTAAAAAAAGAAAGATTATACTTTCACAAGTCCATTTCAGCTTTCTAAAGTTCTCTCACTGATATAAAGCCTGTTGTAATATTTCCCAAATGTAGCTGCATAACCAAGACACTGCTACAAAATAGTGTGTGGTCTTCTAGTACAATGTTCAGCTGTGAGTCAGAGCTTTAAAACAAAGGCCAGAAGTAGAAAAAACTAGGAGACTAAATTTAACCTGGTGAAAAATACTGCAAAAGTGAAATATTAGCTTTAGAGCCTCATGAGCTATTGAGAGCCAATTTAAATTATTATAGATCAGAGCTCTGTTGCTTGGATCAAAATCTAAACTGATAAGGCAGATATTCTAATGTTTTAAGGTGTGCACAAGTGAAAATTCAGTCTCTGATTTGAGTCAAAGTCTTCTAAAAGTCAGAAGAGGATGCAAGAGTAATTTTTAGGTCACCAAAAAACAAAGCAAAACAAAACAAAAACAAAAAACCACAAATGAAGATGTTCACAAACAAATAAAATGTACTGGTTGAAACACATTATCTATTTTTTTTTCTGCTTGCCTTGCCTTCTTAACAGGATTGGAAACTCCTGAGAACAGGGCCCATGTGCCCTCCTTTTGAGTCCCTCCACGGCACTTATACAGTGTCCTGCCAGAGGGAATTCTAGTGACCTAAGGCCTTATATTACCCAGTTTCTGCCTACCCCGCCCCATCTCATTCCGTAGTTACCTGTGCTCACCTGCTTCCAACACAGGGCTCCCTCCATTTCTCACATCTGCCAGGCTCCCTCCCACTTTAGAGCCTCTGACCATGCTGTTCTTCTGCCTGAAAGCTCTCCCAGGTTCTTTTCATGGTTATCTTTTATTCATCCTTCTGCTCTCAGCTTAAATGTTATATCCTCAGAAAGGCCCTTCCTCACCACCCATGTTTATTAAGTAGGTTCCCACGAGAGTCTGTCATCTCATCCAATTATTTACTTCACAGTATTTATCACGAAGCCCTCTGACAACATTTCTTAAATATTTATTCAGCCCTTATTTTTGTACCAGGCACTGTTTTAGGTGCTGGCAACACAGCAGTATACAAAACAAATAGTAATTCAATTTCTATCTGTTGTTTCTTGAATATTCTTTGTCTTCTCTATCATAACCCATCATATAGCCTTCCCCATCATATAACCTCTTTGTAAGCAAAACTGGCTCGGAGGAGGCAACACGATATAGTGGTCAAGAGCCATGACCCTGGAGCCAGATAACTAGGAGAGATCCTCGCTCTACTACTTGACCGAATTATTTAATTGCTCCGAACCTCAGTTTCCCCATCTGTAAAATAGGCATAATCATAGTATCTTCTTTTGGGAGTTGTTATGAGGACCAAATAATGGTATGGTTAATTACTTGGCACATAGTATAAGTCTTATAAACATGTCTATTAAAGAACTGTTTTTTTAATTATTGGCCCAATATAGTGGTAGACAAAAGTTGGTTTTAGTTAAATGACTTAATAAATTGTGGCGCCTGTAGTTAAACTTATGTTTGTAATTGGGCCAAAACAGAGAGAGAGCAGACTAGCAAGAATAAAATGCTCTTTTCATCTTTGAACTCTTTGTTGGAAAAATTCTTTAGTCTTATAGATAAAATGTGACATTCTTGGTCAATTCCAAGCCAGTGGGAGCATTCTCTTTGGAATCTGCTAGAAATACTGTGGTTATTTTCTACTATAGGAGGTTCTGGGACTTTCCAGAAAGAAAGAGCTGTCAGCATCCAGCTTAGTCTACAATTTATTTTCCATTGTCACATGAAAAAAAAAAATCTGTTTCTAGGAGCTGGAGGAGGAATCACAAAGATACCCCTGTACTTGCCATCTACTTCTCCTATCTTTTTCTCATTACATATATCTACCATTTCTATTTTGACATTTCTATATATTGTGAAACCAAAATAGAGCTGTGAAGAGGCTAAATACTAACCATTCTAGATGGCATCCCCAATAACTCCTTCTAGTAAACATTAGTCAACAAAGACAGAAATGCAGCGTATCAGTGCCTGACTATTCTATATGTACAGACTTCCAGGAAAAACATAATAAAATGAAAGAAATATGACTAAAGTAATCAAAGAATTGAGTGCTGCTGGGACGTATTCACCAAGATCCTACTAAGTCTGGCATTTTTGAAAATACTATGGGGAAGGCCAAAAATATGGAAAAGCAAATTATTTTCTCACAAATTTGCCTTCAAGAAGTTCAGTCTACTTAGATCATAAAATTTATGGTAGGCAGGGTAATGGACCCTACCCCAAAATTTCAGGACTTGTGAATATGTTAGGCTACATAGCAAAGGAGAATTAAAGCTGCAGGCATAATTAAAATTGCTAACCTTCTGACCTTAAAATAGAGAGATTATTCTACATGGTCTTGCTGAGTCCAATGTAATCACAGATGTACTTAAAAGTGGAAGAGCAAGGCAGAATAGTGTTAGAGAAAAAGATGCAATGGCAGAAGTAGGGTTAGAGAGATGCTATGATGCTGTATTTAGAATGAAGGAAAGGAAACGTGAGCCAAGGTATGTGGGCAGCATCGAAAACTAATACGACATATAAAATCTAAATTAGTATTATCAGAAAATAAATTAGGGAAAGGAAAGAAGAAAGGAAAAAGGAAACTGCTGTTCCATGCAATATGAGACTCTTTTATCCTTAGAGGAAGCAGAGGCTAAAAATATATAAAGCTTTAAATTCTTCAGATACATTCTGGGACACCGGATCTAAAATGAGGTCAGGGAAAACAAGATGTTTGTGGTGAAAGTGAAGCTTTTGTCATATAGATAACTTGCTTTCCCCCAGCCTGAATTACTAAATCCTGTTAGAGACAGGCCAGTGACTTAAAGCCGACACAGTATGACGATTTCCATTCTTAACCCTGGTTTGGGGGATCCTGGGAAAATAAATAAAGTTGTCTTAAGTGTTCCTCTACCTGCACACTATAACAGGTCTTTTTCTGACCTAAAAACAGCAAACAAGAAAGGTCCTCATGTGCATTTTTTTTTAGAGATGGAATTCAAACCTGAAGTCTTGAGCAGCTCATAGCACCTCTCTTAACTATGGCGGCATTAGGCACAGAATTGTTCTCTTGCAGCAGCAGATATGTAATTACTTTCCCACAGAAATCCTTCTCCCCCTTCTCAGACTGTATTCCCTACTTTCTACTGAAGTCCTTTTTCTGAGCTATTCAACAGCACTCCACAACTCTGGGAGCTATAAGACAATGATGGGTAAAGTGCCACCTATGAAATCTGCCAAGTCTTGCTGGTTCATGCACCCTCCAGAACCATGACTGACATCTGCATGATAGAGTACAGGGCATCAGTGTGGACTTGTTGCAGGAGGAAATGGACCTGCCACAAGACCTAACTCTGGGGCATTGAAGAAGAAAGGCTTGATCGGGGTGTCACCACAACTTGCTCTCACGGTTATGGAATGAGATCCAAAGGCCACATGCTGAGCATTACTCACCTTTCAGTCTCCTGGGTAGACATGTGATCATCTGCTAAAAGCCTGAGTTCACTGAGGTCTTTAAACCAGTAAGATTTGGGACTGGGTGTGGTGGACACCTTTTGATCTGGAGCCAGACAAGACAAAAAAAAAGAGAACTTGAGCCACCAACTTCATCCATTTGCTTCTCTGTATAAATTGCCAGGGTGACTACAAATTCAGTTGTAATTCATTTCAAACCCAGGCATGTATCTGTCAGACTTCTTTTTAGAAAACAATGAACTTAGGAATGTTTTAGGTCCCAGGCAGTTGTTCAAAAAAAGATATAACCAACACACATGGTACTGAGATAGATCCATTTGACCACAAATAGCTGTCATATAAAGCAGGTGTGCCTTTTGGCACTTGAAGATTCATTGGACATTTATAAATTTGGGGAAGTGGAGGGCTTCCAACATTTGGACTGTCACTCTTCAGGAGGCAGACTTTATGAGCACCAAAGGGAATCTTGGAGCTAATTCAGGAGACATTTTAAATGGACTGTTTTACCAATTGAAGGCCAAAAGGGCAATAGGAAACAAATGACCATAAAATGAATTTTCTGCTACTGGAAAAGAAGAGTTCCCTAGATATTAACATCTCTGCCCTGCCACTTCATTGATAGGGATTTCCAGGATAGTCAAAGAACTTTGCTCTTTTATCCCTGCCATACCTTTTGTTCTTTCCAGTGTTTATTTCTATTATCATCTACCAATATATGAGACAATTTTGTGCATAAGGCCTTTCCTAAAGCTTGGCTCAGTTCTATTAACCTTTATGCAATAATTTATAGTAAAGATCTGAATGGCACTGGTGCATGTAAATAGTGTCTGTGGGCTCTGCTATCATGAGGAAAGTACTGTGCTTAAGTGGCTCCAACACATTTGCTCAGAACATTATGGAGGAACTGCTGAGCTCTCTGTAGGAAATTATTTAGTGAAATTCCACATAAGTTAACATTGCTTTGTAACAGACTTTTTGTTGTGTTGAGTCTAGAATTTCTCTGGGAAAATCTGTGAAATCTAAGGCTTCTTTCTTTAACATCAATTTCCGAGCCCCTCATATTAAGAGAAAAAAAAAATTGAAAGCCAGAAACCTCAGGGATTTTCAAATTCCCTTGTAATTTATCATCAAGGAATGAGTGGATTTGAGAAATCTCTTTACATCTCAGGAGTGAATACAAAGAAGGTAGAGATACATTTGATCAAGTTGATATTATCAAATTCTCTAGGATCTGCCTTTACCTTCTCTCATTCCAAAGCAGTCTATCTACCTCTGACCTTCTCCAGAACTGCCCACCCAGATTCACAGGAAGACCTACAGCAGGGGTCCCAACCTCCGGGCCATGGACCGCACAGGTCCCTGACCTGTTAGGAAACTGGCCTCACAGCAGGAGGTGAGCAGCAGGCAAGCAAGCAGTTTCATCTGTATTTGCAGCCGCTCCCCAGCACTAGCATCACTGCCTCAGCTCCACCTCGGATCATCAGGCATTGATTCTCATAGGAACACTGGTCCCTGGTGCCAAAAAGATTGGGGACTGCTGTCCTAGAGTATCCAATCAGCCCAATCAATCTGCTGCTCAAAATTCTCCAGAAATTTAAGTGGTTTCAAAATTTCTTCCATCCATCTTTCCCTCTCTCCATCCATCCATCCACCCATTCATTCATGCATTAATATTCTATTGATTACTTATGCTTAGGAGGCCTTCTGCTAGATTCCGGGATATACAACTGTGGTTAATGTGAACATGGCTCTTTTCCTCATGCAGTTTTACATCTTAGCTGGGAAAAGATATATTCAAAAGGTAATGCCACAAATAATTACTTAATTGCAATTGGTCAGGTGCTCTAGAGGAAAAACATGGTGCAGAGAGAATTTAACAGGGGTTTCTGGTCTAGTCTTGGCATGGAGGTGAGAGAGGCCAAGGAAAGCTTCTCTGAGGAAACAACATTTGTTCTGATTCTTAAAGGATGAGTAGGAATTCATCAGACAAATGGTATGTGGGAGAGCTGGTGAGAGGGAGGGTGGAAGGGTGGGGGTTAGATAACCTGGGCAGGCAGATAAGCAAGTAAAGGCCCTTGGCATTGCTACTAGGGTGAGCAGGTCAGTGTGGCTGGAGCATGGCCAATAGCGGGAGGGGAGCAGATCAGGCTAGATTGTACTCTGGGCAGAGTTTAGGAAAAAATAGTTAGGTCATCTCAGATTGTCCCCAGAACAGTCAGAATTCTTCCCAGGGCTTTTTGGGGTTCTCAGGCTGGGTGTACCCAAACCCATCAGACCTGTAATCCTGAGGCTAGGCTAAATGACACTGAGCCAAAGCCAGGACTGATGAACAGTCAATCAAGAGTATAAACACCAAATGCAGTGTGCGGACCTGGTTTGAATGCTGATTTTACACAATCACTGTAAATAGATATTTGGGGGACAGTGAGAAAATACAATGTATATTAGGTAATAGATGATATAAAGAAATTATTGTTAATTTATAAGTACAAAAATGGTGCTGGGGATGAGAAGAAAATGTCTTCATTTTCTGAGTATTTAAGAGTGAAATGTCATGAAGTCTATGATTTAAATTAATCCAGCAAAATTTTTAGGAGGTATCTTGGCAAAATATCAGTAATTGTTCTTGTAGGTGATATGTATAGGGGAGTTGATTATACTGTTCTCTTTACTTTTATTTTGTTTGAGAATGTTCATAATAAAAGGTTAAACACATGAAAAGGAAAAAAAAATACTGTTATCAGTCATCATGCTGGCTTGGTGGTATTTGTCCTGGGAAAAGTAAGCCTGGAAATAACTATCTTGCCAAAGGCAAGATACGTGAATTGAGAACATATATTATCCTTTTAAATTTCTTTTTTATGTTTCTTGTTTATAGGTCTGTGAAAATTCAGTTTATACTAATAAAGTTCTTAAAAGTGAGTAGAATAAGTACCTATTTATTCAACCGCCTAATGAGCCCCTATTATGCACCCGTGATGATCCCCTTTACATAGCACAATGTGCTTGACCTAGAGATTTTCTGTCCAGTGCAGAGCATTCAAATGTTGATTTGGTTTCAACCCTTGAAAATTAGTATTTGCATTGATTCTCCATAATGGTAATTGTATCAATTTTATTTGGGCATCCCCACACCTTGGAGAACTATAGCTCAGGAAAGGACGTTTGTGTTCTTTGGTCATCTTAAAATCAACTGATTTTTTATTCCCAGACTGGCAAATGGTGTGCTCACGGTGGATGAGTTTTAGATGGGATGGGACAGTAATCCAGCATGAAATGTCCATGAAGTGCCAAAGATAAGGTCACTGTCCCACAGCTGCATTTAGGGGAGCTTGAGAGCCCCAGGGCCTGTAAGCCATAGGAATAAGGTTGCCAGTTAAAATACAAGATAAGATGCCCAATTAAACTTAAAGTTCCAATAAGCAAGGAATAATTTTTTTAGTATCAGTATGTCCCATGCTATATTTAGAACATATTTATACTAAAAAAAAATTCATTGTTTATCTGAAATTCAAAATTATCTAGGCATTCTGTACTTTTCTTTCTTTCCTTCCTTCCTTCCTTCCTTCCTTCCTTTCTTTCTTTCTCTTTCTTTTTTTCTTTTGTTTTCTAAATCTAGCAAACCTACACAGGAATGCATGACTGTATAGACAGGAAAACACAGACCACATGCAGGAAAAGAGAAAACGATGTACCCAAATTACCCATTTCTGAAATTTCTGACCCATGAGCTGGGACACTGGGCTAAGGAATTCAGACAAGACCCTTTGGGCCAGGGTGGAATAACTGAGGATTTGGGACCAAAGAATTGAAAACATAAGATTGTTATCTGCGGACAGTCTTTCAAGGAGGAGCTTTCCTCTATCACTTCCTGAGACATTGGCTTCTCTTCATTAATTTGTTAAGCATTAGCCAGAAACTACTGGGTAAGAGGCCCTGGAAAGATACCAAGGTGAATAACAAGACACACCTGCAGCCTCAAAGAGTGGCAGTCTAGTAGCAGAGAACTAGACTACAGAGTTGCATTCCAGAGCCAGACCATTAGGTTTAAACTCCAGCTTTAACGGTTGCTAAGTGTTTCTTTGTACCAATTACTTAAGCTTTCTGTGCCTACTGGGAACAGTAAGTGGAGTTATTTTATAGGGTTTTCATAATCATTAAATGAATTCATGGACAAAAAGTTCTTAAACTAGTGCCTAGTGCCTATTAAGTACATATAAGTGTGTGTGTGTGTGTGTGTGTGTGTATGTATGTATGTATGTATGTATGCATGTATATGATGAGCAACCTACAAATTACAAACTAAAAGATTTTCTAAAAAGAGATTTTGACCTAATACCAGTAAGGAGAATACATTCCAGAACATAGGGAACAATAGGAGCAAAGATGCAGATAATAAAGTATAAAGTGTGCTTTAAGAATAGCAAGTAATTCACTGTGGTTAGAACTTTTGAGTCTGCTAAAAGGAGTGCTAAGAAACAAAACCATAAAGGGGAGATATGTCCCTATTACGAAGGGCCTTGAATGCCAAGCTAGAGTTGTGGCTCTGTCCTGCAGGCACTAGGGGACTACTGAAAGTGTTTGAATGAGGGAGAAACATGAATGTTGGGAAAGGATTAATTATGCCACCATGTATATGACAGAGGAGCCTGGAGGATAGAGACTTATAATAAATAATTACTGTGATCATAGCAAGTGTCAGACATTGTGACAGGCTACAGTGTAGTGGAAGAATGAGAAGTAAAACAAATAGACATACGAATAAGAGTTAAGAAGGAAAATATAGGTCATTCAGAGAGCTCATAGGAAACCTAACATAGATGGATGGGGACAAGTCTGACTGGGAGAGGTGATACCTATTGAAATGGAGAGATGCACGGAAGTGAGCCAGGTAGGCACCGGAGAGAAGAGCCTGCCAGGTGGAGGAGCGGGATGAGCATGGGCTCTGTGGCAGGAGGGGAAATGGCCCTCAAGACCTTCCGAGAAAGGCCAGTGGAGGCGGAGTAAAGAGGGACAGGGAACTGTGGTTTACATAAGGGAGAATAAGGTAGGGTTAAGTCACTGACCACCTTAGACACAACTGATTGAGCCAGGGGTCAACACCTGGTCGAAAAACAGACTCCCTTAGGCTCTCCAGCCCCCTGCAAGGTAACCTGGAGTGACACCAGGTATCAGGTGACTGAACCCATCAGAGCTTCTCTATTGGAGAGTTTGAATGTGGGACAGACAGGGAGAGAAATACGCAAAACCAGAGAAAAGCAGACTGACAGATAAATCGAATGCAGTCAAGTGACAGAGCAGAAACAGAGACGTAGGTCAAGTAGACATATTAAATATTCTGGCTTTTATCTTATGAACAAATACTGGTAAGGAGTGATAGGCACCTAACCTTCTACCGTAGAAATAGAAATGAAAAAGAGGGAGTGGTGGTTTTAAAAATATGACCACAGATTCTTTGACTATTCTCTCTAAATTCCCTCCCGGTTGAGTACGAGCTGTACTTGGTGATTTGTTTTTAATAAATAGAATATTGCAAAACCAATGGTGTGTGACTTCCCAGAATGGGTCATAAAGAGATCGTGGTTTCCATCTTAAGTCTCCTTTCTCCCCCTTCTCTCTCCCTCTCTCTCTGTCTACCAAAGGGTAAAGGCAAGTTGTCATGCTGCAAGCAACCCTATGGAGAGATCTACCTTGTGAGGTACTGAAGCCTCCAGCCAACAGCCAGAAAGGTACAGAGACCTGCTAACAATCACAAGAGTGACCTTAGAAGCAGATTCTCCAGGCCTAATTAAGCTTTGAGATGCCTGCAGGTCCAGCAACAGCTTGCCTACAACCTCATGAGAGACCAGCTAAATTAAGCCACGCTCAGATTCCTAATCCTCAGAGACTATGTAAAATAATAAATGTGTCATTTTAATCTGCTAAACTTAGCAAAATTTGTTGTGCAGCATTAGGTAGTGAACATAGGCGGGAATGGATGACATCAGTATTACAGAGGTAGAATTGCTAGGACTTTGCAGTGATAGCTATTGGGTACGGGAAGGGGCTGGGGGTGGGGGGAGGGTGGGCAGTGAAAAGGATTATTTGTGCCTGGATCACTAAGGTTCCATTTCAGAGAAGGGAAAACAACATAGGAGGAAGAACTTAAGAAGGGA
Organism: Eonycteris spelaea; assembly: GCA_003508835.1. Taxonomy (NCBI): domain Eukaryota; kingdom Metazoa; phylum Chordata; class Mammalia; order Chiroptera; family Pteropodidae; genus Eonycteris; species Eonycteris spelaea. The sequence goes on from PUFA01000122.1 coordinate 1,256,693, forward strand.
AAGAAAATAATGTCCATTGCAAACTCATCAATTTGAAGTGCTAGTGAGATTTTCAGGTGCAAGTATCCCCCACCAGGGACTTAGAAATATGGGAAAGCGTTGGAGGGTAGGGCTACACTGATGGAAGACACCTGGATAGAGGAGAACCGTGGCAGTGGAGGGCATTTCCACGGAGGGCAAGGAGATAAAATAAAGACAGGTGAAATGCACACCGCGAGACACAGATACATTTATGGAACCAAAATAGGAAAAAGAGAAGTAACGCCCAGAGAAGAGGGTGAAGGCCCTAAAGAAAGATTGAATAAGATGTTCACCAGTGCCAAAAACTATTAAAAGGGATCTCCATCTCTGGACAATTCTTCCACACACTGTAAATTTGTACATTGGATTACTGAAATCCTAACTGGTATCAGTCAACAGTGGCTGCACAAATGAACTCAAATTTCTAGATCTCCAAAACAGAAAACAAGCCTGAATTGTAGTGACTCAAGCAAAGTATTTGCTACCATGTTTAAAGTCTTCCCCAGTGCATCTATGTGCCTTTCTATAATGTCTCTCTCAAACTGCAAAAGAAGGATGGTCATGATTATCTAACAACCTGTTCTTTCTACAAATGGGGATTTTTCAAGTTGCAAAATATGGAGACCCACCCATTTACCTCGGGGTAAGATTATCCTTTGCAGGGATACTTGGGAGGGTTGAGGAAGCAAAGTAAATGATTTCCAGAGCTACATGCCTGGTCTCATAGAAAGCTAGAATATTGTTCATAATAAAACAGCAGTTTCTCCAGCAGCCCGCCATTCCTGAAGCACCTCCTGCAATTCTGTTTCTTTCTCTGCTTGCTGCTTCTTGTTAATCCACTAACTGATGGCTTTCTATGCCTTCTTCCATTGCTTCTATTTGCTAAGGCCATCTACTGCCTCATGGTTTCTGCATACTGACTTCTCTTTCCATATCTCTAGTTTTCTGCAGTGACACTGGACTACCTTGTTTGTCAGTAAGTCTCTTTTTTTCTTCTCTTTTCTTTCTGGGTCTTTCTGACCTTCTGTCTCAAGCTCAAACTTCCTTAGAGAGGCTTTGATTGGTTCAGACAGTAAACATTCCAGCGCCACTCCAGGCCATCACATAGGGGCTGAAGAGCCTAAGGCAGGCTATCTTTTGGTCAGGTGTTGGTTCCCGGCTCAACTAGTTGTGGCTAAGGTGATGGGGGAGGTAAAGTGAATACTAAGCCTAGAGAATCCCTGTGGTCCTCCTCTCATCTCTTTGGTCTAGTTTCTCTTCCTTCCCTTCTCCTTTACTTTGCGCATCTTTTGGAAATGGACTTGTTGATATTCAGTTCCTTCTTTCTCCATGTTTCTTTATTATACTTGTCAAGGATTCACAGAAATCCTAACCGACTGGCTCTATGAACAGGCAAAAATGTGGCTGGAAGAAATGGGGTTGGGAGAGAGAGGGTATTTTTAAATTTATATGCTTTTATAGTGTTCAAACTTTTATAAGCTTTTATTTAGAAATTTTTTTAATAGAAAGATAAGTTAAAAAGAGTTTTTACATGTAAAGAAGGAAAAGACATGAAAAGGAATAAGCAACTAGAACAAATGGAGTTGGTTAAAATTTTCCATAACCCTGCTGGCAAGATTATTTTGTTTACATTAAAAAAAAAAAAAAAGCCATTTCAAAGGAAGCATTGTGGAGTGAAGGAGGAACATACTATAATCTGAGAGTGACTGGAAAAAATTTTCTTTTATCCGTTAGATTTGAGTAATTCGCGTAGGTTGCTTTCTTATTCTTGAAATTCTAGGAACCTTATTCCTAGTTTGCTATAGAAAAGCAACTGACCTCATAAAATAAGTAAGCATTTGGGAAGATGAGATTTTAGAGGTAGGCAATGGAAAATTTGGTGGTGAGGGGACAACGGGGCACGGTTTCTTAGACGCATGAGCTTCCTGTACTGTGGAATGCGTACGTGTGAAATCACCAGTCACTACATTAGCAATAACTTCATAACATAACTTCCTCCACCCTTCGTCCTCCTTCCCCACATCCGAGTTCCAGTTTCACACGGGGCTACTTACTGTGAAGCTTTACAAAGAAAGAGGGAAGTAAACCTACCAAAGATGCAGTGACCTGTTACAAACACCACATTCTTAACCAGGTGAAAGTTTCCTTTATCACATTTATTTGTAATGCTACATGGTTCAGAGTGAAGGGCCCAAATCTTGTATTTAATTGTCTTCCTGTGCCCAGGACCTTCCAAAAGTATTAATAATTATTTAAAATCTCACTGGGCAGAGTAGCAGACAAAATTATCCTAGCCAGGGTTAGCTTCACATTCCGCCTCAAGATTGCACCTGCTCCCTCATCTAAACTAAAAAGGGAAAATGTGAAAGTGGCCAGGTCCTTTTGTCTGATGCCAGAAAAGAGGTGAGAGTTCCTGTTTCTACAATGCGATTCATGCTAAAGGGTCTCCAAGCCTGTAACACTTAGCCAAATTAATTCCCTGCTCCCTAAAAGCAAATAGCTCTGCAGGGGAGAGGCAGCAGCTGGCCAGTGGGGCCCAGTAATCCCTGGCAGCACAACAGGGGCTCACAGAGGAGATTACTGTATTTGAGGAAACCGATAGGATCTAGAGAGAAACCAAAGCTTGATACCTTGTCTGTCATCCCTCTTAAAAATTAGGAAACAGCAAAAGTAGGTAAATTGCTGCTTGACGAGTGACTAAGAAGGAAGGAAAATTCGAGGCCTACTGCATTGTTCTTAAGCAGCCTTCGATCCTAAACTGGGCTTGATACCAAGGAAGATAGAGGCAGACAGGTCTGTGGAATGACTAATTTAATAATAATTCAGAATAACACTGTACCCTTAGACAGATTCAAAGTGGTATTTGAAATGGCTATTCAGTTAGCAGAGCCTGCCAGCTGACAAAACATAGGTGGTATTTGGCTCCTTAAAAGAAGACAAACCATGAGCATATGAAGATTTTAATTAAAGTTGAATGTGGAACTCACTGTGCTTAATATTGAACTTGGAACTACTATCGCCCACTGCTTTAATCTGAGCTCCGACACTGTTAACCATAAGCAGCTACGAGAATGTTTGCTTAAAAAAAAAAAAAAAAAAAAAGAAGCACTTTTGAAAAAAACCCAAGGCTAAGATTAACAATTCTAAAAGCAGTAACAACAGTTGTGAATGTTGGTTCTACCATTTACAATTTTAGGAAAATATTGTTCATCTCTCCTTTCATTTTATGAGGCAATTTTGAAAACCATGAATCAAAGACCTGCTCTGAATCTCCAGGTGTGAAAATAGGGTATGATGGGAAATCCAGATGGTCAAACCATCGGCAGAGTTCTTATATTTGTGATTGGTGAGAGAAGGAGGACTGTGTTTGAAGTACAACAGATGGGAAATGCCAACTTCATCACTTAAAGTATTATCCTCACTCCCACCCCACAATCTGGAAATAAGCAATGATGTTGCTCTATTTAAAGACAACCGTCTTTTGCTAGATGAGGGGCAACTTAACAGACACATTTAATTACCCTTACACACCTCTTTGGGTTAAGATGTAGCCATCACTATCTCTGTTAGTTAATGAGGAGTTACTGCCAGTCATTAAAAAATAGCAATCTTATTAGAAATTCTTAATATTACATATACATTCTACAATTCTGAAAGGCCAAATGAAAATTTTTTAAATGATGAGTGATTAGGCAACAAAATGTGCGTGCAAACTAATACACACGTGCATGTGTGCACACTTGAGCATATTTACATTTTTAAGTGGCAGGAAAAAAATATACTTTGAATCAATTAAGAGTCTTTCTTCAGATAATATTGCATGCTTAAGAATCTCATTGACAACTCAACCATCTCCCGCAACCCCATTGCCTCAGGTAGGTAGAGATTTGATTATTTCTTTTGGGTAGAGGCAAGGGGGAGCGTTGCTTAAGATTATGTAGCCAAGTAGAAGAGAGAATGAGAGAGGAGGGGAGTGGGAGGGAGGGAGAGAGAGAGAAGAAGAAGAAGAACCATGGTATCATCAAACATCAAATTCGATTTAAGTATCCAGTCCAGCAGATCATTTCATCTTGGAGTTCCTTCTGTCTACCTTGGAGTTCTGGCCTATGTGTGTCCTGATTTTGATTACCGCTAATATAGAGGGAAAGCTGCCCTACTCAGGAAGCAGCTGAATTAAAAGAAAACATAAATTGATCTTTAAAATATAATTGGAAATAGATGCTATAAATGTAAGATTGGCTAATGCTCGAAACTGTTTATAATTTTCTTCGATTTAACTTAAAGTAATTATTTATCTCAACATGAAACTACAATTATTTGTAAAGACGATACTTTCTGGCTCTTGATTCTGGAGTATTTGCTAGGAAATAACTGAAGTATACACTAAGTTAGCAAACCCATACACACACCAGGTGAATCTAGTCAGGAGCAGACTTTGCTTCTGTAACAGATTTCACCTGGACTGCTCTCTTTCTAAGGATAAATCTGGATCACTTTCATTTCAGTACAAGTTTTTTTAACTCAAATCAAAAGGATGACAAAGAATTAACGGCCTTACTAGATTTTTTAAAATCTTACAAATTAACAAAAAGCTAAACAACACTTAAGAAAAAATAGTCAAAAATATATAACATAAATAATTTTTAAATGGCCAGTAATCTTGAAAGAGTGTTTTAACTTCATTAAGAATCTAAGGAGTCAAAATTACAACTATGAGTTACCATTTTTCCATTGTTCAAGTTGGAAAAAAACATTTAAATAATAATATCTAGTGTTGAGGGACGTGTATAAAAATAAGTAAATCGGGATGCTAGTTTAAATTGATTCAACCTTTCTGAAGGGAAATGTGTGTGTGTGTTAAAGGCTTAATGAGTGTGAGTGTATTCTTTGATTTAGCAACTAGACATCTAGAAATTTATCTAAGAAATCATTATAGCTGTGCTCAAAGATATAGCTATAAGGATGTTCTTTAAAGAGCTACAAACATAGTTAAAATCTGAAGACAGCCTAGTTGTCTAACAATAGAGAATTGTTTAAATTCTTTTTAAAACATTCATACAACAAAACACTATGGAGAGGCAGAATAATATTTAATGTTCATAATGCATTCAGTGAAAAAATTTCAACACTATTTACTGCACTATTTCAGTTTTATATTCACCTACCAAAAATAGTAGAAAACAAATCACACTATCAGTGGTTGTCCCTGAATTCCATAATTAGGATTATGGTGACTTTTATTTGATTCTCATTGTTTACCTGTCTTTTCTATAGTGTTCTTGTTACTACTTATTTTAAACAGCTATGCTGAGATATAATTCACATATCATACAATTAGGTAATTCCTTCTATAATTAATAAAAAAGCAATGCAATTATTCTTACTGATTGAGGTAAAGCTTTTGGGGACAAACATTTCATTAATTTTCATCTTAATTATTTTAACATCGAGTTCATATCCAACAATCCATACAACACTTTTCATCTTAAATGCATCTTTACCTTTGCACAAGGCACTTCCAGCAGACAAGCTTCAAAGGACCTATACCTGTTACATTGCAAGTAATTAAATCTCGTTGGGGTCTTTGCTCCCTTTAATAGAAATTACACTATGAATAAGACAGCAGCAACAGCTTTATTCTAAAGCCTTAAATATATGTCTCTTTCTGACACACTGTGGGTCTTCATAGAATTGCCTGCATGACTCATACCAAAGAGAGACAATACAACATCCATCTTTCTCCATATACTGTTCTCACTACATCAAAAATTAACAACGACACAGGAGGTGCAAAACTCTAGCAGCCACAGATACATCTGAATACGTGATTGCTAATGTTCATTTCATTTTTCATTAACATGTAAAACTACCTTATTAAAGATGTGAATAAAGTCTGCATGGAGAGACACCTAAAATGTTGGCCAATTCCTCACTGAACAGATCTTAGTGATGCTGGGAACCTTATAGATGAGGGTTTGAGCAGTCTGCACACTTTGGGTTTCTGGGGACACTGACTGTCTGCAGATCTAACATATCGTATGCTCTCAGATGGCAGAAAGAACCAAAGTGTCAAAACATAAAGGTCAATAGAAGGATTAAATAAAAGTGAAATCATGCTGACTCAGAAATGCAACTCAATGCACCTTAGCAGTCTGTAGAACTCAGGATGCCTGAATACTCTATTTTCAGATTACTTACTATCCCAACAGAGGCTTCAGCAACTTAGAGAAAAAGGAATAAAAAGTAAAAGGAAGTAGTAGGCATTAGTGGAATCTAATTTTATTTGAGAAGCATCTCCACAATTTATAGTGGACTTCTAACAGGGGGTGAAGTCGGGGTTGGGGAATAAAGTTTGGAACTTTATTTCTCTTCCATTATATTGCTATCAGTGCTTTTACTAGTCCAAATCCAAAGCTCAAAATTGGAGTGATTTTAGTTTTTTTAGATTTATTTTTTCCCCAGTTTTATTGAAATATAATAGACAATCAGTTCCTTGTATTTACATTGTACAATTCGATGAGTATTTTTTTTCCATTATAGTTGGCATACAGTAATATACCAGTTTCAGCTGTTCAGCGTAGTGATCAGAGATCCACATTACTTGGAAAGCGATCAACCCACTAAATCTAGCACCCCTCTCCTCCCTTACCTTTTTATTACAATGTTATTAACCATCTTCCCCATGCTACACTCTACATCTTCATGTCTGTTCTGCAACTATCCATTTGTGCCTCTTAATCCTTTTGCCTTTTTTTGTCCCCTCGACTCCCCTCCAACTAGCATCCCACTAAATATTCTCTGTATCTACGAGTTTATTTCTACTTTTATTGTTGTTGCTGTTTATTTTGTACTTTTAGATTCCACATATGTGAAATCACGTGATATTTGTATTTCTCTATCTAACCCATTTCATTTAGTGCAATACCCTCTAGGTCCATCAAGGCAATATCCTTTTCCATCCCCATCCTTTTAGTCTCTGTGTGTGTTTAATCTGAAGTGAGTTTCTTGTAGGCAGCATATGTAGGGTCTTGTTTTCTTATCCATTCAGCCACTCCCTCCATCTTTTGGTTGGAGCACTTAACTCGTTTCCACTTGAGGTACTTGTTGATAGGAATGTAATTATCACCATTCTTTATTTCTGTTTTTGATACATGCTTTTTCTTCTTAAAGAAGTCCTTCCAACATTTCCTGTAATACTGGCTTGGTGTTCCTTAGTTTATTTTTGTCTGGGAAGCTCTTTATCTGTCCTTAGACTCTAATGATAGCTTTGCTGGATAAAGTATTCTTGGTTGTAGATCCTAGTTTTCATCACATCAAATATTTTGTGCCAAGCCCTTCTATCCCACATAGTTTCTTTTGAGAAAGCAGCTGCCAGTCTTATGGGTGCTCCCTTGTAGGTAACTAACTGCTTCTCTCTAGCTGCTTTTAAGATTCTCTTTGTATTTAACTTTGACATTTTAATTATGATCTGTCTTGGGCTGGCCCTCTTTCAGTTCATTTTTGGGGGGACTCTCTGAACTTCCTGGGGTTGTATGTCTATTTCCTTCACCAGGATAAGGATGTTTTCCATCATTATTTCTTCAAATGGCTCTTCAATGTCTTATTTTCCTTCTGGTACCCCTATGACATGGATGTTTTTACATTTAATAATGTGCTATAAGCTCCTTAAATTATTATTAAAGTCTTGGCTTCTTTTTTCTTGCCATTCTGGTTGAGTGTCCTTGGCTTCCCCATCCTCTATATCGGTCATTCGATCCTCTTCATTACTCACACTCTTTTTATTCCATTTAATATACTTTTCATCTCAGACCATGTGTTCTTCATTTCAGACTGGTTCCCCTTTATAATGTCCATTTTCCATATGTTTTTTTTATCTCTTTGTTAAAGTTCTAACCGAATTCATCTACACTTCCCCTAAGTTCATTGAGCATCCTTATAACTAGTGTTTTGAACTCGACATCTGTTAGATTGCTTGACTCCATTATTCCTGGATCTCTGTTCTGTTCTCATATGGTTTCTGTTTCATCTTCCCATTTTGGCTGCCTTTCTGTGTCTGTTTTCTATGTACTAAGCAAAACTCTTAAGTATCCTGGTCTTATTAGTATGGCTTTGTGAAGTAGGTGTCCAGTGACAGTCCTGAGAGAGGTTCAGTTGCAGGCTAAATTTAGCCCCAGTCCATGCCCCTTCGGGGCTACCTGCTAAGATTCAGCAAGCAATCCACAGATGCTGTGCTTATAGTTGCCTCAAGGGCCATGCCAAAAACCCTGGTCAGTTGCCACCAGCATGAGTCTAGGCGCTGCTCAGCAAGGAGCACCTGACTCGCCAAGGATACACCTGGATGTGACTTGAGTGGGGCCATGAGTTGGAGGATGCAGACTTTCAGGAAATCCTCTGGGCTCACGACCTCTGTTATCCAGTTTGTTGATGTCTCAGCTTAGGCGGCATTACATCCTCACCCTGGGAGCAGGGAGGACTCAACAGATGAACAATGAATACCGCAGGTACTTCTCCCTAGGAGAGAGCCTTGTCTCTGGCCTTCATTCTGACAGCTCAACGTCCCCTTATAAGTCCCTGGTGTCCCCCATGCAGCAGACCTGCTTAGAGGGAGCAGGTCCACCCCCACAAAAGTCCACTCACAGATACAGCTCCTGAGCTGCCACTGCCACTCCCATAGCCTCGGTCTCACTCAGCTGCTCTGACTAGGCAGCCTCATGTCTTTACTCTCTTCCACTTTCTACTGTTGCAGGTTGATTAATTATCTCTCTGTCTAGTTGTAGTGCTTCTGTTCCTCTAGATCCCAGCCTACTTTCCTTGCTGTTTGCTCCTTGTTTCTGTCATAACTTTGATTTGGTCACAAGAGGAATGAACAGAGCCTCTATCATCTACACCTTTTTTTTCTAGATCTGGAGGTGATTTTAAAACTGAATCTTAACCAGTCATAAAAAAGATATGCAAGCATAGAGATTTATAATTCTCATCCGCATTTTGTTCTACAAAGTTGCAAAGTATGCAAGAAGCTCTGGTAGAATGCTTCCTGGCTTCCTGAAATATAAATTTCAAGTAAATAATGTCATGGTTCTCATGACTAATGGAATTAGGAGGAAGAGAAGATGGGAAGATGGAGGGAGAGAGAAATGATGAGGGAAGAGAAGAAAGATGGTAAGTTAAAGAAGAAGAAATGAGTGAAGATTTAAAAGAAATAGAAAGAAAATCAAGATCAGAGAGGAATTCATATTTAGAGGGGAAGAAAACATCAAACAAGGTAAACCATGGACAGATAGCAAAGAGGTTACAAATGCGAATCTCCAAATGTCCTGGGCTAAACCCAGGTTCCATACTTAATTTCTGGTGACTTAACCTCCCGAAGACTTGTTAAGAGAGATTAACTGTGAGAGTCTATGCAAAGTGCCTGGAATGGTGCTGGGGCAGAGTATTCAACGGCCACAAGTTCAATTGATAACCCTCCTGTACATCCCAGGCCCAGAGGGAGGCGTGCACTGGACTTCCAACATTTACCTTCTTCTGTCTCCACATCTGAGGTCATTTGATAATAGTGACCATTTGGGGGCCTGGACAAACACCAAAGACAGGGGGCACTGAACTTTTGAGTTCAAATGTCCATTCTGCCACTTGCCAGCTATTAGTGCATTAATTTATGGAACAAATACTTATCAACTATTTACTACCTTATGAGTTCTGAACTATGGTCTAGTGGATGAAAATAGACATGGTCCTTGCCCTCATGCAGCTTATGTGCTCATAGAAGAGTCAGATATTAATCAAATCATTAAGCAAGTAAATATAAATTAAAACTATAAAAGAGAAGCACATAATGCCATCAAAGTACATAAAAGTCCCTTGAGGGACACACTTTTGAGCAAAGGTCTGTCAGCTGAATGAGAACCTGGACTATGAAAGGGAAGGGAAGGACGTTCTAAGCTGGGGAAGAGCTGGTACAGTGGAAGCCCAGAAAATGAAAAGAGACTGGAGCAGCCATCCAGGGAAAGATGACGCAGGGCCTGGTAGGCCTGATTAAGGACTTTGGTCTTTGAGAGTGAATAAAAAAAAATCAATGGAGGATTTTTAATTAAAAAATAATGATAAGATCACATTGTGACTGTTAGATCACAAGCTTCCATATGGGGGATAGAATTTGAGGTAGGGCAAGATGGACTATTGTGGAGGCTATGGAGCTGTCCACGAAGAGAGATAGTGGCTGGGGCTGGAATGGAAGCCATCCATGAGACACCACGGTGGATGGATGCTACATCAATAGGACTCAGAATTTGGATAATGAGGGATGATTTCTTGCTGGAAGTGAAATTTTTCATCCACTGAGACAGGGGCTGCTGTGAGAGAATGCCAGGTTTGGTAGAGCTTTCACAGGTTTGTTTTAGGCGTGTTTACTTATGTGTCCTTAGGGAAGCCATATAACCCTTCTAAGTCCTGAAATCCTTTGTAAGGACTCAATGAGAGCATAAGCCTAAACGCCTAGTACACAGTAGATTACTCAGCAAACAGTAGCTACTGTATTATTGGGATTTTAAACAAAAAATACTGAAGCAATTTGCCTTGGCCTTCCACCGAGGGTCAAGGTCTTTCCCCTACAGTTCACAAGACAGTGTAAGATCCACAAATACAAGATCTAAGTAGAACCCCCATTTGAACACAAAGTAAATCAGGATCCTTGAATCACTCTGTGGAATAATTCACATTTAATTTATTCAGGAGAAGATTTCTTTATCGCTGTTCTTTTTAAAATTATTATGAGAAGTCAAGTTCTGAGATCTGTATACATGATACTTTTTCTTACACAGGGATACCAGCATTCAATAGTCCAATTTACAAACTTTTAGGATAACTGTTACATATATATAATACATTGTTTAAGCACCTCCTTTATGTAATGAACTATGGAATACAACGACAAATGAGACACATTCCTTGTCCTTAAGGAGTTTGAGGTCTGGTAGGAGTCACACAAACCTACTGAAACACCATGAGGAAGTATACAATAACAGATGGTGGGGAGCAAAATTCTCAAGTCTGGAAATAGCAGATCCTAAGTTTCCAACTGGAAACTGAAAAGTGCTACTTTCAAATGCTATGACAGTCCCATGGTTTTGGTAGCAAAGAGTCCTATTTAAGTCTTGGGTCTGGAAAACAAGCTGGATGGATATCGCCTCAACCCCATAACAGAAAATAAAGGTATTATGAGGCCTGGAATAATAATAATATAGACAGCCAAAATATTACTAAATAGATTCTTTTTTTTTTGGCAGGGGGAGGGTTGAGGGAGACCTGAGGTGCTAAGTCAAAAGAAAGAAGAATATTTGCTAAAGAAAAAGATTTTCTATTAACATCGAATTAGAGAACTGTTTGTACATCCAGGAAAGTGATGGATACTGTGTCAGGTGGTTGACACCCATGGTTTTATCACATAAAAATAACTTGAAATAATCTGCAAAATTCTGCCCACACCTTACAGCATCGGCTCTCTAAGAAAAGCAAACTCCAGGAGCCAGCTTACCCCACATGTTCTCACACTTTGTAAAAACTTCTGAAATTTAAGTTAAAATCAGTTCTTCAGTAATGATCCTTGTTTTCATCTATATAGCAATTTAAACATGCCATTTATTTTCTGCCATAAGAATGGGAAATTAGGTATATTTAACATAAAGTAAAGCTAATTCTAGGAATTTTCAAAATTAAAGACCATCTCTAGAACATTTTTACATCAGGGAAACTTGAGAGTAAGTTCCAGAGAGTTCACTTTCCAGATGGTCTTGTCTTCTAATAACTGAAATATTTAAGACCTGAATATTTAATTGAATTATTTGAAATGGGAGCCTAGCCTTCAGCTGATAGGTTCTGTCAGTTAATCTCCTGAGTTAATCCAAAAGGAGTTATTGGTTTACACTTCCCTTTCTAGTAGCATGGTTGCCATTAAACGGAAAAAGTCATTCTATTAATGGAAAAATCAGTGGCCAACGCATTCTCTAAGACCTGACTCAAATGTCACCTCCACTACTGCCTCCCTGCTTTTTATACACAGCTCTTTTGGAATCTTTGTCACATTCGATGGAAATTGTTTCTAGGGTCTATCTGCTCTTCTACACTGTAAGCTCATCGAGGGCAAGGGCAGGGGTATACGCATATCTGTGACATAATGCTGGTACACAGTAGGTATAGTCCAACAGTGAGAAAAACACGAAATACAATCAGAAGAGACAGCAGCCAGAGAAGTAACTAAATCCCACCCTTAGAAAATCATACACAAAGAGAAGAACAAAGAAAACCACTGGAGTTATGGTGACATGTCCAGTCGACTGTTGAAGAAGCTGGATATCAACCAAGGACTCCAACCTGGAAACTTGCCCTTTCTCCCTGCAGCCTGTCACTTTCCCTGAAGGTGATTTTACCTCACTATTTCCCCACTGGGTCTGGCTCACTGGTCAAGGGGACTGAACAACTCCAGAAGCTGGCCTTGTTGTCTGGGATAAGTCCAGACTCTACTCCAAGTAACACGTATGTGACTGGGGTTTGAGGTCCTTGCTGTTGTTTCTGTTTTCCGAGTTTTAATGGAGAGGGGAGCGAAGGGGTGCTTAAGGCAAAGAGCCTGAGAATAACAATGCAGTCTCTAAATAGGCCATGTGCTTGAGGAAAAACTCTAGTTGCAACACCACCATTATGCAAGGCTTTATCAAAGCAAGAAAAGGCATGGGGGGTTGTGAGTTCTATATCCAAACAGGAGTTCAGATGAAAATTTTACCTCTTTTGACTTTGATGCTTGTCAAATTTGTATCCTGGGGGTTGTTTTTATAGACATGATTTTTCAAGTAATCTTTTAGATTACACATGGATAAACAGCACCAAAAGTGATATACAATGTTTTAATTTCTAACTTCAGTCTTCATGTAGTAAACTTAAATTCTTAATTCTATGTGCAGAAACCCTTGAAAAACTTTTTCTCATTTTATTAATCATGAATCATCAAATATTAGCGCTCATTCTGACGTCAATATACGCACCTGGACACTCTGCTACGCAGAAGTACGAATGTCATGGGTACAAAGATCATGTGCCTAACACTCTGAAAGGACAAAACTGAACACATCAGAGTTTGGCTTAAAGAAAGGTTTATTGATCCAGAAGGCGCCAACGAGATGGGTCTTCTAATCCTCAAGCACATTTTAAGAAAGTACAGAGTTCAGGTTTCTTTTATGTCAAAGGAAGGAAAGCTGGGAGGGGCTGTTTTTGTAAAAACGCAAAGCCCGAGCAGAAATTCCTCTAATGATTAGCATGTCTAAAGCAGGAGCTATTAGCCTGAAGGCCGGGGAGCGACGCAGGCTTGAATAAGATAGTCTGAGAGACCAGCATTTCACTCTGTTACAAGAAGGATCAAATTTTGCCCCATCAAGACCAACTTTGTACAGATGTGAATCCAATAAACAAGATTTGATTACAGATCACCTAAAGGCATTATTTCTCAAAATACACTTCATATAAAACTAGACACTTCTGAGATAATTTTTTAAAGGTTCTGTGATAAAATAAATTTTATGAGCCTAAACAAAGTTCAAAGTTCTTTTTGTTTTGATTTTAAGCTGTCATACTTCTCAGAACCTTTAAGATACCAATATGTACACTATAAATAGCCAAGAAGGAGGTAAAATATGCCATATAAAGGGCTCGAAACTCCTTTTTACCAGAAATATCTATTGTGTCATTGGATGCTAGTGTTCAGTAGAACACAGCTTAGGAAAACTGGCTGTGAATTCTATATCCAAACAGAAGTTTTAAGCTGGAATGAATTCTGTAATTTGTAGTAGCTATTGTTGTTTATTCAGAGATAAAATGTAAATTTATCCTTGAGCTTCCTAGTAGCCAGTGAGAAAAGCATTGTCTCATGATAGATAATCTATTAAAAAGTTATGGCCTTTCATCAGATAAAAACCAATAGTTGCTCCAGAAACACTAGCTATTCCCAGGACTTAGAACTGAAAGATATGATGCCTCAAGAGTCTCCATAAATAGGATCAGCAACACTTCCGTCAGTGCATAAAATAGTTTTATAGCAATCTTACAACATCCTTTTCTGGAAACTGATATTGCCACAGTTTATTTCAGTAGGAGCAGCTTTCAAGGAGACACATACAAAGTTTCACATGTTCGTAGTTCTTAACTGTCCAACTTAATACAGGACTCTAATCTCACTATCCCGCTAACCAGCTCTGCTGTCTTGTCTACTCTGAGGTTGCACGGGATGGCTCCTAAACCAGCTTCAAGGTTCTAGAATTTTATAGGGTTTATTACTTTGTGTTTGAGAAAAGTGTCAAGTTCCAGTCTCCTTTAAAAGTGTGAATTCATCCCTGTAGCAGATTACACTCACAGGGGATATGTTTAACACATCAGTAAAACCTTAAACCATAGTAATGTGTCAGAAATTTGGAAGATTTTAAAGAGAGAGGAGAAACTAAGAATAGAAGTGGGAGAGAACCAAAAATACTTTTTCTACTTGAGGATTTTACTTTAAATCAACCTTATTTTCTTTAGGAGATTTTAATAATGATGGCATTAATAATCATAATAATTTGCTCTAAATCAGCCTATAGTTTCTTAGAAAATAATAATCATAATAACAACACAACAGTAGTAGTAGTAGTAGTAGTAGTAGTAGTAGTAGTAGTAGTAAAAACAGCAGCAGTAAACATTTATTTGTTGCTTCCTATGTAATAGGCCCTATTATAAACATTATACATAATAACTTTTTTTAATATTCGCAATAACCCAAAGAAGTAGATGCTATTCTTATCCTACTTCACAAATGAGGAAATTGACTTCAAAGGGGTTCGAGAACTTGCTGAAAATCCTGTGAGTAGAGCAGCAGATCCAGAATTTGGGCCAGCTCTCAGTCTGAGGTTAAATTAGCACACAGTGCTGCTTCTGGTCCCTGCCATCAGAGACTCCTGCTAGCCTGAGAGGTGGCCTCACTCCAGCTATACACTGGATATGAGAGAGAGCACCCTTCTCTCAAAATAAGACTTCGTTGAAGAAAAGATGTGGGGCTTTCTAAGGAAAGCAGCATCATAAATGCAATGAATAATAAAGGTTTTAATGCCCGATGATTATTACCCAAATATTAATACAACAGAAAGCAATTCTGCCGTTTTCTTGAAAAACCAAAGGTGGTTTCCACTATAATGATACAGGAGTCATTAACTCTTTTGGTAAAACTTGAACAAACAGACCACGAGAAAGTCAACAGAGTTCAGATTGCAGGGGGCAGACTGGGGAAAACTGCCCTGAGAACAAAGGAAGGCCTGACTCTACTCTCAGACATGCCACATCTGCACAGACCCCCCCAGGTCTCCTCGCTGTCTTCCTCCCACTCGACATAAAATACTCCAATCTTTGTTCCCACACCTCCTCTTCTTTCCAGCCCTTCTCCCCTCCCCACTCAGCACATACTGTCCTGCTTGGAAATGTAGGAGAGGAACGTATTTGAAATAGTCCGGCAGCTCTCTAAAATATAATCACACATTGTAATGACACGTCCAGGAATCGCTTCCCATACTTCTCATTACTTTTCATCAGAGGACCGCAAAGCACTTTTCAAATAGTAATTAATCATCATCTCTTATGTGCTTTCCTCATAAGAGCTGAAAGGAAAAACACAACAAAAGCTATGTCTTACCCTCTAAACTACTAAGCCAAACACACACACACACACACACACATTTGGAGGGAGGAGGAGGAGGGAGGGAGAGGAGGAGAGGGAGAGGGAGAAACGGACTAAGAGAGAGAGAGAATTTTGTTAAATGGTGACAAGGCAAGGGAATTCTTCACACCCTGTCCTGTTTTCACAGCAGGGGTGGGGCCAGGTCATCTGTACATCATAAGCATTAATAATGAGCAAAGTTTTTCCACACATCATTAATCAAGTGAGAATCCATTTTTATTTGTTAAATTGCCTGCCTCCTTTTATTAATCTATCTTCTCTGAGCCACACATATCCTCACTTAGCAAAACCACCTTTAAGCTAAACCACTCTTTCCTCATCTCTTGGCCCATTTTGTAGTCCTGAAATGGTTTACTTCCTCCATAAAGAATTGTGCATTTCAGAATTGGATGACTTGGTTCTTAAAAGTGGCTACTTCAAAATCAATGAAACTTGTTTGGCCCTCGAGGTGAACTGCAAACTCATGGCAATTGTTGTAATAAATATGGACAATCTAAGAAGCCAAATTTTAAGCTGACTTTTGCTTGGCTTGTGCTTCCCTCTTTGGTTTCTCTCCTACCTGTGGTGTTGAATGAAAATAACACCGCAGAGAAACCTGGGAGCTGCTGCCATCTCAGTATTGCTGTGGCTTCCTTCTCAGGGCCCATCCCCAAAGCAACATCCAGCCGAATGGCCCAGCCTGGGCTGAGGGGCGGCTCCAGGCCATTTCAAGGTGGTCCCTGAGAGTAGGAGTTGTACCACAGTGGCCAGGAAAGCCACTTGAGACCTGTGACCTCACATCAGCCTTGGCAGTCTCAAGAAGCCATTACACAGCTTGTTGCCCTCTAGAGTGAAAAGGATGTCTGAGAGCAGATTTCGACTCTAGCTTATAGTCGGTAAGATTTAACATCTCATCTGTATGTCACAGTTACCTTTCTAGGAAAGTCATGATTTAATGTTATTCCTACCCTGCTTTAGGCATCATATTAGAATTCCTGCCCTTAACTTTTCAGAGAAAGGAAGTGGGACTTTGAGACCCCACCCAGCCTTGACTTTTGGTCTCTGAATGTTCCTCCATCCACTTGGAATCTCATTCTGTCTCACTGTTTTCTTTCATTTATCCATGCTACTAGCTTACTGTGTGTCAGGCTCCAGAGGCATAGGAATGAACAAATAAGCACGGGTCCTGCCCTTTTGAAGATACAGGCAGACAAATGGTAAACCATCAATCAAATAGCAAATCACATTATTCCACAGTTATGATATGTGCCTTCTGGAAAAGCACAGAATGCCATGAAGGAGCTAATCTAACGGAAGACACTTGTGTAAGAACATTTGTCGGGCCATCTGTCCTAACAGTAGACCCCATGGGTGGGTGCCACAGCCAGAGTGTGCTTCTCAGAGTGGCCTTCCCAGTCTGGTGAGAATTCCTTAAAAGAAAAGCAGCTGTCATTCAGGATTTGCCTCAGAGAGGAATCTGATTGGTATTCTCTTTTCTTTGAATTGTAAAGAGCTTGAAGAGGCTTCCAGAAGCAGAATCACCTGTCATACAATTCCAGGGCACTGTTCACATTGTAATCTATGAATGGAGGTTCTGGAGTTGTACATGCAGCTAGTCATGACAAATTCAAATTTTCTGAATAAAAGTTCTAATTTGGTGAAAGAATATTCAAATAACTGTGGATCTCCCAGAGCACTTGTCACCATTTCTCCCTCGTTTTATCTTTAAAAGGACATTGGCAATAGAGATTTCATCTCTCCTCAATAACCCTCTTCAAGAAGCATAAAATTCCCTCAATTAACTTCAGACTCTGCATCTTCACCTCATGATGGTGAGCACCAGCCTGAATGCAAACCCTGGTTCTGGTGTTGTGCTTGGGCATGGCTCACAGAGTTCACCAGTGGCTCCTAGGGACCTTCATGGTGACGGGTGTCTAGAGCAGACCCACCACACTGCACTGAGTAAGCCATGAGTAGGCTTGTGTACATGAGGTTTAAGAGGGCAGGCTCTAGAGTCAAACAGACTTGTCACAAATTCCAGCCCCACCACAGACTAGCTGCGTGACTTTGGGCCTGTTATTTAACATTTAACCTCTTTGGGCCTCAGTTCCTCATCCGCAAACCTCATGTTTCTCTGTGTGTGTGTGTGTGCACATACGTAGGTTAAATGAGATAATGTATATAAAATGATTAGCAAAGTGCCCAACATAAACACTCAATATTTCTTAGCAAATATATATAAATCTATATGAAATATATAAATATGAGTAATAAATATATACCCTTTTTAGCAAAACAAAGTATACATATATAAAATAGCCAGCACTTATTTGTCAGGCACTTGCTCAGAGTCATCTGGATAGAGCAAGTTATTAATTTCAACCTGTACAGTGGCTCCGGTAGTTTAACCATTTCATTATAAACAGCAAAAAAAAAAGGGGGGGTGGATAAAGATAAAAAAATAATACTTAATGTCATATTTTTAAAAATCAAACAATGCGAAAATCCATGATGAAGAAAATTTTAAAATTTTAAATAAAGGCATGGTTAGTATTACTGGTTTCCCTTCGCCTTAGGCTACAGTGGCTCACCATGACACTTGGAGCCACAATCACTTGTGGAAAGTGTGCTGGTGTGCCTTATTCTTCCTGAGATTTGCAAATCAATGGGCCCCTAGGGAATCTGGAGGCTGGCTTTGTAGTGGCTGGTGAGAGCCCATTACATGCAAGCTTCCCAACTCCACATTAAGGACCTCACCTTGGTAGCTTGATATCAAAAGTGGTGAGAGTATTTATACCAGGGAAATTGCCATAGGACCCTGTTTTTCCCCCCACCCCAGGGGATGCTTGCCTACTGGAAAGCTTGTCAACTCTGTTTGGGAACAAACATCAGTGGTAAGGTATAGTTTTAGTTGGGGTTGGCTGTCTCTGCAGGGTATAATTGACATTTTGGACCAGGTAATTCTTTTTTGTGTGGGGCTGTCATGCTTGGTAGGATATTTAGCAGTATCACTGACCTCCACCCATAAGATGCCAGAACCACTTCTCTGTCCCTTCGATGGTGACAATCAAAAGTATCCAAATATTGCCAAAGGTCCCTGGTTGCAGGTGAAGGAGATGGCTCTTTTAAAAACCAAGAGTGACCCAGGCCAAAAAAGCCAGACACTGTGAACAGTTATTTCCAGCTTTCTCCCAGCAGGAAGAGGCGGAGTTGGAAAGAAAGACTAGCCAGGAGTTTCCTAGCTCCTCAGTGGAGGTTTGTCTTGCCTCTCTGGGGCCTGAGGATTGGTCTCCTCAGACAAACAAACATTTGGTTAGTGTGAGGGGTAATCCAAATTATGATTAGAAACAGATTACCCAGCTCAAAACTTATGTTTGGCCAGAAACAAATCACATACACAAATCCTAAACACTTTCCAAGAAAAGGCCTCTCTTCAGCGGGGATTGGGGACGATAGCCTTTTCTTAAACTTTTAAAATCTTTTCACATATTTCTAGATCCCTGTGCTTTTCTTTGAGGCACCACCCTGGGGCAGTTTGCAGCCAAGTCTAGAGTCTTTGAGCATACCCCACTGCTAGTGTGGCCAGGGTGTATATGCACAGGGCAGTAGCCTGTAATTGGAGGATCCTGAAAGGTAAATATCTGATTTTCTAATCACCAACATGTGGAATAAAATATGAAGTGAAAGCATCTTTGGTACAAAATTAAAACTTTTAAAAGAATACTAATTTACCACCCTTAAAAAAAAGTTGGCAAACAATTTTTACCGACTCACTGCTATGAGTCTCTCTCTCTCTCTCTCTCTCTCTCTCCTCTCTCTCTCTCTCTCTCTCTCTCTCTCTCTCTCTGTCTCTCTGTGTCTATCTCTGTCTCTCTGTATCTCTGTCTGTCTGTCTGTCTCTGTCTCTCTCTCTCTCTCTCTCTCACACACACACACACACACATCATCTTGGCAGCAGCTGTAGCCAGACAGTATCTTTATCCTGGATGCCTTCTTGATTCCAACACACAGCTGTTGAGTTGGCCCACACTCACACTCTCCAGCTGTTGTTTGCAGAATTAGAAGCTGGACAACTGAAACTATGCTAAGTAAAGGAGGATGGGGTTAATGTACTCCTCTCCTGGAATCTCAAGGATCCGAGGGGCGGGACTAGTCATTCAGACTTCAGAAATCACTGTCCACACTGCTCTCACCCATGCAACCGGAAACCCAAGCCCTGCTATAGGTGATTCAGGAAGCAAAACAATGTGCCATTTCAACTACTATCCCTGGGCTGACAACTCCTAAATCTTCATCTGCAGCCCTGACTACATTCTTGGGCTCCAGACCCGAAATTCCAGGGTCCTATCCAGATGCATATCCTGCCAACACCTCAAATGCAAAATGACCTATATGAAGATCCCTATTCCCAGCCTTCCAGACCCTCTTCCTGGGTTTCCCTCTCAGTAGCATCTTCTCTCACTCCCCTAGTATGTAAGGGCTTGAAACGTTGGGTCACCTTCAAAGCCCTCTTCTCTACTCCCACATTTATTGTTTTCAGACCTGCCCCTTATATTCATTTCTATAGAAATGATTCTTTCTCTCTTAAGTCACTGGATGACTCTGGTTGCCGGTCACTCTGCTCATTTCTGTCCTTTACCTACACACTGATTCCTAAATGGCTCTTTGTCCCCTGCTCATAAAATAACAATGGTTCCTCCATGTGTGATGCTCCTGAACAAGTTTTTCTAGGACATCTATGGTTTATCTGCCACCACTTTTGTCTCCTCCTCTGTCCCTTGATCCCTCCTATCTACTAGTGTCCTGAGAGTATGGCAAATATAACCTGCTACTGCACGTGCTACTTCCTCAGTATGGATATATACACATACACACATACATACATACATATATGTGTGTGTGTGGTGTATGTATATATATATATACACACACATATATATATATATACATATGTGTGTGTGTGTGTGTGTGTATATATATATATATATATTTACATTTTGTATACACACCTAATGCTTTAGCCAGCACGCTCCCCTCATTCTATATATTAGAATACTGGGGCACGGATCTGCATTTACTAGTTAGTTGTTCAGGAAATAGTTGTTGAATTGAAACTAATTTCTAGAAAGAATAGGCCAACTCACCAGGTGAAACAATAAGACTAACTTCAGGGACAGAATTAAATGGCAGAATGTATTGAAAGAGTAACATCTAATAGGAAGAGGGGAGGAAAGGGCAGACCGCCCCCTTCCTCTGGCAGTGAGGAAAAGGGAGGTCTACCACACCCCAAACCTCTAGTTCCCTCGGAGATCCACGGCCTTCATCTATGGAAAGAATCCTGATTTAGCAATGTCCCAATGCCTGTCTGTAACAGAAAACAAACTGAACACTGCCTTGGGTTAGGAGTGAAGACAGCAACCCCGCAGTGAGCTCCCTGGGCCAACCCAGCACGCAGAGCCTTTCCCCCAGAGACTTCCTTAAATGTGGTAACTCGATACTAAATCTTCTCTCTTGTGCTGATCACACATTTAAGCTGCGGTTCTTTTACTTGAAATATTCTTAAAGAAAAAGCCTCAAGGGAGTGTTGACAAGAGTAACTGTAAGGAAAGCGCATATCCTAAGCCAAAAATTTCTTCGAAAACATAAAAAACTATCAGCCTTGTTGAAGTGACTAGAAAAGCTCAAAAAATGGGGAAGGCAACAAATTGTTACTTTAGATTCATATTCAAATCCCTTTTCCTGGAAGCCACTGGGTCTCATTGTCACAGGTCCACAAGGTAGGTGGAGTTTCTTCATTTTAGAAATGAGGAAACTGAGGTTCCAGAGCATACATGTGAGTTTACTTTGTTTCTTAACTAACAGAAAAGCTTTTCAAGAAGAGGCCATTTATAGTCAACCGTATAGTTCTTCCATGGTGTCAAAGAATAATATGTGTTCAATAAATGCTTGCTGAGCCTCAAAATTAAGATTTCCTGCCCTTTTGTGGAAGAATGCACTTGGTAATTCGTCTCCTTGCTATTAACTAGAAGTCACCTCCGCTCAGCACTGAACGGCCACATGGCAGCCAGAAGGAGCCCCCAGGCTTCCGCCTCCAGGGAGCATAATTGACAAGTGTTGGGTGCTGCTGCTGTGCTCTGGACTACACTCTGCAGCTTCCAGGCCACGCCTCCTAGGGCACGCCCAGCGCATGGGTGAGTGCAGCAGGGATACTGAAGCCTGCGTCCTTGGGAGGTAGGGCATTCCTCTGACCTTCGGCTTTGACTGGTGATCTCCTTGATGGCCTCTCCGGACCTTCCCCAGGCTGCTCCAGGATGTACACTGTGGTCCTCCTCACCTTTCTTTCTTCCTTTCTTCGCTCTAGAATTAGACTTGCATCACAGTCTAATGACCTTCCCAACTTCCTCCTGCTCCGTCCTCACTTCTTTTTCACATGTCTTCCTCCTAACAAAATCCTGGCACGTTTAATCCTGCCTTGATGTCTGCTTTTTGAAGGACTGGGAACTAATATGCCCCAGCTTTTGCTTTAATAAATAATTTATAATCTTCATTCGCTTCAGAGTATTTAATGAGTACCTACTGTGTGCTGGGAGTATAGTGGTGAACAACAAAAATATTACTGATGCCCTTAAGGAGCTGGTAGGTTAATCAAATCATTACAAAAATTAAAAGCGGAAGGAGCTATGATGAGAGGTAAAAGGGGGAACCTGATCTAATCTATGGGATTGAGAGAGAATCCCCTAAAGCAGTGGTCCCCAACTTTTCTGGCAGCAGGAATCGGTGCTCCTGTGAGAATCTAATGCCCAATGATCGGAGGTGGAGCTGAGGTGGTGTTGCCAGTGCTGGGAGCAGCTGCAAATACAGATGAAGCTTCTCTGGTTTCCCCACTGCTTCATCTCCAGCTGTGCAGCTTGGTTCCTAACAGGTGAGGGACCTATGTGGTCCTCAGCCTGGGGGTTGGGGAGATTCCCAAGCGATTCCAGGTGAGACCTGAAGGATGAGGAGGAGTTAACCAGACAAAGGT
The DNA here is from genome assembly GCA_003508835.1 of Eonycteris spelaea. Lineage (NCBI taxonomy): Eukaryota > Metazoa > Chordata > Mammalia > Chiroptera > Pteropodidae > Eonycteris > Eonycteris spelaea. The sequence continues at coordinate 1,279,456 of PUFA01000122.1, forward strand.
GTGGAACAGAAGGCGCAAAGGCTCTGAGATGGTGGGAAACTCAACAAACAAAAGGACACAAAGGTGGAGGATGAGACTGAAGAAGAAGAAGGCAGGGCCCATCTCAGAAGGCCTTGCGGGCCATCTTGGGAATATGAGATTATTTATCTTTCTAGGGTATAAGTTCTTTGAAAGCAAGTACCCTGTAGTGAGTGGCCTCCTTTGCAAGGTCTAAGATAATGCTTGGCACAAAGTAAATGCTCACAAATATTTGTTGAATCAAAGTAATTAGAAATCAATAAGGAAATAACTCAATTGTTGCTTTAATTATCTGTAATATTAAGGATGTAGCAAATTAGCCAAAAACAACAGCCAGGTAGATGCTTCTGTGCCTGCATGCTGATGAGTTGAAGATAATAAAGAGGATGATCATCCTTGGGCATTGGTCTAACCTTTGAAGAGACTTGAGCAGATGGACGCCACAGCAGCGGGCACTAGGATGGGTAGGAGTGTGCCCTGTATCAGACCACCCGATTGAAATGCTGGTGTTACAACTTCCTGCCTTGGCAGCCTTGAGCGAGTTACCTAACGTCACCCCATGTCTGTCCTGATGTGTAAAGCAGAGCTGATCACAAGACCTCCGTTGGAATGCTGGTAGGGAGGATTGAGAAACCACTATGTACTACACCCTGAGCAGGCTACCTAGGGATAGCATGTGTTCGAGTAATGGTACCAATTGTTAATACTCAAACATGATTCTCTCTGCTGAGATAAGAGAACATTAGCTTGGAGATTTCCCAAACCAGGGGAGTTGTCATCAACCATCTGTCATCAGAACTGCGTGGGATCACTTCTAATGCAAGAGGCCAGCTTTGGGGACCAGCTGGGTGGGCTGCAAACCTTGGGGCTTGGCCAAGAGACCTTGCCCAGACACGCACTTTACATACTTGGACTCTGAATCCCGCGCTAGTATTTAAATATAGATCTGAACATCAGACCAAACTGCACCACTAACATGTAGGTATACGCAATCCGCCCATGGGGCAGGCAGCAGCTGGGAAAGGACATGCTGCTTCTAGATTTTCTGTCCTGGAGAGCTGGACCTTTTGGCTTCATCTCGGAAAGCAAAAGCAGCTCCACAAGCAGACACAGCTTAGTTCCTGCCCTTTGGGTTTGCTTTCTTAGGCTGGATGTTGTTAGAGTCCGAGCTTAGGAGAAAATGCCTACGGAATCAAAAAGGACGGAAAGAAGAGACATACCTGGCTCCCTCCCCAGTCGCTGTGTCCCAGCTGGCTCCAGCTGCCTTGGAATGGGGCAGGGTGGTTGGGGTGTAATTGCCCAGGCAGAGATATGAGGTATGCGTGCCTACGTGCGCTGCTGCACACACCACCAGGAGGGGAGGGATTCTGTTTAGTGAATGTCCATCTGGTAACAACCTGGATCCTTAAGATGCCACCTGCCTGCCAAGCTGGCCATATCCGTTCAGTGGCACCCAGAGGTCCAGGAGACAGAATAAAGGGCCTGGTATTGACTCAGCCTATGTTAGCATGTCATCCTCACCAAAATCAGTCTTGCAACTGGCTGGCAGAGAGTTTGTATCCAGAAATCCCACAATTTAGACCAGAGGATATCAAATTCTAAAGGGGCTCTCTGACGGCAATTTCAGTGTCAGTGGTTGAAACTGGGCTATCTCATTAATATTTGGCACTTGGACTCGTATCTTCCTAAGAGTATTCTTTTCTATGCCTCCCATTGTCACCACGCCCAATGAGTGTTGCCTTTCTTGGATCCTTCTTGTACAATTATTTTCCCATTTAAAAGATGAGTAAACTAATGCACCAAGAGGCTAAATAGTTTCTCCCAAAGTCACGTAGCTAGTAAGTGGCAGAGCCAGGAAACAAGTCCAGTTTGGTTCCAGTTTGGATCCAGGGTCCACACTCTTACCCATTTTGCTGTACTTCTTCCCTGTCCATGACCAATTCCTTACAGATTAAAAAAAAGTTAAAGGCATCATATTCCTGTTTTTCCAAAGGAACTGCATTCCAGTACAGAGCTACAATTTTATAACTTCCAATTTTGCATATAGTAAGATTGGGAAATGTTTAGAAATTAAGAGAGACTGGGAAAGGAAGCAGAACTGCTCTAGAACTTGATATCAGCATTAATACTGAGAACTCTGGTGTTTTTAGCCAAGCAAGTACTTGGGCAAAGTATCTCTTTTGATACAAGCTATGCCTTGGAGTTTCCGGTTTACGAGAGACATAACTTAGCCCAGTCAGGGGAACTGGGTGCATAGTTAGGAAAAACAGCTACTGACTCATGGTTTGTTTATAGCACCATGTTCCCAGAGGGAGAAAGAGGAGCCTTGCAAATCTAAGCTCTGTATCCAAATCAGTGAGCCATTCGCAGGAATTCGTCCCAGAAGGAACTCTTCGCAGCCGCAAAAATGAAGGAGGAGATCGAACATTACTAAGCACCTAATCAGCTAGGTTTTACCGCTCACATAAAACCTTGGATGTAGGTGTTATTCTCCCTGTCTTGTAGCTGAGGGTCCCGAAACCCAGAGTTCTTATACTTGCCCAGCATAAATCTTGATCGATTCAGGAGACTCAAAACTCGTCTGCTTCCAGTGACAGTCCAGGCCCAGCTTTCTCAGGAGACTTCCCTCCCTCATCCTTCAGACCCGTGTCAGCCCCGCTTCTCTGAACACCAATATTACTTGTAATGTTTGCCGCATCTAGTGCTTACAAACATCGTTTCATACCTGGCTGGTCTGGTTAGCCAACTAGGTTGTAAATTTGGGGGTGAAGGTAGTATCCATGGGCGGAATTTTATTTCAGGCCATCCCTGGGTATTTCAGGGTGGGAAAACAGGGAGAGGTATGAAGCCTAGAACCCCAGCCTGGTCTCCCTGGTCAGGGCAGGTCAATCGCTGCATCCTCAGAAGCTGCCAGCTTTGGCTTTACAAGTGTTAACTGGGAATGGCCTTCATTGCCCTCTCCTGTAAATCTCTTTAAAACTCCTAGCAATTGGATCAAGATATTGGGAAGCCTCCCCAAAGCAAGTAACTATGACGGCATTGTCTTCGGCTTGTGTTTGGCATAAGAGGAAAGGGAGCTGAGTTTATGATCCTGCTTCTGCTTACTGCGGCCCACGGCTCTGTGATAGTCCTCTCCTCCTGATGTGGCACCAACCAACACGAGACCCAAAGTCTAATCTCAACCCTTCCTGAACCTCATATGCTTCAGCGTAGGAAAACATGCCACATGGCAGGCACACTCAGACATGCATGCGTCATCACCAAATCAAAGCCAAGATATATTCCAGGATAATTTACAAAGCAGAAAGCACCCTCTAATTTAACAAAAAGGCAAGAGGGCTGGGTGTTTTCTTTCTCTCCCAAAGCTAAGACACAAACGTTTTTCTCATATTAAAGAACCCGAACCCACCCAGCCTGATTCTCTCCCCTCAGTCAACGACAATGTCAACAACAGTGACCAGGGCACAGTGAGTCATGTATGAAAGGCACCGAGATGAAGGTGTCACCTCTGCCCTACCGCCTCTCCAGAATATGAAGTGGTGACACGGTTGTCAGCTATTTCAAAGGTTAGCAGCAGTAGGCTGTTTCACAACCCCCGAGAACCTAGAGATCACCTCACAGCATGATTTACTACAAAAACGGCAAAGATAGGTCACAGATAAGATGGTAAAGACTTCCATTACGGGCCCCTTCTGCTGCCTTTTAGCTACCTGGATCTCCTACTTTTAAGACAGATAATGAGGCCATCTTATACTCGGCCCTTTCTGATCCCACCTCTTTTCACTGAAACTTATCTTTCCATTGTGCTGTTCCCTCTATGCTTTCTGGAGGAACAACTCCTCTGGTCCGTGACTCCAAAGGAATATGTCAGTGTACTCTCATGTATTACAGGGCTATGACTGCCAGCCTCTCTCCTCTTGGTCATGTGAGCATCTTAAATGGAGGTAACTCTCTTAAGTGGGATTCACAGTTTCATCTTCATTCTTAAGTGAGATGCGAGCTGTGAATTTCTTCAAATTCTTCTTGCTCAGCTGCTTCCTTCACTGCTCCTAAGGTCCATTGTGAAGGACATTTGCCTAAGTCAGGAATCCCAGGTGATAACCGCAAGTTTCTCATGACACTCCTGCCATGTCCAGCCCCTCTTCTAATTGCAGGACCCTCCAATTTTATCTCAACTCTGGTTACTCTTGGTGTAGTGCTTTTCCAGGGATGTGTGTGCTCATCCCTGGCACTGTTGCCATCTTTCCACAGGTCGCCTACCATCTCTCTTGAAAAGGAGGTGACCAGAACTGCCCTCAGAGGCCATGGAACCAGTTCAATGCTTTCCAAGCAACAAGCGGTGAAGATCCAGGTTATTTTTTAGATTTTCCAATTTGTTATGAACTAAAACTTTTGTAAAATAAAAATGAGTTACTAAAAATCATTTAAAATGACAAGTATAAAAAAAGGCCCATTTTGTTGTTGGTGGTGGTGTGTTGTTGTTGTTATCAGATTCAACAGTCATAAAGTTATTCGAGCATGATGCTATAAAAGTTTCAAAACAATTGCTCTAAATTTCTGCCCTTGTTTCCAGACCAGCACAGATTTGAGGAGCCCTGCTCTAACTTGAGCCCTTTGCTATTTACTTAGCCACGTAGAGCCTGGACCTGCAGTCTCTGCAGAGTAAGAAGAAGCAACAACTCAAGGTGTCAACAATGTCCCACATTTGCATATTCCGGGGACTCATTCCTGATTCTTCCTCAGGATCTAGAAATATTTCCAAAATTACAGTAATGCCACTCCCTGAGGATGCACTTCTTATTGCTGACCTAAAGCTATCTAACTTCAGAAAAAGCATCTCAGAGTACAAAGTAAGAAATGTAGGAGAGAGGAACAGGCAAACACAGGTAAATCACTGTCTTGAGCCTTCTACATGGAACCAATGAATATTTTGAAAAGCATCATGAAAATACATCAAAAGCCTAAGAATCACTATCATTGAGACTAAGGAATCATGGCCCATGAAAGTACTGGCTACCCAATCGGCTGCTGACTATTAAAAAACAAAGGAACAAACAAAAACCTGTCATTAGAACCATGCGGTGGCATTCCCTAAATGGCTGTGAGTAGGAAAAGAGAGTGAGCTTGCTTATGGAACTCTGGAGGGTCTGGGAATTCATGAGGGGAAAATGGTGGCCTAGTTAAAATCCTTGACTCCCAGAGGACATAAAGAAAGCTCAGTGAATGCCATAATGAAAGACCACCCGCACTTTAGGAACAAAATGGGATGTGATCATTCTTTAGTAGGGGAAGCTAGAAAATGAGGTGGGACATATATGGTGGGGAGATAGGACTCCATTTTCTAGAAGCAATTTCTAAAACTGCTTTATTGATGTATAATTGATATCTAACACACTTCACATATTTATGATGTATAATTGACAAGCTTGACATACTTAGACCCCTGTGAAACCATTGCCACAATCACAATATGAGCATACTATCGTGACCCAAAGTTTCCTGGTGCCTTTTTGTAATCCCTGCCTCTACGCCTTCCCACCTCACCTAACAGGCAACTACTGATCCCCTTTCTATCACTAGAGATTGGTTTGCATTTTCTAGAATTTTATATAAATAGAATCATACAGTATATACTCTTGTTTGCTCTGATTTCTTTCACTCGGCATAATAATTTTGAGATTCAGTCGCATCATTGTATCTATCAACTGTTCATTCTTTTTTATGCTGGATAGTCTTCCACCTAGAAGTAATTTTAGATCTCAGGCAAGTTTACCCTGGGACTAAGATTTTTGAAGGATTAAGGGAGTTTATAAAAATTTGGGCTGGAGATTGCTGCTCCTATCTTGGGAAATAAACTCTTTTTTTGCCTAAAATTTAAGGAGAGTCGCCAAGAAAACTCAACCATTAAGAGTCTTAAATGATAAAAAGGATTTTGCAATATCCAGGGACTGCTGGCTGTGAGAAGTAAGAAGAAAGAGACCTGAGAAACCAGGGAGCATCATCCTGCCCAGGACTCTCAGGCCATCCTGACTCTATTTCCTATTCAATTTGTTTCCTTCCTTGTGGTACAAAATGTTCTGAAGAGAATGTTCCCATTACAGTAGTGCTTCTGCTTTTGAAACTGCTAAAAAGGAAGACTACTCTGCAACCACAATTAGAGTTACTTTTTCATTTGTTCATTCATTCATTCACTCGCCATACAAGTATTAGGTGTCTTCTGTATGTTGGGCATTATATTGGGAATAGAGAGACACACCAAAGACTTCTCAGAAGAGTTGGTTCCTGCTTTCACCAAGTTAAAGGGGGTGTGGGTTTCATTGCCGGTTACCACAGACTCCTTCACAATAAACAAGAGATCAGAAATGGCAGATAGGTCAACATGGTCGTTGCGGCCATGCTGTTACCATCATGGAGACTATAAGACAGGACTGAATGCGGATGTGGCATCAGAGGAAGTATGATGGTTCATAGACTACCAGAAAGCACAGGGACCCATTGACAGTGACAGGAAAAGCAACCCCGACTTCCTATGCGGGCAGTGCAAAGATGGGAAGATGAAGGGAATGTATGAAGCATGTCTCTGTCCCCCAAAACTAGCCTTGGACATGCACACTGTTGTTGCCCTACCAAAAAGTAGAACAACCTATTTTTCAAAATAGGTGACGGTGGTCTAAAAAAAGAAAGATTCTTTTAAAAAGCAGACCAGTGTTTGTTCCCAAGCCCTTCTGTCATAAAGTGACACTAAAAAGGCACAAGTGGAAATACCAGGATACAAAGTTGAATCAGTAAGATGAGCTCACAGTCAATCAAACAAACAACCTATTCCTTAGAAGGGAGGGGCCCAGTGGGAAAATGTCCAAAGAAATCACACCAAAAAAGTTAAAAACCACTGTGTCTTCTTCAAATGTTCTTTAGTGAGTATTTTGCAATTAGATTTTTGAGAAATTACTTTGAGACACACTCTTCATTGGAAGTCACAGATTCTCAGCCAAAAGAAACCACAGTCAGTCTGGATTTGCCCGCAATTTGGAGGAAAGCCTTGAACTATGCAGGAACTTTGGGAAAATGAGTGAAAGAGGAAGAGGTTTTCGACAGACTAAGAGGTCCACCCTGAGGTGCAGAGAGAGAAGAAGAGGTGCAGATGGAAGTGTGGACTGGAGTCCGACTGGAGGAGCAGTGCGAGGCAGGCGTGAATGTAATGACAGCCTTCCAGGGACCCGGATCATTGAGGCCAGGATCTGGCTGGGAGACCATGAGAAAGTAATATGGGCCTCAGGATCCTTGCCTGTAAAACAGTAAAGCAAGACTAGATGTTCTTTGTTTCCTTCTAACTCGAGACGTGTAGGAATCTGAATCGTATGACTCATTTTAACATCTGTCCATTGAAGATCTTCAATATCTCAAGTACTGTGGGCCAACAGCCCCAAACATCCCCTTTGATGTAGCTCACATTGATCAAAAACAATCGAAGACCTGTTACTAAGTTTCAGTTCTGTATAGTTTCTAGAAAGAGAATTGTGCAAAAGCAGTGCCTGATTAGAGCAAGAGCTAAGAGGGCAAATCTACCTCTTCCATAGGTGACAATCCATTCTGGTTAAGGATCTCAGAAAAAGGGTTCTCTAGGAGTTATAGAATAAGAAATTGACCCATGGCTCAGTGGAGAACTGCCAAAGCATCGAGAAAAGGCTACTGCCCTCCTGGACAGCGCTGTTGTAAGATGTGTTGCAACCCTCCCAGAACCACCGCCAGTCACCACTGCTGAAGAGGTAAGCTGCTGTCTGTTGGTGAGGAATGAAAACTCACACACAGAAGGGTGGGGCAGGAAGCTGAGGGAAGGTCAGAGAGAAAACAAAGGGGTTTCCTGTGATGAATCATTGCCTTCTGGTAAACAATTTCAGAAGCCACCCCAAAGTTCCCAGCACCTGTCCGAGTCTGTACTTTGTGCTGAAAGAAATTGTGGCAAATGAAGTACCAAGCCACATCTGATAGCCCACAGGCCAGATGCAGTGCAGAGGTCTGAGAAAGAGCCAGGCCAGGCCAGACACATGCGCCAATATGCATAACACCTGCCAAAGTCTCCAGGACACACCTATGGGTGGGCTGAAGACGCTGGTTCAAGTTCTCCTATTCTTTAAATGGAGCAAACTTTACGTTACTGTTTCCTTCAATAGCTTGGCTTCTAAGACAAAGTTCTTTTTTTCTTCTTCTTTTTCTATAGCCCTGTGATTAAGGTCAATAACAATCAGATAATGTTTTTAAGTGTATAAAGCTTACTGAATTTAGAAAGAAAACAAATTTGACCATAATTCTGGGTCTACAAAGAAGGGAAGAAAAGTGGATTCGAGTTCGGAGATCAAGACCTGCCACATCCTAGCTTTTCTTTTATTAGGCACATTTTTATCCTTTCGGGACTTTAGATTTTTCTGTCATAAAATGGGGACACTGCTACCTGTTGTCTTCCTAGAGAGGTTATTGTGAGAGATTATTACAATAGTACAAACCTGTCCAGATGTAAAGCATGTTATTAAACACATTAGATGTGGCAAGGGTCATGGGAAGAATATGCAAAACGAGGTCATTTTTGTACTTCGCACAATCCTCAACGGCATCACTGCCTATCCTCCTTAGAGATGTTGCTCAGCCTATCAGGGAAACCCCTCTCACGCTCCTTGGTGTGAGAGCTGGCTGGGGTTTAAATTTGAGGACACATACTTTGTGCCTCTCCTTATTTCTTTACTTTCAGGGGAAGCCTTGCTAAGTCAGATCTTTTATATTCCAACACCCCTTACTCAGAAACCTTCCATTTTCCAGGATGCACTGACTCGCCCCTCATTCCTCACCAAGCCCACTCCCCCAGCTGCAATTGCTCTCACCACCACCACCACTTCTCCTACTCCCTCCCTGACCTGCCCCAGCTGGATGCTGCCACATTGGGATTTAGCACACAAGAGCCTCAAAACTGTGCTCCTCCAGAAACCTCCACCAGAATAAGAGACCTTAGTCCTGAGGACATTCCCTCAGATCGAGGTTACTTTGAAAAGTCCAGGATTCAGGCCAAAAATCCAGGAGAGACTTAAAAATCTGAGGTGGGAAGTGAGTGTATTGAAAAATTCAGCAATTTCCATTCAAAGCTTTGGAAGTCAGTCAGTGCCCCTTCAACCAAATTGTAAAACCTACCCAGCTCTGACTTGATTCTTATATCATCAAAGTGATTTAACTTGCAGTTGAAACAAAGAAACGCTCTAAAAAGAATCCTGGACTAAAAGTTGTTAGATGTTTCAATCTCCAGTCTCATCGCTGCCTCTTACTAGCCATGAGATCTTGGCAAGGCATTTAACCTCTTTGAGTCTCAATTTCTTCATCTATAAAATGAAAGAGTAACCATACAGGTTTCATGCTAAAGTAACAATCTTCTTCTGAAGGTGTGTTCACAGCTTCTGCCATGGTTGGTTCTCTTTTGGTTTCTAGAGTTTCCTCTTACTCTGCAGTCCAGCCTTGCATTTTGCTTCCCCCACTGTCTTGGTAGCTCTCAGTCCTTTTGCCCTTACCTCCAGGTACGGGTACAACATGTCCCTGAGCAAAAGGGAATAGGGCTACCTCTACCTCCTCAGCTCGAAGACGCCAAAGCTCTCCTCTTCCCCCTGGGCTCTTGCCTTAGCCAGCCGTCCTCCAAGGGCAAACGACCAGGCTATAGGAGTCAATGAACACAGTAGGACAAGACACCCAGGAGCTGCCGTGGGCCCTTGTTAGTGTAACAGGACTTTTTTTGGTATTCTCAAAATTCCTCTCCTTGCATAGAAAAGGTTATAGAGAGCGACTTTGATTTTTAAAACTTAATCCTCAATCTGCTAAAGTTACAAACTTTAAAATCTAGATCTTCCTTAAAATTTTATCTTCAATTTAGAGATATTTTTTACTCTTGATAAATACAGCAAATGTTAATCACCTTTAAGAAGCCTTTTAATTAATATTTAATTTCATTTACAATTTAGTTTATGAAACTCATTCAAACATTTTAAACTATGTTTCTATATTTAAAAATATTTAATCTCTCTTAGAAGTATGTCAATTGTCTAAAAGCCTCTTATAACTCTAATAAATTAAACTCTAAAATATGACAATCTCAAATATTTCAATACTGATAGTAAATTTAGAAGGTCTTTTAATTTAAAAACACAAAACTAAATCAATTTCTTAATTACATATTTTTAATTGGTATCAAAAGGATGATCATGACTTTAACAGTCCAATTTCCCTTAAATATGGCAAATATTGAAAGTACCAAATGTGTACAAATTAAGAAAATTATGAGTTTGATGATTCTCTTAAACATTTCTACACTTATTTATAAATCTTCACAGGATTAAAAATGCTCATCCAGTCTATGGTCATGCCACCCTGAACAAGTCCAATCCAGTCTGATCTTGGAAGCTAAGCAGAGTCAGGCCTGGTTAGTACTTGGATGGGAGACCACCTATGAAGACCAGGGGCCGCAGGTGTAAAAAATAAAAAATAAGGAATTGTAAAGCTCACTCAAAGACCATACTCATTATGGTTTACTCTTGATGTTGTATGTTCTATGGGTATGTACAAATATATAATGACACTGTAATGTAAACTATGGACTTTGAGTTATTGTGATGTGTCAATACAGGTTCATTAAGCATAACAAATGTACCACTCTAATGGGGGATGTTGATAATGGGAGAGGCTATTTATGTATGGGGATGGGGGAGTATATAAGAAATCTCTGGACCTACCCCTCAATTTTGCTGTTCTAAAGCTGAACATAAAATTGCTCTAAAAAACTGTCTTTTTTTTTTTTTTTTTTTTTAAGTGCTCACCCTCTAAGGAAACAATGCCATCTGAAATAGTCCTGGGTTACCCTCCCAGCAATTTCGTGACTGCTATCTCAGCTGAATTGGGTTTGTAAAAACCAGAGAGTCCCCTGGTGGCAACTCCACAGACACATTAAGGCCTGTTTCTGAGTTGCCTTGTCTCACAAGCCCACCTCTCAAAGATCGAAGTAATGCCTTACCTGATTCTTTTCTCTCCCAGCTCACCACTTGATTAGTTTCAATGAATCTATTTGCTACTTTATTCTGTTCTTAATTTTTTTTTATTCATCCTTTTAGTACCACAGTTCTTGCAGATATTTCAGTGCCACCCTATAGATTCCTCACAGTCTGTCCAACTCTGTTTTCACAGTTCCAAGTTCGTGCCACTGATGGGTAGAAGAAGATGGAGTAGATAAGTCTACTTAAATTTCTGGATGGACTCCCCCTCCCTCTCTATCAGGATCAGGGAACGAGCAGAGGAAGAATGTACTCTTTCTCTACACTAGGGCCATCCCAGTCACTTCTCATCCCCTGACTCCAGATTCTCCCCATAGAGTCCTGAAGGCCTACTGGGGTCCAAGCATCCCAGTGTCAGTTCACAAGCCAAAGGGGGCCGATCGGGTCGGACAGTGATTTCGCTTCTCTCTCTCTCTCTCTCTCTCTCTCTCTCTCTCTCTCTCTCTCTCTCTCTCTCTTTGACATGGACACAAGACCAACTGATGAGAGTGTTTTCAAGATTAAATTTAAAAACGCATAAAACACTTAAAGTCTTTTCTTCAGTTGGCTACCGAGACCTGGCATGATCCTGGTTTTCCTACTGCCTCAATGGCTGGTCCACTTTGGTCTCTTTGCTGGTTCCTCCTCATCTCCCCAATGCCTACAGATTGGGTGCAATCCTTGGACTTCTGCTTTCCATCTCTACTTACTCCCTTAATGATCTTATCTAATCACATGGCTTTTGATATCTCCTATAGGCTGATTGTTTTCATATACCTATCTCCAGGTCTCTACCCTGAACTCCCAACTCACATTTCCACCTGCCTATTCATCATCTCAGCTTGGGTGACAAGTAGACATCTCAAACTATACATTCCAACTCTACTTTCCTGCTGTCTTTCTCTGTTCAGTAAATGGCAATTCCATATTTCCATTTGATTAGATCCAAAATTGTGTAGTCATCCATGACTCATTTCCTTCACACCTCCCATACATTTCATCAGCAAATTCTGAGTTCTATCTTCAAAATATATTCCAAATCAGATTCTTTTTACCATGTCCACTGCTACCACCCCAATGCAAGCCAACATTATATCTCACCTGGAGTCTTGTTATAGCTTCCTAAGTGGTCTCCTTGGTTCTGGCATTGCCCACTTCCAGCTTCCTCAGTCTGTATTTAACAGTGATCCTGTTAAAACATAAATTGGATCATGTCATTCCGCTCCACAACACCTTTCCATTTTCACCCATCACATCTAGAGAAATTGCTATTATACCTCACTTACTATAAAAGGATCATAACAATGCCTACTTCAAGGGTTGTTGTGAGGATTAAGAGTCAACATATGTAAAGCACTTAGACTTAATACTCAATAAATGTTTACTATGTATCAAACACTGCCCTACATACTTTATGTATAATAACTCATTATATGTAACTTATTAATTCTCATAAGCATTTTAAGGTATATATTTTTAAAAAATAATTTTTATTTTCAATTACAGTGGACACAATATTATATTAGTTTCAGATGTACAACATAGTAATGTATAAAACTTATGAAGTGTGACCCCAATAGATCTGGTAACTATCTGACACTATAGTTATTAAAATGTTATTGACTATATTCTTTATGCTATACTTTACATTCCCATGACTATTTTGTAACTACCAATTTGTACTTCTTAATCCCTTCCCCTTATTCACCAACCCCACAACACCCATCTGGCAACCATCAAAATATTCTCTGTAACCATGAGTATTTTATGTTTTGTTTGTTCATTTATTTTCTTCTTTGGAGTCCACATGTAAGTGCAATTATTTGGCATTTGTCTTTCTTTGTCTGACTTACTCAACTCAGCACAGTACCCTCTAGGTCCATCCATGTTGTTGCAGATGGCAACATTTCCTTCTTTTTATGGCTGAGTTATGTTCCATCGCATATACGTACCACCTCTTCCTTATCCATTCATCTATTGATAGACACTCGGGTTGCCTCCAGAGCTTGGCTACTGTAAATACTGTATGGATGCCCACGTCCCTTCCAAGTAGTGTTTTCAGTTTCTTCAGATAAATGCTCAGAAGTGGGATTACTGAGTCCTTCTTTGACTCTTGTTATAGCCTTTGTTTTAAAGTCTATTTTGTCTGATATAAATATTGTTACATCAGCTTTTTTGTTTGTTTGCATTTTCATGAAATATCTTTTTCCATCTCTTCATTTCAGTCTGTGTGTCTTTCAATTTGAGGTGAGTCTCTTGTAGGCAGCATATGTACAGGTCTTGTTTTCTTATCCATTCAACCATCCTATGTCTTTTGACTTGAATATCTAATCCATTTACATTTAAAGCATTTGTTGATAGATATTGAAATTACATTATTTATATTTTTGATATTCTCCTCCTCTTCCTCCTTCTTCTTCTTGTCCCTTTAACACTTCTTATAATATTGGTTGGCGGTGATGAACTCCTTTAGCTTTTTCTTGTCTGGGAAGCTCTTTATATGTCTTTCAATTCTTTATCTGTCCTTTAATGTTTCCCAGAGGTCACTTCAACTCTCTCTCTCTTTTTTTTTTTTTTTGGATCCCAGTTTTCTTTTTGGTGTCCTGATTGGGTGTTTTCTGCTACCTTATCTTCTAAAAAGCTGATCTGATCCTCTGCTTCATCTAATCTGTTGATTCTCTCTAATGTATTCTTCATTCCAGTTATTATATTCTTTATTTCTGATTGCTCTTTATGGTTTCTGATCCTCTTTATGGTTCCATTTTTATGTTTCCTATCTCTTTGTTGAAGTTCTCACTGAGATCATTGGGCATCCTCATAACCAGTGTTTTGAACTCTGCATCTGGTAGATTGCTTTTTTCCATTTTGTTTAGTCCTTTTTTAGAGCTTTAGCCTCCTCTTTCATTTGGGACATGTTTCTTTATCTCCCCATTTTGGCTGTCTCCCTGTGTTTGTTTCTATGTATTGGGTAGAGCTGCTATGTCTCCTGGTCTTAGTAGAATAAACTTATGTAGTAAGTTTCCTATGGGACCCAGTGGCACAGAATCCCTGAGTGGCCAGGTGCTCCAGGTAAATCCCTGTGTGGATTTGTGTGTGCCCTCCTGTTGTAGTTGAGCATACATTGTTGTTGGCACATCAATGGGAGGAACTGACCCTCAGGCTGATTGGTTGTGAGGACTGGCCATGACTACAGTGGAGGAACTGCTATGCAGGGCCTAACCCAATAGAGCAGGATTCACTTTAATGGGGCTTTGGTGCCCACTAAATCTGCCCATTGGGTGTGTGGAGGTGGTTGGGTGGTGGTCTGGTGTCATCTCAAGCTGGTATGTTAGTTCTGGCACCTCTTGTGAGGGGCTGTGGTTTAGGCCAAGGTCAGCTGCTACCTGTGTTTTGCCCAAGGCCACTTGGTATGAGATATAAAGTGATCTGCAGGAGATTGCCACCTGTGCTTGGCTTGGACATGCCTTGGAGAGGTAAGCTATGAACAGAGGTTGGTTGCCACTAGTGCTGGCTTGGGGCTGCTTAGCAAAAGGTATAGGGCACACTGAGGCCAGACGCTGCTTGCTTGGGCTTTGTGAACCTTTAAGAGATTTTAGAAAAGTCCACAGCATGAGCCAAGACAGGCTATTTGTATGGAAAATAAACTGAAAATGGCTTGGGTAGGCCCACAATTTGGGTGGGACGGGATCTCAGGGAATCACCAGGGCAGAGTGAAGGTGTTAGTCAGGTTGATGTTGACTCAGATATGGCTCCTGCCTACTCTGCTTGCTACGTGCGGGAGAGCTCAACAAAGGAACAATGGCTTCTGCTAGCCCTTCTTGCCCTGAAACCAGACAATTCAGTTCCTCCTCAGTGCCTTTCCAGCTGCTTCCCATATGCTGGAGTTCAGAGTGAGTGAATCCATCAGCTAGTAAATTCATGCACGGGCCCTTTACAAGGAATGTCTGTGACTCCAACCACACTCTGTCTCACTTAGTCATAATCTTCACTGGTTTTCACAGCTAGAATTTGTGGGGCCTTCTCTTCCCTCACTGGACCACTGGGCTGGCGATCCTGTGGACATGAGGAACTCACTTGCTTTTTTGAGTATGATGTAAAATTTGTACAGTAAGTTTTTATATTTTCTATCAACTGCATTTGTCTTCCAGAAATGCTATTAATTTAAATTAAAATGGTTAGAAAAAAAAAAAAAGATATCCCTCCAAATTTTTAACCACCACACATAGGCATGGACCCAGCTGTTCTATGTCTCTACCCCTCCTACCACTCTCCACATGGCTTCTTCTGTTTGTCCTTAGTTGTAGGACTTCTATTCAGCTAGACTTCAAGTGATTCTCAATAATAGTTGTTTAGTTGTAATTTCGAGGTGGTCATGAGAGGCGAGCACAGCATTTACATACTCTACCATCTTGACAGGAAGGTGAGGTATGTATTGTTATTATACCCGTTTTACAGTTAAGGAAACTACAATATGGAGAAGTTAAATAACTCCAAGTTCACAGAGCTAGTAAGTGACGGAACAGGTAGTTGGCCTCGAAAGCTTGTGCTTTCATTACCATGTCCAGTCAATAAGCCTTCTTCTGTGTTAATACTCTTTAGAGGGTGAATAATAACCTATCACATGGAGGAACAATTAATTTACTTAACCAATTCCTCACTAAGTCCTCTGGTCATTCCAGAGGTTCTCACTTAAATTCATTTAGCCAACAAATATTTTTGAGTGACAATAGAATAGGCACTGGGGACACAGCAATGAACAACCAAAAAATGGACACACACAGTGTCCTCACAGAGCTTACATTCTTTTAAAAGTAGTATTTATAATGGAAATGTCACTAGAAGCCAGACTCAGTGACATTTCCAGGCTCAGCTTCATTCATTTGGCACATCTCTTGGGCAAGGTATTTGGCTAACTTCTGTGGGAGATACAAAGATGATTCAGCCACGGACCTTGCTCTTGGGAGGTTGTACATTAACATGTGTCTGGGTATCTCTAGGAAGCAGTTCTTGTCAAACTTGTTTGTGGGTCTGTCCTGTGTCATTTGTATACCTCTCATTAAACATCTAAGCTCCCTAAGGGAGAAGAACATTCATGTGGTTTCCTTTTGCTCTTCCCAGAGAGCCCAGAAGAGTATTTTGAACACAGTGGTTTCACAGTTTTATTTGTTATTGAGTACCAAGTTCTAGAAAGAGTCCTCAGGAAACTATTTGGCCACAAATTTTATTCTCTCTATTTTTCTGCGCTTATTTGGGCCATAGGAATTTAGTCCATCAGCAGACAAAAGAAGAACTAAGGTTATGAGCTACCTTTTACAATTATTAATATTTAAATTGTCCTCTTCCTGACTAGTTTTAACCATTAAGCCACTAGGATGGAGAAACCCTGATAATCTACTGAATGCTCACCTCAAAATACAAAAGATTAATCGTGTCACACACACCCATGCACACACACACACACACACATCCACACACTCTGCTTAAAATCCTTTCATGATTGCCATCACTCTTGGGGGAAAAAACAGCCAAATCCTCAGGAAAGCCTCCAATGCACAAGGCCCTGAGTGGCCTGGGCTCACAGTGTACTACGAATCCTCTTGCTTTCTTTACTTCAACCATAGGGTCTACTTGTGGTTCCCCAAACAAGCCCACTTCATTCTGCCACAGCGCTTTTGCATGCGCAGTTCCCTCTTCCTAGAAAGCATTTTTTCTCCAACCTTCAGATTCAACTCAATCTTTATTTCCATGAGCAAGGCTTCATTAGCCCTAGGCCCCAGCCTCCATCCAGCATCATACTTTTTCAAAGCATCAGTACCTTTCCTTTAGGACTCTATTGATTGCTTCATTCATCCCAGTTATAATTGTACTTGTATGTGTGGAAATATGCCATTAATGTCTCTCCTCCACTAAACTCTCTGCTTCGTGAGTACAAGGGTCATTTCTGGTTTTGCTCACCATTGTATATCCAGAGCTGAGCATAGTGCTGGCAACTAAAAAAAAGTGCTTATTCATTCAACAAATACTTAATGAGCACCTTCTGTGCCCAACCCTGTTCTATGTGCGGGAAATACAACAGTGAACAAACCAAAGTCCCAACCTTCCTGGAGCTTATACACTAGTTTTGGAGATGAGGCAATAAACAAATAAGCAAGATAATTTCAAGGAATGATAAGTGTTATCAGGATAAGGGGGTAGAATGTGACCATTGGGGATGGGGTGGAATGCTATTTCAGATAATGGTCAAGGGAGGCCAAACAAGATGGTGGCACATGAGCAGTCTTGTGTGGTCTGAAGGTGGGCTGGATTTTTAGCGTAAATACTAGGACAGTCCCAGGCAAACCGGGACAGTGGATCACCCTAGCACAGAATACTGCTGGGAACCTGGCTGCCTGCCTTCATCCACCGACCCAGAAAATTAGTTCTCCTACATCTTCCAAGTCTCTTTTTCAGAAACACTCACTTTTTGAGAAATTAATATAGCTTAGAACTTAATTGCTTTGTAGTGATGAGAAGGCTTCCCAGGAAGCCTGACCCACTCATCCTAGGAATGGTCCTGGCTTTGATTCCCAGTCATACCAGGCCCTCTCCTGCAACCCTCTAGATGCTGAAAGCCAATAGTTTAAATTTCAATTTCAGTGAAATCCACTTACCAGGAAAACTCATTTCCTCCCTATGATTCATAGTCCCAGCCTGGAACCCTCAACAACAATGTCTCTTGGTGGACTGTTCCTGCACTCCCCATGGCTGGATGTGCTTCCAGAAAGTTCCACCCAATCATAAACTACTTGTAATAAACTATAGTGGCAGATACCTGCCCAGTGGTATTCCCAGTCCTTTGGGCACCTGTTCAAGCAGACCCTGCCTAAACAATCAGGGCGGTGGCGGGGGAAGCAGAGGTGCCCCCTTGGCACATGTGCTAATTCTTCCCCACTCTAATTACTCTAAATTGCCTTTTTAGTGGATTTCAAAAACAGTTGTGTTTTGCTAACCTTGTTTTTTGTTTCATCTCTAGTTAAATTCCTAAGCCATTATTAAAATCTTCTCCTTTTCTCTTATTCTCTTTCCCACCTTCCCCTCTCCCTCACCTTCTCCCCTTGACGCCCCACCTCCTCCTACTAATCAGAGCATCCTGGGGCTCCAGAGCCAAACCTATAGGTTCTAATCCTAACTCTCCTCTCACCAAGTGTATAGGCAACATTAGCACCTACCTCATTGGGATGTTAAGAGGATTAAAAGAGTTAATATACTTAAGTAGGCCTTCATATGGACTCACTGAACAAATGAAATGTTAGCTCTCATTATTGTCCCTGAGATCTGAGGGCCCTTTGTGCCCTGCTCACAGTTAGCTACTGCCTCCTATGGTTTTATTTGAAGAGACAAAATATCCTTTTTCCCAAATACCTCCCTTCAAACTTTAAATTCCCTGCAACCAGCATCTGTATTTAACAGAACACATGATGAGGAGGAGAAACATTATAAAACAATCATCTCATTCTTTTTCCAAAAGAATTTATCAGATTAGATAAAAGAAGAAGACTAGAGACCACAACTGCATGGAGAGGAGAAAGTATTTGACTTATTTTTAAGAGGAGGTCAAAAGGGGACTCTGGGAGGAGGGCAGGTATCTTCAGGGCATCAGGCTGAGTGGGGAGAAAAGCTGAAGCGAGGGCTTGGAGATGTGAAAAGGGCATGGAGAGGAGAGATACAAAAGCCATCTGGTTGATGGAACCAAGCCCCTTTCTAGTAGCCTGCCATGACGAAGTAACAGCTTAAGCTAAAGCTGACCAGCCAAGTCTCTTTCTAAATCAGCATACCTTCCCTCCCCAGCTCTGCCTCATCCGGACTGGGCTGCTTGCTGCAGCCGTCCTAGTCAAGAGAAAAGAGACTGGGTTTTCAAATCAACATTAACTCCAAGCAAATACCAGTTCTACCATTTACTAATTGACGAGATAATTGACCTATCTAAACCATGGATTCCTCCTCTGTAAAAACAAAAAACTCTCAAAGAATAGCTGTGAGGATTAAAAAGGTAACATGTGTGATATGCCAGCTTTGTGTCTAGCTCCTAGGAGGTGCTTAGATTCTGATTATTACCCTAGCGCATGCTCAGAGCACAATCAGCTTTCTCAACACATATTAAATTCATAACCTCTTGCACATGTTATATCTAATTTTTACATGTAATTTATTGCATCCAATTCCATTCAGCAAAGATCTTACAGGATGCCAACCACTAAACTGAGTGCTAGAGATCCAACAGGATCAGGTCCCATTTGCCCCCTCCCCAGCCCACAACTTGCAGCCTGCAGGGGAGACTTGTCATAAAATATGCAGTTATAACAGTAATGAGCATTCCAGTAAGGGAAATGCATGAGTTGTCAGAATACATATAGTTCTCATAGTACATAATAAATGCATATATAAGATCTACATCATTTATGCTGTGTCAAGACTCAGCACTCAAGTACATCCACAATAGAAATCTGCACAGACATCACAGTGGAGCTGACTTTTATGGTGGAAGCAGTTACAGAGTTGACACAACTGAAAGCTAGATAAGCAATCACCTTTTTAAAAATCTCCAAAACAGCCATAAAATAAAGTACACATGGTTTTGATGTACAACTATATGTAGTTATGTGTATGTAAATAAAATAATCTATAATAATAAAGAACATTTGATGAATAATAAATATGTAAAATATAAGTTTATAGATTTGTATTATACAGAAAGACCAAAAATTGAATTAGAAAAAGGTTGCAAAATCAATGTTCTTCATGTAAAAACTTACAATGAAAATTCATGTTCATTTCTAATAAAGTGCTAAAGAGCCAGGACTCAGCCGCAATGCAAAGCACATTCACACTCTTCAGCTACCCTGAGCTTTTCTCAAAAAGTGTAAATACAGTTGACTCTTGAAAAACACAGGTTTGAACTGCGTGGGTCCACTTACATGTGATTTTTTTCAATAAATAACAAAGGTGTAGTACTGTAAATGTATTTTCTCCTCCTTATGATTGTCTTAATAACAGTTTCTCTTCTCTAGCTTACTTTATTATATGAATACAGCATATAATACATATAACATACAAAATATGTGTTAATCGACCGCTTATGTTTCAGTAAAGCTCTGGTCAACAGTTGGCTATTATCATTTAAGTTATGGGGAAATCAAAGTTATATTCAGATTTCAATTGCACGGGGGTTGGCACCTCTAAACCTGACGTTGTTCAAGGCTCAACTATAAAGGTAACTCAGGGACTCACCCTTGGTTCTCAGACTGATCTCACACAATAATAGAAAGAAAATTAGCCCTCAAAACTTTTTTAGCCTTAATAATCCTTGGACAAACGATAGAATTATAAAATCTCAAGGTTTTAAAGGAACTTAAAGATCACTAGTCCAACCTCACATTAGGTATTTCAGTCCCTCCCAAGGCATCAAACAGCCTCTATTTAGATCATTCCAGTGGCTAGACACCACCCATTCCATCTAAGAACACCTCTAGCAGTAATTTAAATACATAACTACTTCGAAAATTTAATACATCAAAATAATGTGTTGTATTAGGACCTTCCTCACATTGCTTCACTTTAAAAATATGAAGAATTTTTTCTGTAATATCCTCTGTATGAAAGTCATACAAATTAATAAGAAAATCACTAAGATCTCAATAGATAATTAAGTAAAAATATAATCACCTTTGTATTAAAAGTTCAGTGTAGCTTACTTGATAGGTAAAAAAACTCACATCTTAAACCATTAAATAACAAAGATTACAAAAATGATAACATACAATATTAGCAAAGGAGCAATAAAACACAGAAACTGCTGGTAGAACTGTAGACTGCTAAAATTTTATGTATTTCAATTTGGCAACATTCTGTCAAAGAATAAGGACTAAGATCACCAGAGGTTTTAGAGGGATTTTGTTGTTTGTTTTTTAAAATTATAGTTGAATCTACTAATTTACTGGGCAAACACACCCATGGAGAAATTTGCAGAGTAGTTTCCTGACATGGAAAAGTAAGGAGTGTTGTTTTGTTTTGTTTTTGTTTTGTTTTGTTTTGTTTTAAGTGGTAGGAAGGGGAAGCGCCCTGTGGTTATTCTAATTAATCACTGAAAACTATGTTCTGGAAAGGCAATGGATTTAAACAAATCTTACTACTCATTATTCAAAAGAGCCTTCGTTTAGTCAATTGTGTGCTGGGATCCTTTAAAGTTCATGGTCCTTTATTAGTATCAGCTGGTTAGAACCACTTGCGATGAAATATAATCTTTAATTTTGATATTTCCTAGGCAAGTTCTGCTGTAAGTGAAAATTTATCTCTTTATTCATTAAGTCAGTGACACACATTAAGAAACAAGTCCATGCTGGACACTATCCGTGCAGCACTAAAGAAGATGGTATAGTCCCTCTGCACCATGAAAACCACCACTTAGTTATGTGATCCTGTCATAAAAATGTTTATATCATTTGACCTAAAAATTTCACTTCAGGAAACCCATGCTAAGGAGATAATAAAGTGGTCAAATATTTATACACAAAGATAGTCATTGGAGTATTGCTTAGTCAAAAAATGGAAACAACCTAACTTCTAATGATAGAATTGTTGAAAAAATATATAATACATTCATAATATTGACTATAAAAGCTTTAGTAATATGGGGAAATGTATATAATATAGTATTAAACAAGGTACATAATGTAAAATAACATAGTGTGGTCTCGGTTATATTAAAATAAATTTTTTAAATTCCTAAAAAGATATATACTTGAAGTACTAACATTATTGGTATATGAATGTTGGATTATAAAGGTTCTTTTCTTATATTTTAGTTTTTATGAGAGCATGTATTAATTTTATAATCTAGAAAGTTTTGTAAACCTCCTACCCCCTCCAAAAAGAAGAAAAAGAAATCAGAAAAACCAGCAAAATAGGCAAAACTGAAAAGTGCTCTTCAGTAGCTTAGTTCTGTGTTTGCAGTCAAGATTCTGTAACCCACGACTGTGTCTAAAGGCAAAATTTCCATGAGAATTAATCTCATTTTTGTTCCTGCTGACTCTATGGAAATTGCGCTCCCCATGGTTTACTCAGGATGAGCAAACAAGAGGACGCAGACTTTTCTGAGATACAGTGGCTCTCACTCCTCAACCCTTCGTATTGTATTACCAAGGAAAAGATCCCCACCTCTCATTTCTATGGGCCACGGTAGTTACAGAGATTCATTTCTGTACATTCTCATCTTGAGCCTCACAGCAACTCGGTGAAATGGCCAAGTGAGGATAATCTGAAACTCAGCGATGTCAACCGCTCCTGCCCCAAGTCACTAGCCATGACCAGAGCCTTGGGAGTCAGACGCAGCCTAGGAGCTCCAGGCCCCGCCCTTATCCACGGCCCGCATCTAAGGACCTGCTTGGTAGAGCTGAGGAGGACTGGTCAGTTATTCAGCCAACACCGGTCAACACCGTGTCCATTTACATCTATCAAAAGGTTAACACCTGTGGCAAGATTTCACACCTGTTACAGGCATACCTCGGAGATATTGTGGATTCTTTCCAGACCACGGCAACACATTCTCCTCTCCCCTTTTCTTCCTCTTTAACTTGTCTTTCCAGCGAACACAGGGCAATGGGGGCTGTCACCAAAATAGCTATGCCGGCACTAAAATTTATTTTCCAAGAGCTAACTCTATATATAAAAGTTGTGGTAAATCGGTCTCTTATCGACAGATAAAACACCTTAACATAAGCTTTGATTTCCTCATCTGTTAAACGGATTGAATGGTGTCTGCCCTTCTCTTTCTCTGTCACAAGGTTGTTTAGGGACCGAGCTAAAAAAAAAATTTTTTTTTTAAAGGTAAAAACCTTCGAGAGATGACGGGGAGACTACATGCTCTTTTCCTTAGATAAGATTCTATAAAATGCAAACCAGAGGCTGGGCCCCGGGCCTCGGTGAACTCCCCCTGGAACAAGGGAGAAGCATCCCTGCACATAAGTACAGACCTATCGTGACTCTGGCTGTCCCCTGCCTAACAAATCGCCGGGAGCTCTCGCTGCAGCGACCAAGGTGCAGAGACGATCAAACCCGCCAGCGAGCCGCCAGGAGCGAGGGTGCAGTCGCCCGCGACCCACGCGCCGAGGCCGATCGGAGGCCAGGCCTACGGCGCCTGCGCGCGCAGCTGCCCCCGCAGGAGCAAATAACCGCGCGGGCGGGCGGGCGGCGGGCCCGGGCTTGGCGCCCTGCCCGGCCTGGCCGCGCTCGCCGCTCACGTAGCGAGGGCGTGAGTCAGCGCTGCGAGCGCAGCCCCGAGCCGGGGGAGGGATCCCTCGAGCCGCGCCGGCCGCCGGCACGTACCGCAGCCGCGCCGAGTGGCTCTCGCCCGAGGCGGCCAGACCGCGGAAGGGGTGCACGCCCTCCGCGGCTCGCAGGGCCCCGCGGACACCCCGTCGCCGTCGGCGCTTGCCGGCCCGGAAGGAACAGGGGTGGTAAGGTGAAGGGCAGGACGGGCCCGGGCCGCGGTCCTGCCTGAGCGGGAGCTCGGCCTTCTCGCGCGCCCCTGTGCTTCGCCTTTGAGCCGCTCGGTCGTTCGCTCACGTTTGGCCGGACCCGGTTGTTCCCCCCGCCCTCCCCGGCTGTCAGGAAGGGGATGGAGCAGGGGCTGGGGGCCCAGCTGCAGGGGATCGTGACTGGGGCCGATCAGGAGGCTGAGGGCGATAAATTAAGGGGGGAAGTCCCTTATCAACTTCATCTCACATGCAGCAGGGACTTATTCGAGTTGGCCTGCGTTTCCTCAGATCTGCACCTGTTTAGTTGCAACCAGCAACTTTATAAGAGGAAGTTGCCTACGTGCCTGACTGCTGAAAGACAAAATTGGAAGTACTCGACTAAACGTGTGAACATAGCAGTACCTCCTGTTCAGCTCTAGACCTGCGGGGTTGCAAGACTGGGCCTCTTGAGGGCAGAAAAAATTTCAAGTCCTCTTTTGCCCTTTGGCAAAATATTCTTTCCCAAATTAGGGCACGTTATAAAGCTCTCTCCTCTCCGTGCATTTATGGTGTACCTAAGTCACTTTCAAAACCTGTGCGAGGGGCAGGCATGTTATGAGTAGGGAAACGGGGGAGGATACTTATGAAGGGAGAGTGATACATGGAGAAGGGGAAGAGGAAAGATTAATTGGAAAAGGAGCACCCAATCATGAGTAAAGTGATGAGTAGAACATTACTGAGCCCCTAATGGAGGTCAGGCATGTCTGGACACTGGAGATGCATAATAAGTGGCTCCCATGGTCCCTGCTACCAGGGATTTGCAGTTGGGGGACATCAACTATGTGAGGAGTTAAACGTAAGGGAGACAGGGCAATGGTTCAGCACCCAGACTCAGGAACCAGGCTCTGCAGCGTACAGACCCTATTACTTTAGCCAACTGACTGACTGCTCCCACCCCACTTCATTTTCCTCGTTTGAAAAATGAAAATGGCGAAAACAGTATTTTTAGGACTTTTAACAGAACTAAATACATTAATACAAGCAAAGCATTTAAAGCATGTCCTGTATTCGCTAGGTACACAAGTATTATTAAAAGAATGAACGAAGGAGATGCAGGCAGGGCGAATTACAGCAGAACAGGCTGTGTACAGCACAACTCCAGAACGTACATACACACACATGTGAATGGAACTTTACTTTCCATTCACTGTGCAGAGTGTAGTCCTGAGTACAAGTATGTCTGTTTTAATATTGTCCATGACAGCAAAAAATCTAAAATTCAAATGCAGTTATTTATAAACAGGAAAAGCAATGGACTACTAGAGTTATTAAGATAAATTACAACTGTGTATCAAAATGGGTAAATCAAAAATATATAGAATGAAAAACAGTAAGCTGCAAAATGATACATGCACACACAATATATATTTTTTATATAATAGGGTTTGGAGGGTTTTTTAATGTTAGAAGAATACATGCCAAAGTTAAAGATATCTATGGATGGAAGAAAGGAATTAGGATTTGAGATTTGGCTCATTCCATATTGTACTAATTATTTCAAAGAACAGCATACTTAGAGATCATGTAGTTTTGTGTATTTTTAAAGGCATAAATATATAAAGTAAAACCAGAAACAAACGTGTTAACACTGGCTAATTCTAGGTTGCAGGAATATGGGTATATTACTTTCCATTTGTACTTTTCTGCATATTCTAATTAAAAATTACAACCTTGCTATGAAGGTTATGAAAGGGGTGACCCTGAAGGGCATCTTGAGTAAAGGTAGGCTTGCACTCCCAGAACCTTTGGTCACGAAGAGGATGGAGCTGGCTTCCCAAGACCCCCTTTATAACTGCACCCTGGATGGGAGTGGGTTCCTCTGGCATATCAAGGCTGGCCAGGTGCCTGGACTAGGGCTTTCCTGAGCACGGTGCTGTGACTGCCCACGCTTCGCAGGTTCCTCTCTTAATCTTTAGCCTCCTTAAAACATGGCATTCTAGTGCCTGCTGGGAAAACACTGGATCACAGTAGAACCCTTGAGTGAAGGCACCATGCTCTTTAAGCGTGCCACCCACAGGACTGAAAGTTTAAGTGAGCTACTGAATGTCATACAGCAAGTGAATGGTGAAGGTGGAAATGGGAAGCGTTTCCAGCTCCCATGCGTGAATGCCTGCCCACTCTTCTCAGCCGCTGCTGAGGTCCTTATATGGGTGTCTGCCTTCTTTGGGGGCAGCTCAGTGTAGGGGTCAAGATTCCAGGCTTTGCGGTCCCTAAGACCTAAGCTCAAGTTGCCAACAGCTACAATTTGAGGCAAGTTACTCAACTTCTCTGAGCTGCTGTGTCCTTTCTGTGAAATGGGGATAAGAATCGTGCTCAGAGGATAGAATGAGGGTCCTCAGTCAGTGGTGGCTAAGTGTGGATCGAGAGGAGAATTCTAACAGAGCCTGTTTTAAAGAGGAGACTATTTTTTATCCTATGGCCTCCTTTATCCTAGTAAAGGGTTAAATAGTTGTGAAGAAAAATGATGAAAGACCTTGCCTCAGTCATGGGGAACTGAACTTGATAGTGACATTCTAGAGAGTTTTAGGCCCAGAACAGTTGTTTGAAGAACACCCAAGCTTCCCACTCCTTAAAGAACCAGTTTTGTTTTTGTTTCTAAATAGCCAGACTTATCCACTGAAAGCTCCCATCTCCAAGCAAGATGTTCTTACATTGAAAAAATCACCTAGACAGCAGTGCCTTCTAAAGGAAGCAGATAGAACTTTTGAATAAGTGAAACACTTGAAGAATTCTTTCTCCCTTCATTGCTTTCTTTCCCTGGCACCCGTAAACAGAAATGTCTGAGGGATTTTTAACTCAGTCGTGCTGAAAATCCATGGTTTAAACTTGATTCCCAGCTGCTCCTTTAGAACGGGTTACACAAGATGTTGTTCAGTCCAGCTAGCCCTGGGGAGGGATAAACACGTACTGCTGGATGGTGGGACGTGCAGAACATCAGGGGAACATTACCAGGCAGGGTTAAGTATGTGCTGTGACTAATAAAGGAGGACCTGGGTGTGCCTGCCATGAGAAGAAAGCACCTCCCCACAGGGCCCCAGTACCTAAGAAAGCTCCAAAAAACGTCTGACTCCCAGTTAGTGTTTACCTAGCCAAGGTGAAGGTGGCTTCAGTTATCACATTGGTGCTTTTCCAAGCTGCCCTCATATGTTTGTTCAGGAAGAGAGTGCTGGCACAGGGGATCAAAATGATCTCTTTGGGTAAGCCCCGTATCTAAGAAGCCAGCAACCCAGCCCACAGCAAGACAAACAAGCCTTCACCCTAGGCCCTGGCCCAAGCAGAGATGCCCAGACATTTTCCCAGGAATCCCCAGCCCAAACCTTCTTTCTGGCTTTTCACCAGGGTTTGACTGGGTGTATAAGGAGGCTCCTGGCACAGGGCATCATCATTGGTGTGAATAACCTTCCTTCTATATTTTGGGACAATAGTGGCCCCTTCATCAAATGCAGTCGGTTTTATTTTTCAAAGCGTTTTGTTTGGTTTATTTGTTTTTGTTTCTTTTTTTTTCTTTTTTTTGCTAGTGTAGAAGTAATACATGTAAATGCAAAAACAACAACAAACAACAACTTAGATAAAATAGAAATATATGAAGAAGAAAATATCAACCACCCCTGTATTGGGTAGACTAGTGTTCCCCAAAATCCATGTCCACCTAAAACCTGTGAAAGTGACCTGTGAATAGAAACGGGATCATTGCAGATGTGATTAAGTTAAGGTGAAGTCATACCAGACAAGGGTGAGCCCTAAATCTAATATGACTGGTGTCCTTATAAGAATAGGAACATTTGGACAGACACGGGAGAATGCCATGTAATGGAAGAGGAAGATATTGAAGTGCTGTAGCTACAAGCCAAGGAATGAATACCAAGGATTGTTGGCAATCACCAGGGCCAAGCAAGCTAGGAAGACAAGGGAAGATCCTTCCCTAGCGCCTTCAGAGGGCGCATGGCCCTGCTGACATCTCAGTTTCAGACTTTTAACCTCTAGAACTGTAGACAATAAATTTCTGTTATTCCAAGTCATGTCATTTGTGGTCCTTCATTATGGCAGCCCTAGGAAACTGCGACAACCCCTAAGCCCACCACCCAGAAATAAGCACTGCTAATATTTTAATGTATGTCTTTCAAATCCTTCTAGAGCCGAATGCATCTTATGGACTGGATGACCAGCCTTTATCTGGGAAAATTTCAGCCACAATGGCTTCAGGCATCCACTACTTTTTCAAATTACTAAGTGTCTGGGAGAGTATTGAGGAATACCCCCTGACTCTTCCCAGTATACTCCCAAACTCAGAGCCCAAGGCCCTAATGACACCCTGCTGTCACCTTCAGGTGACTGTATGGGTCATTCTGGGAAGGACTCTCCTGGTTTCTGAATGGCACATGTGACCAGCAGGGCCTTTGTGCCAACCACACTCACTATCTACCCGTGTTCCAGGGCAGCAGGAGCATCAGGTAACCCTCTTGGCCCTAACCCTCCTCCAGCTCCAAAGGGAGAAAACTGACTACAGACCAAATTTCTTTACCTAGAAAGACCACTAGCACCTTAGCTGTATTTGTCATACACTAGCTATGTGCCCAGTCACCCATTTTAGAAACCTTGGCAAAGATTTTGGCTCTACCCATCCTCCTCAAATCTAAGTAAATAAGTTCTTCCTGTGTAACATTTCACACATCCATTCTCATTCTACAGCTGCCTTAGCTGAGGCTGCAAATCAAGGTCAACATCCACAGTGATAAACCATGTTGATAGCATGTATCCTGGATTTGATGTGATGAGAATGGCAGTTTACCTCTGTGGTCTTCCTCCCAAAACCATAACCCCAGTCTACTGGTGAGGAAAAAAATTAGACAGATTTAAGTTGAGAGACATTCTAAAAATACCCAATGAGTATTTCTGAAAGCTGTCAAGGTCATCAAAAACAAAACAAGGGGAGTCTGAGAAACTGTCATAGCCAAAAAGAACCTAAGGAGACACGAGGACTAAATGTAACATGGTGTCCTGGATAGATCTGGGATAGATAAAAGAGCATTATATATCAACACTAACAAACTGGGTACACTATGGCTTTTAATGAATAATAACGTATCAATATTGGCTAATTAATTGTGACAAATATGCCATATGAATATAAGATGTTAATAATTGGGGAAACTGGTGATATATGGGAACTTTCTGTACTACCTTTGCATATTTTCTGTAAATCTAAAACCATGCTAAACATTTTAAGTTTATTTTTTAAAAAAAACTGTATACAAAGGGCAAGAAACTGATTGTGAGTGAGGGTGAGGATGAGGGTAATCAGGAGTATCCTTAGGGTGCCACATCCCCTCTGAGCTGAAAAATCAAAACATATTTAACTCTACCTACTCCTCCCTCCCAACTACCAACAAGGTTATCTAGAATTCAAAGAACTAATGGCTCTTCCCATAAAAAAGAAAGACATTTTCTTTTTTTTCTTATGTTTCAGAGAAATAAAAACAAATAAACAACACATAGAGTACTCACTATATTAAAATTTTAATATATTGCCCTGTCACAAAAATGTCTTCCTAAAGGTGTTTTTATCATTTTATGTACCACTCTTAGTCCATGTTTTAGTCAAATTCTTCTAGAGCAGTGGTTCTCAAACTATGCTGTCCATCAAAATCTCCTGGCACACTTGTTAAACACAGATTTCTGAGTTCTACCTCTGGAGTTTTTGATCTATTAGGTCCTGTGTGGAGCCTGAGAATTTGCATTTCTTACTAGTTCCTAGGTGGTATTGATGCTGCTGGTCTGGAAACCACAGTTTAGGAACGACTGGTCTAAAATTACCTTTACCTACACACTTTTTTCCTCCTTTTCTCAGTACCTTTGCAAACATAGAGTCCTATCTAGAAGGCAATCAACATAGTTTGTATCCTTTAACCAATATCTCCCCATTTATCCACCCCCTAAACCCTGGTAACCACCATTCTACTTTTTCTTTCTTTTTCTTTTTCCTTTCTTTCTTCCTTCCTTCCTTCCTTCCTTCCTTCCTTCCTTCCTTCCTTCCTTCCTTCCTTCCTTCCTTCTTCTTTCTTTCTTTCTTTCTTCTTTCTTTTCTTTCTTTCTTTCTTTCTTTCTTTCTTTCTTTCTTTCTCTTTTCCTTTTTTTCTGATGGGTTTGCTATATTTAGATCCCACATGTAAGCAAAATTATGCAGTAATTGTCTTTCTCTGTCTGGTTTATTTCATTTAGCATAATGTCCTCCAGTCTCATCCATGTTGTCACAAATGGCAGGATTTCCATCTTTTCTAAGACGAAAGAATATTTCACATCATCTTTGTCCATTTATTCATTGACAGATATGTAGAATATTTTTATATGTTGGCTACTGTAAAAAATGCTGATGAACATGGGGCTACAGATAATCTCTTCAACATAGTGATTTCATTTCCTTTGAGTATAAACCCAGAAGTGGGATTGCTGTATCATACGATAGTTCTGTTTTTAATTTTTTGAGGAGCCTCCATACAGTTTTCCATAATGGCTATACCAATTTACATTCCCACCAACAGGGTATAAGTGTTCCCTAGGGTTACCTTTTCTCAATATTCTTGCCAACACTTATTTTATCTTTTGGCGTTTTCATAATAGCCATCCTAACAGGTATAAGGTGATATCTCATTATGGTTCCTCTTTGCATTTAAATGATGATTATCAATATTGAGTATCTTTTAGTGTACCTGTTGGCCAATCGTTTATCTTCTTTGAAAAAATTTATTCAAGTTCTTTGACCATGTTTTAGTCAGGTAGTTGGGATTTTGGGGGGAAGGGGGTTGTTCATTTGTTTTGCTGTTGAGCTCTGTGAGTTCTTTATATATTTTGAATGTTAACCCTTTATCAGATATATGATTTGCAAATATTCTCCCATTACGTAAGTTGCCTTTTCATTTTGTTGATTGTTTCCTTTGTTGTACAGAAACTTTTATTCTGCAACTTTACTGAATCTATTTATTAGTTTTAACAGGTTTTTGGTGAAGTCTTTAGGGTTTTCTACATATAAGATCACGTCATCTGCAAAGACCATTTTATTTCTTCCTTTCTGATTTGGATGCCTTTTGTTTACTTTTCTTGCCTAACTGCTCTGAATAGGACTTCCAGTACTATTTTAAATAGAAGTGACCAGAGTGGGTATCTTTGTCTTGTTCTATTGAGATGATCATATGATTTTTATTCTTTTTTCTGTTAATGTAGTCTATCACATTTATTGAGTTGCATGTGTTGACCCATCCTTGCATCCCAGGGATAAATCTCACTTGATTATGGTATATGATCCTTTCAATGTGCTGTTGACTTGGTTTGCTAGTATTCTGTGGAGGATTTTTGCATTATGTTTATCAGGACTCTTGGCCTGTAGTTTGTTTTTTTGTAGTATCCTCATCTGACATTGTTATCAGAGTAATGATGGCCTTGTAAAATATTTGGAACTGTTCCCTCCTTTTAAATTTTTGGAAGAGTTTGAAGATTGCTATTAACTTTTCTTTAAACATTTGGTAGAATTCACCAGTAAATTCATGTGGTCTTGGGTTTTCCTTTGTTGAAAGATTTGTGATTACTGAGTCAATCTCCTTTCTCATTTGTCTCTTTATATTTGCTATTTCTTCATGATTAAGTCTTGGTGGGTTGTATGTTTCTAGGAATGTATCCATTTCTTCTAGGTTATCCAATTTGTTGGCATATGATTGTTGGCAGTAGTTTCTTATGATCCTTTTTAGTCCTGTAGCATCAGTTGTAATGTCTTCTTTTTATTTTCAATTATGTTTATTTAACTCTTCTCTTTTTTTCTTATTTAATCTAGCTAAAGTTGTGTCAACTTTGTTTATCTGTTTTTAAAAACCAGTTCAGTTTTGTTGATCTTTTATATTGTTTTTCCAGTCTCTATTTCATTTATTTCTACTTGAATCTTTGTTATTTCTTTCCTTTTGCTAACTTTGGGCTTAGTTTGTTCTTCTTTTTCAAGTTCCTTGAGGTATAAAGTTAGGTTGTTTATTTAAGATCTTTCTTTATTCTTTATCTAGGTGTTTATCAATGTAAACTTACCTCTTAAAATTGCTTTTGCTGCATCCTACAAGTTTTGGTATGTTGTGCTTCCATTTCCCTTTGTTTCAAGATATTTTTTTATTTCTCATTTGATTTCTGCATTGATTCATTGGTTGTTCAGGAGTGCATTGATTAATTCCACGTATTTGTGAATTTTCTAGTTTTTCTCCTGTTATTAATTTCTAGTTTCCTACTATTGTGGTCAGAAAAAAAACATCTCATCCCTCACAGATATTT
This sequence comes from Eonycteris spelaea, assembly GCA_003508835.1. Lineage (NCBI taxonomy): Eukaryota > Metazoa > Chordata > Mammalia > Chiroptera > Pteropodidae > Eonycteris > Eonycteris spelaea. The sequence continues at coordinate 1,311,380 of PUFA01000122.1, forward strand.
CCTGAAGAGCACTTACCTATGTGCACCTGAATCCCTACCTCAGGCTCTGCTTCTGGAAAAATAACCTAATTATAACCTGATAATAAGACCCATATCAAACTTTGAGGGCCCAATGTATTGACTCAGTACCCAACTTGGATAATAGATTCAACAGCCATTTAACAAAAATCAACCAACACTAAGTAGAGTTAAAAAACATAAAACAGTTCTTGTGATTAAATGGCAGCTCCAGTGTAATCTAAGGCAGATCTATGATTATTATTCAGTTATGTGAGATAATAAATTGCCTTTTATAATATAAGTCAATTCAAACTGATTTCTGTTACTTTCAGGGAAATATCCTGACATATGGGTTATTAGAAAGGTGACTCCAAGTAACATTTAGACTGAGGTTTAATGCAGGGAAAGAGCCAGTCATGCAGAGAGCAGTAAAAGGTAGGAAGAAAGACTAACCATGCAGAAGCAATGCAGTGGAAAATATTTTAACAAATGGAGCAACAGAAAGGAAGCCAGTGTGAGCAAAATGGAAAGAGAGAGGAGACAAGAATGGGAAGGTGAGCAGATATTGTAGGTGTGGCTTATGCAAGAAAGGTGAGTACAATTCTAGTCAGCAAACCCTTACTCCAAGAAGAAGTCTTATCTTAGCATCAAAGGATTGATGAACAATTCTACATTTATATAGTTTTAGTGAAAAATTATATTTAAGTTGTATATGTATTTTTTTTAAGATGCCCTATTTAAAATTGTTCACTTGAGCAACTACCAATAGCAGATCACATAAGATCAGAATGTTTTTACTCTATCCTATCATATGGATATACTATGACTATTTAACCTTATTGTTGCCAGTGTTTCATATAATTCACCGTGCTTCCTGAATGACCTTGTATAAAACCTTAGCACAGTTATTTGAATAAACCTGTAATTTTATGTATACATAGAATTTCTGAATTATAAAAAATCCATATATCTATTTTAAACAAATGTTGCCAAGTTGCTCCTGAAAGTATTTACCAATTTACACTTCATTTACAGCAAATCCTACTGGGCGTTTTATCAATTTAAAAATATATTTTCTTATCAAATAAGCAAAAAAAATGCTTTAATAAGCATTTTCTTAATTATCGAAATGTATTTTTATTTGCCTATTGGCTATCTGTAATTCTTATATTGTGAATTCCCAATTCATGTGTCTTTTTATTTTTCTATTGAGTTCTTTATCTTTCTATTGACTTGTAAGAGTTTTTTGAATATGATGAATAGCAGCCCTTTATTTGTCATATGTGATCAAATATTTCTTCCATTGTCATTGGTTTTTGACTTCACTTAGGTGTGTTTTAGATTTTTGTTCACCCCTTTTAAAGGGCCTCTAGGTTTTATTCGTACTTAGAAAAGCCTGTAAACTTAATATTAGAAATCCTTTTACTTGTTTTTTTCCTTAAAATATTTATGGTTTAATTATTACGTTTAAATCCAAAAAATAATAATAAGATAAATTCATTTAGAATTAATTTGGCGAGGAGTGAGATAAGGATTCAACCTAATTTATTTTCCAGAAGACTTGCCAGTTGTCCCACTATAATTTATCGAGTAATTTGTATTTTCCCTATCAATTTGAAACAAGGCTATTATCAAATATTAATTGTTTTTATATGTTTGGGTCTATTTTATATTCGCTATTCATAATTTCAGTAATATTTCTATTCCTATATCAGTACCAAACTTTTAATTACTGCGACAAAATGATTGCTTTATACCTGCCCTTTTTTTGGCTATTCTCATCGCCAAGTTTGAATATTTATTTGTTTCATGCCCCAGTGAACTTAAGTTTCTTTAGAGCAAGAACTGTTGCTTAAGCACTTTTACAAGCCTTGACAACTTGGCTATTTTTCTTTCCACCCTGCTCTCACCTATCTCACAGTGTCTAGCACAAAGTAATCGCTCAGCAAACATTTAACAAATGTTAAGTGTTAAAGAAGGAAAAGCAAGATGTTCTAAATGGAGAAATGGAAATCCAAAGAATGAATTCACGAGAGGCTGAAGCAGACTGCCCTAATGGAAGTAATGGAAGACAACTGGGATGCCAAGCAGCTCTAACAGGGATGTCAGTCTGTTCACAACAGCGCCAGCATTGCTGGTGTCATGAATCAGCCCTGGTGCTTGATTAAGTGCTCTGGTCAACAAATCTTGATGACTGAAGGAATGACTGCCTTTGTCATTCAACACTGTAATGACAGCGTGGAGAACTGACTACCCATTGCTTCCTGCATTTCCTGAAGAATGGCTGTCACTATAAAGTACTGTGACTTGGCATACACATACCTAATCATCCTGTGGATTAGCTCTCTCCCTTTCAAAGTAACCACCAGCATGTTGATGAACTGCCTATGTCAGGCAGCTGTATATTTATTCCAGTGACTCTGCCAGGGCCCAAAAAGTTTTATTGGCATTGCCCTCAGAGCCTATGGATAATCCACATGTAAGAGGATTTGGGGTGAAGCTGCCAGCTGAGAGTTAAACTACCAAAACTAACACAGAAGCATCATTTCCCAAAATTTGCATCTGTGTAAATTGTTAAAATTTCAGATTTTCAGTCATGTGGAGAGTCTGGTTGGGGAGGCTGGGATGGATTTGAATATGTATGTCTAACAAGTGCCCTCAGTAATTACCAGTTTGGGAAATACTAACATAATAGATTGGATTAATCTAGGTAGAAATGGGTTATATAGGAGACTTAGGAAACACCGAAGTTCAGTTAAGTTAATTAGGGTATATCCTTAAAACTAGACTGTAACTTAAGAAAATTAAGCCTAATTATTTACATTGAGATCCATTTTTAAAAAAATAAATTGAAAACCTGTGCTGATGGAAGAGTGTGTCTGACTGAAGTTTAACAAAAAAAAATCAGAAAAATGTGTCAGTATTATTAAAATGAAAAATAAAATGAATGACTACACAGACCAGCCAAGGCAAATTTTTAGGTCCCTTTTGATAAGAGAATTTCAGAAACATTCTGTCCACAGTAGTTTCTAGAATTAAGTATATAGCTAACAGGATGACACCTTTAAAATATAAAACTCATCTGAATACAGATGTTTCAACATGGATTACTTTTGAAAAGGTATATTAGTTTTAAGTCACATTATGTGGCACTAATTTTAACCAAGTTTGCGACTTTGGGCAAGCTACTTATTATCCCTGTGGGCCTCTATTCTCTGCCTTTAAAATGAGGTTAAATTGTTTCTGAGACCAAGAGATCTATAAGCTCCTACAGGCTTCACATTCTTTAGTTCTATGACATAGCCACCTCTCACCTCCTGCACACACAGATGTCCTTGCTGCTCACATTGGCCTGGAACCTCATAGCCTCACTCCTTCTAGTCCTTCCTTAAGACAGCTCAGTGACTCAATCCAAGGACTCAAGCAAAAGAGGCCAACTGCTACAGAATACTCAGGCTCTTCAACAGCTCAATCTGCTCTGTGTTTCACTGATATGCCTTGGTCTCAAATTGTTCCTTCTTTTACAATGGGCATTTTCTTTTAACTACTGATGAGTGATGTGTCACTAGGAAATCAAAAGTAAATGTGATTTTCTATCATCTTTCAAGGACTTCTGTTCACTGATCGTTATCCAGGCAAAGATGTTTGTCATTAAGAGTCTCTAAAACAACGTTCCTATAAAAATGTATTTAAAAAGTAAGAGAGAAAGAGAGAATTGAGGGTTCTTTAAAAAAAGTAGTTAGAGATAGAAGTCAAGACAGAGATAGGGACAAAGAGAGACAGAGATATTTATATATTAAGGATATTAGAACTATGTGTATGTTTACCTAATATACATAGAACTCTGAAAAACTGAGGAATAAATGACCAAAAATCTGACAGCAAAATATGAAAACAGATAATTTACAGGAAAGACATAAAATACTTCATAAACATGTAGAAATGTGTTCAACCTCAAAATGAGAAGAGAAATACAAATCAAACAATACCAACAAATCTTTTTCTTTTCAAGTTGTCAACAAAGTAAAAACCTTGACAAGATGTTCTTCTGGCCAAGCTGTGGGGAAACAGTAACTCTCATATATCCTGGTAGGAATGCAAAATGGTAGAATTCTTATATGGGGAAATTTGGCATTATCCAACTAAATTACATATATACTTAACTTTTGACCTAGCAATCCCACTTTTATGACTTGAAACTATACTTCTACCATCGGAAAAGACATGTCAGTAAAGTTATTTGCAGTAGCAATATTTACAATTTTGGCAGCAAACCTGTATTCTCATACATAAGAGAATACTTCAATAAACTGTGGCACATCCCATCAGGTAGAGTACTGTTTAGCTATAAAAAGAATGAGGAAGATTTCTATGAAATTATAAGGCATGATTTGCAGAATATAGTTAGGTTAGAAAGTGAAATACAAAGAGTATAGTTGGTAATGTCTTTTATGTAAGAAAATAAAGGTGAAATAAGAATATATGCATGTATCTATTTTCATAAAAAAAGAAACACAGCAAAAATAAACAAGAAACTAATGAGTTTGGTTATCCACAGGGCATGTGTAAAGCCAGGGTATAAAGGACAAAGGAAAGAGTGAGAGTTCTTGACATGTGCTTTTTAGGTATCATTTTGGCTTTTGGAAGTATGCTACTTTTTTTAATTTACTCAAAAACATAAAGTTAATCCAACAAGAATGGAGGCGGGTGAGAAATCAAAAATAGAATATGAACAGAAACAAAAAAGTCTTACTATATTTCAATTAAACTATGTAAATACACAAAAGAAAAATAAAATAACCCAAATAACTTTTGAACAAAAAACTTTGGCACACAAATATTGAACTCTAGTATGTTCCTTTTTCTCAGTGATATGGAGGAATAATTCCAAAATTATTTTCTGTGTTGAAGGATTGAGCAAATGAATAAATGTTTGAGGATGTTGGGAAGCAAGTTTTTCATTTTGGGAGAAGAGATACAAATATGGAGGAGCTAGGCTAGAAAGAATCCTGTATTGTTGGATTGAAATTGGAGCTACTATAAATATGTAGTTTTTATTTAAAAAAAATACAGAGAGATAAAATAGGTATGTATACTTGTAGGTATGAATGTGTGTATAGTATGAATTTGTAGTTTTTAATTCTATTAGATGTAGGGGTGTGTGTGTGTGTGTGTGTGTGTGTGTGTGTGTGTGTGTGTGTTTCTTAGCCTTCTGCTGAAAGGGTCTAGAAGTTTGACACTCCAGGAATACACCAAATCTTGGTTTCTGAATACCATCCTGCCACTAAAAGGAGCCAGAGGTCCAGATAAACAGCTGATTCCAAGACTCAGCAGAGAAGCACAAGATGAGTCTGGACTATCTTGTGTCAGAAAGTAAACAAGTGCTCAAAAATGAGAGGACATGCCAACAGCTTAAAGGTGCTTCAGCTGGCAAAATCCAAGACAATTTGAGCATCAAAATTAATAATTGTAGTAATGAATAATAACCTATTAAATAAAAAATATCTATTAGTCCACACTGATAATTAATGATACCAGTAAGTTCTCCTTTACAACAGAATGCCAACTAATAAATGTAGAAAAAAAAAATGAAGTTAGCAAATCAACATTTTGCAACTATCATAATAATTAATGATTTGGGTAAGAATCATTAATGAATGACAAAACTAGCAGAGTAAAGTTTGATGAAAAACAATTTACATAATTTCAAGACAACTCATCACAAATATTATTCAATTACAAGGGGAAAGTAGTAACTTTATAATGGAGAAATCTGGCAGACATCACTTGAACTGAGTTTTTAAAGTTAATATCATCAATAGTCAACCAAATGGACTTCAAATGCCTCCTTATAGAATGCACTGAGGACACAATATCACTTATGTAGCACTCCCACCAAAAAGACATAACCTGAATCTAATCATGAGGGAATATCAGACAAACCAAATCGAGGGCTATTCTGGAAAATATATGGCCTGAACTCGGGGAAAAAAAAAAATCAATGATATGAAAGGCAGAATAAGCTGAGGAATCATTCCAGATTATGCAAACTAAAAAGCCACATAAGTAAATGTAATACTTAATCCTGTATTGGATTTTGAACCAGAAAAGCAAGATTGCTAAATAGGACACAATTGGTGAAAATTGAACAAGGTCTGTAGATTAGATAAGAGCATCGTGTTGATTTTTTTGATTTCTTCATTTCATAATTGAACTGTGGATTTGTAGTTAAATAACCTTATCCTAAGGAAATACACAATGACGAATTTAGGAGTAGAGAGGTATGATGTGTACAGCACATTCTCAACAATTCAAGAGAACGCTAAAGTAAATAGGATAAAAATTAACAACTGGGGAAGCTGAGTAAAGGCTATACGGAGGGTATTTTTTGCACTATTCTTACAACTATTCTATACAAAATTAAATTTTTTAGGAAGGGAGGAAGAGAGGAAGAAATATTGGCATCCTTCTAGCCAATAATCAAAACTTCCAGGTTATTGGCTTTTGCATGCAGCTTGAGAATTGCCGGTTGGGTCATAGAAAGGACCTGAGACCCAAAGGCAAACTCAGGCAAAAGCCAGTCATAAAGAATTCTAGTCTCCTACCTTGAAGTCCTCAAGCCTCTGTCTATGAGGTCACTAGTTGGCCCACTAATGCATGATCCATCACAGAAGGGAAGAAAGAGCGTCACAAGTTCAACTCATAGCCACAATCCTAAACCATTTGCTTTGTTAAAAAAGATAGCAGGAAAAAAATTTTCTAAAAAAGACAGTCCTAGGCGTCTTCTGCACATGTGGCCAAGCTTGTGTTCTAGCTAGAAATCTCAGGGTGCTTACATGAAGTTCCCCTACAGAGTACAGACTATGGCTATAGAGTCAGAACTAGGCTTGTATATCTGTTCTGCACCTTAATAACTACCTGATTTTCTGAGCCTTACTTTCCTCATCTGTCAAATAGACATCGTCATGTCCACATCCTATAACTCTGAAAAAGATAATCTATTTACATATAATGACATGTAGAGCACCTAACTTATGCTAAATTATATATTTTTTCCCTTTTCCTTTCCCACAAATGTCAAGAATGTACGTGATAGCATAAATATCTTTAGGATTATGGCCAATATTCAAAGTAAATGAAAAAAAAATCCAAATTAATCAGTGGTAAATAAATTAATTAACTCCAATCAAGAGGTAAACCAGCCAGAGCTACAGGCTCAAATCAGAAGAAAGAATTGGATAATGGTCTAATTTGAAACCAAAGGTCAGCTATGAAAATAGCCCCATTTGTAGGGCATGAACAAGGAGTCCCTTGTTATCATTGTGACTATTAAAAAGGTGTTCAGCATCTCCTTCATGCACAGACGGGATGCCCTGGCATCGGACCTTACAACTGTATTCCAGCTGAAATTCAGTCAAAAACAACCCCAACTTGTTGCGACAGTAGAAGCTGTCAACTCTGGGGTGTTTAGAGTTAAATACACAGATGATGAAATAAACCAAACCATGCTACTAATAGTTTGTTCATACGTTTAGTAATGATCTCTGTATATTTTACATTTTAAGTATTTGGAATGTTTAAGAGATTTTGAGGAATTTGATAGATTTGGCCTTTGATTCTAATTTAAAATGTATAATTGAGTAATTTATTTTAGACTTAGATTTTCTGTTGAAAGACAAAGATAATTATGCAGTCTGTAAACAAAATATGATTAATTTTAGATGGCCAATTATTAATTTAATTAGATTTATTAGAGTGGGAAGGCTTTGGTAGGTAGGTAGGTTAGGCAAAAGTGCCTTTAAAACTCAGTTTACATTCAGTTTAAAAATCAGATATATTCAGTTTATAAATGCAGTCTAAAATGTTCATGGGAATTTTATAAATTAAGATGTAAACAAGACAGACTGTTTCAGGGAATTTGGTCTGTTCAGCTAATCAATCAAACTATAATCAAATAATTCCCTGGACTTATTATATTTATTTATACAATAAGAATTACTATTTGAACTTGAAAACTTATGGAAAACCAGAGATATTTTTACATTTTAACTTTTCTAAATTGAATATTAAATTGTGTTTTGTATCCACAAAAACATTGTATAGACACTCAATAACTCACTTTGACAATACCAATTTTTAGGTTGATGACCACTTAGAGTTCTATTAAATTTTCTTTCATGGGAGTAGTAGATATAGAAAGTAGAATTTACTCAATTTTGAATAAACAATTTTAATCCTCAGGAGATGGGGGAGGGTGGACTAGGAGAAAAAAATTCATGAAAGGATAAGTTTCAATGATGACAGCTGAAACTTATTTTGTGCTTAATATGTACCCCTTCAAAGCTTTAAGTGCTTTACATTTAAACCTCCTAAAAATCAATGAAATTTTAAAAGTAGAACAACATAGAAGAAGAAAAGCAAATGTTTTATGGTAACCAAATCTACAAAAAATTCTTAGCATTTCCAAATGTTTTCTAAAGTCGTCCAATTACAATATGCCACACCCTGTGACATATCTATTCATCTATTCATTCGCTCTTGCGACTAATATTTATAAGTTCTTATTATGTATCAAGCTACCACGTAGCGAGGAGCTTTGTTGGGGAGCAGGCTTGGAGACCGGTTAGGAGGCCGACATAGTGATCCAAGCGGAACTGATGGTGCTTGGTTTGGGGTGGCAATGGAGATGCTGAGACAAGGATGGATTGAAGAGTTATCCAAAAGTTAGAATTGGTATGATTTATTGGAAACAGGACATTATCTTCTCCCAGGTCCTCAAAAAGCAAAGTCTGAGGCCAGAGGTAGGGTCACAACTTATTTGGTAGCTGCAAGCCCAAGGAAGTGAAAATTAGGGAAACATGAAGCGAGCAAGAACAGCTGTGCAATAACACAGCATGCTGCATTGCCATTCTGGCTCCTGTTTCGTGACAGGGTGCAAAGAGAGACAGTGAGTCGCCCAGTAGATATGTTTATTCGGCACACAAGACTCCTTGGAAAGGCCGCAAAGAACAAACATATCCTGCAGTAATCCACAAAGAGAGAAAGGAGAGGGACTTTATCTCACAAGTTACCTTCGATCTTCCATTTACTGAGACAAAGAGACCTGAGGAGGGAGTGAGTGAAGTGGTAGAAAGTGGTAAGTTAAATCTGAGTATGTTTAATTGGCTCCTGGGAGATGGAAATTAGTTGAATATGGGCGGTGGATGTCTGGAGTTAAGGACAGAGAAGGCCAGGTTATAGAAGGCTGGGTAGTGAGTGTGAAAGTGTGTGCTAGGCAGTGCCGCCCAGAACTCTGCCTTAGGATACTAGTACTGTTGCCCGCTAAATCCCTCTCTAGAATTGCCCTTTATCAAAGGAAACTGCCTTGCCTAAGTTCATGCACCTGCCCTGCACACAGTGACTGGTAGATTTGTGATTACAGAGGCCTATCCTCTTTGCCTCATTCAGGTCACCTCTCAAAGGCCATGTCAGCTCTGGAGTTCCCTAGCATTGGATGATATCACTGTTGCATCTACATTTCTACACTCCCCTCTGCCAACCCGGCTTCCTTCATCCACTCCCAGGGTTGTTTCTGAGAGTACCCCCAATACTCCCCTATATACAAATCTGTTGAGTCTCCCAGAGAATCTGGCCTAAGGTAGAGTGGAACCTGAGAAATACAAAAACTAGGTGGACAATACTTTCAAGAAGTTTGCTATGATGAAGAAGGAAGATTCCTAAAGAGGGATACTGTCAAAGGGGGAGTTTTTGTTGTTTTTTGTTTCATTTTGCTTTGCTTTGTTTTTTAATTTGGAAAGACAAAGCATTTTTGTCTGCTGATGGGAAGGAGCTAGTTGAGAGGGAAAAATGGAAGATGCTGGGTGGGAAAAGGGATCTGGCAAGAAATGGGATCCACATCACAGGTAGAAGGATTGACTTCTACAAGAGGGAAAAGGAGAGGATGAGTGTGAATGTAGGTAAATTTGTCTTCACTGTAGCAAAGTTTAGATCATCCACTGAGAGGAATTGGAATTGGAGGCTGGGGAGTCAGAGCTTGAAAACAATGGGCACTGAGGACAAAGGCAGGGAGAGCCGCCCCACAGAAGGCCTCAGGAATGCTGAGCAGTGATGAGAGCTGGGTTGAGAATGAGGTCACCAGAAATTTATAGTGACAATAGTTATAGTACTAAACATGGTGTGTTATAATTATTCACAGGCCTCTCTCAGCACATGCGCCTGACAAGCTGGAGCATCCACTAAATGTTGAATGAACAGACTCAGCTTAAGTGAGCCCTCCAGTTAAAGGGTCACATCTCCTCCATCAACACAGTTTTATCAACTAAAACCACATGACCGTTGTCTTGGATCTATCGCTCTTCGATATTTTTAGTCTAAAGAAGTGTTGAGGTGGAAAATGTGCTTTCTTCTGCTTTTGTGCAAGTTTATAGTATGTTATATATGTATGCTTTGTAGTGTGTATATGTATTAAGTAGTTTTCCAAAGACCACTGGGCAGAGCAGGGCAGAGCTCAAGCTAACTTAGGTCACCTTTCCCATTCCCATTCCACATACTGTGTTATGAGATACACTTTGTGAAACTGTTGAAATTTCCACATGATCCAATAGATCTTCAATATTTTCTTTCTTCCTTCCCTCCTTCCTTCCTTCCTTCCTTCCTTCTTTCCTTCCTTCTCTCCCTCCTTCTTTCCTTCCTTCCTTTTCTTCCTTCCTTTTCTTTTCTTCCTTCCTTTTCCTCCTTCCTTCCTTCTTTCCTTCCTTCCTTCCTTCCTTCCTTCCTTCCTTCCTTCCTTCCTTCATCTCTTTCATCCTTTCTCCCTCCCTCTCTACTTCCCTCCTTCTTCCCTCCCTCCTCTCTTTCTTTTCTCCTTCTCTCCTCCCTCCATCTTCCCTCTCTGAGTATGATAGACCTCTTGGAATCTTTTCTGACCTCCCTACTAAGCTGTCCCCCTGCTTCATTATGTTCAGCCCTTATTTGCACATGCTCTTGACACCTGGTGTTTGGTGGCAGAAATGGCTGATAAAATTCCACACTGATTAATTTCATGTTTAATCTAACTGATACTTCTGTAGCCTTTGCAAATAACCTTTTTGAACAAAAACTGCAACAGCTCATTCCAAACCCGATCAAAGAGGTATGCATGACTCACAGCCACTAAATAAACATTGATGCCTGATGGCAGTAATATGGCTATTTATATTCAGAGCCTGATTTAACCAGTGGCATTCCTGTAATAAGATAATAAGCATGAGCTGTTTACTAGAAAAAAAGGAGAGTCTGTGATGCTGGTGTTCAATAAAATCTCTTAACAGGCAAATGAGTCTCTGAAATTGGTTGGCAAATACATCCAGAATGAGATGTGCTAATTAGTTGCTGTTACTGATTTTCTGAAATAAAGAGTTTAAACTTAAATTAGCCCTGAAATTTAGTAAAATAAAAAATACTGGATATATGATATCATGTTGAGAGTTTTATAGATTATGCCTAATATATGTCCAGCAATACAATTAAGAAAAAAGAACTCTGCATTGAAATCATTAGATTTTAAACAGAGACTATCTAAGAAGAGATTTTAAATGTGAAGAATTATAAGCATAGATTTTTGAATATCAGGTTCAAATTATTTTCTATTCGAAGAGCATTTGTAGGTGATCCTCTTGGCTATCCTGGCAGAGATATCTATTACCCTAAGCACTTTAATTTTTAAGTAGGAAGAGCAAAGGAATGCAAGAATTATTTTAATAGCATTTGGGTGCCCTTTAGAAATAGATTAACCCATTCAGAACCAAGATCACAAAGGTTCTAGGTAAGCATGTAGGAAACAATTGTTCTGAATTCAGAAATAAATGATGAAAATATCAGGCTCATGAATCGCGCCCTCCCTCCCTGCCCCCCCCCTGCCGCACCTTCCAGTCCCGTTCTTTATCCCCTGAAATTAAGAGCAGCAGGTGCCCAGTGCCTGCTTTCTTTCTCCTTCTGCTCTCACTCCATGCAGCCCCTTCTACTTGCTAAGGATGCATCTTCAAACCTCCATTTTCACTGCTCTTTCACCAAATTGGAAGGGACTGTCTTTATCAGGACCTGCAACTTCGAATAGTGAGATGCTCTCAGGAGACATCCAAATATTTTTTAAATCAAATATTTCTTCTAAAAGGATATGGCCAGTCCTGAGAAGATTTAAGTTGTACTCCATTGTATTTTTTTTTCGAATATAAGTTTGAATTCAAGAACCTGTTGCTTGAATTTAGCTGTTTGAGATGATGTTTACTTTCCCAGAACTAATGGTCATTCTTCTGAAATCAAATGGGACTAAAGTCAGTGCTGTAGCCCCAAAGTACTAAGATCCCTAATGATTTCATTGATTTATGTAGATTATGTCTATCTATAATTAAACAGACAAAGGCTGATTATTTATTTGCTAAATAAAGCATGTTTACTCTTAAGCAAGTAGTTAGTAACCAGGGGCAATTGTTTGCATATATCTTCATTTGCATTTTGCGGTTGGGCCTCCACTCATATAGCGACATTTCCAGCTCTTACTGAGACCTAGGATTGTGGGGGACACCCTCATATAGGTTAGCAAATAATAGAGTTAAAAACCAAAACCTGAGTTGTGAATGTATGGTCTTCCCTATATTTCTCAATTTAATTATTTTTCTCTTGAAACCAACTCTACCTAGCTTAAGACAAAGGGAATTTACTTGTTAAAAATACTAGTAATCTTCAAAAAATGTAAGAAAGACTTGAAGAGCCTCACCTCAGAAGTACAAAAACCACAGCAGTTTCAGAAACATGAAAACAAGAGTTTCTGGACTTATTCTACTATTTTTGTAGCTCAACAACTAACATCTCCTGGTTCTTTTGTTTCTTTTTAAGATTCCATATTCTTAGATAAGAAAATCTGGTTAGTCCAGCTTGGTTCAAACAAATAATTGGAACAAATCAGTTATGACTAGCAGAAGAGGGGGTCCAGGTCACATGGTATATAGACATGGCTTCTGTGGAAGTCTCCAGAGAGTGAAGGATAGCAGTCAGCAGGGCAGCAAACCCTAGGGTCCTCTGTACCATTGCTGCTCCAAGCACCAGTCCCCAAAACAGTTTAATGTCAGTCTAGGAGGAAAGAGCTTGCACCAGAATCTAAATCCATGCCCTACTTACTTCACTGAGAAAGTCTTGCTATTTAAAAAAAATATCAGCCGAACTAAAGAGTGTCCTTGGTGACATAGCTGGTTTACATTCTGGCTCTGTACTTCTTACCTCCTCGTGGACCAGTAGCAAACAGTTTGCTGATAGGCAATTGCCTGCCTACCCCTTGAACAGCAGTCTGTTCTCTTCAGTCCTTGCCTGACTCTATGGCACTTGTACCAGAGTAAAAAATAACATGGACTTTGAAGTTACTTGAGTTTTAGTTCTTGCTATGCTTAGAAGCTGAATGACCTTGGGCAAATAAACACTCCTAGCCTCATTTTCCTCAAATAAGTTGGAGATAACAATACTACCATGTCACTCAGGACTCTTTCAATTGCAGGCAGCACAAATTCAAACCGTTTGGTTAAACCTGATGAAATTGCTAGCCTCCAATCTACGAAAATGGCAGTTTCATGTTGTTTAAACCTATTAAGCAAAAAGAGATTTTAATAGTTTATGAAACTAGAAGGTATCATAGTGGGGTAGGTAAACACACACATCTGAATCTTGAGCTCAGATGACTATAGAGAAGCCGTCTCTTTCTCAGTAACTAATGCCATAGAAGGACACTAACTGGCCCCACTTGGGTCATGCTCCAAACCCTTGGCCCCATCACCGTCAAAAAAGACATGAAGATTCAGTATGGACCAGATTTGGATTACGTGCTTGGGAGTACATAGGACACTACAATTAACAGATTGACGGGCCTGTCAGCCAAACCCTATCTGTATTGTTCAGGTATAGCCTCAGTGCCTAGCACATAATAGGTGTCTGCTCCCCCCGCCCAAATTAGGCAAATAAGTGATTGGGGAAACAGATACTTTGCAGCCTCTCCAATCAAAATGGGGAGCAGACAAAAGCAATAGAATTCCATAACAAATGCCTACATCATATGGTTACTGTGAAGATTAAATAAGAATATGATGCACATGGCATAGGGCCTGACACGTAGTAACACTTTTATATGCAATATAGACCAGTGTCAACGTGGGAACCCATATTTGCCATGAAGTGACTTATGTATATCAGGCACCAGGATTTTTGATTGACTAAATGATCTAATAAGTGAACTCATAGATAGACAATGAGCAATCTGGATCCCACATCTTCTTCTGGAAAATATTCTTCATTCTACTGCAATTTTGATCTTTTCTGAAGTTTTGCTTTGAACAACCAGAATCATACAATCAACAGGGCAAGAGCAAATGGGCATTAAATTACAACTGGAGGCATTTTAGTTAAAGACCTACATTATGAAAACCTTTTAATCTGGAAAACAAATCTTATTCAGTGAAACTTAAAGAAAAGAGGCTAATTTTTATGATAATTTTCCTAGTGGAAGAAAAGGGACAGATGACTTTTAAGAGTACTTGCTCAGTGACTGGCAGCATTTGTAAATCACATTCCAATCCAAGTAAAGTCGAAGGAAAGGGACAGGAGCAAGAGACACAATATCAAAATGTTTGGCTTGGATGAAAAGATGCTAACATCGCTAGCTATTAGGGAAATGCAAATCAAAATCACAATGAGATAACATCTCACACCTGTTAGAATAGCTATTATCAACAGGACAAGTAATAACAAATGCTGGAGAGAATATGGAGAAAAAGGACGCTCGTACACTGCTGGTGGGACTGTATATTGGTATAGCCACATGGAAGACAGTATGGAGGTTCCTCAAAAATCTAAGCAGTGATCTATATGATCACTTCTGACCTAATGATCCAGCAATCCCTCTACTGGGTATTTACCCCAAAAGACTTGAACACCCATATCCAAAAAGGTATTTGCACACCAATGTTCATAGCAGCATTATTCAAGGTAGCCAGGACATGGAAGTAACAGAAGTGTCCTATAATAGATGATTGGATAAAGAAGCTGTGGTACATATATACAATAGAATATTACTCAGCCATAAGAAAAGATGAAATACTGCCATTTGTAATAACACGGATGGATCTTGTGATTACCATGCTAAGCGAAATAAGTCAGACAGAAAAAGTCGAAAATCACATAATATCACTTATGTGAGATATGAACCTAAAAGCAACATATGAACAGAACAAACAGAGACTCATGGACATGGACAATAGACCAGTGGTTACCAGATGGGAAATGGGGGAGGGAGGAAGTAGATGGGGTAAAAGGGGTCAAATATATGGTGACAGAAAGATATCTAAGGGTGGTGAGCACACAAGTATATGTGCCTTACTGCTAAATTATATGCCGTAATAAAAAAATAATAAAATAAAATAAAATCATAATCCTATTTTTAAAAAGTTTGATTTGGAAGTGTCCACAGAACTCATCTAGTTTAACTCTCTCTTTTTACTGAGTCCAGGAGAAATGAAATGGCTTAAGAGTCATAGTTATACCCTTGCTAAGGAGCAAAGCTGAGTCAGATTTTTTTTATTAGTTTCAAGTATACAGTACATTGGTTAGACATTTATATAGTTTATGAAACAATATCTCCTCTGGCTCTCCACCTAGCCATTACATTACTGCTGACTGCATTCTCTATGCCATGTTCCCCATCCCCATGACCATCTATCAACTACTAATTTGTACTTCTTTAACCCTTCACCCCTTTCTCCCAGACCCCCAACCCCCTTCCCCTCTGGCTGTCACCAGATTGTCCTCTATATTTTGAGTCTGTTTTCAATTAGTTTGATCTTTTTGTTTCTTAGATTCCTCATATAAGCAAAATCATATGGTATTTATCTTTCTCTGTCTGACTTACTTCATTCAACATAATAACCTCTAGGTCTATCCATGTCGTTGAGAATGGTGGGATTTCATTTTTTTTTAATGGCTGAGTACTATTCCATTGTGAATATGAGCCATAACTTCTTTATCCAATCATCTGTTGATGGGCATTTAGGTTGCTTCCATATTTTGGTTATTGTAAATAGTGCTGCCATGAACATTAGGGTGCACAGATCTTTATGAATTATTGTTTTGGTTTTCTTTGGATAAACCCCCGGAAGTACAATTGCTAAGTCAAAAAGTATATATCCATTTTTAATTCTTTGAGGAACTTCCCAACTGTTTTGCATAGTGACTGTACCAATTTTCAGCTTCACCAACAGTGTATGAGGGTTCCCTTTTCTCCACATCCTCTCCAACACTTGTTCTTTGACTTATTGAGGGTATTCTGACAGGTTGGAGGTGATAGCTCATTGTGGTTTTAATTTGCATTTCTCTGATATTAGTAACCTTGAGCATCTTTTCATATGTCTATTGGCCATCTGTATGTCCTCCTTAGAGAAATGTGTCCTCAGGTCCTTTGCCCATTTTAAAATTGGATTGTTTGGTTTTTGTTGTTCAGTTGTATGAGTTCTCTATATATTTTGGATATTAATCCCTTATCAGATATATCATAAACAAATATCTTCTTCCATTTAGTAGATTGCCTTTTTGTTTTGTTGATGGTTTTCTTTGCTGTGAAAAAAACTCTTTAGTTTAACTTAATACCATTTGCCTATTTTTTTTTATTTCCTTGCCTGAGGAGACGTGTCTGAAAAGAATTACTAGTAGCAATATCAGTGAGATTAATGCCTAAGTTTTCTTCTAGAAGTTTTATGGTTTCGGGTCTTGCATTTAAGTTTTTAATCCATTTTGAGTCTATTCTTGTTTATGGTATAAGAAAGTAGTCCAGTTTCATTTTTTTCACATGTATCTGTCCAATTTTCCCAACACCATTTATTGAAGAGACTATCTTCATCCCATTATATATTCTTGCCTCCTTTGTCAGATCTTTTTAGTCTATGTTCAGTATTCATCCTCCACACCGCACCACAAACAGTGTCAGATGGACCAATAGTGTCCCATCACCCATGTCAGGTGGACAGGAAAGCATGTGGGGCATGAAAATGCCTCAGTGAGAAACTGGTAAAGACCCTAGTATGATAAAAAGTCAAAGGGAGGGATGAATATGCACTGAAAAATAACCTGTGTCCCACTTTTGCTTACAGACCCCATGTATTGTTAAACTATACCCTCCACGTGCCATCTGAAGAGAATTCAAATGTGTATAGTATTTTTTTAAATTACATGTGTCAAGCAATTTGAGCAAATAACAGATTAAAGTTATTATATGAACACTTCATTTTCTAAAATAAATTCAGGGCACATGAATCTGACAAAAGATATTTGAGCCACTTCTGAATAAGAAAAACATACATTTATGTGCTAAAATACTGACTTTGTGGGCTAGTGAGGAGAACAGACAGATTATTTACAATTATGGCAAATCCAAGACATGTGCCTACTTAGAGTATGGGCATCATATTTGCAGCAGACAATTAGTTACCCACCCAGTATTGATTCTCTCTTCCTTACTGGCAGAGCTCTTATATTGCTAGGAGTGACAGGATTCACGGCTTTTCTTTTTTCTTTCTTTTTTTTTTTTTAGACTTACGTGAGATGTAAAGTAAAGGACATTGAGGCTTCCAGAAAGCCCCCTTTAAAGGGCCTGGCTCAGTTGGCAGTCCCCTTCTGTCCCTCATCTACATCTTCCAGATGCTGATTAAATAACTATTGCTCCAGAAACCAGACTAGATGCATGGGGTGATAATCCATCTTTGGGACTGTAGAATCTGAGCTGTAAAGAGCTTGGGTCCCCAAAACCTCATGGCATTTCCACACCAGCCCTACACAGCCCTCCTCTGTACGTTTTATTAGCTGAGAGAAAAATAAAGGCCTATCTTACTTACACCAAATTTCAGGTCAGCCAAGTACAATTCCTGACTGATACAAACTGATGGCATGATCTTGGCAAAGTAAGTTTTTTGGTCCCTTTATGCCTCAGTTTCTTCCTATTTAAAATTGAGTAAGAGTACTAACCAGCTTTAAAGAATACATAATGCAGTGATTTTTTTAAAAAATTCTGTTTATTGAAGCCCTAGACATTCTTTGAAGGTAGTTCAAAAAGAGTGCAGGGGAGAATACATTGGTGTCTGAACTCTACCAATAGTCAATCAGAACAGTTCCTCTTCTATTTGATTTTTATATTGAGTTTCCAAGTAAAATTTTATTTGAAGGGAAAAGAAGGCTATTTAAAGGCTAAAATAATTTGAAAATCACTGGCATAGAAAAAGTTTCATCCTTCATATGTGAGAAAGACACTTGGGATATACCACTGCTCCTGAGATTACATTTTTCCAACATTGCCCATTGATCTGATGTTGCTAGTTAGATCCTTCTTAAGACCAATATCCCACACTTGTAGACCAGCCTCAAGGACCAGCCTGGGGCCACTGAGCAGTGCCAACCATTCTGACCCATTCAGCAATAGAATTAGTCACCCCTGCTGCCTTAGTGTTGTACTCTAACCCCCTGAAGAATAACTACTGAGCCTGAGAGCTGTGTGCAGCTGCTCTCCGAGGTGTTACAAAGAGAGAAGGAACCTGGGGAGCCGTGTCCATTAGAAAGAAAAAGATATCTTTTCATTCAATGGCCTTTGTCACCTTCCAGAGACCTGACCTCTCTGACTCATTAGATTCAGTGTACTTGCTTACCCAAGGGTTCAGTAACCTTCCACATGGGAAAAGTTCCCAACTGAGATGTTTAAAAAAGAAAGAAAAAAGAGCCCTGGGACTTTCACACAACTTTGTCTTCTCATCCAGGTATCTCTTAGCAGAACATCTCACCTGGGCCCTGGGGAAAGAGCTAAAGAACTCGGGACCTTGGAAATCAGCCTTTGTCTGCCTGAACCCCTCACTCATCCATGGGAATAGTTTCAGATCCCCAGAAAATTATACACCCAGGGCCCTTTGATTACAGAAGGCTCCCCTGTGTACTATGCCATCTTAGATAAGAAACAGGTGAGGGCGAGGACTGCCCACACAATCAGAGTCTCTGGAGCAATCCCAGATCCTGATGCCAAATATTTTTTATCTCAACTGTCTTGGATTTCAACTTTGACTCACCAAACAAGCTGCAGCTCATTCTGCTCAAGTCCTTGGCTCCTTTTCTGAGCGTCATTGCTGCCTGTCTGTTCCTCTCATTTTGTCAGAGTCATGTGTCTTTGCTGAGCCCCAGATCCCTCATGAGCCTTTGTCTGAACCCGTGCCCACTCTGCAACCCATCTCCAACCTACATATGTGCCCATTCCAACCACTCCCAGCTGCCAAAATCCAGACTCTTCTGGGGATAGTCAGGCTCTGTCTGTCTTCCTTTCTGATGTTCTCAAACATCTCTATACAAACACAGCTCATTCGAATAGGTCATTAAAACAGAATATATTCTATTTGCATTGCAATTCTCTCTTTTTCCACTCTTCTTTTCCTCCCCTACTTGATCTCTGCAAATACATCCTTTTGAGTGGGTTTTTTGAATGACTGATGGAGACATGAAAGAGGAAAGAAGACACTAAAAATTAAGAGAAAGAATCCAGAGAATAATTATGTAGAGTAGATGGAAGGTCTTGGTTCCTATTAGATTCAGAGAGGCAGATGGGAATGCTAAATATCATCTCTTGGCTCTCAGCATCTACTTCCACCTCACAGGATCTAGAAGACCTAAACCCATGTTTTCCTGACTCATTTTCTGCTGGGGTTTTACATGTAATTTATCTTTTGTCATAAAATGTACTCATGTGCTATCTGGCATACAGGGGAAGTGGAGGTCATTCTTTCTGGAGCAGTGGTGACTGGTGAGCATGCTCCCACAAACACTAGCTTTTTCAGTGGCCAAAATTTCATGCTACACTGTCTGATGTCTGATGTGAGTATTGGGTAGCTGTCATACTGGCAGCAGTTTCCTGACTTCTGGGTAATAGTAGAGAGTAGATGGAAGAGATTCAGTATGGTGGATTGAGCTACACCCCCTTGACTGAAAGAGTTGTAGCTTCTTACTCCCTTATCCTTTCCAAAGAGTTGTAACTTCTTACTCCCTCATCCAAATAGGGTCAAATAACTGAGACTCTATTCCTTATAAAGGAACTTTAAAATAAGATAGTATTGAAATGACTGCTGTTCACAGGATGCAAGGCTCATTCACTGTTTAAAAATCAATCGGTGTAATCTACCATATTAACAAACTAAAGAGGAAAACTCATATGATTGTATCAATTGATGCAGAAAAAAGTATTTATTAAATTCAACAAGCATTCATGATAAAAACAAAAAAACTTCTCAGAAAACTACAAATAGGAAAATCCCTCAATGTGATAAAGAATATCTACCAAAAACCTATCGGTAACATTACATTTACTTGTAAAAGACTGAATGCTTTTTCCCTAAGATCAGGTACAAGGTAAAGACATCTGAAAAGATGTCTACTCTCACTGCTGCTATTAAACTGAGATCTGCCAGCTCAATAAAGCAAGAAAAGGAAATAAAGGCATATAGGTAAGAAAGTAAGAACTAAAACTGCCCCTTATTTGCAGATCCCATTATGGCTTACATAGAAATCTCAAAGAATCTTAAAAAAACATTTCTTGAACTAATAAGCAAGTTCAGCGAGGTTGCAGATACAAGATCAACATACAAAAATCAATTTAACACTAGAAAAATTCATTGTATTTTTATATTCTAATAGTGAAACAAATTTAAAATAGAATACTATTTATAATCACTCAAAAAATATGGCAATGGAGTGACTGCTGTTCTCAGGTCTCTCTGCTGCCAGAAAGCCCTGTTCTGAGATAAGACACTTCTCCACCTTGACTCTAGTAAAGAGGTCAGGAAACCTTGAGTAAGGTTGGAGGTATTAATTTTGGGCAGTTAATTACATTCTTTCGGCATCCATCTCCCTGAAGTTTTCGCTGGGCAAATTCGTTAGGAGGACATCCCCATTAGCTATTCATTTTTCTTTCGCACTGACTGGAGAATGAAGTGACTGTTGGCTGTGTCACACAACTCGTTGAAATTCACCCCTGGGTGAAGTGATCCTCAAATAATTACCAAATGTAGTTCAGGTAACTGAATTAGTGAATTACATTGGCTCCTTTGAGATGAAAGACTCTTTAGGAATGTGAAATACTTTGGCTCTTTGTTATTAATAACCTGAACAATGAAAGAACCCAGAGTAGTATTCAATACGCTCCAGGAATGGAAAGACTAAAATTAAAGAAGGCAATTGATTTTCATTTTCCATACTTTTCATTTTCTATCCTTTTCATTTCAATAGTCAGGACTGAATATGACAAGTCATCAAATCCCCTCTGATGTTAATAAAGCATCAACCATAGAGCTCTGGGAAGAGAAAAAATTAGCCAAAGTGTGGCAAGTAGATGGGTCTCCTCCTTTCTGTGATCGTTTACTATTTCTTCTCATCTGCCCTTTTACAATGCTCTACAGGTGAAAACCTCCTACCTTGACCTGCTTTGTCTTCTTCTGCCTTAATCTAACTTCCAGCATTAAGTGTCTCAACTGCTCTTCCACACTTCAGACAAACAATTGCACCCACTAGTTGTGCCCCCTGAGAAATGCAGGATGCTCTTTGCTGAGTGCTCTGCCCTAGGTATGAGGAAGACAGAAGCATAGAGGGGAATGCCTGGCAGACAGCTTGAACTTGGGGCAGAGTGAATGGGAAGTGGATTGGCAAACCAAGCCCCAGCCTATCTGAGGTTGGTAGAGAGCTGAAGGTGGTGGAGATGCAAGGCCCTACTCATGCTGGATATGAGTGTGCTGCATTTATTAAATCAGATTTATAGCTCCTCATTTTAATTTTTCATTTTCAAAGCGTTGAGGATTTTCCATTTCTTTTTTTCAAAATATCTTTTTAAGTATAATTTATTTATTTTGGAATTGGACTATGTAATACATTTATAACTCATAAGTCAAAAGCATGCAATAATATACAGTGAGGTCTCCCTCCTACCCACATGCTCCAGCCATCTAGTTCCCCCTCTAGAGACATCAGTGTCACAAACGTCTTACTTTTCCTTGCAGAAATATACAAATGAATTGGTATAAGGCACCTCCTGCCATCTTTTATTTACACGAATAGTAACCCTGTTCTGTACCTTAATATGTATTAGAGATCATTCCACACCGATACACAAGAGCTCCTCAATCTTTTTGTAGTGACGACTAGTAATCCATTACATTAACATAGCATCATTTGCCCAACCACTCTCCTGTTGATGATCATTTTCGTTATTTCCAATTTTTTGATACTACAAACAATACCACAATGATTAACCTTGTTCAATAAGTGAATTCTACATATAGGATTATATCTGTTATTTGAAAGAATTATTACTGATAGAAATATTATAAATAATTCTTATAAATAGAATTGCTGGATCAAAGATTAATATATATTTGTAATTTTGACAGATCCTGCCAAATTACCAATTCATATAACCTAATACAATATCCTTTACCCATTTTTCTATTGCGTTGTTGGCCTTTTTCTATCTTTTTATTTTTTAATTGAGGTAACATTGTTTTATAATATTATATAGCTTTTAGATATACAATATTATAATCCAATATCTGTAGTGCGCTCATCACCAAAAGTCTACTTTCCATTTGTCACCACACATTTGACTCCCTTTACCCATTTTGCCCTCCCCTCACTCCTACCCCTCTGGTAACCACCAGTCTGTTGTCTCTATAAGTTTGTTTTTCTTTTGTTTTGCTTGGTTGTTTGCTTCTTTCTTTCTACATTCCACAGGAGTGAAATCACATGATTTTGTCCTTTTCCATCTGACTTATTTCACTTAGCATAATACCTTCAGGACCATCCATGTTCTTACAAATAGCAAAAATTCATCCGTTTTTACGGCTGAGTAGTGTTCCAGGTCAATGAACACAGGTTGTTTCCATATCTTGGTTATTGTAAATAATGCTATAATGAATATAGGAGTGCATTTATCTTTCCAAATTAGTGTTTTCATATTCTTCAGATACCCATATGGTAATTCTATTCTTTTTTTTAAATTGTATATAATGAATTGCAAATATGTTTCTCAATTTGTTCATTGACTTTTATGTTGCTGCTTATGGTTGTTTTTACATGCAAACATTTTGAAAAACATGGTTGAATTTTTAATCTTTCTTTTATGATTGCTGTTATTTGTCATATTTTAAAACATTTTCTTCAATCGTAAATTACAACAATAAAATCTTTCATATTTCTTTTTGTATTTCTATAGTTTCACATTTTTACATTTAAAATCTGTGACCCATCTGGAATTTTTCTTTGGTAACGTATGAGATATGGTTTCAGCTTTCTTTCTTCCTTCTTTACTTCCTTCCTTCCTTCCTTCCTTCCTTCCTTCCTTCCTTCCTTCCTTCCTTTCCTCCTTCCTTTCTTCCTTTATTGTTATAGCTATTCTATCATCCAAACACTATTGAAAAAACTTCTATTTTTTCCCCTTTTAAATGAAGGATTTATCATATGCTAAACTCCTGTCTGTATTTGGGTCTACTTTTTGGTTTTCTATTCTGTTTTATTTTTCTTTTCACATGCCAGTGGCACCCTGTTTTCAAATTTTTTAGGGAGGTGGGTCTTGAGATTTTGTTTTCTGGGAGCTATTTCTTTTTTAAGTTTATTGGGGTAACATTGGTTAATACAATTATATAATTTTCAGGTGTACATTATAATTTGACACCTATATATTCTATTGCATGATTACCACCCAAAGTCCAGTTTCCTTCAGCTACCATATATTTAATCCCCTTTACCCACTTCACCTTCCCCCTCCCCATATTTGACCCCCTTTACCCTGTCTACATCTCCTCTCCTCCCCCACCCCTACCTTCTGGTAACCACTAGTTTATTGTCCATGTCCCTGAGTCTGTGTTTGTTCTGTTTATTTTTAAAAGTTTTAACTTAATTAAAATTAATTGTACTTCAATTTTCAAAACTTTACTTATGCATTTCCCCAAAGCAACTTTTCCTTTGGGTTAGTGATCCAAGAAAAACAAAGTTGTGTCTTACAACTTTCTATACTTTCTCTCAGGTAGATCATGACCAGATTTTTATTAATCATCCAGGATATGAAATTTAGCTTCTATTATAGTCAAAAAATGAAATAACCTCGAGCTTATGAGGAGATGACCATAGGAATACCATTTTTTACTTTTCCAAATCCTAGTGCACAACAGGGTCACTTTTTTCAAAGGCCAGCACTTTAAAGTCAAGTTATAGTTAATAAATATTTATTATATGGCAAATGATTTCAGTTATTTCAGTTATGATCCATTTGGCTCAAGTAAGAGACACAAATTCAAACAGCCTTTCACAATGATCAAATGTATTAATTGCAAAAACTGTAATTCTCAAGAGGCAGGGGATCAGATCAGGTAGACGGTTTCAATAGACTGGCCATGCCATTATACATCCAGGCTCTTATCATCTTTCCGTTCTGCCATCCTCAGGCATTGGATCCATTCTCAGGCTGGTGGCAAGATTGCTGTGGTATTTCCAGGTATCCTCTTCAGCATAACAACATCAGAGAAAGAAGAGACAGCAACTCTTTTTGTTCTCTTAGGAATAAAGAAACATTTCTCAGAAGTCTCCTGGAAAGTTCAGTCAAGATGGTTGACTGTGCTCACCTCCTCCTATAACCAAATCAAAATTGCAACTAAATTATGAAACAACGATTCTCAAGAATCACCTAAAGAACACAGCTGAACAGAACTCCTATAACTAAGTATATGAACAAGAAGCCACATCAAGACTGCTCCCACCAAGTGGCCCCAGGGTGAATGCAGATAGCAGCCAACCTTGGCCTACACTGGAGGCCCTCCCAAGAAGTCCCAGAACCCACGTGCCTGGTAGCTAGATACAGACCACACCAAGGCACCAGGTAATTAGTGCCACAAACAACACACCTGAGGTGTGGACTCAGCAGGCACCAGAGCCCCACTAAAGTAAATCTGTCTCCATGGGTTCAGCCCCCATATAACGGCTTATCCACTGAGCTCATGAATAGTCCTCATAGCCAGTCAGTCTGAGGGTTAATCCTACCCACCAATACACCAACAGCAATCAAGGCTCAACTACAACAGGACAGTACATATAACCCACACAAGACATACTCCTGGAGAAGTTGGCTCAGGTGACCAGGAAGACTGCACCACTGCGTCACACAGGACACTTATTACATGAGGTCACTCTACCAAGACTGGAAAACACAGCAGCTCTACCTAATACATAGAAACAAAAATAGGGAGGCAGCCAAAATGAGGAGAAAAAGAAACATATCCCAAATGAATGAATAGGACAGAATTCCAGAAAAACAAAATGGAGGCAAACAATATAACAGATGTAGAGTTTAAAACACTGGTTATAAGGATACTCAATGAACTTAGGGGAAGAATAGATAAACTCAGTGAGAACTTCAACAAAGAGACAGGAAACATAAAAATGGAGATAGAAAATATAAAAAAGAATCAGAAATAAAAACTACAATAACTGAAATAAAGAATACATTAGAATCAACAGCAGATTAGATGAAGCAGAGAATCAAATCAGCAATTTAGAAGACAAAGTAGCAGAAAACACCCAATCTGAACAACAAAAAGAAAAAAAATTTTTTTTAAATGAGGATAATTTAAGGGATCTTCAGGACAACATCAAGCATAACAACATTTGTACCATAGAGGTACCAGAAGGAGAGGAGAGAGAGCAAGGAATTGAAAACCTATTTTAAAGTTTAATGACTTCCCTAATCTGGCAAAGGAAATAGACATACAAGTCCAGGAAGTGCAGAGTCCCAAACAAGCTGAATACAAACAGGCCCACACCAGGACACTTTACAATTAAAATGTCAAAGATTAAAGACAAAGAGAGAATCTTAAAGGAAAAAAGACAGAAGCAGTTAGTTACCTACAAGGGAGCTCCCATAAGACTGTCAGCTGATTGCTCGACAGAAAGTTTGCAGGCAAGTAGAGAATTGCACAAAATATTCAAAGCGATAAAAAGTAAGACCTACAACCAAGATTATTTTACCTAGCGAACGTATCATTTGGAATTGAAAGAGAGATAAAGAGCGTCCCAGAAAGAAAAAATTAAAGGAGTTCATCAACACCAAACCAGTATTACAAGTATTAAAGGAACTTCTATAAGAAGAAAAAGAAAATAAATAAATAATGTGAATAAGAAAATATTACAAAGAAAAAATTCTCACTGACAAAGCAAACACAAAATAAAAGCAGTGGTACAAACAACACTAAAACTAGTACAATGGATAAAAGGCAAAAGTAAGAAGATCATATGTAATTACAACAGTAAATTAATGGATACACTCACAAAGAAGTACAAAATAATTACAATAACATTAACGTGGAGGGGGTGAGTAAAAATGGTAGTGCTTTTGGAATGTGTTCAAAGTTAAGCAACCATTAACTTAAAATAGACTGCTATAAATATAGCTGGGGTATATGTGAAGCACATGATAACCACAAACTGAAAATCTACAAGAGAGATACAAGAAATAAAGAAAAAGGAATATAAATACAACACTACAGAAATCCATCAACATACAAGAGAAGAGAGCAAGAGAATAAGAAAGGAATAGTGAAGACCTACAAAACAATCAAAAAACATAAAATGGCAATCACTATATACCTATCAATAATTACTTTAAGTGTAAATGGATTAAAATTTCTAATCGAAAGATGGATAGGTAAAGAGATGGTACATACATACAAGAAAATATTACTTAGCCATAAGAAAGAATTAAATCTTACCATTTGCAACAACATAGACGGACCTAAAGGGTATTATTCTAAGTGAAATAAGTCAAAGAGAGAGAATTTCATATGTTGTACTTACATGTGAAATCCAAAAAATGAAATAAATAAACAAAATGGAAACAAACTCATAGATACAGAGAACAAACTGATGGTTGACAGATGGAAGGGGGTTTGGGAGTCTGTGTGAAAAAGGTGAAGAGATTAAGAAATACAAATTGGCAGTTAGAAAACAGGATAGAAGTATAGTTTAGGGAATATAGTCAATAATATTGTAATAACTATGTATAGTGCCAAGTGGGTACTAAACTAACTGGGGGGATTACTTCACAAGTTATATAAATGTCTAACCACTATGCTGTGTACCTGAAACTTATGACATACCTATTCCTGAATCGATCACTAACAACAGGAATGAGGTTACCTTTAGATCAATTTCCAATGGACTGGAGAAGGATGAGTTTTCCCTAAGGCACACAGCTGCTTGGAAGAGGGCGGATAGCTGAATAAAACCTGAATTCTAGTAGTGATGAAAGTAGGTGATAGATGCTAATAATGAGTCTGTCCCATTTCCCTCTCTCTTTCCCTCTCTCGGCTGGATTCCTTTGCTGGATATCCAACAGTGTGTTCCACCTCCCACCCCATACACACTTACTGTTTGATAATATATTAACTACAAACTCATTTACTCAGTAAACACTTATTGAGCTCATACTATGTGCCCGAAACTGGGCAAAGAGTTGAGGACTAGAAGAAGGAAAGACAGGGACCCTGATCTGAATGATTTAACAGGAGTGGCAGAAAATTAAGTAATTACACAGTACAGTGATAAGTGCCATGTATATAACATAAGGGTGCTATGGGAGTTCTAAAGAATGAGCAGCTTCATAGTAGAAGGGTAGAATAAACTGGGGATATTCCAGTTGAGCTTTGAAAGGTAAACAGGTAATCCAGGAAGAATAACATCCAGGCAGAGGAAATAGCTTATACAGAGAATAGAGAGGGCATTGGTGTGGCACACTTGGGTTACTACTGTAAGTGTTCTGTTTGTCAAGCACTTGGGTAAATATGGTGGTAGGGCACTGTTTATCCAGAGAAGACCCCTGGGTGGGGTCTTGGGCCTGGTAGCAACTTTAGTTTGCACAGCTTAAGAGACATAATCAGTGGATGCCATCCCCAAAAAGTTCTGACATCAGTTAAAGCTAATCATAACATTCAAACACAAACAGCAGACTATTAATTAACCTTTTGAGGTCGTAAACCACATCTCGGAGACCTCTAAATCTTTCCCTCACTTCCCAATCAAGCTTCTTGCAAAAGGCATCAAATCTTCTAAATTCCGTTCAATCCTCACCTACAACCCACTGATACTAATAATATGGTTGTTGCTCCTGCTAAGGTCACCACTGGCCTTTATAATTGTAAGACACAAAATAGAATAAAATCAACAACAGCAAAAAAAGACTCTCCTACATTCTACCTTCCAATCATACTGAACTATTTATGATTCACTAATTACATTGGTTAATATGTTTAAAGACCCCAAGCACTGGAAGGATGAACCCCCCCCCAATTTCAATAGAAAATTTAAATTAAAAACAATTATAAATCATAATTTCTTCCACATAGACTTCATTTTTTAATAGCATTAAAAAAAAAAAACTTGCTCTCTCTTTTTCCCCTTCCCCTGACCCCCACGCTTTGTTGCTTATATAAGCACATATGTGGTCCACCAGCTGAGTAATTCAGCAAAAAACACATTCATATCTTGTTTGTAATGGATTGAATGGTATCTCTCAAAAAGACATATTTACCCAGAACCTGAGAATGTGATATTATTTAGAAGAAAGGCCTTTGCAAATGTAATTAAGGTAAATATTTCTAGATAATATCATCCTGGATTAGGGTGAGCCCTAAATCCAATGATGAGTATCTTTATAAGAAACAAATGCAGAGAATTAAAGAGAACTGGGAAGAACACCCTGTGAAGACAAAGACAGAGATTGGAGCAACATATCTACAAGCAAAGAACACCAAGAATTTTTGGCAGCCATGAGAAGGTAAGGAATAAAGCGCGAAAGAGATTCTCCCTGAGAGCCTCCAGAGGAACCAGTGCTGCTGACATTTTGATCTCAGAATTCTGGCCTTCAGAACTGTGAGACAATACATTTCTGCTATTTTAAGCCACCCGGTTTGTGGTTATGTGTTACGGCAGCCCCGGGAAACTAATACATTGTTCTATCACATTTTGAATCAAAATCAGGAAACCTCTGATTATAAGAAAAAGAAACTCACTCTGGTTAGTTCAGGAAGAGAGATTTATTTTAAAGAGCTGAGACCTCACAGAACACAAAGGGAATGAATTAAGCTTTTGGGGTTGGGAATCATGATTGAGAAGGGAAGTGACTCTCCATCTCTAAGAATCACCTAAATTTTTTTTGTGAGTTGCTTGATCCCTTCTCTCATCTTCTCATCTAGCTGACTGCCTCGTCTTTTAAAAAACTATTGGGGTGATGTTGGTTAATAAAATGTACAATTTGACAATACATCAAATGTACAATTCAACAATACATCATATGTATACTACATTGTGTGTTCACTAACCAAAGTTAAATTTCCTTCCAGCTGGTGGGAATGTAAATTGGTACAACCACTATGGAAAACAGTATGGAGGTTCCTCAAAAAAGGAAGAATAGAATTACCATATGACCCAGCAATCTCCCTTGTGGATATTTACCCAAAAACCCTGAAAACATTTATCTGCAAAGATATATTCATCCCAATGTTCATAGCAGCATTATTCACAGTGGCCAGGACATGGAAGCAACCGAAGTGCCCTACAATAGATGACTTCTTATGTTTCATACACCTTCTGGATATGCATGGCTCATCAAGGTGGCTTCAGCCCGAAGTCTCCATAAACGTTAACCTTACTCTAAATGAATTGTCTTTCAGCACCCAATTACAGATTTTCAGGTGAGAAACTGAATTGGCTGAGCTTAGACTTACCCATTGGATGCCCATGTCTGACCCAGTTATAACGCATGAGAGGTGGAGGCACAAGGTAGGGAGCACTGCCCCTTCCACAGGCTATGGACCAGACTTTCCCTACAGAGGCTGCAGGAGTGTGGGCAAAGCTTGGCCTCTCTAATGTAATCTGTCATTTTTCTGACTCCCTCACCAGACTGTGAATCCCTCAAGGACAAGAAATTTAGTTTGTATTATCTTGTTCATTGGTCTCCTCCACTATTCAAATATAGGTCTCAATGCCTGGGACAATGTAGATATTTCAAGATTTTTATTTAATAAAAGGTAATTAGTTGAGCTTTACAGAATTGCATCCACTCAGAAAAGAAAAAGGTAAATGTTTACCCTGCTTTCTCTATTCTTTCTTGACAAAGTGGTCATTTTAAAGCTGCCTTCCTTCTCTTAGCTCATTCTTAGAAATAGCAGAGACTACATATTTGATGAAAATGGCACTCGAAAATTCACCTCACCTCACTGTGGTCCAGGATCAGTGCCTCTAAGGTCAAAGTTCCCTGATCTATACTCTCCTTTGGTGTTCAACCCCAAAATCTTTTGGTCTGCACTAAGATCCTCCCTGACAGAGAACTCTGGCAAAGAAAGAGATTGTTTGAGGCATCTTTTGCCTGTTACTAGTTTCCTTTTTTAAAAAATGGGCTCTCTTTTTTCCCCCAAAGAAGATCTTATTTTGACAAAAACAATCTGATGGAAGTTTCTTTCAGGAGTCTGCTTAGCTTTCTAGAAATTCCCTCAGCTTTAGCTACAGCTGGTTTTTTGAAGCCCATCCCTACGCCTCTCGCTCAGGTCCAACCTCCCCCAAGTGTACAAAGCTTATGCCAGGGCCTATCGCAGATCAGAAATTTCAAAAAGGCTCAACCTCTGTCATCACAGAGCTCACAAAGTATGGAGACCCTGCTGGACCACTACTCTGAGAGGGCCCAGGAATCATCAATGTCTGACCTGTATGAGATTCACAAACCAAACAGGTCGTTGCCCTAGAAACCATACTTCTCAATTGGGTGGGGAAAAGACGATCATTGCAGTGCTAATCAGATGGACAGACTTAGCCGTGAGCAGCAGAGGAGAGAGGGCAATTTCTAAAACCATTCTCTTTCTTCCGAGTCAGGCGACTCTTCTGACTCATCTGAAGACATGCCCCCCAAATTATCATTAAAGCCACCTCATTTGAAGATATGCACCTCCCCCCGCCCCCACCATTGATTATTAAAACCACCACAAGGGAGAAATGTTGGAAAGAAGTAGTAGAGACTACTGTGTATCCTGCAAGGCATGGAGACCATAATTCCTTCTGTGATGAATTGGAAGGGCAGAAACCTAAGTCAAATAATTTCTGTCCCCAAACTACAGCTGTTTCTAAATTTAAATGTTATTAACATCTTCTCTTCCTTGTACGTAAGAGGCTCTGGGTGCTGTAAAAGGAGTATGTAAATGATAGACTCCCGTGTAAGAGCAAGTCATTACCGCAACCCACACTCACACTTGCATATACACATACGCCACGGCATATACACACATGTAGCCTGCACTTATCCAGAGAGGTGAATGGCACAATTGCCTAGCAGCCAGTGCCTAAACCCAGGTCCATGCTGGCTGGATTTCCAGAGAGCCAAAGCCCCTGACCAGTATTAGTAATATGCCCACTTCCTTTGGCATTTACAACCCCAGTTCACCAAGGAATAGCTAAAGGAGACTGGGGCGCCC
Organism: Eonycteris spelaea; assembly: GCA_003508835.1. Taxonomy (NCBI): domain Eukaryota; kingdom Metazoa; phylum Chordata; class Mammalia; order Chiroptera; family Pteropodidae; genus Eonycteris; species Eonycteris spelaea. Next base: position 1,342,966 of record PUFA01000122.1, read on the forward strand.
TGATGTGAACAAGGAATAACTGCCAGGGTCCCCACTGGGTACTCGGTGAACAATGTGAATAAATGAATGCAGTTTGACCAGCAGTGGGACAAAACATTTTGTTCTGAAGTCTTGGCCTGAGGCAGAGGCAACCCAGATAGAACACGGACCTCTCTTCCCCAGAAAACTACCCTTCCACCCTTACCCAGGCCTTTCCCAATTCTCTCCTCACCTTAGCAAAATCTCCCAGCCAGCCGGGGCAGTCCCACCCACTCCATCTCACTTTCCGTTCATTTATTCTCTCATTCCACAAACATTTACAGGCACCTACTGTGTGTCAGTCACTACGCCAGGCCCTGGAAATACAGGGATGCCAGACACAGCCTCCTTGCCAGGCCCTTCTGGGGAGAGAGTAGGAGTATCCCTCTGTTCCTCTCATCTTAGGCACACTTCACACAAGGTCATCTCCGAGGCCTCACCCCAGTGCAGGAGCAGTGGCTCGGAAAATCTCTGTGCTTTCACTTGCATTATAGGATTTTATTTTTAAAGCAGCAGCAGGAGTGGCAGCAGCCTTACCTTCCAAGAAGCTTGTGGCTTAGGCTAATATTTACATGTATTTGCATTTTCTTTGTACACAGGAATTGAGAGAGGGTGGGAAGGGAGTTTTGCCAAGGAATGAAAATGCGCCCTGGGCCAATCCTCAAAGTGCTATTGCAATTGCCAATTTAAAATCAAGAAGCGGCTTGTTTAGCTAAAATTTAGACAATTTCTATCACTCACACCCTGGCTCTTCTTCCCCTGCAAAATCACCCTTCCTTCGTCGGCCTGTGTATCTGTTTAAGTCAGGTGTGGGTGAGCTATACTTGATTTGGCCTTATATGCACTGGAAATTTTCTTTCTCCTCTAATTCTTATGGTTTTGGTCATTTTCAGAGAGCACCGTGGGCACCCTCTGGTGGCTAGCTGAAAATTTTATCTGCAAAAAATTACAGTTTAACAGGAATGGCTTTATTTTTCAGTCCGTCTCTTCAGTTGGATGTTAAAAATCGTAAGTTTATTTGCTGTACTTTGTACCACCTCTTTCATCACATGATACATGAGATTGAGACAGGAACAGTAGCTTCGCCCTTGGGGTGGGGAGTGGGGGTGGGGGGGAGAATGATATCTTACAGAAAGGGCAGGGCTGAGAAACAGACCTTGATTTGTGGACAGCAATTTTTCCAGGTCAGTCTGGGTGAGGAGGATGAGGGTAGCCTTCTGTGTAGCCTTCTTTGGACTCTTAGAGGACTCACCCCAGAAGGAAAACCCACTGCACTCCCAGAGCAGGCCAAGCTCCCTGAATGGCTTTCTTCCCAGAATTCCTGCCCCTCCATCAGTCCAAAGGGCAGACATTCCTGGGCTTTGGAGAAGGGTGGAGACAGGGAGCATGGGAGGGAGAAAGGAGCAGAGACAGGAAGGAGAACTAGCCTCCTGAGGATGCCCCTCACCCCCACTCCAAGACCTAAAATCAGGGGCTCTGATGAAATAACTGAACTGTCAACATAATAAACACCACCATCTCCTTTTCCTTAGCTCTTTCTCCAAGGATTTCATTAGTCTCAGGAGATTTCTCAAATCGGTTAATATTGTCTTTGTTTTGCAAAAAGAGGTCCAAAGAGGTTAAGTACTAATGGGACCTCACTCAGCTTGTCAGCACGAGCCAAGACTGGAGTTTTCTCTCCTGCCTGATGGTGCTCTGGGATATTTACCTATAGCTGCTGTGGGTCTCTGCCACCTCGCTCCCCTGCAGCTGTCTATTCAGAACAAGCCCAATGGACAAACCACGAGGAGGCCCTTTGTAAGGCACAGGGGTTAGCGATATCACGCATGGGTTCCAGAAGCTGGAAAGAGAACCAGGTTGCTCAGATTCCAGACTCCACGGTCCTAGGCCTTATCATTTACCTGGAGACAAAGAGGCATTGTCTACCAGGAGCATTCTTTATTGCTACCATTTTTCATTTGCTTTATTTCACAACCAGGCCCCAGGGCAGAAGGGAAGCCCAGCTCTGAGGAGCCATCAGTCACCCCACACTCACAGCGGCAGCCCCATTCAGCCCAGCTGGGTCTGAGAGCGCCACTAAGGGGGGAAAATGTGTTTGATGGGCAGCGCAGAAGCTAAGGTATGACTGAAGCAGAGCAAATAAACAAAGAGGCCACTGTGACCACACCTGTGGGAACAGACAGCTCAACTACCCACAGCGTCACCAACCTGGAGGCAGGGCAGCCTGGGGATCTCCGGTTGAATCTGAACTGAGCACACAGGTTTCTCCTTCTCTGTCTAGCCTGTGCTCCCAGCAGAATGCAAATACTATTACAGGGTTAGCGTGCGCCAGCACCCCGCAGGGATGTAGCAGGCACCAACTCATGACACCTCGGGGAGTGCTCACTAAGTGCGGCCACCACCCACTCTAAACCCTTTACATAGATTAACTCATTTGTCTTCGTGACAACCAAACAAAGGAGGTGCTGCCCTTACCCCCATAATAGAAGACACCAAGAGAGAGAAATTAAGTAACTTGCCTCACATCATGCATATTATCAGTTGTGGAATCGGGATTTAAACCCCGGCAGTCTGGCTCCAGAGCCTGTCTAGGCTCTTAAAAGACTTCATCCTGTTGTTCCCCTGTGTGTTAGGTATAAGCTCCTTTATCCTTCACAAAAGCTGCAATCATATATACTAGTATCCCCATTTCACTGATGAGAAAACTGAATCATCGAGGAGTTAAATAAGGTTATAAAACTAGAAAGAGGTAGAGCCAGAATTTAAATCCGGGTAACTCAAGTCCTGAATCCCAGCTCTAATCATCATGTCCTCCCACCTCCCTTTAAGACAGGGCAGTTTCCAAAGCCTCCACTCACCAGGTTTTGCAAAATTCCAACTGGACATTGGTGAGCACCACTCCGGCTGGGCAGCTGGCCCCAGAGCCCAGGGAGTGGCCTTCCTGCCCTCCAAGAAGCAGAGCTGAAGGTGCCCCTTTCTCTCTGCACACTGCTCCAGGGATCTCTTCCAGATGCTAGTGGGTTCATGCCACCAGCCTCTGACTACCAAGGTCACACGCCAGCCTTGAATCTGCCTAGGTCACCCAGTGTGTATCTATCTGGGGCTTCCAGTCCCTGGAGGGTGTCCCTCTCTTCCTTAGCTAGAACATGCCAATTTCTCTGGAAGCACAGGTAATTATTTATGGGACATAAAGGCAGAAATCATTTTTCCACTGAGTGTCAGACACCTCAAGGCTCCTCTCAGATGGCCGCTCAGGAAACTGGGGAGTGGGTAGCTCAGCCACAGCACTGCTCCGAAGGAGCTGGCATTTGTAGGGTATTAGTGCATTTTACGACCTAACTATTTGATTAAGAAATGTCTGAGGCAAATTTTCCTCCTTTCTGGCTTACTGATTATATACCTAGCTGCCTTCCAAAACTTACACTGGCCTCTCTCATATAAGGTTTGTGTTCTGCTCTGTTGGGCAGTTGAGTTTTATCAAATGAGATCAATGCCATGACACCAACTTCAAATTGCCTGGTGTCTGTGTTGAATGTCTTCCATTTGTCCCTCCAGATCTCCCTTTCACACTTGTCGTGGGGGTGCTGACCTGTAAGGATAGCATCAACAAGTTCCTTGTCCTCTAGCTTTCATTGGGTCCATTCAGTGGAGGTCACTGACAGTAAATAAGTAGGCAGGGGGAGAGAGAGGCCAGAGTGTCCTGCCAGGTTACCATGGCTCTGCCAAGTTATCATCGGCTATCCGAGTCCCTCTACTGGGGCCATAATGCAAATATTCCAGTAGTCATCGGTGTGTAAGAGCCTACCCCCAACACTGAGTATCTTAAAACAACAACAATCATTTGTTTTATTGATGAATTTATATTGCGGAGAGGGCTTGATCAGGCAACTCATCTGGGGCACTTGACTGGGTCTAGAGAATTCACTTCCAAAATGGCTAGCAAGTTGGTGCTGGTTATCATCTGAGAAACTTAGTCAGGGCTGTTAGAAGAGGCCTTCAGTTCTCTAGGACAACCCACCCATCATATGAGACATCGGAAGCCCAGGGGCACCACTCTAATCAATGGAGGGGTCTGGAGTGGATCTTGGTAGGAGGCTTCTTCTAAATCAGAGTGACCTTTGTCTCACAGTAGCATGGCCAGGTTTTCTGTGACACCAACCTGTTGCTGTGCCAAGCTGCCCAAGGACTCTCTACCGCACAGTTCCAACCCCATTTACTAGGATGCCTCAAAGGCAATATTGCCAAAGACGCCAGTGGGGTATCTGGCTCAGCAATCTCTCCAGGTTTTTATGGAGCTAATTTTTAGACATGCTCTGAGTCCACATGTTACAGGATTCTGTGGAACTCTTTCTACCATGTCTCTGGGTGTTATTATACTGATATTTACTTTTAGTGGCTTCTCTTATAGCTAATCATGGGGGGAAATACACATTTAGGCAGTACCCAAGGCTCTCTGGGCCTCTGTCTTCTAATGAGAGCCAAGTGCCAGTGACCAGCCCCCTGGGGACTTCTGTGCCCTCCAGAAGTCCATGTGACCCAGACACCCTACCAAGTTCACCCTTCCCTGCTCCTGCCTGCCCATGTGTACAGAACGTGTGCCTGCCTCGCAGCTGACACCCCACACACCACGATGAATGTCCCCCTTTGAGGATGCTAGTCTGATCAGGCAACAAACAATAGCTGAGAGAAACATGAGTCATAATTGGATTTAAATGCTGGTTCTGCCACTTAGCTATGCGCATTTGGGCAACGTACTGAAACAGCTTCAGTTTCTTCACTGACAAAAATAAAATGAGATAATAATTTTCACCTTCCCAGAATAAATACCAGCAACCCTAGTCTAGCGCTAGGAACCTAGAAGATGCTCGACAAATGTTAATTTCCTTTTTGTTCTGACAAGTCTGCTATGGCCAAATATCCTTCAACTAAGTCTATATTCAGCCATCCGCTCCAACCTCGAAGCAAAGGTGCAGAATATTTGCTGCAATAATAAACCTAATTTGGTGAAATAAAACCCTCTTTCCTAGAGAGAAGGACCACATTCTGAAAGATTTAGGGGCAGAGAAGTCAGAGCCCACAAAAAGCAGGATGGTAGGGGCCGGTCTGGGCTTTTACAAGTAATGGAAGTTCTAAGGATGAGGGTGGGGAGGTCTACAAGGCCTAGATTCCCTCAGTCCTGAGGGAACATGGGTGACAATCAGAAAGGTTTCAGATAGAGCTGGCCCACTGCCCTAAAAGGCTGCACTGACCTAACTCAGACCTGACTCCCTGCCTGCCCCCACACTGTGAGGCAGAGGAGGGAGCAATGACTGACAGGGACTCCATCCCTCTTAGGAAGAGCAAGCTAGTGCCTCCCGGACTGGACTGCTCCGATCAGAACAGGGCCTGTGAAAGGGCAGGATGTGACCAACGATACCAACAAACAAATCTTAATGAGCCCTCCAAGCTGAGTCAAGAATTTCAGAGACTCCTCTGCCAGGCTTGGAAAGAGGCTTTGGGAGGGAATATGCACAGGAGCCCAGTGCAGCCCTGCCGGCCTCCAGAGTGTCTGCATAAATGTGCATTGTTCTGCATGCCCAGAGGACAAGACTGCCTCTCCTTGGGTGACCTTGCTGGCAGCAGTGGCTTTGTTAGTGTGTGGACTTTCATCATATTCAAAAGATTCTACATTTGAACAGAGTTAAGCTGGAGGAAGCTGGGAAAAAAGGAGTCAGAGAAGGCCTACTGGGGTAGCATAAGCCTTCAACCGAGTTGTCACCTGGGGCCTGACTGGGTAGTACGCAAATAAGGCTTTTCTCTCACACACACACTTTTCTGAAAGCAAGGGGTCACCACAATAATGATGATAATGATCTCATTTATTGAGAGTTGATCATGTACCCAGAACTCTACTGAGCACTTTTCATCTGTTGTTTAATTTAATATTCACAACTGCTTTATGAGGTAAGTGTTATCGCCATTTTATAAGCAAGGACACTGAGGCTCACCGATGACAAATCACCAGCCCTGGGTCGACACTATTAATAAGTGGTAAAGCTGCGATTCTCAATTTGTGAAGAGCAATAAAGTGTGGCATCTTAGACTTAGAGTTCCTTCAGGATAAGGACTTCGAAGTAATGGACTCTGAGGATTAGAAGGGATCTTGAAGGCAGTCATTCACTCTGGGCTTCTCTGTCTCCTGTTCACCAAGCGCAGGCAGAATGGATTCCTGGGCCCTCAATGAAACACGAGCTCTTCCCAGTGGGCATCTGGCACATGCTATAAATTGTGCCGGGGAAGATTAGGGCCTTCCCTCTGATCCCATGAAGATATTCTCATTGAGGAAGGTCAGCCAGCTGCACCGGCCTGTGTCCTGTGCGTCATCCAGGGCCCCTCGTTTAGGAGGGGCCCCATACTTGATTTACTGCTCTGCTGTTGATGCCTTGAAATTCTTAATACATTTTTTTTAACAATGGACCCTGCCTTTCATTTTGCAATGAGCCCCACTAATTATGCAGCTGGTCCTGAACAGAGCTTCAGGATAAGGGCAGGGGGAGGCAGCCAGTTGAACAATAGGACCTTTTTCTTTGTAGCCTCTCCTCTGTCGTGAGTGGGCCTCCCGGTTAAAAGGCTACACAAGATGGAGCCCAAAAAGTACTGATAAGCACCTTTCCAACAAAGGCAGATGGAACAGTACTTAAAATTTATCAATATAGAAGAATTTCACTGGTAAATGTGTTTTTTCAAAAATTTAACTGTGTTGTACCTAGTACCAACTGCTGAGACCGGTTACTATCTATTCCAGGTTTTACTCGATTTCATAAAAACCATGAAGAGCTTGACACCCTTTCCTCATCATTGCTGAGCTCAGGAATTTCAAGTGCACAATCATAGCAATTATCACAATTTTGCTCAGATTTCCACTGCAATACAGAGGATCATAAAGAAGAAAAGGAGCATTGTTTGCTGTCCAATTATGTGGAGCATGTAGAAACAGGATGTCCTGATGTCAAAAGCCCTTGTGTTTATCATCCCTGTGCTTCAGGGCATGCTTTAGTTTACAGCCTTAGGAAGATGCCTGAATAAAGAGACACAAGGCCTTCATAGGTTCCCTAGGAGTGTGATCACCTAAAACAGCATTCGCTTTTACCCAAAGACAAAAAGGAAGATTCTGAATAGAGATTCTGTGTTTGTGGACAATTAGGTTTCTCCAAATCTTGATATAGGTAGATGAGCCCAGGTGGATGTAAAGGACTATGCTAAATCAAAATTAAGCGTTGTTTCCAAGGTTTTTGGTTTTTTTAAAGAGAGGAGCACCTATTTTTGACATATTGATCTACTAATTCCTCCCACACATACATACAATTTTGCCTCCTACTTCAAAGACTAGAGATTTTTTCCTCTTGGTTTAGTGCTGGAATAGCTGACATCAGTGATGTTTATTCCAAAGCATCATTCATTCATTCATTCCTTTATAAGGCCAGGTCAAAACATATGGGTACACTGAATAGGCTAATAATTTATCATTCCTTCCACCAATATTCTTTTACTATTTGTTCAGCATCCATTTAGTAGAGGTGGGAAAGCTGATTTGATATTAATGAAAAAAGGGAAAATGTCCTTGCTTATAACTCACATGTTAACTACCCTCTCATCCTCTTCTCTGAGTATTTTCAAAGCAAAACTCCACTTGCAGAAGCACATTGGTGGGCAATGTAATTTACTGGCACTTTTGAAATGGTGATATAAAAAAGATATTGACATTGCACAGCAGACAGTATTTTGCTTGAAAAAAAAAATCTCAATACCGTATGTGTAGTACACCAATATATGTTCCTGGTGGACAAAAATGTTTTTCTAAGGAAAGAAAAAATGTGTTTAAAATAAACCTGTTCTTTTGTCCTCATTTTTTTTTGTTATTACTATTTTCCTCACTCATCTTGTCTTCAAAAAGTCTTCCACATATTAGTGGATTCTTGGTTAACCCAGACAGTCTGACTGGGAGGCAGAACAAAAGCAGCAAACTCTTCGGGTGCCTTTGTGAGCAAAGACCGGCAGTCCCAAGGTGGCTGCAGAAACTGTACTCGCCTCTCCTCTCCTGCACATCTCCTCCACCTTCCCTACCCACACAGACACTCTGACACAGTCATCAAGACCACCCACCTCCCTAAAGCTCACATTCACTAGAAAAGCCAGACTCTGACACAGTCTCTTAGTGTAACTCTAAGGGGATGTTACCTGTCTCGCAGTTCCCCAGACCTCTACCACTGGGCTCAAGTCCCTCTGGCCCACTTTGAAATTCCTTCCAGAAACTAGATGGATGGTCCTCTCTAAAAAGCCACCTTTATCGGGGATCTTTTCCATAGAAGGCCTCCTTGGAGAGGGGACCACAAGTTCTGGAAACAGAAGATGGAGAGCTAGAACCCAACCGGGACTCTTCGGGCAACAGGGAGAAAAACCCCCAAACACCTGTAGGAGTGGGGTAGAGAGGAGAGTGATAAAGAAGGAGCCAGGAAGAAAACTTCCTGATAACAGACACGTGGCAGGTAAACAGAGAAGATCTTGGAGTTAGCTGCTAAGTCCTCCTCCCTTGCATTCCAGAGCTCTCCTAAAGAATCTCCTGGGATGTGTACAGCAAGTGGGTAGTGGTAGTTTCTTGCTCCAATATACTCTTTACACAGCCTCCTCTGCTATCCGTAGAGTAGGCTTCTCCTTAAACAGTTCTGGTTGGGAGCCAATAGTGACGATTAAAAATTTCACTAAGCAAGCCTCATAAGGAAGGTGAATTAAAAGAGAATTTGAGTATCTTCCAAATGAGACCCACAAAGTCCTCTTCCTCATGCCATTTATTCTGAATGTGTGTTATCTCCAGACTTTAAGTTATGTTAATATGCCTTTCAAGTCACTTTCCTTTCTGTTTAAGCCTTTCATTGAACCGCCTCAGCCTGACATTGTTACCACCATTGCTGGAGCCTCTATCTAGTACCCGCTCTCCCCAATCTCACATCCTAGTCGGAAGTGCAGGGAATGCAGTAAACCAGCAACAACAACAATAAACCTAAACAAGATAGAGGACATGAATCTCCAAGAGTGTTGCAAATAGAAAGTGCTAGAAGAATCAAGAGGGAAGAGAGAACTTTAACCAGAGGCAAACAGAATAGGAGTGGGATTAGAAATAGAGGTGGGTGGCAAGGATTGTGAGGCAAAAGGCAGATCTACTCAGGGGAGAGCGAATTCCTTAGTGCAAACTAGTTCATTTATTCAAAATGGAAGGGCTCAAGACAGTAGTGTGCTGGTAAATGTTTGACAAGTAGCTCTGATCTGTAGAGCTTGTCAATTTCCATGGTGTAAATATTCCCTTGGTGGCCCATTTCAAGCTACTGAGATGATATCACTGAACATAGAGTGGGAAACACACACACAAAACTGGCTGTCCCCAAGCAGGTGCAAGTTGGCTCAAGCACACCACTGGGGCAAGGCCTCTGTCACCTATTGCTTAATGTTAGCCAAGCTTTATTAGCCCCTAAACAGCATTTTCTAGATGGAGATGAGCTGACACAGAGAGCAAATCAACTACATTAATACTTGATGTGCTACTTCCATACACAGAATAGGGAACTTGGCCTATTTTTAGCCTTACGGTCTCAGGCCCACCTCTAGTCTTAGCATCCCCTTCTATAAAGGAAAGGGCATCATACCAGCCTCTGCTCAGCCTTTTGGGCTAAGGGGAATGTGCACCGGCCCAATCTGCATTGTTACCACCATTGCTGGTCCCCCTGATAGCACCTCCCCAACTTCTCCTTGGACCTTCTTGGAAGCACAGGTGGTCGCATACTGACTATATCCATTTCTAGGGCTAAAATGATGATATTGAACCTCTGGCCTGGTAATCTGTACTAATATAACTCCTAGAAGTAAAAATACCTCAAGACTCTCGAACCCAAAGTTTCTTTCATGCTTTAGAGAAATGGGAAACATCAGAAATCGGAAACAACAGTTAGGGTCTGGGGAAAGATGTCTTATAGGAAACTCAGATTTCCCTGGGACCCGGTCTAGTATCTCCACACTTCCCTTTTCTAGGCACTCTACAGAAAGGACACTACTATAGGGTGGGGCCATCATAACACTTCAGACCTACTGCCGCTGCGAGTAGGGTGGTGGGAGGCGACTGGGTGGGGGTTAAAGGGAACCTTTGGGGAGGAGGGAAGGGGTGTCTAGTGTTTAAGTCTTATATAAAGGATTTTTATTCCATCCTTTAAGCATCTTAGAGACAGAGCAAGCGTAAAGGACCAAAAGCAAACATTTTTCAAGTTCTCCCTCACCCTCTTTTAGTTGGAGATATACGCAGGTTTCCTCAGAGAATAAGATAAATGAAACAAGAAGTGAAGGGCCAAAAATATGTCCTAAAAAATTAATATGAATATATATGTGAGGTTTTTTTTCTTTTTTATCCAAATCCTACACCCAACTATTGTTTAAAACCTTGGTTGTGGTACAGCTAGAACAGAACATTCTAAGTAGCTGTTTTGAGACATAGTCAATAAGTCCATTTATAATTTCTTGGAGCAATCTGAACTATACAACCATTCTCTCTTGGCCTCTACCCTTTGCTTTCCAAGTGAATTGAGCTTAAGTTATTATGAGAAATTATATTATGGCATACTCTTCCTTGCTAATTAGCTGACTGATCTCATTGTTTTATCAGGCCATGTTCCTAAAAACCTAATTGACAAAGAGGTCTGTTTTCTTCAGGTTGCACATCCATCCCACCAGAGGGGTTTCTAAGTGTACGCTACATTCCAAAGTCCCTGTTTATTGGTCCTGATATTGCACAATTTTCCAACAAAGATCTTAATCACACAAATATAATTTAGCAGAAGCACTGACAGTTTTCCTGAATATTCCTAGGTAAGAGACACAGGTGGCTTCTTCGACTAGAAAAACCTGCAGGCAGTCACATGCTATGTTGGGAAGGGGAAAAGATTTCCACTGGGTGAACTTATCATTCCTTAAATATTTATGTTTGTTTTCTGTTATATAATTACCACATTCCCCTCAAGAATTCCACCAAAATGTCTATTGTCTAAAGGGATTGTTTTTTTGTTTTGTTTTGTTTTTTCTTTTACAACAGCTTTCAAAGATAGTACATACTCAGCTTTTTAAAAACTCACTTTGAAAAGTCAGGGGACTCTCTTCTGTTGCAAGAGAGATGTGTGAGCTCATCAATTTCTTTAACGTTTCACTTTTCCATAACAACAAAGAAACACCACTCTGTACATTCTCAACACTCTTCTAGGAAGCACAGCTTATGACAATAGAGAATACTAAATAAACCTCGTACTTGCAGCAAAATCTTAAGATTTCCGAGTCAGATGAATTTATCTGAAGTGACCTTTACAATTTACTTAGCTTCACTTTTGCTGTAAGCAAAATGAAGAGAAACATATCTACTCCTACCCACAATGAAGAAAGAATGGATAGCTTGTCTCTCCTGGAAAAAGTGGCATTCTACAGAGCACAGGGTAAGTGCTGATGAGGATGGAAAAAAGTCCTCCTGCCCAAGTAAGTTACACTCCAGGAGCCCAAATGGGCCAAAGTTTATAGCAAAAGTCCAGAGACAAGCCCATTCACTTTCACTCCAGGATAGGACCTCTATCCTCCTTTCCTAATTTCCCAAGGTGCATAGCACATTTTTAGTCCGATCATTGTGGTTGACTAACTAAACAAAAGATGAACGAACAGTCAGCTTGATTATGGTCTTATCTTTGTCTACCATATGTACAATATTTGGTCTTTCAAAAACTAAAATGGAAAGATCAATAACTCTCGCTTTGAATTATAAAATGTCCAAAGATCCTAATGAAAAGTGTCTTAACTCATTTAGTTATATCTCAACTTTATCCTACTCAGCAACCTTCTAGGATACAAAGTAGAATGATAGAGTCTTACAGACATCTTCTGAAACCCAAGAGATTACCTCATCCCATGTTTCACTTTTTGAAATTCCTTTGCCAGCCTGTTTGGCACGCATCAAAACATCGTTATTATGTTTTATGTGGTTTGTTAATTTTCAGAGAGGAAAGTATGAATTCTAGGTTGAATTCAATTGTCAAAGAATGTCTCTGCTGGATACAAACCAATTGAAGTGGTTTTTAGTGTATGCTATAGCATATCCCTACCTGATTTCTCCAAAATGTTACCTGGACAGTTAATTTGTATAAATTGAGCTTCTACTATAAATCATATTATCCTTCCTATAAAATATGCTTTTTGCCAGCTAAAAGGACTGCTAATTTTAGAGGAAAGAGATCAGAGATGATTAGCTTACTTTACAACTGAATCCTCATAAATATCTCCCAGTGATAACCCAGAGAGTAATGGGAGCTGAAAACCTTAAGAATCATGGTGCCAGATTTCTTATACTGCTACTTTCAGGCTGAAAATCACTCCATGATCACTTTGATAATGCTCAAAATATAAAATGTCCCTGATTATTTATAGCCAAAATATTGTATTAATATGAGTTTGATTCTCTTAAACAGTTCTATAATTAATTCTGAATCTTTTCAATGTTAAAAGATGCACACCCACTAGTGAAATCATCCACAGTTATTTTGGGGTCCTTCTCTAATAACTTTGGAGACACCTCTTTAGCAGGGTAAGTAAGGCTTTTTTAATTATCAGAGAGCTCCCTGGTGAGGACACCAACTGGATGCTTGTCCATAACCCTAATGGGACACACTAAGCCCTATTAAGAATTATTATATCACTGTCCTCAAAATGGAGAGGTCTCACCAACGAATGCCTGAGTGAAGTAACACATGGCCCAATTTCTCAGGAAGTCTGCAACCACCACTCTAGTATTAACTCTTCATGATTTTCTTTGGTTCTTAAGATTTTAAAATATCTTCTCTATTTCTACAGACCTTTGGACTAGATGGAATCCTGCTATCTTTGAATATTTTCACTGGGTAAGGCCACAAACCTCACAAATATTTAATTAATATCTGATCAAATCTCTCATGGCTTTGTTCAAATCTAGTCATAGTTCTAGTGCGTACGCTTATGACAAATCTCAGGCTTTCTCAAGGTCCCCTGATGGGACAGACTGGGCCAACCAGGACAACAAGGAGTATGATAACAGTAATGTAGAAGTAGCAGTAGCAGTATTAGTCATAGCAGCTATTAATAGATATAAAATCGGGCACCAAAGGCCATGTCATGAGCAACTATAATTCCAAACTTCATAGACATTAAGTGGGCTGATGCCGATATTTATATTCCAACCAGTCCATGGTCCGCTTCAGTGAATGCATACTTTATGAAACGTGTATTTTTGAACATGGGCATCCCCACCTAACTTTCATACCATACCTGATGACTTTCAGCTGACAGTGAACATTTCAAGCTATTGCACGGTGCTACAGCAAAACCACCAATGGTTTACTTTCAGCACCACTAACTTCTTTGTCTGTAAAGCATTTATTTGAATAGTTTTTGCAGTATAATTTTATCATTTGTTTTTTAAGAAGAAAAGGAAAACCAAAGTGCAGGTGTCAGTGATGAAAACACAGATTTTATAAAACTTATCCTCATCGAGTTCAAGATAGAAACTGTTAGTGGTGCCAAATAACTCATATAATATTCACCTAACAGAGACTCTAGCTAAGCACTTGAGGGGAAAAAACAAACAAACAAAAAAAAAAAAAAAAAAAAAAAAAACTTCTCAATCCTCAGTATCCCAGACAGACTACCAAACTTGTCCAAGGCTGCTGGTTCAGGCCTAGTAGGACACAGCTAACCAAGCTGAAGCCAATCAAATGCTCCATCTCACCCATCTGCAGCCCTTCCAAATCCTAAGGCCTCCTCTGGACCCCAAACCCAGAAATGAGAGAGAAGGCAAAGGGCTCTAGGAAAAACCGACTGTAAAAACAACCAAACAAGCCCCGAAATTTTCTCGGAGCCAAAATTGTCTGGATTGTACCCCTTAAAAATCTAAATTAACTGAGGGGACTTTTCATGCCTTTCTTCTGCAGACACGGGCTTTTTGAACTCTTTGGAAGCAGAGCACCTAATAAATAAACCATAATGCAATAAATTAAATTTGTATCACTGTGTCTATCTCCCAGTATGAAAGAAGCTCCTGGTCTTATTCTTTCAAGGTTTATATTTCAAGGCAAAATTCAGCATAATTTAGAAAGTCCTTTTTCTATTGAGTCAATTTGCTGTTTTTGAAATATTGTACAAATAACTCACATACACTGCATTGGGTAGGTGAATAATCTATCTTTTGATGAAAAGCATAAGTTCTTTTTAGAAAGAATCATTTATTTCTTAACATCCCCAAGGCAAAAACCTCCCAAGATAAAGCTAGGACTCTTTCCCTCTCTGGCTTATTTGACACCATAGTTATAAAATAAATTCTCTAAATCAAATGATCTTCAACATATTATTTTGGAGGTTTATGCTCTTCACCTCCTAAAGGAGAAAGCTATTTGGAAATGTTTATTCATTCATTCAATCATTCATTCACTAGGCATTCATTGAGTGCATAGGGCTTGCAGAGCATTGGGCTAGGGGTAGCACTAAAGGATGGGGATGAATAGAAAGATGAATAAGAAAGAACCCTTGTGCACTGAAAGCTCAGAAGCTTATAATACATGAACCAAGCACTAAATACAAGAAGCAACTAGAAGGACGCAGTATGATTCCTAAATCTGGTTGTACTCCAAGATATTTGAAAAACTAATTTAAAGATTCTCAGGCCCCACCTACTGGATGAAATCTCCTGAATCAGAGGGCCTAGAAGAACCTGAGAATTTGTACTTTTATAAATTCGAAATGTAAGGCTTAAATAATATTTAAGAGAGTCCCACACAGCCCCTACCACAACCACCAAAAGCATTTTGCTCCATATTCACAGCCAAGATCTGGGTCACTGAGATCATTTGTAAAGCCAGAAAGCTAGCCTACAATGAAATGGTCTCCCTTGCCCAAAAAGAATATCCAGGAAGAGATGCATCTTTGACTAGAAAGTCAAAGGTTTCCAGCTGTCCTTATGTTATTAGAAAGTAAAGTACTTATTTCAGCAGTGTGTGAGACTGCTGAAATAGAATCATACCTACACAGAATCATACCTCATCAGAGCTGGGTGGAACCTCATAGATCAGAGTTCACAAATTTAAAAGGCTCAGGGATCAGGCAGGTAACATAAATGATGAAAGCAGGCTGGAGGGGACAAGGGCTAAAGGGGTCACCTGCTACTCCACGCTAGCTGGTACTTCCATGAACAAATGTGGGCCCAATGTGCCAGATCTTCTCAATTTTCAAGAAAAGCCAGAAACCTGGATTTGAAAAACAATTCATGCAAATAAAAGACTTTGTAGACAAACTCAGCCTGTGGGCCACCAATTTGGAATGCCTGATCTAGTTCAAAGTTTCCATTTGACACATGAGCAAGGAACTTCATCCTTGTCCTTGCATCTTTTCAGTTTGGCCTACCACATCAAGGAGGGAATGTTGCTGTTGAAATAAGTTTTGCTTTCTTTCCCTGGCTTTGAATTTTTCATTTGTATTGATTGGTCCAGATGTTCAAAGGCAAGTTTGCTAAAAGCCACATGTGGTAGGAGCTATGCTGTGCTGCCCAGCCCCCATCACCCCAGCAGGCCTCAGCTCTCAGCCCTCTCCTGAAGTGGCCTTCGGCTTCCTCACTCAAGGGTGCATCCCCTCCCCTGGACATCCAGCATCCAGTGACTGAAGGAAGCTCATGCTGTTGTAAGCCTAGCCCTCTCACCCCAACTCAGGACAACTCTGCAGGGCCTTCCCAGCTTCAGAGTTCCTCAAGGCTTCTCCTATAGCTTTGTGGCTGCATCTCAGCCCAGCCTCTCCCGTGCCCAGTCCTGTTTCCCTATAGCTGTGCGTTCCGGAGTGCCCTGCAGTACATTTCCCACACAGATTCTCTGTCTTTGAGTCTGTTTCTGGAGAACGGGACCCGCACCACTGGGCACATCAGGATCTCACTGAAAATAACCTCATCTGTGAAAGTCCAGATTTGCAAAGTCAAATAAGAGAACCATTCTTTACTTCACAAAAATTTATTATTTATTTTTAAATTGTTTTATTAGTTTTTGAAAAATCATACCATGCTGGATGCCTCCTATTTCATGTTCCCACCTCCAGTCTTAGCCGCACCTGTTGGGGACAGTTCCAGAAGTTCAGACTCACCTGGTGCTGACAGTGTCCCACCTCAAGTGTGAACCATGCCTCCTTCTGCTATCAGACTTGGGGCCTAACGCTGCAGGGGCCCACTGGGCCCTCAAAAGTATAGCCTAGAAAGGTTAGAGGTGTTTGTGTCAACAAGGGTGGGAGCCCATGGATTATGACTTCAGTCTCCTGGCCTTCAGACAAGTACCTATGGCAAGGAGCCCCCAATACCCACCCACACAGCCTATACACACCCTGATGTGGAATCTCCCCCTGCCTGTCTGCATCTCCTTGCCCCTCACTCCTCTTCCTAGGATCATGTTCAAAATCAACTCTGTAGGTCCTTTCAAACACTGGGCTTACTGAGTATATCTAAAGTTCAAAAGTAACTCCTACGATTGTTTCATTCATTCATTCATTCATTTAACAAATGTTTGTTTCAGGTCTTTCTCTATGTGCCAGGCACCATGCTAAATACTATAGATGTTATAAAAACATGTCCTTTCACCTTAGAATGTTTATATTCATTTTTTATTCAATTTTTCAGGAGCATATTGATTGAACAAATTGAGGCACATATGTTTTCTAAAACCACATTAAGACTCCTTAAGATCTAATGCCATGTGGTTAATTAATAGAGTTTTTACCTAGGTGGTACACACAAGACAAATGGATTCCTGGGTTCGAATTTTGCCTCTGCCACTATGAGCAGAAGTATAATCTTGAGCCTCATTTTTATTGTTTGTAAAATAGGGGGTAATAATAACTTTAATAACTAGTGCGAGGATAAAATGAGATTAGCAATATAAAGAACTTGGCATAGCACCTGACACAAAGTAAGCACTCAATACATTTTCACTATAATATCAATTATTATATTCATCCGACATTAACCTTCATGTCCACGGTGTGTGTGGCATGGACTCAAGCACCATGGGAATTGGGCGGAACAAATCAGAACTCAAAATACAGACACTGCTCAGTGCTATTCCACTCAGCACAATTTTACCAGCCTGGAGTCCTATCACTGTCACCAGGAGAGCATGTGTTCTCCTGGTCACTCCCTGTAGCCATAGAGGGATTGAGCCCACCTGTGGATTTACCACAACTGGAGTTTGCTCCAGGTTCCCAGAGTCCTGCACACTGTGTGTTACCAGTCTTGTAGAGAAAACACAAAGAATGTTTTCCCTGCATTAGAAAAATGCGGAGGGGATGCAAATACCAGATTTGCTCAGCTGTCTGGGCAAATATCTTGCTGGCATAGAGATTCTCATTGCTTCTCAACAAGAAGTATTAGGTCCCTAGGACAGGCTGTCCCCTCAATATGAGGGGCATGTTCATGAAGAGCTACTGCCTTCTTCTTTTTTTTTTTTTTTTTTTTTTTGGAGTCATCCCAGCACCCAGCCTAGGCTTAATCTTCCTAAATGCTCAATAAATATTTGTCCACTGATTGTTGAGTGATTTAGATCTCCTTGAATTTGCCCCTGTCAGATAAAGAGCACAAGAAGTATGGAAAATGTTTTAGGCAGTGCATCAGTTTTGAAAACCTGACTTTGAAAGACTTCCTGCTTATGCTTTGTAAAATGCTTTTTTAAAAGTGCAGATTAAATCAAATTGGTTCTTGATGCGATCGTGTGTGTCTAGGAGAGAGCAGAGCAAGGGTGAAAGCAAGAGCAGGATATCTGTCACTCCGTGCACAAAAGATTGCAAAACCAAAGGGGAAAAACCCCATAGAATACAAAACATATGTAAGATGGTGACAAGAACAGCTGAGAAATAAGATCCTTCTACAACTGAGGACAGCAAGTCACTGACAGAAGATACATTTTGTTTGAATAGTTCATTTGTAAGACAACAAAATAGATTGTATGAGAACTAAATTAGAAACACTGGAAACATGGGATCCAAATTCTACAAGGTAATTATACCTCAGTAAAACTAGAAGTTGCGTGTTCTGCTCTAATTTGCCTCTTCCTGCTAACTGGAATGCAAATGTGGTGGCTCCCCGTTATCGAGGCCCAACAGAATCTGAATCTGTCCCTGATATAACAGTTGGCCCTCTCAGCCTTACATCATCTATCCTTTAGGAAGCCTGTTTCCTATGTCAACCTCTTGATAGAAGTGTTGCCTATAGACAGATTCTAAGCTTTTCAAGCACATAAATCAACACCGGAAACCTGCCACTATAGAAAGGCTGCTAGAGAGGGTTCGAGACCTTCCTGCAACATGAGACATCTGTGCCTTGCACTTGCACTTTGCAGAAGACTTGGAAAATGCATGATTTCAGGTGATTTTTATTGTAGTGAGATAGATGTGGTATGTAGAACGATGACTACCATCATCAACCTTACTTCACAGATGAGGAAACCAAGGTGCCGAGAAAGCAAATGACATACTTGAGGTCATCTGTGGAGGCTTGAGTTTGGGTCCCCAGGCTTCTAGTAAGGCTCTCTCCTCCATGCCTCAGATGCCATCTGCTTCTTTCCATACCTCTGAAGGAAGACTGTATTTATTTATTTTTATTTTCTATTTTACTTTTTATTAGTTTCAGCTATGCAGTACAATAACTAGACAATTATAACATTTATGGAATGACCCCACACACACACACATCTAGCACACATCTAGCACTACACACAGCCATTGCAATAATATTGACTAGATTCCCTATGCTGTACTCTACAGGGAAGATTTTAAATGGCTGCTACTCCCCACAGACAGAGTAAGCAATGAGCTTGCCATGTCTTTTGAATAATTTGTTCAATTTATTTTATTTACACACTTTGTATAAGCATTAAAGATGTTGCTTCAGCAACTTCCACTCCAACTCTGGTCTCTATAGCAAAGTTTTCAGTCAGTCTAAGTTTTGTCTGTGGGCAGATTCAAACTGACATAAGAAATGAATGGCACCACAACCCAGCTTCCTTCTATATGGCCTGCTATGGAGACGTTTTGCTAGTGACCCAAGGTCAAACTGGTGGGGCATGATGAGGCGATGGTGTGTGCCATGCCTAGGTCAGTCCTTTGTACCTCTGCATTATTTGCTTTTCATTAGGAATCTCAAAAATGCTCCATGATTGATCACTCAATGGGTGCTAATATGTTCCTGGAGCTTTATATACACTGTCTATTGAAATCTCACAGAAGCCTGCAAAACAGGGATTATTCAGCGTTTATGAAAGGCCAAGAATGTAGGCAAAATATCCAAGGTTCTACAGCTACAAATAGCATGGCTGGGATTCAGAGCCAAACCCATTTCTCTCCAAGGCCTGAGCACTTCCTACTAGTCCACTAAGCCTCCTAAATGAGGGACATGATGAGAAAAATGAATATAGATCAATAATAATCTTCTTAGAGCATCACACATTGACCTTTCTAATAGAGTCTATTTTCTCAAAGAAAGAAAATAGGAAGGGAAGGAAGGACAGAGACAGACTGTAGATACTGACTGGGACATTCTATACATGGCTTAAATATCTGAAGGCATGTTGTCCTCTGTTTTAAGAGCTCCTGGTCGGTGCCCAGGATGGGCATAGCACAGGGCCCTGGGAGACGGCAGCCGAGGAGTGAGAGAAAACTGGGAGAGAGGAAACACTGCACCATGGGCCAAGAAGAGATCCTGTGCCCTTCCCTGCCAACATCACCAGCCTTTTTAACAGATTGTTTTTCAGAGATTTTTAAATACTTTAAAGATTAGCATTTGGAGCTAAAAGGAGAATGCTAAAGATTTTGTTTAAAGCAAAAACAATAAACTTGCTTTTTCTTCCCACTCCTAAAGCTTGTCCCAGGCTGCAAGTGCAATGACACTGGCCACTGAAACTCAAGTGGCTCCTTTCACCTGCTGTTCACAGGAAGGAAGTGACAGCCCCACATGACAGAAGTCCTCGGCTCATCTGCCTTTTGGGCTACCAGAGTACATTTCCAGCTTCACCTCACAGCTACTTGTGAACTCAGCCCTAATGCCTGGAACGGCCTCTGAGCCCACATTCGCATGTCAGAGTGTGTGTACGTGAGTCCCTTCTCGTGCTGTGATTAAAACTCAAGTAACTACTATTTTCAGCCTGAAGAGCTGCCAGATCTTCGCAGCCAGCTTGGTGAGGACGGCTCTTCTCACCCAAGCTACCTGATGTGAAACATGAAGAAAATATCTGAGGAGGTCAAAGCCTCCAAGCTTTCTGGAAAACAAATTTCAGATACTCTGTTTCAGTGATATCCCTACACAAATAGCCACCCTTCCTTATTGTTAAAGCTCATTGGAAGCCACAATGGCAGACCATGTTTTACACAGGCTTTCTAAGTACCAAGGCGTATGGAGGGGCAGAAGTTAGGGAGTTCCAATCCCAAGCTTATACACAATGTTAAAGGGAACAATCAGTATGACTATATGGTGAGCACTAGCTCAGGGTCCCAGGCTGGACAACAAATGCGACTCCCAGAGCAGGACTCAGGATAGGAGACAACTCTGATTTTAAGATATGGCTCACATACTATGGGAAACACTTTGGAGATTCTTCAAAAAATTTAAAATGGAACTACCTTATGACTCAGCAATTCCACTTCTAGGTATTTATCTGAGGAAATCCAAAACACAAATTCGAAAAGATGCACCCCTATGTTCACTATATTGCTACTTGCACTAGCTAAGCTATGAAAGCAACCTAAGTGCCCATGAACAGATAATTGGATAAAGAAGAGGTGGTACATACATACAATGGAATATTCAGCCACACACACAAAAATGAAATCTTATTATTTGTAACAACATGGATGGACCTAGAGGGTATTATACTAAGTGAAAGAAATCAGAGAGAGAAAGACAAATACTACATGATCTCCCGTACATGTAGAATCTAAAAAACAAAATAAACAAACAAAGGAGAAACAGACTCACAGATACAGAGAACAAACTAATGATTACCAGATGGGAGGGGGGTTGCAGGGCTGGGTGAGAAAAGTGAAGTGATTAAGTATAAATTGGTAGTTACAAAATAATCATAGGAATGTAAAGTGCAGCTTACAGAATGTAGGTAGGTACTAGACTTATCAAGGGATCGTTTCATAAGTTATATAAATGTCTAACCAGTATGATGTATACCTGAAACTAATATAATATTGAATGTCAACTGTAATTGAAAAATAAAAATTAAAAAAATGAATAAGAAATAAAAACTTTTTGAATAATGATACGGCTCACGTCACTGAAGGCAAGTAGCCCTAAAATGATCACAAAGGAAGGAGCAAAGATCGTTTAGTTCAAAGAGACTCCTCTAAAACAAGTGTGGACTCAACTATAAGGCACGGGGACAATGGGGCCCTCTGGCTGACCCTATGAATAGGGCCAGCTGCCTCAAATGTCTTGTCTGGGTCATGCTGACCCAGTCTACACCTGGGGATGGGCTAGAAGGTTTTGGGCCTCCCATTAAAGGGTGTGAAATGCAGCACTTGCGCAAGGAGATATTGGGGTGGGATGAACCTGGAGAAGCAAACCAAGCTCCTCTGCAAAACCAGACTTGAGTTCACACTACTCCCAATGTTGTTCTCTTCCCAGCAGAAATCCGGGAGTTAGTTTGACAAGTCTGGGCCAGAGCTAGCCTAGCTGACTGTAAAATGTTTGGGTGGGAGGCAAGCAAGGGGAAGGAAGGTTTATTTTGAGCTACCATGAAAGAGAAAGCTGACCTCTCTATGCCTTGGGCATGCCCTCCACACTGACCTCAGCACACCCTGTTGCCCAACTCAGCATCTGTGAGTGCCCAGGGTCCTTTCATGGGCTACAAATCGCGGTCTTGCTCAACTGAAGGAAGTCATGAGAAGTTCAGTAACTCACACAAAGCACCTGAAAGAGCTGGCTCAGAGCTCAGGCCTCCTGACTGCTAGTCCAGTGATCTTTTCCACCAAAACATAGATGATACCCTGTCTCTTCAGCTGTACAGAGCAGTGCTGACGAAACTATCCCCAGGACCTCTGCAGTCGCATTCAGTAATGCAATCACTCTTTGAATTGACTAAGATCCAGCTCCAAGGATACATGGAGAGGGAAAGCCATCTGGTTCCTCCTCCTTTATGACTTAATATAAAAGAAAGAGCACCTTTCCATTTTGCAGGGAAGGCTGAGGCAAGAGGTGTGAAGTGACTGGGTCAGAGGGCACACAAGCAGTTAGACATGGAGATGAAAGGAAACAGACAACCACTGAACCACCTAGATCACAGCAAGTTTCACCTCTCACCCAGTGCTCTGCAGATAGTGGACTGTATTTGCAAGCCCCATCTTCCCTCACCCTTTGAGTACCCAGCCAAATCGCCTTTCCCTCCCTCTTACCCACTGTATAAAAATGTACCACCCAACCCTGTAGCAAGACCAGCCAGCTGATGCATTAGCAGATTCTTAGGGTGGGAGCCAGACTTTTTATCTTCTTGCTTCAGGTGACATTATATAACTTCAAAGTTTTAACCCAAATAATCATTGCCAGGACTAAAAATTTCAGGGTAGGTAGGACAGGAAGGCTCAGCCCTGGCCTCTCCTGGGAAGCTGGGCATCGCCTCTGCTGGAGCAGAACCTGATGCCAGGGACTCGTGGCTCACAGCTGTTCAGGAGGCTCTGTCCACAGGCTCAGGTCACCTCCGGACATTTCTGACCAGCAGTGAACTCCTTTGCACCTACGTGTGGCAGGTCACTGGAAGCCTCTTGAAATGCAGAGCGAAATCTGCTGCCTGACACGTTCGCCCTAAGTGTTTGGCTGCTTTGCATGCCTATGGGGCAAGCAGACTATTTTTGAGCAGATTTCACAACCCCTTTTGTAGCTACTGTGGCTGCTGATTGCACATGTGTTTCAGCTTCGTTCCTGTGGCGAGAATGTTTAGCAGAGATGGTGCCTTGTTAGAAAATGTAGAGAAAGCAAGATTGAGAGATTAGGGGCACAATTTACATGTCTAGACATAGTTCACACAGCCAGCATCTGCTCCAATCAGGGTCCCTGGAATTCAGCAACTTGTGCTGTCACTATGAACCATCCATCCCACCCCAAGAAATTCACTATGAAATCCCAAGGCAGTGGCAAGGGGCAAGGAGAGCTCCTTAGCAATCGTTCTGAGAATAAACCTGGGGGTGGGGGACTTTGGAATCTTATGGGGAGAAAACAAAGTATCAGTAAAATCTGTGAAGTTCTGCATATATTTTTCTTTTTGTAATCTTCAATCTCAAGCCCAATTCTAGCCTCTGTGACAGGCTGCCTTGTGATGTGCTGGCCAGTAGGACCATCTTCATCACTATGTTGGTTGCTAATCTTTTTATCCCAGTCCACTTTCTTCCTCTTTGCTTGCCTTCTCAGCCTAGTGACAAGCCTGGTCACCTGTTCTGCTTTTATTTATTTTTTTATTTATTTAATTTATTTCTTGATTCCTCTTTTCTTCCTTTGCCCACTGTGATCTGTCAGTAAGCACTGCTGCTCTGTTATATTCAGCTTTCGCTTGAAGTCCCACCATGTTTGAATGACTGCTTCATCAATCCTCCTTTTGAACCTTTGTGTTCTATGTGTTATGTGTCCTTTTCACCCTGTTCGTCTCTCCTGGCTCCTGTCATGTCCTGTGTCATGATTGCTCTCATCATAAGCTATATTGGAGCAGGATCTGTATCAATCTATCCTTACCACCAACCTCATGGCCTTCTAAGATGGTGTTTTCAAGAAAAATAATACCAGCCAACAGTTGAGATCATATATTAGGCACTGGACTAATGCTCTACGTGCATTTTTTAAATTATCACTTAATCCTCAAAACACACTCTGAGGAGATTGCTGTTATTTTCCCAGCTTTGCTCATAAAGAACTTGGGGCTTTGAGAGGTAGTCATTGGTCCAAGCACATGCCACTAATAGTAAAACCAGTCTTTGAATTTAAGTCTGCTTGACTCTACAGTTTGAATGCTTAAAGATTCTTGCAAAAATTTTGGAAAGAACAAATGAATATTCAAGATCCCCAGCTTTCTGGTCATTTATTTTTCATATTTGCTTCTGGTTCTTTTTTGACTTTCAAGGAAAGAAGAACCCTGAAAAGAGTCCTACAATCTAAACTCAGAAACCAACCCCCCTTTTCCCAACAGCCTCTGGGACTTAATGCACCTTTCTTTACACAGCCTGGCAGTGTGAGGACTATGGCTTTCACTGACTCACTCATCCGAGGTCCTGGAACCAACATCAATGCCCTCTTCATGGGTCTTTGCAGCCGGGTTCCATGCTCAGTAGAGCACACACAGGACAGCTGAAACTGGATAAACTGAGGCAAGGCCCTGATTTTCCCCAAAAAAAATCAGAAAAGAAGACAAGGAAATTACCAAAGATAGAAACAAACAACATCCTGAGAGCCAGTGCTCCTCCAATTTACAAAATAATGAGCCTATTTTCTGGCAAAGTGACTGCAGAAATCTAAGTTTCTCTGAAATTCTTATATGAATCTGACTTCTATGAGCTAAAAGAGCCAAAAGGAAGCAGCTTATTATGGTCAAGCCACCAGCCTGACAGGACAAGAGCTTAAATCCTAATCTTAACCTCACATACATTTCCTGCCAATTTATAGTCCTGTTACTGATGAAGACAAGAGTTTTCATGCTTTGACAGAGGAATGCCAACTCAATCCCACTTTGGAGGCCGACAATAGCATGCCAAGAAGGATAATGTGCAAGGACATCTCAGAAACTCCCATATCTATTGTCCTTCTGCCCCCACCCCAGACCAAGCCATTGCTCGTGTGTGAAATGTGTGCCTTGCTGTTCCTGGTTCCTCAGAGTCAATTCGATTCAGCAAGAGTGTCCCCAACTCTTTCCAGATGCCCATGCAAGTGTTGGTCACTTCAGAGGACAGAGAGGCAAAGTCTGAAAAAGACTGTAAAGATTAAGAAGTCACTGTGCATAGCATCCCTGTCTCTATTTAAAGAGAATCCTGTTTTCTGATCAAGATGGTGGAGTAGATAATTGCTATGCTTGCCTCCTCTCATGACCACATTAAAATTACAACTAAATTACAGAAAAACCATCATTGAGAATTGCCTGAAGTCTAGCTGAACAAATGTACTACAACTGAGGACATACAGAAGAAGCCATGTAGAGAGCGATAGGAGGGGCAGAGAGACATTGAACAAGTTGGTTTCATATCCACATGTGGTGGTTAAAACTGGGAGGGATATCTTGGCTGGGGAAGTCCCACTGAGAAATGAGGGATCCCAGCCCCACAGCAGGTTCCCCAGCCCAGAATTCCAGTTCCAGGAAGAGAAGTCTCTACAACTTCTGGTCTGCGAAAACCAATGGAGATTATGTCTGAGTGAGATGGAGGGCTACTGGAATCCCAGGTGTTCCCCTCAAAGGGCCTGCACATGGGCTTATTTGCTGACAGATTCACTCACTCTGATCTCCAGCTCTGGGGCAGCAGCTTGAAAGGTGACAGGGACATGCAGGGAGAACCTGAATTGTCTGGCTTCAGGGCAAGGGTTGGAGGGGCAGCCTTCTCCCAGACAGAAGTGCTAGTAAAAGTCATTGTTCCTTTATTGCCCTCCCACACCCAGTGAGCAGATGCAGGCAGCTGCCATATCTGAATCACCATCAACCTGGCTAACAGTGTTCACCATGACCAGATGATTCCGAGACCCCACGCCACCCAACTTATCCCAAATAAGCTGTTTCCAGTTTTTTCTATACAAATAACCTGTCTTGACACATGCTGTGATCTAAAATCTCTCGAAGTTTTTCAAACTTCAAACAAGTAGCATCTGGCCTTGGTGTGCCCCATACCTCTTGCTATCACTAGTGGCAGCCAATCTCAGTTCACAACTTACCCCATCCAGGCACCTCTGAGCTCAGCACAAGTGGAAATTATCTGAGGATCACTTTGTAGCTCATACCAAGTAACCCCGGACAAGGCAAAAGTAGCAGCTGACCTTGACCTGCACCTCCCTAGAGGCCCCGGAAAAAACACACCTGGTGGACAGCTTCAGAGCACCACCCAACACCTCCAAAACACACACAATAGGCAGACTTAGCAGGCACCAGAGCCCCACTAAAGCAAATCCAGCTCCATAGGGTCAGCCTCTGCATAGCAGCTTCTTCACTGTACTCACAGCCAGTTCTCACAACCAATCAACCTGAGGATCAATTCTTCCCATCAATGTGCCAACAGCAACCAAGGCTCAATACAACAGAGGGCTCACACAATCTACACAGACACACCTGTAGTACCTGGCTCAGGTGACCAGGATACTGTGTCACTAGACCCACAAGACACCTACTATATAATGTTACTCTACTAAGACCAAAAGACATAGCAGCTCTACCTAATATGTAGAAACAAACACAGGGAGACAGCCAAAATGAGGAGACAAAGAAACATGCCCCAAATGAAAGAAGAGAAAGCTCCGTAAAAAGAACTAAACAAAATGGAGAAAAGCAATCTACCAGATGCAGAGTTCAAAACACTGATTATGAGGCTGCCCAATGATCTCAGTGAGAACTTCAACAAGAGATAGAAAACCTAAAACTAGAGACAGAAACCATACAAAAAAAAACAGCCAAAAATGAAGAATATAATAATTGAAATGAAGAATACATTAGAAGGAATCAACAGTAGATTAGATGAAGCAGAGGATCAAATCAGC
This sequence comes from Eonycteris spelaea, assembly GCA_003508835.1. Taxonomy (NCBI): domain Eukaryota; kingdom Metazoa; phylum Chordata; class Mammalia; order Chiroptera; family Pteropodidae; genus Eonycteris; species Eonycteris spelaea. The sequence continues at coordinate 1,369,799 of PUFA01000122.1, forward strand.
TTTTCAGAAGATAAGGTAACAGAAAACACCCAATCAGAACATCAAAAATAAAAAAGAATTCAAAAAATGAGGATAGTTTAAGGGACCTCTGGAAAAACATCAAGTATAAACCAACATTCACATCATAGGGGTACCAGAAGGAGAAGAGAGAGAGCAAGGAATTGAAAACCTATTTGAAGAAATAATGAAGGAAAACTTACCTAACCTGGCAAAGGAAATAGACATATAAGCCCAGGAAGTGTAGAGAGCCCCAAACAAGAGGAACCCAAAGAGGCTCACACCAAAACACATCATAATAAAACGGCAAAGGTTAAAGACAAAGAGAGAAACTGAAAAGCAGCAAGAGAAAAGCAATTAATTACCTACATGGGAACTCCCATAAGAATGTCAGCTGATCTCTCAACAGAAACTTTGCAAGCCAGAGGTATTGGCATGAAATATTCAAAGTGATGAAAAGCAAGGACCTATAACCAAGATTACTCTACCAAGCAAAGCTATCATTTAGAATCAAAGGACAGATAAAGAGCTTCCCAGGCCAAGAATCAGCTAAAGGAGTTCATCACTACCAAACCAGTATTACAAGAAATGTTAAAGGGACAGGAGGAGGAGGAGATAAAAAATATGAATAATAAAATGGCAATAACTACATATCTATTAACAATTACTTTAAATGGAAATACATTAAATGCTCCAATCAAAAGATATGGTGGCTGAATGGATAAGAAAATGAGACCTTTACATATGCTGCCTACAAGAGACTCATTTCAAATCAAAAGATACACAAAGACTGAAAGTAAAGGATGGAAAAGATATTTCATAAAGATGGAAATAGAATAAAATTAAAAGCTGGGTAGCAATACTCATATCAGACAAAATCGACTTTAAAACAAAGGCTACAAAGAGAGATAAAGGACAAGAATCCCATTTCTAGGTATTTATTCAAACAAACCCAAAACAGTACTTTGAAGGACAGACATGTGCATCCATATGTTCACCACAGCATTATTTACGACAGCCAAGGTATGGAGGAAACCTGGGTGTCCATCAACGGATGAATGAATGAAAGGTGGTACATATATATACAATGGAATATTATCCATAAAAAAATGCAATATTGTTAACTGCAATAACATAGTTGGACCGAGATAGAGGGTGTTGTGCTGAATGGAATAGTCAGACAAAGAAAGACAAATCCATTGACTTCACCTACATGTGGAATCTAAAAAACAAAACAGAAAAAAAAACTTATAATATAGGGAACATTCTGATGACTGCCAGATGGGAGTGGATTGAGGAGTGGGTAAAAAGGTGGAAGGGATTAAGAAGTACAAATTAGTAGTTAAAATAGTCATGGGGATACAAAATATAGCATAAGGAATATAGTCAATAATATTGTAATACTATGTGTGGTGTCAGATGGGTACTACATGTATCAGGGTGATCACCTTATACGTTATATAAATGTCTAATCACTATGTTTTATATCTGAAACTAATATACTATTGTATGCCAATTGTAATTAAAGAATAAAAAATTATTTTTAAAAATAAGAATGCTATTAGCAACATGCTATGGACAGAAATAAATGAAGAAATTGGATGACTCAAAATTACATTTATTATGCAATAGATTATAAATTAAAGGTAATATTGCAATTATAGAAAAGGCTGATTTTTTGTAGTATTCTTATATATTTATATTATTGTTAAAGAAAAATTTTTAATATTAAGAAAAAAATGAAAAAAATTCTTTAAATAAAGAAAATCCTGAATTCCTACAGTTTTCCCCTTCCTTCCTCCTCTTAAAAAAGAAAGATTCTTACTTTTTAGAAAAGAAGCTAAGTGATTCATATACTAAAAGGAAAGAGGAGGGAAGGGAAGGAAAAGGAGAGAGAGCGAGAGCAGTGGGTTTGGTATATGAGATGGTCCAGGGAGCTTTCAGAGGCGGGAGGACAGGAGAAAGAAGGAGACGAGCAAGTTACATCCATGTGGCTTATGAACTGGGTCCTCTCAGAGAGACCCTGGAAAAGAATTATTTTTTTTAAAGTGTGTGTGTGTGTGTGTGTGTGTGTGTGTGTGTGCGTGTGTGTAATTTAGTGGTATTTCTGCAGAACTATGTTGCTTTAGATGTGGTTTCATGCTAAATTGTCATATGCCTCTACTTTCAAAAAATATGGAAGTGTTTTGAACTCCTTGATATCCTGAATATTGAAAAATATCAGTTGAAGTCCTGGTGCCCAGGGCTGTTCTCTTGAGTCTTTGATTCCTGGTTTCTTCCTTTTCCTTCTCCAAATAAGATTAAAAGTGGAAGAGAATGTGGCTACTTGAGGACAGGGAAGATTTCTAATCCACAGTGGTGAGCCCAAAATAGAGGCATAATAAATATTTATTGAATTGAAGTAAGAATTCGAAGCTAAAAGTTTCATGTCATGAGATGCTCACAAGATTATGGCATGCGATAAAAGAAGGATGTCAAACTATTTATATCATATAACCTCAATTTTCCAAAAGGAATATATGTATATACCCACATATACATATAAAAATAAAATAACTAAAATATTAACAGTGGAGTTCTGAATGGTTGTTTGGGGTTTGGGGTTTTTTGGTTTTTTTTTTTTTTAATGTATATATTACTCGGATTTCCTATAGTAAACATAGTTGCCACCAAGTAAACACTTTTTTTAAAAAAAGTCAGGAAAATTAAGATCTGATGCATTTGGATGATAGGATAGGTCTCTTCAGGAGAGAAGAATAGTCTAAACATAGACCTGAGATCCTGAGAAAGTCTCAATCAGAGAAAAAAAGTTGAACAAACCACTGTTCATAGTCAGTTGGCACAGAATGTTCTATCATTGCCAGAAGATGGCCACGGTGACTATGGAAAGTGGTTTATTTCCTTCAGTTAGGAAAACATACTTGTTGTTAATCACATAGACCTATAAACTTCTCCAAACCTGAAGAAATAGTCCTCTTCAGAACAACCATAGCGTTTGGGAGGGTACTTTTCTTGCCATGTATCACTGTCAACTTTGCATTGCTTCAATTCATAGGAAAAACAAGAAGATTGAATTTGAAATCAAAAGATATAAATTCGAGACCTGACTATACAAAATACTAGCTCGGGGACATTGAGCAAGTCATTTTTCCTTTTCAAATCTCACTTTACTAGCCACTTAAGGAATGTCGTACAATAATAACAAAAGGAAAAGAAAGAAAAAAAATCAAAACCATGAAAAGGCAGGAAGAACAAATAAACTCCTTCTAAGGGCTGATAGTGTTTCCGTGTCTGAACATCAGTTTAACTCTACAGTTCTTGCCATCTGTTTCTGTTGCTGTTCAGCATCTAACCATCCTTTCTATGAGTCTGCTAATCTTCTTTTGTAGACTGCCTAATTAACCTTAAGAGTAGCTGTCCCTCCCAAACTGAAACTTGGCCAATCAAAAAATTCCCTCAGGACTTGAATCTTGAGTAAGTGACCCACCTTCACGGAGGCAGTTGGACTTCTCACGCTCCTTGACCTAGCAGATTGAGAAACAGTTTCTGCAGCCTCACTTCCCAGAGCACCTTCGGTTCCTACCTGTTCTCCAAAGCTGGTCTTTAAGCATTCTGTTTTGAGAGCTCCACTCTGATTGTACAATGTAATGGCAAGCAAAATAAAATCTGAAAAGAATAGATGACTGTCCAATGCCCTTGAGCAAGTCAGTGGTATAGTCAGGTCCTGAATGTATATTTTTTGGTTTAAATATCCTTTCAACGAATTCTTCTTTTTTTTTTTTTTTTTTTTTGCCTAAGACAGCTAGGGTTGACTTCTGTGATTTGCCACCTAAAATCCTAGCTCATTCACAGGGTAGAAATAGAAACATGGTAAGTTATAAAATTCTCATATCTAAAAAGAGAATATAGAATGTCTCCTTACAGGGACTAAATTCAAAAAGTATTTCTCACGAGAGACCACATATGGAGGGAGGCAGGGGTGGGGGGTGGGGGTGACATTAAGTAATATAAAAGATTATGTCCTTGCAATGGCCAGATACTCTTTGAGAGCCAAGAACTTGGTGTTTTATATTTTGTTTGCCTACAGCACCTTGATTATAATAATACCCAGTATATTTTGCTGAACAAAAGAATAAATGAATGAAGTCACTTTCTAGAAACTTTTCTCAGCTAGCATTCTCCATCGCTCTTTACCACCTTTGTCTAGAAGAGACACGTGGCTTTCATAAAAATGTTAAGAAACTCTTCTTCCTCAATTCTCACATACACCTCCAGGCATTAGGAGGCCATATATAATTACCCACAAGGTGGGTACCTTCCACATCTCCTCATTCTTCATTCTGTCTCTGCCAGCAAAAAGACAACCTGCCTGTCAAAAATTATTCTTTGGGTTTCTGTCTATTCCAAAGCTAAATGTGGAAGTCGACTTGAGCTAGCAGGAACAGAACTACAGAGGTCATCTTGGAGACACAGAACAAGGAGACCCAGTGAGCTGGGCCCTTTCCCTCAGCCCAGGAGCCCTTCCCCTACATCTCTGACTGGTTTAACACATTATTTTAAATGCCACCCAAACAAATTGACACGATTAGAATGACTATCCAGACCTACGGCACAGAGGACCGAAAACTGCTGCTCAGTGTAGGCCTGTCAGTTCGACCTGCAAGAGATACACACCCGAGTCACCATTCTACTAATACCTTGACTTCTTCCAGCCCTGTTGCTTAAGGACGTTTTCTCCTTTTATATTGAGTCATGTTGTTAATAAAATACCCATTTTCTTAAACTTATCATTTAAACTGTAGGGATTGTGAATCTCAAAAAATTGGACCAATAATACAATAATATTTTCCAGAGGAGTATTTTTACTCAGGAGACTTGGGTAGTGACCGTGAATAGTAGCTTCTATTCACCCTAGATAAGCCACTGCCTGAAGTCCCTGGTAGGCATTAGATTCCTGATATGTTATGCTTCCTCAGATCCAGGAAACACTAGAGTGTGGAAACAGCAGTCTGGAAGACAAAAGTATTGCCATCCTCTCCCCTCCTGCCCTCAGTTTCCTATGCTATCCACGTGCAAGCAGGAGAACAACTCGCTCAAACACAAATCCAGAGTAAGAAACATGGTGTCCTAACAGGGCCACAGCCTGCCACACCACAGGCCTGTCTGCATTGAGGAATGCCAAGAAGCAACTTCTACTATGGCCTGAGGCCAGTCCCCAAAATAGAGTCAAACTGTTTCCATCACCCCTGATATAAAGCACCCCATCATTTGCTATGAAAGCAATGGAAGCAATTCAACTTGGTAAGACTTGCATTTCACCATCTCCCTATTATCAAGTAATGTAAAAATATGTTCCAAGTATCAGGAGCCCAGGGCCATCTCAGCTCATTAGCATTTCCATGGATGGTTGGACAGGTTCCTTCCTTCTTCTCCACAGCAAGGATGGAATGTCATTGCCTGAGCCTTGCTTATCAAGTCAAGGCAGTTCCCCAGGAAACGGGCAGCTAATGCAAAAAGGGAGGCGACAAATCATAGCTAGGCCATCAGTAGCCTTCAGTGGGGCTTCCAGGACTTGCCCTTTGCTTTTCCTATTAAGCACTTATTTAAACTGAAATTTACACGTTTGGTTTCAGTCTAAGGACTAGCATTTTAAAAGAGCCTGAGCCCAGCCTATTTTAAGCATATAATAATGAAAACTTGAACTACTTTTTGTCCGCACCTCTCAATTTCCCAGGAAGGGAAAAAACATACACTTGCTTTGTGGCCTGAGGATGCAAACTTACATACTCAGTTCCTAAAGCTATTACTTTTTCACATATTTCTAGGCATCTTTCTCAAGTCATATTTTTCAGGAAGCAAAGCTTAAACAAGTAGGGAAAGAAAAAAAAAACTTGCCTGAATGGCAATTTTATAAATGTTGAGTTACATGAGCTCTCAGATATCTGGGAAGCTGACTAAACATGGACCAATGTTCAACAATCATGTTGTGGTTTTCCTGTTCAAGCCAAAAGATGACAGATGTCTCCGGGCAGCATTTATGCTTGTAAAGGAAACACAATAAAAAGGCAAAATGGCATTTTAAGTGCAGTGCTTGACAGGGTTGGGGGAGATGAGTGGGAGTGGAGGGTGGGAAGGAGGAAACAGAATTATACACCTGAACACAGAGTCAGGAAGCGCTTGTCATCATGTCCGCTTTGCCGCTCGCCCACACGCATGGCCATAACAACCATGCAGTGAGCCGGAACAGAAGACAAACCAAAAAGTGGTTTCCAAAAAGGATTTTGGCCTGAAATACTTCACATGTGAATCTACTTCTTTAAGAGCTTTATCAAGATGCTGCCATCTTCAAAGAAAGCTGGCATTATTGTCACAATCCTAAAATCAATTCGCAACAGGCGCTCAAAGCTGTCCCTGGGATGAGAAGTGCACGGTTTGCTTGTCCTTCCCTATTGACCAAGTTTTGATTTTCTAAAATACTCTATTGTGAAGGTAGATTTTAAAAAGTGCTCCAGTTACAATTCTTTTTCATTCTGACCTTTTATCTGATATATAAAAGTATATAACATCCTGTTCAAATGGCAAAATGGGGCAGTGTGGCTGGGAGGGCCATGAGGAACTATAGCCTGGAAGTTACAGGGTCGGAAGAGGGCAGCCTCTCTTCTAATACCTCTTTGCTGTTCCCTGCCCTGTGTCCATGACATCCTCAAAGTTACAGGAGACTCATTGCAGCTTTTTCTCAAAACCAACACTATAACACAAAGATTCCAAACCTACTTTGAGAACTGTCTTCTGGAACTAATGCATCTCAGACTGAGTACTTCTAAAAATAAGCATTAAAACAATATAGGTGGTATGAGAGTGGCTCCATAGTGTAGTAGTTAGCACATCTGCTTTACACACAGAAGGTCCTGGGTTCATACCCCAGGTGGAGCCACGGACTGTACCCCCAGTACTTTGGGGTCCTCCGTGTGCACCCGAACGCATGGGATGCCCCACCTTCAGAGGTTAAGCTCTTAAGGGGAGACAGCAACATCCATAGGTCAGGGGTGGAAGTGGGAAGTGGGAAGTAAAGAGGGGGAAAAAGAACAATATAGGTGGCACATTCATATTTATGAATTCACATGATTCTCACACCATCACTAGAAGTGGGTATCATTATACCCAATCAAAAAATCATGAAGCTGAAACTCGAAGAGGTGAACTTTTTAACTAAAGTCACACAATCAATATATGGCAAGGCTGGACTTGAATCCAAGCCTTCTGGTACTTTCTACCAGATCATAATTTTCTCTCAAATTTGTAATAGAATACTCAAATCTATCCTATTAAAGTGCAGTCATTATCTAAGGATGCAAACTCAAAAGCCACCAGAGTCCAAGCCCTGCTGAGCCCTGGAGAATGGCAGAGCATGCGTCCCATCAAAAGAGGCAGCTGCTACATAGTTCCAGCTCAAAGTTGCTCTAAGGCTTGTCACCAGGAATTCATTTTTCAGAGAAGCTAGCAATCTGAGAGTGGTATGTGTGTGTACCACTGGGCAGATCTAACAAACATGTCTTTAGAATAATTCTGGTCCCTGGGCCACCAATTTGAGAGGATGTCAGGTATAGTGCAGGTCAACTGCTTTCCTTGCCGGAGCCAATTATTTCTCTAATTGAGAACCACACCTCCACATTCAAGATCCTTCAGATTCGCTTCCCTGCCTGAGGTGGTCTGGCTCCTGGATCTTCTCATCCTGGAGCTCACTGCTCAGTCCACCCTCTTCCAGGGAATCCCCTCTAGTGCAAAGAGTCCTGTGATCAGGAGACCTAGGCTCACTGTTTCCCTGTGACCCAGCTGAGCCTCAGTTTCCTCAGCCAGAAGACCTATGATTTAAACATTAAATGGGCAATATGCTTTGTAAACTTTATATTGTCATGCACATGGAAGGTGGTGACCACGACTGAATTCCATCCATATCAGGATTCAGGTGTGACCCACAAGAGACTATCCCCCACCACCGCGCTCTCCTAAACTTTAATATTCAAAATCTATGCCATTCACTAGACATTTATCTACGACCTATCTTGTGCCGCCTGGTATTGGTATTAACTCTCCTGTTTTCAACTCTTCAACACAAAAGATTTTTATTTCCCAGTCAGACTGTAAGCTCTGGAAAGCACAGGTTATCCACTATACTTCCTGTGAGCCACATCAGTGCCTGCCCACTGTGATAATCAACAGAAATGTGCCAACTAAATTAAGTAGGTAGTCTGTAGATTCATAGATGGTCTACATTCACTTTTTACTACTTTCCAGTCTCAGAGAGGGAACTAGAATGAGGGGTGATTTATAGGGAAACTGAGACATGCTTGCTGTGGAGAAACTCAAGAAAGAAAAGTTCTCATGCTACAGAGGCCTCTGACTGATACTGAAAAGTGACCTCAGGGGACTTAGCCAAAGGTGATGGAGACATAGAGATGAAATGGGATTTGTGGATTCAAATAAGGACAGGAAAGAATAGTTTGTATTTCTTCTCAGTCTTGTGCTTTCCTCCCACGATTTTCTCACATAAGGCAAGGGAACAAAAAAAAAAAACCATACCAAACCCTATCTAAAAACACAAACAAACAAAAAAATGAAACAGGGAATTCCAGCAAGAGGCAAGCTCAGGACGAAGGGAGGAGGGAAGAGAACATGGCAACAGAGCTGAGACCCTGATCCTCTCTCTAATATTCCCTACTTGCTACCCTGACCTTTCTTGGTGTATGAGGGGCTGACAATCCTGTTAACCTCATTCCCAGTACCCCCAGTCTTCTAACGTACAGAGGAGAAAGCCCTGATGTGTTGATATGATGCCCAGTGTGATGTGGGAAAGAGAAATCAGTCACATACACACACACCCAGTTACTATGACACCCTTGGACTAGAGCCAGTTAGAAGCATCTTCACAGGAGTGCAATGACTATAACTTCAGATTATTTGTTAGACAGAATTGGCTCCGCTTCCTGTTTTGTGATTTGAATAATTAGCAGGCTCATTATGTTCTTCCTTGTTGGCTGGAGTCTTGGGCTTTCCCAACTAAATTTTTTACTGACACTATTAAAAAATATATGTGAAGAAGCTAGTCTTTTAGTAGCATGACCATTTTTTCCCAACATCAGGTTTGAAAATTGTTGAGTCGAACATTTACTGCATCCGTGCACCTTTTCCCCCATCTTTCCCTTCCGCAACATCTCAGATCCTCATACCCCTATCCTCTCAGTCTTACCTCTCTTCATGAATCTATAATAGAAGATTTTGGTCCAGGAATCTACAATGGAAAATTTGATACAGTGCTTATCTGTGGTCTAATACTGATAAGAAAACATTATTGTAAGTCTCTCCTTTTCCATCTTCAATAAATAACTATAGATAAAAAGAAATACAATCCCGAGAGAGTAAATGGCTTATTCAAGATTGCATTAGCTTAGGACTAAACCCATGTCTCCCAAATTCTAAGTGATTGCTCTTCCCCCTACACCACACTGAACTCTTAGAAGGTGCCCTCAGATCCACTTTTAAGCCAGGTCTGCTCAGGGCAAACAATCCCAACTGCAGTTCTAAAGAAAAAGTGAACAGGGGGCTCCTAAAACTCAGAGGCCTTTCTGCCCTTGCTTATGCTGACTGCTGGCTGTGAGAGTGTCTGTCCTGTTATCCTCCATTCCCTGCTAGCTGTCAACCCCTTATAGTGGGTTTACAGTGGCACACCCCAAAAAGACAGTAAGAGCTGGTTCTAGCTTCATAAAGAGCAACTGAATTTCAAAAGGAGATTCATTCCCCATGAAGAAAAGCAGAACCTCATGAACTTGGTCATGGATCCTCCTTCCTCAGCCTCTGCACAACCCCTCACTTCTCCCTTCTCAGCTACCTTCTGGTCTTTCAACTTTTTCTTTCTTTTAAGTATATTTCTCTAATATTTTTATTTTATTATTTTGGCAATTTTAATTCTGATCTTTTTGTTTCAGCATTTTGCTTTTCTGATTCATGGAGCATAGAGCATATGTTTTTTGCCTTAGATTTTATGTTCTTTGCTTTTTATGTTTTTAACCTTTTACCTCATTGGTTTGTGACCTGTCATTTATTTTAAATCTTATCCATTTTATCTTGTTATTTTTAAAAAGCTTAACTTTTTACCTTTATTGGACTTCTGAGTTTAGTTTTAATTTCTCTTTAGTTTTTTTTTCTCTTACATATACTCTATTTTTTTAATAGCTTCTTAAGTTTCTACTCTATCTTTATGTAAAAGTTTTCATTGGTTTTTAATATTAGTCATCAAGAAGTGTAATAGAGAACTTACCCCATAAATAGATTTTGAAGGCCTTTTACCCTTTGGCTTCCTATCACCACCCTGACTTTTCTTTAAAATTATCCTAATTTTAAGTATGACTTTATTTTTATTATTATTATTATTATTTTATTTTTTTGGCAAGGCAACCCTTGGTTGAACTCACAGATTGCAAGGACCTTGTCAGCTTACAATCCCTTATTTTTTTTATATTTTACATCTACAGCACCTGGTCTTCCTAGGTGGTCTCCCATCCAAGTACTAACCAGGCCCAACCCTGCTTAGCTTCAGAGATCAGACAGGATCGGGCTTGTTCAGGATGACTTTTAAAACACAACTCTCATGAAAGGAGTTACAAATATGGAAAGGGAAGCCTGGAATAAATCTCATGACACTGGATTACAATTAAATACATTAGTATGAACTCATGGCACATGCACATGCACACACACACATTTATTTACATACATGCACACATATATGAAATACATAATATAGATATACATATTCACAATCACACGTATACATTTATTTCATAGCTCTGTCTACTGACAAAGCAATTAGACCCCAGTAGCAATGTGTACATCTGCTGCCCAAGGCTGTTTCTGAATATCGTTCTCCACTAAAAGGAACCAGGACTCCTTGAAGAAATGACTGCTTCTAGGGCTGAGAACAGGAAAGTACAAGATAAAATATCTTGAACCTGACATATCTTGTGTCCAAAAGAAAGCTCAAAAAATGATGCAGACATGTGAAAAGAACACTGGACCCAGTTTGAAGGAGTTCCCACTTGCCAAATATGGGACATTTGATCATCAAAATAAATAATGATAGTAATAGATTATAACTCATTGGATAAAAGAAGAATCCTTGAATACACATAGGAATAAGACATAACAATAATACAAATACAAACATACACACATTCATGATGGAAAGCTCTTCCTTACAGTAGAATGCCAACTAATACTTGTAGAAAGAATGACAGAGTTAGAAAATACCATTCAGGCAAAAAACAGTAACAAATGCTAAAACTAGTGGGTAAAATGTTGATGAGAACAGGATATATACATATCCTCAAATTTCTAATAAAAATAAAAATAGCTTTTTCGTGGAAAAATCTGGAGGACACCAACTTAAACCATTTGTTTTATCCCCCAATGCTCTGAAAAGAATACAGTATCACTCCTATAACATTTCTACTTAAAATACATAATCTGAATCTAATCATGAGGGAACAACATCAACTAAAGTGAAATGGAAGGACTGCCTACAAAATAACTGGCTGTACTCTTCCAAATATGCCAAGGTGAGACAAAGGAAGGCTAAGGAACTGTTCCAGAATAAGAGATTTAAGACATGATAGCTAAATGTAATGTGTGACCCTGCCTTGGATCCTGAGCAGGGGAAAATAGCTAGAAGAAACACTGTTGGGACAACTGAGAAATTTTAACATGGTCTCTGTATTACATAGTAATTATTCATAAATGTTAAATATTCTGATTTTTATCATTATGCTGTGATTATGTGAAAGAATGAGTTGGTTTTTTAAAAGTACACACTGAAGAATTTGGGAATAAAAATCTACAATATCTCACTAACCAAATCTGGGATTATGGGGAATCAAAATAAAAATAATGATAGTAATGAATTATAATTCTCTTAATAGAAAGAGGAATCCATGAGCCCATATATATAAATACACAAAAGGAAACAGAAAGGTCTTTTTACAGTAAAATTACACTCAAATGGTTCAAAAAGAGTATGCGTGATAGCACACATGCAAAAATGACAAAGCAGGTGGAGAAAATGATTAATAACTGGTGAGTCTCAGTAAAGGAGAGTTTTAATAAATTGTATCAACAGGAAGTACTCAAATGAAAAAGGAAGGTAAAGTGATGGTGGGGAGAAGCTAAGTGGCATTGAATCTTCATGTCACTTCACTCTTGTGGGAGGAAGACAGGGAAGGGTTCCCTTTTGGGCTCCACACTCCAGCCATCCTTGAATATATTTCTTTCTGAGTTATTCCATGTTATTCACCCCCTCAGCAAGATGAAAGGAGAAAAAGTCACAATCCTGTTGTAGAGTTTCCTGCCTCCTTTACGGAAAGTTATTGCTGGCCAGAATAGGGACAATTTCAACTGTTTTAAATACATCATCAACCATGCCTTTTCTAGTTAGATGTATTAGACCATTCAAGTCCATACAGGAAATCAGGAAAGTCTGTTTCAATCAAAATTATACGCCAACATAATACCTGGATATACCTCTCAGTGTAACAAGAAAATAGTAGCTGAGGCAGGCTGTTCTGAGATCCTCTGTCTGGCTTTCTTTAAGGAGAAATAGATTATATTATAAGAATGGATGGGTCCTGAAGGATAAGTCAGTCAAACCTTCAAACCTGGCTTTAGTGACAATATAGCTTTCTCCCCATATCTTTTATTAGATCCTCTTGTAAGATTCCAGTGAAGATCATTGAACCATCTCTCATACCTAGTTTCAGAGGGCGATTTCCCCTTGATTCTTTCTTAGCTAAAGAATAAGACCTTGGGCCACCTGAACCCACAGCTGTCAGACACCAAGCTCTCTGGAGAAACTCTTGAATCCTCGTACAAGTGACTCACTGCCAAGCCCTACCCTTGTGCCCATGACCTGACCCAAAAAAAAATCCAAAGCGTTGCCTAATACCAGAAATCGGTTGGTACTCCACCTTGGACTGGATGAGCTTGCCTTGCTACATGTGAGGAAAGCCACATAACCTGAAGAAACAACTGGGTGATATGCTTTAAGTCTTCAATTGCTTTTCTTTGTGGTTTGGTAGGATTCCTGTTGTTTTCTCCTTGATGAGTAAAATCTTCTATAAATGTAGTAGGGTGGCAACAGTGAAGAATTGATTGGCTTTTTAAATTGGGTTTACTATCTGCTTGTAAGAAACCTCAATTCTAAGACATTAATCTCTCCATATTCATGGTTTAAAGTTGGAAATCTGTTAGAGGAGAAAAAAAGGAACAAGATAGAGAGTGTCTCAAAATATTGCTCCATGCATAATACTTTTTAATTACAAAGGGGAAAATAGTATCTTTACTACAGAGATATCTGGAGAACACCTTAAACCATGTGTCTCCTGACATGATGCACTGAGAAGAATACAATAAAACTTTTGTAGTGTTCAGAGGTAAAGATGAGTAAGATCCTTCTTTCTCCTACATCTGGGCTTATCTTGAGCTTCATCGTTCATATGGCCAGAACCTCTTCTTCCCAGTCCTCATTATTTCCTTTGGAAGCTAGAAATGATTTGTCTTAACACTTTTCCTACACTCACCCTGCTTCCCTCCAAAGTTTACATTGCTAGCTCCCCACATGACCTTTTTGTGATGTTATTTAAATCTCACATTATTCTGTGTCTTTTATGGCAGAGTTGCTTATCTCTAAGACCCTGGACACAAGGATTTACAGTGAGCACAATGAGACTCTGCCTGGAATCACTTAGGAATAAATGAGTTAATTTCCTGTGGGGTGAGGGTATTCCTTTAGAGATTCACAAAATTCATTAGGAATAGAATCTGCTGGGACTAAGTGGTAGCTAATGGGAAAAAATTAAAGAAAAATTTTACTATATATCTGCCCTAATGATTAGAATCAAATATTACATTAGAGCTAAATAGGTCTTGTCTACTTATTATTATCCTTGGAGTTAACATTTAAGACCAGGTAGGAAGAGCCTATTTGCCCTAAGTTTTAAATCTAAGTATATCTATCCATCCTAGAGTCAGTCTGCTCTCATATTTTTCAGGGCTGGTTAGGAAGTCTGGGGTTGAAGAACAAGTTAAAGAACTTTCAGCTTCCACTGATGGTCTGTTGCCATCCTATGACCTTTTCAGGACTTTGCTTCGATGCCTGGAGGACAAAATTTCTTTGCTCCCTCATTTCAACTGGTTGCTAATAACTTAAACTCTTAAACTTGCCTCATCCACACATTTAATAACTTAAACATTCTCATCCAGACATGGGACTTTCCCTTTTCGCACCCATTAATTTATAAACCAAAGAGAGTCAGGGATTGCTAGACAGGAAAATCAAAACAAATGGAAACAAAATTGTAAAACTTACATCATAATAATTAGGAGAATTAGCTGGGAGTTTCCAAAACTTATAGCTTATAAAGCTCTTCTCTCATTAAAAATACTTTATAATTAATCTATATGATAAGATCTAAATTTGACCATTAGAAATGGAAATGAGAGCAGATTCTGGGACACTGTTATCACAGCTATGAATTTGATGAACGAGCCCAGGTCTTGATAACTGTGGGAAGCTCTCATTTTCCCAGCTCTGTAAATTAAAGTAATTTTGTAGATTTCAGGCTGCTTTCTTGCTGAGTCTAGGTAGTGCTCCCTTGTATTGAAAAAATAATTCACAAAAATAAACCTAACCAAATAAAGTACCTGAGAAGACTTCTCGCCCCCAGAACTATTAAAGAAATGCTTAGCAGGTCTCTGTTTGTAAATATCTTTATTAGCTCTACAACTACACTATCACCTAGCTAAAACCATTGTGACCTTCATCACAGTTTTTAATAGGCAACTTCCTCATTTCCAATTGTAGGATCAGAGTATTAGCTAAGGTAGCCCCAAGAGCAATCACCCGAAGGTGGTGGTATCCTCCAGGTACACATGTTCCAAGATCAAGGAAGAGGCCATTTTCCTGGGCATCATTGATGAGACCATGGAAAGACATATGGGCCACTAGAAGGTTCCCACTTTGCAGCTGAACTCCTCCAACCCTAATTGCCAAGAAACTGAAGAGAAGCAAGAAATACCTCCGGGTTTTTCACTGCTCTCCAGCAACCGCTCCCACCCAATCACAACTATGTAAGCTTCCTATAAGATAGCTGCAGCTAAATGTTGCTTCTACAGTATCAAAAGCTAATGTTAGAGATTTTTCATGCTGAAAGAACCCAGTTTAGGAAAGTAACAGGTTTTAACCACAGGAAAGGACTCAAAAAAGAGTAGTATGCCTTTTTTCGTCTCGATAAATTGCAAGTTTAGGCCCACCAAGCCAATATTTTATGCAGGAGGAGGTAGCCTTTAAACAGTTATTCCATTACTGATCATTGACAAACTCTGTACAAGCATACAGATCTGTATAAAATATGTAGAGTTACTTGAAGTATCTAGAGTTACACAAGATTGTAAGTACTCTTTTTAGATTCTTTTTTATATTTCATAGATGGGACTAGATTATGGGTGGCGATTACAAAATTAATATGCTATTGATCCTCATTACTGATGTTTAATG
The DNA here is from genome assembly GCA_003508835.1 of Eonycteris spelaea. Lineage (NCBI taxonomy): Eukaryota > Metazoa > Chordata > Mammalia > Chiroptera > Pteropodidae > Eonycteris > Eonycteris spelaea. Next base: position 1,385,397 of record PUFA01000122.1, read on the forward strand.
AGAACCTGATCCTTAACCCACTGCCAGAATTAGGATCTATAATTAATCATGTGGAAACGGCATGAAAGATTGCACCATTGTTTTCACTTTGCATATTCTTAACATTCTTGTCTGGATGTACCTTGCCATAGTACGGACAAAGGAAAACACTTTCACATACAGATCCTTTTATTTTAACATTTGGAATATTCTGTCCTGCTATAAGATTCCTGCCACAAAGAAGATTTACATACAGGGTGGGCATCTCAGTAACATTCAGTCTCAGGAGCCAATCTACTTGTGTTTGAACCCCAGTTCTGCCACTTACTAGTTGCCTGACTCACCTGTAAAATGGGGAAGATAACAGTATCTGCCTCATGTTATTGTTCTGAGGGTTAAATAAGTTAGTATATGTAAAGTGCTTAGTACAGTATAGCCATAGTCAAATCAATGTAAGCATTGGTTGTAAATGTTATTTGACTGGAAAGCAGCGTAGTCAATTATCCAGTACAGTAAGTTAGGCATCTATAACTAGACATTTGTTTTAAATAACTAATTTATGGCCACAGTGATAGTTTGCAATATCTCATTTTGATTTTTTCCTGAGCTAAAATTAGTGCATCCATTGGGACACTGACCACCCTGCTGACTGCGCACTGCTGCATAACCAAAACTCCTCAAGAAGAGAGACTTAGCCATGTTCTCAGGTACTTCTTGGCCCACGTGGAAGAAACGCGGTCTTCTAGCGATAGTCCTCTATGTAAAAATACGTATTATATATATAGCTGTATTTCAGGTACTGCTCATAGAATATCGCCTCATATTCCCTGCTCTCAAAATTTATCAAAAACTCAACTAGAAAAGCATTACTTATGAAAGTTTGCCTGAAGGATACACATCCCTCAAAATGATTAAAAAATAGCAATAATAATAATAATTCTACAAGGAGTTTGTTCAAGTCATTGTTCTTTTCATTAAACATTATCCTCTCAAAAAGGATTCAAGGAGAAATTTTCTTTCTGGTCTCACTATCAGAAATGATAAAAAAACATTAATGTTTATTGAGTGCTACCAAGAACCCATCACTTTCAAAGTGCTTTATGTGTATTAATCCATTTAATCTGTGAAATGCTTCTGTGAGTAGATACCATAATTATCTTTTACAGATGAGAATACTGAAGCACCAAAAGATAAAGTAATTTGTCCAAATTTACACAGCTAGCAAGTAGTAGAGCTAAGAATGTAACTCAGGTAGTCCAGATCTAAGGAAAGTATCCAAACTACCACCCTATCTACTTCTTAAAAATTTGTTCTGCCTCTGAATGGTTAGCCTAATTTTGCCTCACTGATTTTTATGACTCGTAAAATTGATTTGAATTCATTACTAGGAAGCTCAGAGTCAAATTCTTAGCCATGTAAGAGATCTTTTGGCATAAATTTTCATCACGACCTAACTTTTATCTTTTATTTCTTATTTTTCCTTTGTCTATTATCCTTACCCACTTACAAAAATAATGCTTGCCTGATATCAAAACCTGTCAAGAACAGTAAGGAAACCATTATAAGCCAATCTTACTCATGATCATAGATGCAAAAATATTAAAAACATTAGAAAACTGATTAAAGCAATGTACAAAAAATAACACATGGTAATCAGATTGGAATTATCTCAAGAATGTAAGGATGATTTATCATTAGAAATATGTGAATAATGTAATATATCATATTAACAAATTAAATGAGAATTATATAATCATCTGAACCCATGCAAGGAAAAAGTATATAATAAAATATAACATCCATTCATAATAAAGAATAATCTTAAACTTGGACTAAAAGGGAACAAAACTCCCTTCCCCTGTATTAATAAAGTATTTTTAAAGCTAAATCTACAGCAAACAATATATTAATAATGAAATGTCGAAAACTTTCCTTTAAGATCAAGAACAAGACAAGGGTTACTATTATCTCCTGTCCTATTCAACACTGTACTGTGCCTGGTCAACAGAGAAAGGCATAACAAGAAGAAATAAAACAATCATTATTTAGTGATAATATGACTGTGTATGTAGAAAATAACTCTACAAATAAATTACTAAGTTAATAAGAGTATGCAAAAATCAATTGCATTCCATGTATCAACAAAAATAAAATTAAAAATTTTAAGATATACCATTCTCAATAGCACTTAAAAAGTATCTTAATGGAGAAAATTATAAAGCTTATAAAAGATATTTTTAAAAATCTATATAAAAGTAGACATGCCATGTTTATGGATTACAAAGCACAATAAGTTAATGATGTCAGTTTTTTCCAAATTGAGGTCATCTTGATCAAAATCCCAACCTTTTGTTTGTTTGTGGAACTTCACAAGCTTATTATAAAATTTATATGGAAATACAAAGTTCCAAAAAGACACAAAATCCTATTGATGAAGGACGTGATTAGGTAACTATTTCTACCAGATAGTAATACTTTCTATAAACTGTAAACATTGGTGCAGTGTAGTATTTGTATAAGAATAGACAAATAGATTGATGGGATGAAGTAATGACTTCCAAAAGTGGTCACATACACATTTGGATATTTGATGTCTAACATAGTTGGTCCTGTAAGTCAAGGAAATCAGTCAAGGAAAAAATAAACTTTTCAGTAAATGGTGCTGGGCAATTATTCATGTGGAAAATATAAAATGAGACTCCTACCACACACAAATATCAACTCTGGGATTAAAGTCCCAAAATAAAACAGTAAAATACAAAACTTTTAGATGAAAATATAGGAAAATAACTTAATTGCACATGGATAGAAAAGGAGTTTGTAAAGACCAAAAATATAAACCATAAGTAAAAGCTGAATAGTTTGACTGCTTAAATTAAGAAATTCTGTTTATAAAAGATCCCATAATAAAGGAGAAAAGACAAATCATAAAACTGTAGAAAACATTGGCAATTCATAAATCTACAAAGGGATCATAACCAGAATATATAAATAACTCATATGAATCAAATTTTTAAAAGGCAGACAACTCAGAAAAGAGCTTTGAATGAGCACTTTCACAAAAGAGGAGATTTGAATGACTCATAAACATATGAAAGGATGTTCAATTTCATTGGCAATCAAGAAAATACAAATTAATCTATAATGAGTTATAATTTTATAACCACAAGATAAACAAAAACGTAAAAGTCTTTAAATTTAAAATTTAAAATAACATGCATTGGTGAGGACATGGAGCAAAAGGACTTCACCCACTGGAGAGAGCTAAATTGGGGCAGTCATGTTGGAAAATAGCTTAACATTACCTAGTATGAAAGGTGGTTAAGTCAAACAAAATCGTTATGTATAAGCACAGAACTGACTTTGTTAGGGAAACTGAAAGCAGAGGGTCAGCAAAACATACATGTGGTTCACTGTTAGCTCAGTCTCCCACAAAGGGATGTGAAGGGCCAGCGTAGTGCTGGATATACCAGGGGGCTCTACTTCAGAGGTAGGACCCCATGAGAATGGCCTTGCTAATAGGTAAAAGAATGTGTATGTTCAGTTGGAGGCAGGGGACATTGATCAGTGTCAAACAATCTGAATTTAGATGCCAGTTGCTCACAAAATTATCTGGCAACAGCACTAGCATTCCATGACCTTGGGGAAACTGGGAGGGGCACAGCCCCTTCTAAGGAAAAAGGGCAACTCTAGATCCCAGCTCTCTTGGCGCTAAGCAAATTGAACTCTCAGAGACATTTAGCAAACAACTCCACTTGTTTCTCCACACCTAGTAAAGTTGACCACATGCTTTACAGCCCAGCAATTTCACTCCTAAATGTATACCCTAGGAAATCTCTTATATGTGTATAATATTTTACATGTATAATAATAGTAAAAGCTGTATTGCTCATAATAGCAAAAACTGGAAACTAACTATCCATCAATAGTAGAGTGGATAAATAAACTGTGGTGTATTCAAATATTGGAATACTATAGAACAGGAAAAAAATCAATGAAATTTAGTTGTATGTATCGATATTTTTAAAATCTCAATAACATATATTTAGAATAAGAAGTCAATCACAGAATTCAAAAAAAGGCCGAAGTTATATGTTATTTAGGGATATATTTATACATGGTAAAATTACAATGAAAAGCAATGGAATGATTACAGAAAATGATCATTTTAGTATTGCCCATGTATAAGAGACTTGGTGGCGTATAGGGTGAGGATGCAGCAGTATGAGGGCCCAAAGTGTGCTTCTAAAACACCATCGGTGCTCTTTATCTTAACCTGAGCAGTGGGTACTCAAGTGTTCGCTGTATTATTATTCTCTTAACTATACATATACATTTTTACACTCTTCTATTAAGATATTTCACAATTCAAAAAGCGGAGCAAAGAAGTTACAAGTACATGAAAAACAAAGATAAATCTTTGAGCAGGCTTTAATTAAAATCTTTGGGATAAATTTCTAGGAATATCATTGCAAAGTCAAAAGGCATGAACACTTTGGAAGGGTCAGTATTTTATACACACTTGGGCAGTACCTCCTTACTTTAAGTTTTATTTTATTATGTATACATTTACGTAAATTTGTTCACTCTTCTGGATCAAGGTGAAGCCTAAATAAACCGTTAATAAGGTGAAGAGGTGGGACTAGATGTGGGGAACAGAGCCCTGTTGCCTGTGTGATATTTTTCCACAGCAGAAAGATGGATTAGATTCCCACACAGGAGATATGCAAACGCAGTGGGGGTGTTATTCCAGGATCCCAGATCTGTAGCTTTTTTCATGAACCAACAAAAGGGACCAGAAACTCTTCTCACCTTCAGCCTGTGAATGCCCTTCTGGGCTTTCCTGACTGTCTGTAGCTGGAGGCCTAGCCAGGCCATCTAATATCACTTTCCTATCCACCTAGAACACGCTGCAGCCTTTTCCTGTGTGTGCACGAGACTCATTTTTGGTTCATCTTGATGGAAGTGCGTTGACTTCAGGACCACTGATAGCTATCAGCAAAAACCTAGCATAAATATCCTAAAGATATTTCTTTTGTGAAAGGCTTTGCAGGGTATGGGAATAAATATCATTCACTGGGCATGGAGAGAAAATAAATATTCTCCAGCTGTGAAGACCACAGGAAAAAAAGAAGCCTTGTAGCTCCTGGGTCCTCAGCCTAGAGCTGTCCCACAGACAGCTTTACAGGCGACCCCAAAGCACTATCTGTAGCAGAGCCCTTCGCAGGCGGAGGAAAATACTTGTTGCTATGCCTGTCTCCCTCTCTCCTCATTTGGCTGTGTCTTGTGCATTTTTTATCCTGAGCACCGACCGGCATGGTGACTGTACGTACTTCTAATGGGCCCTGCTGCTGGAAGAATTTGCCTGAAAGACTAGTGGCACCTACTCATTTTACCCAAAAGAAAATGTGGGTCCATATTGGCAAAGGAATATCCAAAGCCACAGAGAGGGTGATAAGGGCAGAATTGTTAGTCTTCTGAATCCCATTTCTAATTCCTGCCAAGGCATGAAGGTTTCAGTAACAGCTATATTGTGTACCAGTTCTTGGACTCCTCAAGTCTGCATCTCTGCCCTGGCAGAAACAAAATGAGCTAATTAAATGCTTGCCACTGGCTTATTTTGGAAACTTCATGGAGTGTGTGAGAGCCTGAATGAATTTCAGGCCACTATTGATTACTTCAAATGCGAAGGAAATCATCCAAGCATGGGAAGAAAGTGAGGAAGCTAAACCCGCGGCCAAGGGTTATTAATATTGTAATGCTTTTGCTTATTGATGCAGAAAAGCAACTCTTGGCTATGTAAGGGACTAAAGCTTTAAGGTTATAATGGAAGAGAGTAAATAGAACCCTTCAAGATTGAAGAAGAGTCCAAGCAAATACTCTACCTAATTGCTTTGGAATAACCAAGATTGCCCTGCTTACTGTGGGAGAAAGAAAATCAATAGATTGTATTTAGAGGAAACTAAAGGCACAATTGGGTCATTCTCTATGTGGCTAGTGGAGAGTGGTACCTTGGCACAGATCCCCAGAGGGGCTGCAATTAAGTCAAAAGCAGTCCAAACTGCCTAAAACAATCTAACAACTTTTATATATAAAATAGTTCATTGTGAAACTTAAAGGCTTCCAGTGGATCTGTACAACTGCTCGTTGTTAAGAGGTCTTTATAAGGCTTGTGGACCCTTCCTCACCCTTCCCTCCATCACATACTCCAGTAACTCAAGCTAGTGGCAGACTCGATAAGGTTTATGGGTCACAGCATTAGTCTCGGTTACAGAAGTTTCTGGGAACCAAATTAAAGCTCTCCTATTTCTCATGAAGAAAGACAGGCTTTCAATCCAGAGCTTTGCTTGCCCAGCTTTTGAACTTTCCTACCCAAAATTACCTAATACTGTCCCTCACACGGTAAATCACTTCAGAGAACATAGGATACTTTGGAGGGATATATGCTGTCCTTCAATCACTGGCTCAGGTCTGACCCAGACAAAACAGACAGATACACTAGCCTTGAGCTGTGACCACTCTTACCTATCACCTCTCTATATGTACACTTTAATGGTGATATTTAAGAAGTAACTAACTTTTGTGAGAGCCTCAAACTGGGATTCAGGTGGACATTGAAACAAGGCACATTATTTGGTTCAAAGTAAGTTATGGATCCAGCAACCTCCAATATAGTGTCAAACCAAATGATTCTAAAAACACTTTAAAATTAAGTAAAGTGGAGCTCTTTTGCAATATGGACTTTCAGGGCCAGTATTAATTCATTCTGTTAGCAAAAGAAAGTATAATTTGATTTGCAGATTATTCTAAAATCTGCCAAAACATAGCTTATCCTTCCCCTTGGCCCTTCTATTTAGTCAGCTGGTCATGAGACCCAGAAACCTCTGCTCTATAATCTGTTGGATCCTCTCTCTCCTCTTGTTCCTCTGGCTGCTGGCACAGCTCCTCAGGGTTCTACCTCAGGCCTCTGTACACGTTCACACCACGCTTCCACCCTCCTGTCCTTTATAACTTTTATGGCTCTCCGTTACCTAGAGAAAAAGTCCAAACTCTTCAGCAGCATCATGACCCCTCACAAGACCTCTAGCCTAACTCTGAGCCTCGCCTTTTTTGCTCTCCAGGGCTAGAGTCTCTTTTCCCCAAACAATTCTGATACTTCATGCCTCTGCCTTTTTTCTTTAGATTAAGTCATTTAAATCATTCTTTATTCATATTTAAATCTTAAAAGTTATTTCTTTACAGTTTATAAAGTATGTCCATATACATTGCTATTCCTCTATATGTCTGTTTCATAAAAGAAACTGAGACTCAGAGATGTAAAATGACTTGTCTACTATCATTAGCTAATAATTGGAAAAAAAACGAAATAAGGTCACATCTTTTCATTGCAAAGCTAAGTTTTCTCTTGATAAATTATCTGCAATGTTAATATTTGAATTCCACAGAGGAAGGAAGTTTTGTTATGTCATTAATATAGCCAAGGATGTCTGTTTCAAAACAACTATATCTCAACTGACGTGGATCAGTCAAACAAAGAACCATTAGCGGCAGCAGAAAGCTGTCATAAACTAATCTTAGGGCCCACTAAGAGGGGCGAGATGCTTACACGTAGGCATTGACCTCAGCATTTGCTTTACCACACAGGCACAGACTGGTGACCTGTGCACCTCTGCCTCGCATCCCTCACAGCACAGCCAGGTCTACTACATGATATTTGGCCAGATTATAACACTATAATCTGATGAAACACTATACATCAAATTTTATCAGCTTTATCTGGAAATGAGACTCAGTGGGCATGGCAGTTAGGCTTACAACATTGGCCTCTGCCTTCTATTATACAATATTGCCTAAAATAACTCTTCCTTGCTCTTTTACTAGGAAAGATTCTCCTTATTCAACACTTCTTGAAGTTTCTCCCTCATCTCTCTCATCTACATTTCCATTGCTTTCTGGAACGGTATTGATTACATGTTTCTCATCCTGGGTACACCACCAGCTCCTTGTGAGCAGGGCCCTCCTTGCCGGGCTTATTTGTGTGTCCTTTGTGCTTCTCTCCGTGCCCAGCACACAGAAGCTACAGCACATCTCTGCTGAAAGAATCGATTCTTTCCAGAGAAACGGCATTCCTCAAGAGCTGAGATGAGGAGTCTCAGCTCTATCATACACTTTACAAGAGGAGACACTCAGTGAAGTGCAATGTAACACCCACACCCACTTATTTTATAAAAGCATTTATTTTATCACCAGGTCTGATGTATAATGCTGGTACTGCTATGTTGACAATATTACGTCTTTTTGTTGTCACATATTGTTTTCCAAGGGGATGCTTCTTCGCATCTATATCAGAGAAAAGCACTCTTGAGAATAGCTTCTCTAAACTTGAAGACGGGAACCACTTCCATCTCAGAAATTTCAGAAGTATCAAGGAAGATGTCACGTTCGCCAGCAGGTGACATTTGGAAATGTTGGGAGGGACTCATAACTCACCAGGAAACAGGTTAAAGGAGCATGGTTAAAAGAAACAGTAACTGAAAAGTCAGTCCCTAACTTTGCCAAACCTAAGTGTTAGAACACTAATGCTCCTCTCCAGATTCCCTTCAGCGCTCTCTTCATCCACTTTCTGTTTGCTTCTTGTTGATTTCAATTTGAAAACTCAAAATCTGACTCAAGTAAGAAACTCTAGGCTCTTATATTGACAAAAAAAAATATATTATATCTTCGGGATTTCTTTTATAAAGAATACTCATTGCTAAAAAAAAAAAAAGAAGAAAAGAAAAGAAATCTTTCTCAAGTTTCAATCATAGAAAGAATATTGTGCCAGCTGGCAAAAATAAAACATACACAGTCCAGTCCCTGTCATCAGGAGGCACGTAGTAAAACGAGGACACACAGAGCATTCCATTTCTCCTACTCTTTCTTTCCCGATGCCTTCTCACTCTCCTTTGCTCTTTTCACCCTCATCCCTTCCCCATCGGAAAATGAATGTTTTTGTGATGAAATGTCTCACCTCCTTGGAGTGTCTCGGGAGGCTCATTGTCTACCATTAAACACCTAAATCCCTGCTGGTGCTGAATATGGAGCATGCCCTGTGTGAACTGCCCCGTGAGAGGCAGCTCCATCTCATATTGCTGCAGCCTGGAGTGTGGGCTCTTGCGACATTCGGTTTGCAGCTCACATGTGAGTCACCATGGGTGTCCTCTGTCCACAGCATCTGATATGTATGGCAGCTGCTCCTGATCAGAAGTGATGTAGGCCTCTCTCTAGACAGTTCAGCTGCCCTGACCTGGAAAACTTATCTCTGTGGAAGGGCATTTTATTTACACATATAGCCGATATTTTGAGTCAGATCATTACACCTGTCCCATAGCCTATGAATCTCAGGAAACTCCAGCAAGCCAATTCTGAATGGCTCAGAAATAATAGAGAAAAACTTAATTGCATTTGTGTAGGCTGTCGAGGGGTGTTTTTGCTCCAAAGGAGTGGACGATCAAGGGGAGACTAGAGGAAGATTGTTGTTGGATGGTGTCTGTCCCCTTTCAAAGTCACATTCTAACACTTGGCATGTTTTTCTATTTCTTCTCCCTGGCTAGATCTAGTTATTTGGCTTGCATCCCTTCTTGACTTCCATTTACTCCGTGTTCTTTTCTTTGTGTAAATGGTTAACAGAGCATGTACTGTAAATTAGCATTTATAAAAATCAATTATACTGCTTCGTAAGACAGAGCAGAAACTTAGATTGTCTTCAGCAGATCATTTGTATTTATCTGTTAATTATAAACCTTAATTGTCTCTTTTTATCATATTAATTTGCACAAATTGTACAACTTCAGAGTTTAGCAGTTTCAAGCCCTTGGAACACAATTATTCTCTTAACATTCTTTTCAGAAACATGGTATTCATTAATGATTAGGTTGGTAAAAATTAGCAGTTCTGATAATTGGCCTTGGCTTCTCCTTGGCTTTTTTCTTTCCCCACTAAAATCCTGATTCTCACGATCATGCATGCCTGTTAGCCTCTTACTGTGCCCAGCTCTGTTTTAATTGGGCTTCACAGCCCATGAGACTTCTCAGAATATTGGCTCAAAGTGAAACATAGTTCTATGCAGTGAACTTATTCTGAGTACGTTTGATTCTTTCCCCCTCTCCCCAGCAGAACTTGGACTTTTGTCCTCTGGGATTAGTTTACTTGCCCTAACTCTTAATATAAAAAAGGCCTATAAAATTGAAAGCAACAAACGAATAAGACAAACAAACAAAAACTCACAGACATAGACAATAGTTTAGTGTTTCCCAGAGGGAAAGGGGCGAGGGGGAAGGTATAAAAGGGTCAAGGGGATCAAATATATGGTGACAGAAGATTTGACTTTGGGAGGTGAACACACGAGGCAAAAAAATAAATAAATAAAAAGACAGCAATGAAGGGAGGAAAAGGCTTTCCAAATTCCAGTCTCATTTCTGAAACAGTTGCAGACTCTTACGCTTTGCAAGTTGGTGAGCAAGCAGATGAAGATGGGGTGGTCCAGGCTCTCCTCAGCCACCTTTCAGCTGTGGCTCTGTTTCTACCCAGTGTGGCAGCCACTTAGGAGGAGTCACATAACCAAGGCCAAAATCAGCTTTCTTCTCTCAGGATGTTGCACAAATCCAAGTTATGTGAAGTAAGCAATCCAGACTGAAAAGGACAAGGCATCCTGACCCCACTTCCTGCCTGGGGCTCTGCAGGCATGTTTGAAGGCCTCGTATCTAACTCTGATGGCACTGACAGCCAAGCCACATGCTCTGCCCTGAAGGATCAATGAGGAGGAAGACACCCTGTCCCCTGCTTCCCCACCTAAGAAAACAGAGATGAGGACTCTATCCTTTCCCACTTGGGAAACCTAGCCACAATCTCCCGAAATAGCTGGTTCACCAAGTGTGGGATGGTCATATAGGAGCAAGTGTCTGATACAGTTGAATTCTTTGAAATCTCTGACTGAGTATCTGTAAATACTCAGCTTGCTATGATTTTGCCCCTTAAGAAGCAACAATTCAGAGGTTAGGCTAAATTTCCTCATATATTACCTCAGATAAGACCCCTAGCCAGGTACAAATTTGCAAGTCAAGATCTGAAGTCTGTGGGCTGTGGTTTCCCAGACATTTTTTTTTTTTTTCATTTTATTCGTTGGGAAGGAGGTGCTGTGTGAAGGCTGGCCAGCCAGAAAGGACACAGGAAGAGTGCAGCTCTCTTAATGTATTAAAGAAATGAGGTCATTTGTTTCTCCAGGAGAGAAAGGCCCCGCACGTTCCAACCGCAGCAACACTCCATGCTACTCTTCAGATCAGGTTACTTTTAAGAAAAGGTATGTTTTCCTCAATACAAAGCACTAGCCTGCCAAATCTGTCAACATTCTCCCTACGACCTGGTTTCCTCTGGTGCTGGCTTATCCCAGCTTGTGTCACAGAAATGTAGTGAGAACACCTCTCAACAGTCTCCTCCCTGTCCCACAGTTCCTATCAAATGCGGCATTGCCACCTCTCACACTGAATCCAGTGACCAGGTGGGAAGCTATTCCTGAAGACTGACAAATTCGGGCTGAATTAAGCCATATGCTCAGCCACGTGGCTCTAAACTGTCACTTCTGTGAACTGGAAGACAGGACTGCTACCACCACCCCAACTGGGAACTGGGTTGGCAAGCAATGGCCAGAGGGGCGAGAACATATCTGCCTGGTTAGCACCTTGGGAAAAGGCTAGGCACTGGAAGCAGAGCTCTCCACAGCAGAGAGCCCCTTTCTGGGGAAATTTCTCCACAGGAAAGGTGCCCGGGTATTGTTGGTCATCCTATGCTAACTATGGCAGTGTCTCTGTCTGTTATTTCTCCACCTCGAGGCCCAGTGAGAATCAACAATAGCATACCAGGATGCAGACCTACCCCTGCCAGCTGCTCACTTCTGCTTCCCCCTTACTCATCCTCCTTGCTAGGCCTATCTCCATGCCTCCTTCTGTAGCTCAGGCATCACCCCCCTTAGATAGTGACAAAGCAAAGGTCCTCAGATGACTAAGGTAATGTAGACATTAGTCTAAGTAGAAGCAGCAATTTCTGAGCCACGGGCTTCAGACAAATTCAGCCATTGGTTACCACTGAGGTCTAAAACAGCTGTAAAGAGAAGGGCTATGCCAGCGTGTTCCAAGTGTAGCCACAGAGTCAAGACTATGGTGGGAGCAATAGTTTCAAATGGATGGAGGGCACAAAAAAAGAAATCCGAACTCCGCCTCAGGCCAATCTGCTGCTAATACATACTATACCTTTGTAACAATTAGGAAGCTTCCCTTCCCCAAGACATTTACTTCCAACTGTTGAAAACTATAATAATAAAAATGTAAATCTACTCCTTAGCTGTGGACCTGCCACCCCACCCCATCCCCACCCCTGCCCCTGCAGTGTATAATCTATATAACTACATGCAGTAGCTCTATCAAAGAGAAAACTAGAAGTAAGGATAATAGTAGCTAATGAACTCTTTATTTTGAGTGCTAGGCTGAGTGCCTCACATATTATCTTATCTAATCCTCACATCAACCCTAAGTGCTATTATTATCCCAATTTAGGTTTGCATTATTAGGATATTATTAGGATACATTTTACAAATTAGGATATGTGAGACTGAGCAATCTGTCCAGACAAGAAGCTTTTAGGCAGCAGGGTCAATATTTGAATGTGGGTGGGTCTTATTTCAGAACTTGAGCTCTTGACCACTATTTTCTATGAAGTGAAAACACAGCAACCTATATAACTTTTGGATGTCTACTGAAGTAAATGGCACTGTCTTAGGGAAGATTCCTTGAAGCAGAGACTTGAGAAAGGAATTTGGATGCCTGTGATCTGTTGAGGGCAGGCTCTTCAAGAAAAATCTGTAAGCTAGTGAGGGAAGCAGGATAGGCAAGGGGAAGATGCCAAGCAAGGATGTGGTCTCAGGTGACAGACAGTTTGGTCTGATCCTCAGGGCTCAGCATAAATCATAGAGCAGCACTGTCCTACCTTGAGATAAAGGGGCCAGTCTATTGTACCCCCATAAATCATTCACTGGCCAGCGGGCAGAGTGAGTCGAGCAGTGGAAACTTCCATGTATCTCCAAGTGAGGTGACACCAGGGAGGGTCACAGATGTAAAGCCCTCAGTTATAGCACTTTCAGTAGCTGGAGGATACACATACCAGCAGGTAAAGGGGATCCAGGTTGGGCACCATTAGCATCTACTACAGGAACCCAGTACGTTTTGGCAAAGAGCCAGCAAATGAGGTATCTGTGATGTCTTCAGTGTGCAATTCAGCTTGAGTTAAAAGTGGAATTTTGTTCCTTATGTAACACTGAAGTTACAGTCCAACCACCACCAAACTTATGGCACAGATGGGTACTTGTCACTCTCTAAGGAGAGTCACAATACATTTGTCAGATACCATCGCTCTGCTATTCAAAAACCTGCCAGGCTCCCTCTGTCTACCAAACTACCATGAGAGGAATTTCTAAGGTTGAAATGGCCAGTTTCCAAATGACCTTTCTAGCCTCATTTTCCACACCCTATGCTGCAATGCCCACTTGCAGAACTCCTCTCACTCGGCCATGAACTTTTGCACTCCCTTGCTTTTATTAATGCCATTGCCTGAAATTGGAGTGCCCACTTTCACCCTTTCTCTGCCTGCTGAAATCTTAGCGAAGGCTCTTCTGTTGCAAGAACTAGAAACCCAAAGAAGCTGGCTTAATAAAATGGGATTTATAGAAGGAATCCAGAGCTCTCAAGAGAACAGAGGCCCTTCACAAAAGAAACACAAACAAGAGCTGGAAAGTCAGTTTTCTCCCCGACCTGTGGTGCTCTTATTTTAGCATAAACCTTTGAAGGCAGCTGGCTTCTCAGTTATGGCTGCCCTCTGTATTGCCCCGGCTGACCTCTGTATTGCCCCTTTCATACAAGAGTGAGCCCCCAACAGCCACGTGTAAGTCCCATAACCTGCTTCTTCTCTAAGGCCACAAGTATTGGGCCAAAAAGAGATACTTGGAATCCTCTGGGGTAATTTGGAAGTAAGACCGAAAGTGAGATTCTAATTCAGTATGGCCTAGTGTCTTGATCAAGGAAAGTATAAACTTGAAAGTTATGGGGTGCCCACAAGGTGAACCAATTAGCAGAGAAGGCCAGTCTGCAAACAGAAAAGTTGAAGCCGAAATGTAGTAAGAACCAGCAAGACTCTGACAGCTTTTTCAATGTCTGGTGTCAATCCCTTTCTGTGGTGCAGCTGCATTTCTACCCTTGGATTCTATGACATCCCTGTATCTGGCGCCTCAAATAAAGTCTTATTTTCCACTTAACAAGCTCAAATTAAATTCAGGAACTTGCAACCAAAGACTCCTCAACAAAACACTCATCCATTCTCATCTCTGTTTTTGTTTCCGTCGTCTCTTCTACCCTTCTTCTCCCTTCCCATCTCTTTTCTTCTCTTCCCTTTACTACTGTCATTCCTTCTCCTTCTCCTTCTCCTTCCTCCCCCTCCTCCTTCTTCTTTTCTTCTCCCTCTTCTCCTCCTCCTTCTTCTCTTCTCCTTCTCCTTTTCCTTCTCCTTCTTCTCTCCCTCTTCCTCTGTCCTCTCACCCCTTCTCTCTCTTGCTCTGCTTTACTTATCTTCTCTCCAAATCCAAACATGGCCGCACCAGCTTCCTTCCCAGCAACAAAGATACCATTTGGCTGCCCTCAATTTATATCCCCAAGAGAACTAAATGGCCTACATGTTGTGCCACCACCCCTAAGGACTTTGGTTTTATAAGGTCTAACAAAGAAGATCCAAAATCATATACAAACATAGGGTGAGAGCCCACAGCCATCATGGGGAGGCATAAATGAAAACACTCCAAATTCCAATATGCCCTGATAACAGTTTCCACATCTCTTAGAGTTTATTACCGCCCCCCTCTACGTTCTCATCACATATTGCTTGCATCTCTAACACCCTGTCATTTTCCATTCTATTAAATCTTATTTATATATATGACCCCCACATCAAAAGCTTCTTGAGGGCATGGTGAACGTATCACAGGCACTAAAAATGTTAACTTAAATCCAATTTGTGTACATAAATAGGGTGGGTAATATTTGGAGTTTAATTTTTAATGGGCAGTCCAAAAGATGATTGCATTTTGGGATGGAGAACTTTCCAAAATATATATTTTCTTCTATATTTATAATTATTCTGTCCTTTCTGATCTACAGTACTTTGTATATATTTATTAAACATGCATCACATTGAGTTGATCTTATTTGTCTAAATATCTCATGTATCAACTAGACTAAGTTCTCTGAGGGTAGGGGCCATTCTTTTTTATCTTTCTATCACTAAACTAACACTAGCCTGTCACAAAGAAAATGTCTACTGAATATTGCTCATTGGATTGAATTGAATCGAACCTATGTGAGATTTGGACTGCAAACATCTCACCTGCTGGCAATTATTTACCTGGCCTTCTGAGTCCTCTTTGAAAGCGAGTGTAGTAAAACTTTCCTTGGAAACGGCAATTTTGGCAGACTACAACGTTCCTTCTCTGAAAGACTCACTTTGTTTTATTACAATAGAAGAGCATGACAAATAATTTTTCCCATAAGAAACACGCTTCCTCTTTTTGACAATTCTGACAGCCTATTGTTTAAGTCTGAAAAAGGAGCCCAGAAATAATTTACAGAGGAAGCATGGCTCAGGTGTCTTCCCCAGATGCTATTGGTATCTTGAGACTACCCAGAAAGGTAATTTACACACACATATGCATACACAACAGAATTTAAGTGCACTCTGTGTTTCCACAGGGTGTTCAAATACTAACATTTGCCATCTGGCCAGCTCAGATGGCTGTTTCTGATGTCTGCGCCAAAGTCCAGGTTTGCCTTTGTTTATTATTCAAACACTTATGGAATCTGAGCACTGTGATGGGCACAAAGGACACAAAAATGGAAAGCTGCACCCTCTGCTCTCAAAAAAAGTAAGTTTAGACTATGAAAAACTAATCGCACCATCATGCAGTAAAATAAAACTATCATGTGCTAAAGTAAACCTTTTAAAATGCAATGGGAGTATAGGAGAGGGATCCATTAAGTCAGGCTGGGCAAGACAAGGAGAGTTTACATGGAAGAAAACTCTTGGGATCATCCACAGAGAATAAAATGATCGGAGGGCTAAAAATGGAGCACAAGGATGAATCAAGACAATTCTGTACGGGACACTGGGGAGGAGCAGTCAGAAATGTAGAGAGAGAATTCAGAGAGAGTAAGCCATGAAAGGCAAAGGAAAGAGAAAGAGCAGAGAAGTTCAACAGTGTTGAACAGTCACTTAAGATGAGCACACAAAATGACCTTGGGATTTGGCTTTTTAGAAGTCACACTGATGTTTAAACACATGATCTCTTAAGTATTTGCATAGAAATATGCCAAAAACATCTGAAACCTTGCTCTGAAGTGAGGCCAGCAACATCTACATCACTTGGGCACTTGTTAGAAATGCAGACTCCCAGACCCGCCCAGGAGATTCATGTTCACAATAAAGCTTGTGAAGCAACCACACCCTTCCCTAGAAAACTGGCAGTTGGGGATGAACAATCAGATTGGTGACTTGCAAGAAGCTGGTTTCACAAGGTTTCAAATTTTAAAAATCAACTTAACTCTATTCTTATCTGTAACCTTGATTTAAACATTATAAATCATACAGAAGATATCATTACTTTCATGATACTGACCATGAAACAAAATAATAAATGGCAGAGGCTGGACTTGAACCAGATCTTTGTATTTATTGGCAGGGAGAAGGGTTCTGTTCACTGGAAAGGGCATGCAGTCAGAAATGGGTCTGAATGAAATATCGTGTAAGACAATTAATTTCCTGTGCTTTAATTCTAGGCTTGTCAAGCAGCCTGCTGATGACTAATCTGACTTCGAGTTCTAATTCTAAAATGAGATGCCCTGGAACAAGGTGAAATGACAAGGAAAAGGGAAAAAACTTAAATGAATAAGCTGACGTTATCAGTCATGAACTTCATTTTTGGATGATTAGAATGGACCATTTCCAAGAATGACCTGCCCCAAGCAAGCTGGTAAACTGAGTTTCTGAATCATCAAAGCTCAGAGTCTGCCATAACCCAGGTGACTTTCCAGTGAGACATGCTACAGGAAAGGGTCAGAGAGAAAGCACATCAGGAATGGGCAGGGTTGAGAATCAATCAGGCTATAGTGCTGGCTTTCTGGAGATGATCAGCTCTTCAAATCACAATGTCTGAGCTGGGTCTGATTTGGGCCAGCAGTTACTCAGGAGGTTTAATCAGGCAGGTGAGGCATTGTATCAGATGCTCCTGGACTGACATAATTATTTCTTCTAATCATTCATGTGGACAAACCACGGTTCTGTGGAGGTCAGTATAGTTTGAAAGAGTCCTTGGCCAGTTGTGCTATCCTCTTCACAAGGAAGGAGCTGGCAAGAGTTAGGTAAAGCTCTACCCAAATGGTCTTGAATTTAGGGAAGAGGAGTAGGCTCTAATGGAAGTTAAGGAATCAAGAAAAATACCCAGCAATATAACATTGTGTTTAAGGGCATAGATTTCGAGACCAGGCAAACCTGGTTTCAGGTCCCAGCACTTCTACTTACTATGTAACCTTGGGCAAGTCACTTAATCTCTCTAAGCTTCATCTGTAAAACAGAATTAAGAGCATAACTGCCTCATGAAGTTGTGGCAAAGATTAAATGACAACAAATTTATAACACATTTAAGGAGGTACTTTCACTCAGAGGAACATTCAAATCCAAAGGTATTTCATCATCATTACCTGGTCTAGAAATTCCCAATGGAATCGAGGGGAAAGGCTTCAGTGGATGGGCCCCAGGGTGGGATATGCCCCCGAGGATACCAGAAATGAGCAGACAAGCAAAAGATTTCACCTGTTGGCGGAAGATGGGGCCTTGGAAATTTTACAAATCCTGATTTGGGATGAAGCACTTATTGGAAGGTTTTAGTATGTACCTGTGAGGGCCCAAAGGGCTGGACATAAACAGATTTCTGGATGTAAATTTATTCCTGAGGCTCAGCTCTGGCTGCTGAAACATTTAATAAATGTCTTCCCACTGTTGACTAAAATTATTTATATCATTCCAGTCAGCCTTGTCTTTCTCAATCCTCATCCCACTCTGCCTCTCCTCCAATCTGAAAAAACACTGAAGAGTTTATTGAACTGTCTTGTAATTTATTCTGTGATAGAATGATTTCCCTAGAATATAAACAAAGGGAAAGGCCCTTTGGTGATGTTAACTCAAGCTGGTGGATGAAAAAATATAAATATTCCCTCTAGCTTTTGGGCAAATCAAAGATCATTCCTAGCATTTCCTCATGAGATTAATACCCAAGATTTCCTGGTGGGCTTTGTAACACTTTTGGAAGTGAGAAAAACTATTTCCAGGGCTCCCAAAAGAGGCTAATTGCAACCCAAGATGCTAGTTAACCACTACCTCGCACCAGGCAAATTAAGACCTCCATCTTGCATTGCTCCACCTAGGTAGCCAGGCCCGAATTCTTGCAGATCTTGTCTGTCCAGGCTCCAGGTCTGTGCTCTCATTCTGCAGACCACAGAACTGCAAATAATTCTTAGTCAGTAGAGGAATGATGGACACTTCTCTATGTTTTTATCTTCACTCTGTAGTGTACAGACTATCCTTCCTCAATAGAATTCTGCCCTTTCTCTTTTTCTGTTCTGGGGCTAAAGTTTAGCCTTAGATACCAGATTTCCAGTCTTTTCCTTCTTACTTAAGGGACTTTTTGGTAAAATGTTAGACCTCGGAGGTAAAAACCATTAACATTGTCAAGGATGTCTTTTCTGGACTGAGAGCCGGGTCATAGCTGCTTACCAGGGTTCAGCAAAACCCAGCAAGAGAGTTGGTTGTTACTTGATCTCTGTTCCTCCAGCTCAGAACATGAATAGATTTTATTTAATTAAACATAAATGATATAAAAATGTTTGCTAAAGTCAAAAACATATAACTGGCAGAGGGGGTAAAGGAAGATGGGAGCCAAGAAGATCAGAAAAACAGTCTTCTTTCAGCTACAACCCTCAGATTAGGTAATGACCATAATCCATCCTATCCCACCCCCCAGAATCCACCCTGTCTTTTCCTTAAAGGAGTTGTTGGTAATGATAGCATATTTTAATTTTAATTATGCCAACAGAGAGTACTTCTTTTTTCTGCTGTGTTTGAAAAAAAAAAAAAAACACTAAACAAAAAGACCTTCAATTTAGTCCATTTCATACTGCTTCCTTCTACAAGTCCCAAGCCTCTTTTTGAGCTGAGCTGTTTTCCCTTGAAGGGGATGTTGTCCTGCTGAAAAAAGGAAGCCACCAGCTGGTTTGAGGCCTGGAAGCCTCCCAGACCATCAGGAAATCCTGGGGGCCTGGCTAGTTAGTCTCTTTGAAACTCGATTTCCACAAAATAAAAAGAAAAAGGCAAAGGACCCCTCTGAAACCCAGCTCTCCAGGGCCAATGATTTGTAGCCATTGACAGGGTTAAGCCTTTCCTGACAAAGCCCTTCATCTGTCCTCTCAAGTGTTACATGGTTATGAAGGCAGGAAACCCAAGGTCAGCTTCCACTTGGAAAGAGCCTAGAAACTGACGTACTCTGCTGGGGGGCCAGGGTATGTGTTTTCATTTACACTTGACATGCTTTTCCTCCACTCCCAAAGATTTTCCTTCTTTTCTTTCCCTTCTACTATCCCAAAGGGAGAGAGATCAATGTTTAAATAGCCCAAGGACTTTAAATTACAAAAAAAAAAAAAAGCAAATTTAGATGACCACAGACCCTTGGCGTCCCTCCCATTGCTACAGCTTGAGGTCACCATAGTTACTATCAGGGCATGTGGGTTACTTTGCAAAATATCAATCTGTCAACAGGCACAAAGAATTGCCTGTTAAATGGCAAAGGGACACATGCACAGATCATGTTAACAAGTTCCAAGCTCTAAAAGCAAAGCCTTACATATGTAAGGTTATACTCTTTCAAATTAAAAGAGTAATAATAAATAATCTGGCAAGATTTACCACCAAGATCTTTAAAACAATGGCATGATCTAGGTTTCTAGATTTAAATTTCATCCCCCAAGATTAAGATGTACAAATTGCCAGTTATAAAACCAATCATTGGGATGTAAAGTACAGCATAGGGAATACAGTCAATAATATTGTAATAACTGCATATGGTGTCAGACGGGTACTAGACATATTGGGTGATAACTTCATAAGTCATATAAATGTCTGATAACTATGCTGTACACCTGAAACTAATATAATATTGTATATCAACTGTAATTGAATTTTTTTTTAATTTAAAGAAAAATTTCTTCCCCCAAAATTTTTTAATCGAAATGCCCCCTATTTGCAAACACTGATGGTCAATGACTGTTTCTCTATCAGTCTGCAAATCTGGGCTTAATCTATTCAGGGGCTTAGAGAAGAGTATTTAATTCAATAGAGATGCACATTCAAGGTGGTTACTTAGAATTGTAGACTTTCAGAACTTATGGGGATTTCAGAAAAGACCCAGGTCCAGGGAGCTGAAGTGACTTACTTATTCAAAGTCATTCACACTGCTCCAAAGCCAGGACTACAACAGAGGTCTCTTAAGTTCAAATCTAGGGCTCTTTGCCTTGTACTTCATCTCTTTCGCTTCGCAGAGGCTTGCCAACCCAAGAGTCACATGGAGGAAGATAGACACATTGGCAGCAGGATAGCATCGGGGATGTCATAACCAGACTTTGCTAGAAGGCAAAACTGTCTATACCTACTGCTCGAGTCACCAGAAAAGGTTGGAGAAAAACCACTATCGAAGGGCCTGCCTGATTCTAAAATAAGGGATAATGCAAAGAACATAATAACTATTCACACCGTGGTAGCTAGCCTCCCACAATGAAGCACACCTCTCAGTATGCACCCTTCTGTCACTCACTCATACCAGAAAAGTACAATGGAAGTCATACCTCACAGTTTCCAAGACTAAGGCACAAGAAGCCTTCCATCTTTCACCTTCAAATGCTCACTCCTGGGATGTACCTTCTCAGGACCTGATCACCATACTTCGAGGAGCCTAAATTGTCACATGGAGAGGCTGTGTCATCCCTTCAGTGGGACAACTCTAGCTGAGCCCTCAGACAGCATCAACTGTCAGCCACACGAGTGAATCTGATGGATGGCCAGCCTCTTCAAGTCTTCAGATGATTGTAGCCATACCCAACATCTGATTACATCTGCAGGAGAAACCCCAGGCTATACTGTCAGGCTGTACCCAGTCAACAAAGACCCATGAGGGATAATAATTGTATTCTACCACTAAGATTTAAGTAGTTTGTTATACAGTGAGAGATACCTTGAGCGATTCCTTTTCACAGAATGGGACAGACAAGGAAATTCTAAAGGTCACTGGTAAGGCATCATTTTTAACTAAGGATTTCCATGAGATTTTAAGAAAAAAACAGCATATCTCAAAAGAGAGAGGTCTGAATTTGGGGGAGTAAATGCTGGCAAACTGTGAAGTTTGTAAAAGCAAGTGACCAAAAGCATCAGACATCAAGGAACCTAACTAAAGGGAAACAGAAACGGTTCAAAGCTAAACTTAATGAATACCCAAGGGTATTCATTACGCACATTACACCCCCAGCAAGAAATACTCCAGAAGTAAATTAAATGGAGGACAATGCAAAAGAGTGAAGAAATGCAAAGAGTAATCAAGGGGAAGAAAGAGGCTTATGCTCTGCTTGGTACAAAACCATCTGGAACATATTGGAGGAGGGTGAGGCGGCGTGGGACGAACAGAATATCACACTTTGGAGACTGCAAGAGATTGCTCAAGTTGTTCAGAGAAATAACAAGTAAAGTTAAGAGAGCTAATGAGAACTATTTCAAATGTACATGAAAAGAGAGGTCAGGGCAGGAGACAACAGGCCTGGGAGGGACAAGGAAGAGCTTTTATAAACAACAGTAGCAACATGAGCTAATGGAGTGATTATCACATGACAATCGGGCTTCAGTACTAAATGTTAATAGTCACTGCCCAGGTTGGGCCTTAGAGTAATTCAGCCAGTTACAAGATATTAGCAGAAATCGTCAAGATTTCTCGCTGGGTCCCAAAGTTCACAAAGGTCGCTGCTGGACACCTGGTTAAAAAGAAGCTGTGGATTTTGTTCTCTCTTTCAATGATTGCAAAGATCAAGGAGCAAGTACCTGAATCAGACTCACTTGTTCAAGGAGGAGGCATGTGATGGAAATCAAGACTGGCTGGGAGCAGGCTGAGAACATGTTAACGACCTCAGGGAGCAAGGACCTCACTGCAGGGCAGCGGCCCTGCTTTGGAGACAAATTCAGTTCCTTGTGTCCCAGCCCCGTCATAATGAAGTCTGCTATTATCTCCTCATTTAAGCTCCTGCAAGGTCCCCAACAAAGCAAGGTAAATCAGGTAGAGGTTACTAATCATATATTAAAATTAAATATCCTTAAAAAGAGCTTCCACTACATACCAGAAATTGGGCTGGAAGATTTACGTACATTAAGTCCAAGAATTATATGAGCTTGTTATTACCATCTTGGTTTAATAGGTAAAGAAACTCAGGCTGAGAGCAGTTAACTTACTAGTCCAAGATGACAGAGTCCATAATAAAAAATAATTATTATTATTATAAAAAATAAGAAATATAGTATTGTCGGGCACTGTTCCAAACACTTTAATGTTTTAACTCATTTCACCCCTAAAACAACACTGTGAAAAAGGCACTATTACTAACCTATTTTATATGGTAAGTAGTGTAACTGAAATTCAGTTCCTGAACCATCTCGCTGTTACCTCTCAAGCTAGAAGTCCCAGGGCCATCCATGTCTGGCTGACTCTAACAGCCTATATTTTTTTTTCTTTGCACCCCATTTCCCCTGTGACTCTTTGGTAGATTGTCAATATATAGGGATCCAAAATTAAATCTCCATAATATAATAAGTTCTAAAAAAAAAAAAGTCATCTTGAACACAGTCCACGGTCCTGCAATTAGCTACATAGATTATGGAGCAGGAAGATGAAGGCTCTCGCCCACTCAGATCCTAAACTAATGTCCAGTGTCCCTGTTACTGGCCCTTGTTAAAGGGATAGGCATGCCAATGAGGGTAATTGTTAGAATTTGGAGTTGCCGTGGGGGTTTTACCTATGAAGTAGGAACTAAGAACAGCTCATTGAATTATAAGTGATAGGAACAGAGAATAGCTCACTGGCAAAGTCTATATCCTGATACAAGGCATACCTTCAAGATTAGAAAGCAAGTAATAATATTTTATTACAAAACAAGAAAGCACAGAGAAAGTGGAGAGAGGACCAAGTGGCAAATATACACACAAATGATCAGCCACTAAAAGAGAACTAAGAGACTTGGGTTCCAAACAGGTATTCAGCTGCGTGGTTCTCATTCTGGAAAAAAGGCAGGAGAAACAAGGATACAGGTGCGATGTGAGAGGTGCCTCTTTTGCACATACAGCCTTTTCTCCCCTTTAACTGTACAGCTAATAGCCTTCAAATTTTTATTAAGAATTTCATTTTTTTAAGTTAATATTCAGGCATTAAGAGTCAAGCAATTTAAGGTTTGTTCCTGAGGGTTTTTTTTCCCCCAACAACAACATAAATGACTTAGCTCCTGATTTAATGACAGCAAACACCCTAATACCTATAATAAGTTTCAAGGCCAATAGAGCCCAGTGGCTCTACATTTTATATAACCTTCTCCATCATGCACTCCCTACACCACCAGCCAAGGCCCAAAGAGGCAGGAGAGTTTAAAACTGAGAATTCTAAACAAGCATCATTTAGTTCTTCTCTACATGCTTATCTCCACAGACGTGGAGCCCATTTTGCATGAAGTAAGTTTTCACTTGTTACCTGCCAAAGAATGTGTTTTCAATACACACAACCAGAAGGTTTGGCATAAAAACAAAAAACAATTTTAAAGTTCTCTAAATACTGTTTAAGAGTCAGAACAAGTCTTTGTAGAATCTATAAAGAAAAGGAATATCTCTGAGAATCAGGAGAGGGGATTACAAACCACAGAAATATCACAACTAAAGTTCAGTCACCCTGAGGGCACAGAGCACAGCAAAGAGACCCTTTTGTTCCTGAGGGAGAGCACAAGGGAGCAATACTGATTTGCATAACCATATGTGCATGTGCACACACACACAAACACACCAGTCTCAAACTGCCCCATCCCTCCCCAGATGTACGTTCTAAGAGCTTTTAAATTGAAGGCTGACCATAAGTTAAGACAGTTTAAGCAGGATTCCTATCCCACCTGCAAATGGTGCTGAAGTAGCAGAATACCAAAGCCCTCTGTGGTATGTGGCATGAGGCCCAGGATGCTCAGGCCTCTATTAGCTATCCATTGCAGTGCAACAGATAACCCCCAAATTTAAAACAAGCATTTATTACTTCACATGACTTTTAAGGGCCAGGAATTCAGGGACGACTAGGTGGTTCTGGCTCAAGATCTGTCATAGGTTGGAGTCAAGATGTTGGCTGAGACTACAGTTGTCTGAAGGCTCACTAGGGCTAGAGGATCTGCTTCCAAGATGGCTCACTCAACAGCCGTTGACTGGAGGCCTCGGTTCTTTGCAACATGGACCTCTAAATCGGGCTACTTGAGTGTCCTCACAAGGTGGCAGCTGGCTTCCCCCAGAGTAAGTGATCAAGAAAGAATGAGGCAGAAGCCACATGTCCTTTGTGACCTAGCCTCACAAGTCAGGTGCAGCATTTGCACAATCTCTTATTGGTTTGTACAGGTCAGCCATATTTGGTAGGAGGGACTTCACAGGGCATGATTCCAGGAGGCCAGTGTCATCAGGGCCACCTTAGATAATGGTCCCCACAGCTTTACAACTGAACTTCTGCCTGGTTCCTGGTGTCTCACCAGTCCTTGCTGGTTCCCTGGCCAGCATCCTGGTTCTGCTTGGCAGGTCTCAAACTGCTAACTGAACAATCATCACTTGTGACTTTAAATACTTGAATATTGTCTGGAATTTTTAAAGTGAGAATGTGTTTTATAATTTATTTTCAAAGTAAAATACTACCGACTTTATTAAGTTACCCAAATTTTTCTGGTCTTTCTAATGTTTATTCGTTTGTTTATTGTTATTATGAAATCTAAGGTAATAATTTTCTGTATTTCTTACCAAAAAGATTTGTGGTATATATGCCACAAATATTTAGATTCACTAGATTTCTCCATTTTAGTGTATTTTTCTACTTGGTGACCACAATTGTAGTTATCCTTGCTGAAATATATTTTAAGAATATGGTTACTATTTATGAGCCTCACCAACCTATAATTACAAAGAGATCATATTTCACTAAATATTAAGAGCATTGGTTGGCTACAAATAAAAGAAGTCCAATGAAAAGTGGCTTCAACAATAAAGAGATTTTATTTTCTCATGGCTCATGAAGTTCCACATCTGTTCTATATCTGTGTAACTCAGTAGCTCCAAGATACCATCCAGGAGTCAGGTTCTTGCAATATTCTGCTCTGTCATCCTCAACACATTGATAACACTCTCTCATAGTTGCAAGATGGGCTGCGTCAGCTCTTTGGCATAACATCCTTTCACAGCCACATTCAAAGCAGTAAAAAAAAGATCTTTTCTCTTGTGCATCTCATTTTTAAGAACAAGGAAATCTTTCCCACAAATGATCCAGAAAACTTCCCTTTGTTTCTCATTGGCCAGAATTGTATTGCATGCCCATCTTTTAACAGCAAGGGAGGTGGAATTATCATGATGAACTTAGACTAATCAAAATCCATCCCTCATCTTGGGGCTAAGGAGGGGCCCAGCCTCCCCTGAAGATGATCACCCAATATCTGAACTGATCATAGTTAACAAGGGAAAAAAGAGTGTTAGTCATCGGCTAGGCCGTTGATAGCATTGAGCAGTAGCTTGAGCCCTTACCAGTCTACTTCCAGACATCAACCTCCTCTCCCCAGCTCCTGACATCACTCAGATATTTCTGAGAGATCCCCAGGTGCCATCTCAGGTACACTTGAGATGAAGCAATGATAAGATCACCTGCCATAAAAGAAGTGCTCTTGGGCCTTCTTGCTTTCCCCAAACTCACACCAACCCCTACAATAAAGTGAAAGAGCAGAGGAAATTTCCTCTTCATCTTAGACTGAGGCATGCTTCTTGAGTCTCCTTTTTCTACCCAGGATCGCCCTCTTCCTAGGATAATCAACAGCAAGAAAATCCACTCCCTTCAAGGGGAATTCCACTTGCACCCATGCATAAGGTACAGGGTGATGTCTGGTCCTGTGACTCTCGTAAGACAACCACATCAGAAAATAATAGTTTAACAGTAGTTAAGTCAGGGTTATTCAGTCTGGAATAACATCAACAGTGTAGCCAGCATGACTTATGCCAAGTCAAGTTCAAGTCATTTTCAAAGTCTCTTCACAAGTACGACATGCAGTTCAGGCTTGCATATCTTTCCTGTCATTTTGTGGTTCCAATGTCTGCAGGCAACTGTTTAAGGAAGAGCACATACATAAGAACAAGCAATAGCAGAAGGCAGGGGCTGGCAAATTTTTTCCTGTAATGGGTTAGATAGCAAATATGTTTGGCTTTAAGGGCCATAAAGTCTCTGTCACAACTACTTGCTGTTATAGTGAAAAGGCAGCGATAAATGATATGCAAACGAACGAATGTGGCTGTATCCCAAAAAAACTTTATTACAAAACAGGTAGTGGCCCAGATTTGTACCACAGGCCAATTTTTGGCAACCCCTGATATATGGCATAGGGCAATTTAAATCTTAGTAGAGAAAAGCTTTTTCACAAAGAAATAAAGATGTCTGGAAATCTTTGCTAAGATATGCACAAAATTTACATTAATAATATTTAAACATCTACAGTTAGGGATGTCTGAATTTCACAGTTTTTTCCCCAAACAATGGATAGGTTCTTAAGATTTTTTGACAGAACAAAAGTCTGAAAGCTATGTTCAAGCTTTCAGCTCTTAAATTTTAAGTGATAGTCTTTTCAACTTCCGAAAACAAAATCATTCAGTTTAGAAAAAAAATAGGTTTCAAGTTTTAGCCGAGACCCTATTACATCAGTGCATCTTACTACTGGAGCAAAGTATGCAGGCTCAAAGACCCAGGACCATCCTTCAACAGACATCTGATTCTATCACATACAATGTAAAATGAAGAAGCCAAAACAATGCCTAAGAATGTTACAGGAAGAAATAGAGCTGTGTCACTTCCAATCTCCAGACTTTTGCTGTCCAGAACCACCTTTTCACTTCATATACTACAAACACATATTTTACCTGAGAATTGAGTTCCAAACTGAACAGATTTCTAAACTGCTTATTTTACTACATGCTCTTACTTGAAAGGCACAGATGCTCTTCTCACTACCTCCCTGGAGAAAACAGTAACTCATCCTCTGCCACTAACACCACTCTAGCAAGAGGATTAAGTCCAGGAAATTTTAATCTCCTCTAAAATAATGCCCATTGATTGTACATAGTAAGCACTTACTGTCCTGATCCACTCTTGTGTGTACTTTCTGAAATTTATTTACTCTCTCCCATCATCAATCATGGAATCCCTACTCAGAATGGAATTAGGCAGTATCAGCAAGCTTGCTGTTTAAAAGCTTGGAGAAGCCCTGACTTTACACTCAGGGCCAGGACAGCTGCAGGTGTGTTCTCACAGGTGTGAAGCAGGTGCCAAACACCCCAAAATGTGTAGGCATGATACAAACTAGCAAACAGGAGGAACCGACTAAGGCTAAATGCCAAGAAGATCAGTGGTGCGTAGACATTATTTTTTCATATTTAGATCACTGAACTATATAAAAAGAAAAAAATTATTAAATTTAATAACAGCTTCCTATTGTTATAAGAATAAGTCAAGTCACAGCTTTTAGCCTTGATCCGCTTCCTTATATAAACCTTCTGGAAAGTGCTAGGATTACTACTATTTTATCATAAAGGCAGGTCAGACAGCTACATGGGACATAAGGTAAATTGTAACTTAAAGAGACCTGGGTATTGAACACCAAAATATCAGTGTGTAATTCTAGCTTTCTTTAGTTTCCAAAACACTGACATTCTGACTTGAAGCCTCTCTCAAATGACTGTTTTTTTTTCCAACTCCTTCATTACAGGAATCCAAAACAGTTTCTTCATGATTCTGTGGTACAGGGTCAGATGTTGAACAAAGAGATTTCTCAAATTTTTCCCTTCCATTTTCTGTTCCCGATAAGATAGGGATGGTGGAGGATAGGAATGGTGGCATGGTAACCCAAGAGAGAAACACATCTTCCTGCCCCTCTATTTCCTGAATACATCTGATTGCTGGACATTCAACAATAGCCCAAGCAGACTTGACCTATCAGGCTCCCTCTGATCATGACTCGAGGAAAATGTCCTCAAATTTTAGTGTATATCAAAATCACCTGGAGGACTTGTTAAAACTCAGATTACAGCTGCTCCCCTACCACAGTCTCCGATTTAGTTAGTCTGGAGTAGGGTCTGAAATTTTGCATTTCTTACCAGTTCCCAGTTGATGATGATAGCATTGGTATGGAAGGGGCCACACTTTGAGAATCACAGCACTAGGGCATTAGACCACAATGTGGACTGACAGGATCACCTGGGAAGCACATAATCCTGTGAAGACAACCAGGCACATCTTCCTCTGTTAGGCAGGAGGATTTACCTGCTACCAGATCCAGGGCTTGGAGACAAGGGTAAATTGAGTCAGGGAAGCCTGAGCCTAGGCATACTAGTAGATCCTGAAGTTTGAACAAAGACTTCGGGAGGTAAGCCTAATAGTCACAACCTAGGGCTGGAATCAGATGACCTGTTTGAATTCCTGACATGTCTTTACACTGTGACCATGGACAAGTCCCTTCATATCATTAAAGTACAGTTCCCCACAATCTCTCCAAAACTTATTATTTCTTGTCTTGTTTATAACAGCCATTCTAACAGGTGTGAGGTGGTATCTCTTTATGGGTTTGATTTGCATTTCCCTAAGAGCTAGTGAAGTTGAACATCTTTTTAATGTCT
This sequence comes from Eonycteris spelaea, assembly GCA_003508835.1. NCBI lineage: Eukaryota > Metazoa > Chordata > Mammalia > Chiroptera > Pteropodidae > Eonycteris > Eonycteris spelaea. The sequence continues at coordinate 1,414,512 of PUFA01000122.1, forward strand.
GTTGGTCATTTGTACGTGTTCTTGGGAGAAGTGTCTGTTTGGCACCTCTGTTTATTTGATTTCACTCATATGTGGATAGAAAACTGAAAGGAACAAATGAAAAAACAAGACAAATGAAAAAAGCAAATTAACAAAAACTCAGACACAGACAACAGTATGGTGCTTACCAGAGGGAAAAGTGGTTACCAGTGGAGGAAGGTAGAAAATGGTAACGGGGGTCAAATATATGGTGACAAAAGATTTGATTTGGATGGTGAACACACAAGGCAATATATAGATAATGCATATGGAATTATACCAATATCACCTCAATAAATTTAATAAATTTTTTGAAAAAGAAAAACACGGTTTCTTCATCTATAAAATGGCTTTGGTAATCATAGCTACAACCTCAGGGAGCTGAGGTAATCCATGTAAACCATGCTAAGTACAGTGTTTGGAGGATCCACCCAGATTGTTTGTAAATGCTCAATAAATTGCTAGCATGGAAATAGGCTGAGACTTGGTCCTTATTGGACTAAGAGACTAACAGGCAAAGACCTGGGCATAAAGCTCAGCCAGAGGCTGGATGATCAGTCTACATGAGGAAAAGGAAGACGAGGTACAAATAACACATTGGACAGAGGTGAAGATAAGGTCTGTGGCACAGATTTACTGCCCAGGAACAAGGTATCTTCAGGTGTTATGGACATTTACTGTGTGGTTGCATTCAAGAGATCAGGTATCAGAATAACCAGGGAAGACTGGAGCTCGGGGAAAGGCACCCGGATATTGGAAATTTGAGATATGGGACAGAAATCCAGTTGCACAGCCAACATCAAAGGGTGACCTGAAAGAATGATGATGCCATGATTGGGACCTGCTGATGTAGGACTAGGCCCAGATTCTGGAACAGAGCTAAACATACAGAAAAGGTGAAGGAATCCAGCTTTAATGGTCAAAGAAGTGAAGCACAGAGGCCAGAGACAGCAGTATCTACACGTCCCTATCCACTCTGGGATCCAAATGCCTTTGTGTGGCAACCTATATGCAGTAGTTCACAAGGACTGAATCTCCTCCCCCTCTTCACGTCTCTGACTACCCTGCCTTTGGGTGTCACCTGCCCAGATCTCTAGTACTGAGCTTAGCTAATAATCCTGAATTGACCTTTTCCCTATCTAGACCTGAAGCTGGCTCCTGTCACCTCGCTTCCCACAATGAAAAGATCAAACTATGCTGAAGTTTGTTCCCCAAACACCTTGCTATGACAGGTGTCAAAAAACAAGCTTTTTAAAAAATAAATAAATAATGCTCTAATAATACTCATAAAATGATTTTCCTACCCTTATAGTTTTCATGTTGCACAAATAAGGATTGCTTTGCTTTGTTTGCAATTCCAACTGCTTAGCAATGGCTGCCTGGGGTGCATGCATATTTTTAATTATTTAATTAATTTTCTTTTTATTGTTTTTTATTTTTAATCAGATAAACATGCATGTTTAAAGTTAATAGTCAAATAATTCTACAAGGTTTATTACAAAAAGATGGTAGTTTCTTATCTCCCTCAGCCCTATTTCCCCCTTTCTTAAGGTAATTACTTTCACATCTTTTCCCCAATTAAATGAAATTGGTCTCTAGGTCTCTAAATAACATTTTTGTATTCCACCGTTTGGTTGTTTTTTTCCTTCCAGTCTCTGCATTATTTATTGACCTCCTACTCTAAAATGTGAAGCTTTTATGCCTTTTCTTTTATCCATCCCACTGTACTCACGCACCTTTCCATCTTTTAATCTTCCCGGCATAATTATAATTTTGTAATTTTAGATAGACCAATATTTGGAGTTTATAATATTATTACTATGTAAATGCTATTCACAAATGAGCCATGTAATAACTATAATTACTTTTCCTTTTCTGTACAGCTTTTATTTTCCCAGAAATTATAATTGCCTTATTGTCTGCATTTACTTCGTTTTCTACATTTCTATCACAAATTTAATGCCTATCTTGGACAGTTGCCTAAATCTATTCTCAAGACATTTAACACATGGGATACTCTATAAATTTCATTTTCCTGAAGAAGTGTGTTCTGGAGCTTTCTGATCTGCCCCAGTCCCACAATGCATGGTATATTCACCGTCTTCATGGTGCCTCTATTTACTGTCCTTCTGGGTATTCCTTTTGTTCCCAGTTTTCTGTGTCTCATATCTACCTCTTTCCTGGTTTACACTCTTATTTTCATGGAACACATTTACCAGTTGCTTCCAAAGAAAAGGTATGTGGGAAGAAAATGGTTTTGAAATTTTATATGTCTGAAGATGTCTTCATTCCCTCCTCACATTCGCTGCTACTTTGTTTAGGTATCAAATTCTAGATTGGCAATAGTTTCCCTTAGAATTTGAAGGCACATGCTCTATTGTTTTCTAGATTCTAATTTCATTTTTGAGAAATCCAAAGCCATTCCAATCCTGATTCTTTATATGGCATACCTTCTAAATGCAGTAGGCTTTATCTAAAAACGTATAGAATCTTCTTTGTCCTCAACATTCTGAAATTTCATAATAAAGAGCCCTTGATGTGGGTCTATTTTCAAACATTTTGAGGGCCATTAATGAACCCTTTCAGTCTGGAAACTTATGCCCATCCTCTAGAAAATTTTCTCAAATCATTTGGTTAATGACTTTCTCCTCTCTGTTTTCTCTATTTTCTTCTTCAGGAACTTTTATTATTCAGATGTTGGACCACTCAAACTGCTCCTTGCAAATGCTTTTTATTAATACCTCATCCCTATATTCCATCTCCTTTTATTTTGTTTTATTTCATGTAAATTTCTATTGAATGTTTCACTTTTGCTATTATATTTTTAAATTCTAAGAGTCTACTTTTTATCTACTGAATATTCCTTTTTAAATAGCATCCTTTTTTATTTTATGGTTGCAATATCTTCCCCATCTCCTCATATTGATGATAGGCCTTAATTTCCAAAATTTTCTGGTTTAGTCTCTGATCTTCTAAGTTACTTTGTTCCTTCGTTATCTGCTCATATTTGAGTGGGAACTGAAAAGCTAACTTTTCTATAGGTTTGCCCCCAAAATATGATAGCATCTTTATCCTAATGAATAATCAGAATTTTTCCTGTATCTCAGGAATCTCAATCATAGTCACCAAGAATGATCCTGTTAGTGTCACATTGAACAGTGGGTGGATTGGTCACCACCAAACATGGGAAAGTAGAAATAAATAAGCAAAGTCCACAGCAGGTTAGATATAGGTGAATCATCAGAAAAACTCACTTCCAAGTTTCTAGAACTAATGAAAATATTTCCACTGAAATTTTTTAAGAATGGAGCATATAAACTACCTTTCCAAAGGACTTAGGACAAGGTTAGCCATCACTCTCACCTCAGATTTGAGACAGATATTCTTCATCAAGACTAATTCACTGTACTATATAGATGCCAATAATTTCCCAGCAACCACATTCCTTTCTTGAAAGACCTGTTCGCATCCCTGGAAAAAGCAGTCCTTTTGTACCCCTCTTTTCTGTCACAACTGAGTGGGCTATAAATGGACCTAATTCAAACTGGGTCACTCAGATTCTCTCTCAAGAAGTTGGAAATAGGATTCTAAGAAACACCATTAAATAGTGGGGTTTCCTTGAACTGAAAAATTAAATAGGGTCAAAGCCAGAGTTTGTAACATGACCAAAGTTAGAAAATCCGTGAGACATAAAGAGAATGTTAATATGTAGAAAGCTGCAGAAAAGAACAGGTGTATATAAGGGCAGAGATCAAAGAAGATATGGTGCCTCCAGGGGATGAATAAATGGTTTCAGGTACTGACTTTCCAGATAACTTGGTATATGTCCTTTACCTGCCTTGTGCCCTTGTTCAGTAAATTCACTTTGTACTTGAGCTAGAATGTGCAAGATTCTGTTTTGTCATCAAATGATAAAATATTCACCAAGTATAATGGTCAGGATCCAGCAAGAAAAAGATGATACATCAAACACACTAACAGAAGGAAGTCTAATAAAGGGGACGCATTTACAAGGAGGCACAGTGTAAAAGAGCCAACCTTGGGTCTACCAACAGCAGAAACGATTACTACCCTGTAGGCAAGAGGAGGGAGCATCTTCTTAGTCTGAAGAGGGTAGGCACTTCCTGACAGGAACTGTGGTCATAGGCAGATGGACACAGCCAACCCACATCAACCTAGCAGGAAGAGAACTGAGGGAAAAAATATTCTCATCTTACTTACTCCCTCTTACTTCCAGTAGATATCTCCTACTGTCAAACCCACTAGAAGACAGAGGGTGGGGGAATGAAAACATGCACACATTCAAACACACACATGCCCTCCTTGGAGGACAGAGGCTACATAAATTAGAGGTTTCTCTTGCAAAGGAAGCTCAGGAAAGTAAACTTCTAATTTAAGATTATAATTCCTTCCAATTTACCAACATTTCTAATGAGAACATGTCTAAGTAATTTTAAATTATGACAGAAACTTGGCACAAAAAAGTCAGAGTTCCAGAACCACACCCTGTGGCTCTAGAATGTCTTCGTTTACACAGCAGGGCCTGGCAGAACACTCTCAGGGCAGGCATTAGAGGTGCTGGTGAGCCTCAGATGCACACGACCACTGCCATCTGGTTTTCGATGAGCAATAAGATTGCTGATGGGCCTTTCATCTTTAGGGCACAGTTAGAAGCCCTGGGTCACTGAGTCATAGTTAAAAGCTGCTCCTTCTGAAGATGGTGGGAAATGAGTGGGTGCACTCAGCCCACCTCTTCCTAGATGAAAGCTGCCTAACAAAACCACCTCTGTACATCTGGCATGAATTAATCAGTGCAATTCCTGTGGTGAGGAGAGGGAAGGCTTGGAAGGAGCTCTAAATTCAGACTCTGGGAAAAAGTGTGGCCTAATTATGACAAAACACAGGATCTCAAAGCATAAAAAGGCCCCCTTCACATGACACTAGTGAGCTGAGACTCCATGAATATTAACATCCTCCCTTCATGAATGAGAACCTTTCAATGGAAGTATGAATTTCCAATATGAGGTTAAAATACTGATGTTTTTCACCTGCTCAGTAGGATCCTAAGTTCCCAATACCCAAAGGCTTTTAATTAGTGGGTACTAATAGTGGGTACTGACATGAACAGGCAAGTAGCAGTACCAGGTTACAAAGTCTTGGCAGAATTGGTCTGTATGCCTTCCTAGTGCTTAGTGTAAGTCATCACTTAGATCACCACTATCATACGCCCAAAGAGACAGAGAATATGGATAAAACTGTGAGGCAGGTAAAGGTTAGAGCACACTAATGTTAATCTATCTGACAAGGGCAAGCCACTGGGCCACCAAGGACATCAACCTAAACAAATCAATGGTTGCCCATAGCTACAGGTCAGCAGGACCCAATGGACTAAAATACGCAATAATTTGTGCCCTTTCGTGGGTGAGTCCTATGGAAAATGAGGGAAGAATCAAACCAATGGGATTCAAATAGTACATACCATTTGTTTACCCTGGCCTTTGCTAAGTAAATAAAATAGAAGACTTCTCTAGTTGGCAAATCTTTTGCAAGCTCCAGAAATTACACTGTATATACTCAGTTGCATATTTCATCTCTACTAGGGGAGAATAGAAGAAAAGGACAATAGCAGAGAAGAGTGCCAATCAGCCTCAGCAAAGTTTTAATCTGTGAGATAACACTGCATCATCCATTGTGTCCAACATTTGAGATGAAAAATGCTCCCAGATTTGACAGAAAAGATCAGCATTTCTTTGAACTGACCTCTCGTTGAGTAGACTGCAAAAGAGTGTTTATATTATAGTTTTATGTAAAATTACAAATATACACATAGACGTAGAGAGCAATGACGGAAAGAATGTTGTAGAAGTTTGCAGAATAGGTATTTCTAAATAGTAGGCTTTCAGGGGACTTCATAATTTTCAACACTGTTTGATTTTCTATAATGAAGATGCACAGCTTCATAAACAAGAAAAACAATTAAACTCATTCTCGAACTAATCAGAAACTAGCACATTCGGAAATTTTATTATAAAAGGCAAGTTAGAGAACAACATTTGTTAAATGCCTCCTTTCCACTAAGGACTATGTTGGCACAAACCTTGTGAATTATTATTATTATTTATTTTATATATATAAAAAATGAAAGCTCAGAGAGTTTGACTAACCTGACTGAGACTTCTGCAAGTGTTGTCAATCTTTCAGCAAAGCAAAAATCTTAGAGCGGCTACTTTTCCCCTCAGCTTGAGAAAGAATCCCAAGGAAAGAGGAGGCTTGGGATGGAAAGCATCAATCTGGGAACTGGCCCTCAGAGTTTCCCAATTCCCTCGAACTAATGGCAGAGCCGGGCTTTGCAGGCCCATCAATGCAGAGAATGTCGCCCTCCCAGCAGAGGTGTGGCCAAAACAAACGAGAGCAAGAAGCTTTGTGACCTTAAAACAGCAGGAGAAGCTGTGAGGAGCCATGTGCCACCCTTGACATGTGTGTTGTGAAACAGTGAAGGCAGCAGACCATTATTTGAGGTCCAGTCACCCCCAGATCAAAGCACAGTGCTAGGAATCAGGAAACCTAGACTCTAGCCACCATGATAATCTCTTAAACAGACAAGCTTCTCTGAGCCTCCATTTCCTCAGCCATAAATCAAAAGAGTTTGCCTAGAAAATCTCTAAAACCCTTTCTAGTTCTAGGAATCCATAACTCATGATCTAATTCCAACCATGGTTTCTCTAGGATTCATTAAACAATCGCCCTAGCATGTTCAACTGGTCCACCAGACATTGCTTCAGGGGCTAAAATTACGTGTGCTACCGCAGAGATATAGAAAATCTTTTGTAATCTGCGTAGGATTTCGCTACCTACTTATCTTTCTTTCATAACCCACAATTATCTTTGAAAAACAGACAAGTCTATTTACTCTCTATCATCTATGTTCCAAATGGGGCCAGTCCCTCCCTTCCCCTTCTTAATAGAAAATCACAAATCTCAAGTGGGCATCAGGCTAACTCAGGAGATTCGGGCAGTCACAAGCTTGAATCTCTCCCAGTGGGTCCCCAAAGCTTTATTTCCTAAGAGCTGCTTTTATAAGGCAGGCAAAAAAGGCTGAAATAATAGTTTGAATTTATAAATGATTTTGCAAATTAAACAGAATTCTATATCTGAAAGGCAACTAGTAGAGTGATTCTGTTCTCCAATATTATTTCTTCACAAACAAGAATCCAAAATGCCAATAAAAGACCCTTGGTACAGCAAGTAGACACTTTCTTATCGAAACAGGCCAGAAGAGTGAATCAAACCACCCAGGAAATCATATATCCACCCCTTAATATCATTAACTGGGAATATCTCAGAGACAATGATAGTGTGAACAACTATAAACACGGGCTGCAGATGGCTGAATCACAATTGTCAAATTCAATTAGTATTTACAAAGAATAAGCCAGATGAATTAAAATATGTTTTTAGAGGTCAGCCAGCCTCTAATATTTTATCTGTTACAGTCCATACCCTGTTTGCCAGTATTGGTAGGCAAACACACCAAATCTTTCAGATAGGGCTGCTGCCTTCTCTGATTTGGAAAGTCTGCATACACAGTATCTTGTCACTATCCAGAGTCGTTGGCATATCCTGTTCACTGCTGGGGCACCACGGGCAAGAGATGCACTAACATGCGCATTCCCTCTCTCCTCATTTTTTGCAGGACAACTTGTGACCTAGAGGATATGTCAGAAAGCTCCCTCTTCATGGTCTCTGAATAGTCATTTGCAGTGTTCATTCCAGCATTCCAGGAAATCAATTTCCTAAGTCTATTTCATAGACTTTAATAAGTTCTCTTTAAAAAAAGAAAAAAACCTTTGAAACTCTCTGTTCAAATATATTTCATGCATTTCTATTGAGTCATTCATTTGACAAACCTCATGTCATAGGCTAGCTTTTTGAAATATATTTTTAATTAGTTCAAGGATATAGGTGGTATGTTTTTTAGAGAATATTTTCTTTTTTATTGAGTTCTAATTGACATAACATATTAGTTTCAGTTATACAATATAATGATTCAATATTTGAGGGGGTTTTGTTTTTGTTTTTTTTTCTAGAGAAGTGTTATATCTAAGGGTACATCTTAATCCAAGTTAGTTTAAGTGTGTATTTACTTTCCGTGCCTTGGCATGTTCCTCCTTCTAAAGAGGCTAATGAGTGACTCATTTTTGTGCCTGACTTTTTCTTGAATATCAGGTCTTCTCTGAGTGAGTAACACATCTTCTAACAGATACTGCGTGCCCGCCCACCCATCCCAGCTTAAATACTGTTTGTCCTGCTTCTTCTGATAGGAAGAACTATTCAAATTCTGTCTTCCCACTCACTTCTTGAGCTAAGAGAAAGGGTGGGGTTGAAGAATTTGGTGGCACCAGCTCTAAGACTCGTTCTTATTGTCTCTACTTTTGAACATGTCACTACTAAGCACCAAAAGACCCTAATTCTACTTAAGATTGGTTTTTGCAACCATGGATACTTTCAAAACTGACTCTAAATACCAACCTCATGCAAGAAACTGAACAAACCCAGATACTTAGGAAAGAAAGTCAGAGAATTAGTTATAGCTCCATATATTTAATATATACTGTTTCTCACCTTCTCACTTTGGTTAGTATTGTTCATTTCTCCTTCACTTAACTAATCCCCAATTCTTTTGTTCTTAAGGTATCACATGTTCGTTCCAAGAAGCCTCCTCTGACCCCAACACTATCCACACTGGTTAACTATCACTCTTCTCTGTCTGCTTATATCTCTACATTAGCATTTAAATTCATTGTATTATGATCATCTGTCTATATTTTTATTTTCTCAATGAAAACAGAACTAAGTGTTTTTTCATTTTTGATTACCTATGCTTGATCCAGTCTGGCACATAAAGGCATCTACTTAGTGTGAGTGAATCAGCATTAATGGTCAATTGCTCTCTGGGTCATTTAAGAATATAAGGATTTTATACTCAAAGGCAAAAATGTATACAGCTACTAAGAAAAACATCTGAAAAAACTGTGCAGGAATTTTTTAAAAAGTAATACACATGACTGCTTGTTGTCCCATGTACTGGTGCACAGATTTCACTCTGCCTTGTATTAAGATTGAGTATTAATGTAACCCTGATGGCTCCACCAACTCTACCATCTCAGGTACCACCACGAATATTTCCATCACCACCCCTACCACCTCCACAACCTTCTGCACCATCCCTTCCACTTCTGATATATCACCCATCTCCATCGCCATGCTCACCAATGAATCACCTCCTCCACCATCTTTACTTCCTATACCACCTCCTCCACCTCTACTACTACCTTGACTGCCTCCATAACCTTCTTGGTCACTACCTCCATCACCTCCATCACCTTCTCCACCAACTCTTCTACCACCACCTCTACCTTCACCACCTTTGTTACCACCTCCATCATCTCCACCACAACATCCACCATCTCCTCCACCACCTCAAACATCACCTTCACCACCTCTACAATGACCACACTACCATTATCTCTACTGCCTCCACCTGCAGTATTTATCCCATCATCTCTTCCACGCCCTCCATCTCCAACTCTACCACTTTTTCTACCTCCATAACCACCTGGATTACTTCCTCCACTACATTCTTCACGTCAACCTTCACCTCCACCACCTCCACCACCACCTCAACCAGCACCTCCACTGTCACCTCCTACACCTGCATCTTCACCACCTTCATCACCACTCCTACCACTGCCTCCTATCACCACTAGTATTTTTCCTCCTCAAGAATCATCTAATCTTCCTCAAATGTAGTTTGGGAATATAAAGGAGACTGATTTAATGATCTTTTCTGCTTCTACATTCTTACTTTCTCTTCTGTTCTTGCTACTTTGTGCACATTTGTACCCCACAGACATCTTTATACCTATAAATATACCAGAGATTCTGCTCTCATTACATATCTTTCAAAATGAAATTGGTTTGCAAATCTTCACTGGAAGTTGCAGAAGCTTGGGACGGAGGAGGGGAGAAAAATAAAAGTGTGTCTTTTCTGTCCTCCAGCAGTGAGCACCTCTGTTCCACAATTCTCAAACCTGTTTCTACTATTTCTCTCAAACCATCACTAGAAAGGGTCCCATCTGGTGGCCACAGAGTAAAATGTAGGGTAGTTCTTTCCTCTCTTCTAGGCCTTGGAATTAATATTCTATGTTAGAAGGTACAGCACAAGCCATTTCACCCACTGAAAATTACTTTAGCCATGGCAAAACAACCTAGAAACAAAGTACGGCATAAGCTGGGCAAGCTAGCTGCTCCAAAGATAAAACTGGAGTCTGGACTGCAAGTCTTAGAAAAGTCCATCCACTCCCAAATGATTGTATCCTTCCGTCACAGATGTATGAACATCACAGCAGGAAAAAAAAAAATAGCCTTATGTTGCAATGTGTTTAGGGTGAATGACAACAACATAGGAAGAATTTAAGGCACAATAAGAGAATTTACCATAAAAATCCAACTCAGCAGGCTTTAGGAGACTTTAGGAGACTTTCAGGTGTTCAAGTGGCCACCAGAGAAAGGTAGGTTTGAAGGATAAGCAAACCCCAGATCTATATAACCTGCTGGAACAGACTCTACAAAGATAAGAATTTCCATAAAAGTTAGTTCTGAAGCTACCAATTTGGTTCCTTCTTGTTACTGTAATTCTGAATCTTAGCTTTAAAAAAAAAAATAAGATGAAATAAAGACATGTATTTTTTCAAACAAAATACAAAAGTATCTCCACACTCAAAAGAACATTTAGAATAAAAGTCATATATGGCTCTATGCTTTATCCTCTCACGAGATGGAACAAATAAAGAATATAGAAAGAAGGAACTTCCTAATGTCACAATGATCATCGGCATATTCTAAGAAGTGGCATGCTGAATGTAAACAACCTTGCTATGGATTTGACCAAGGTACAAAGAGAAAAAAATCTTGTTTCCAAGGAAATTCTAGGTATTCTTCATCAAGTCTCTTCTGGTGACCATGACAAGAAAAACTTGTTTGTGTTTCTTTAATCTCTGTCAATTTAGTAATGTTTCCAATCAAGCTAAAGAATCAGTATTACTGAATTTAAAGAATTAGAGTCAAATATTTACCACTCCCTCTGCCCCAATTTATATCCTTCATTCCCTCATTCCCTTATGCTCTTAAGGTTTTGCCTCAAGAGAAACCCTTTTAGAGAGGCCTGTCCAGAGCACCCCGTCCAAAATAACACATACCCACATACAACTGTCAATACCTGGCCCTTCACCCTACTTTATTTTTCCTTCTTTTTTTTTAGTTATTTTTCTTATTTCTTTACCTCACCTTGCTTTATTTTTCCTTCTTATCACCACCCAACATGATACGCATTTGTTGATCTGCTCATTGTCTCCACCCACTGGAACCTAAGCTTCATAAGCTTTGAACTCTTTGATATCTTTTCTTGTTTACTCACAACTGTATCCCCAGTGCTAAGAATGATGCCTGGAACAAAATAATTGCTCACTAATTAATTAATCTTTTCCAGAGGAAAAACCTGCAGTCTAATTAAAAGAATAATTATTTCTCTAAATAATAAAAACTGTTAATACAAGTATAAAAATTATTACTGAAAACTAAAATAAGTTTTCATACATTTCCTTATCTTCAAGGTTTCAGGCCAATAAGGTCAAGATCAGCAGCTCCCATTCTATTCTGCTTCTGAGTCAATATAATGTATCTAATCCTTTAAAGTTTCCCATCCTGCTCTCTATGTTTGCTCTTTTCCTCTTGAAGGGAAATAGGAAAGACAGGACTAAGAGAGAGACTAGAAAAGTAAAAAAAAAGACTTGAGACAATCAAGGGTAAAGGACCAGGGACAAATTTAGTCTAGTATGGAGGTCTTTACCACTAATCCATTTCTTTTTTTTTTTTTTTTTTTAATTAAAAAAAATATATCTTCCAAGGCAATCAAGATGAGGCAGGGAGAGATTGGGGGCAGAGAGGGAAAATCTATACTTGAAAAAGAATCCCACCTTTTTTTTATCTATAAGACTTTGAAATGATCCCATCTGTGGTTCAGGAATAGAACTAATTCTTACAAGGACAGACATTTGTGACTGAAGATTATTAACTGGAAATTATTTGTGTTAAAATATAAATATACAAGAAGTAAGAACATATGGTCACCTCTGTACACTTGCTTAGATGATTGCCAGAGAAGGTATTGGTCCCTGAATCCTGAGTAGGAGGTTTAGGTGTACAGGAGCCCTATATATAATCCTAAAGTTATCTTTCAAGGTAGAAAACCCAAGGGATAGGAAAGGCAGCCTCACATTGCAAATAATAGGTAGTATCTACCAAGCATTTATTATGTTCTAAGTGATTTCACAGGGTTAATTCATCCAATTCTCAACAACAAACCTATAACATATCAACCCCATTTTATAGACAAGAAAACTGAGATCTGGAGAGGTTAAGCCCCTTGCCCAAGACCACATAGCCAGCAGGAGGTGAAGTTGGTATTAGACCCAGAGAGTCTGGCCCCAGAACCCATGTACTGAGTCCTTGCTCTCAGGGGAGATGGGCTCCCCTGCTGGGTGCAGGCTCTAACTACCAGGGTCTGTGTCCACAGGCTAGTGCACATCTTTGCTATTCACAAGGGGATCAAAGCTTCATTAAGAAGAATCAAATGAAGACAACTTTTACCATCCATCCAGAAGAGTGCTCTTACTGTCCTGCCCTCCTGCCAACACCACTCTGTTGGTCTTACTTGAGGCCTCCTCTGCCTTTCCCTTCCTTGAGTTCTTTGGATTTGAGGTGCAAGGAGGAAGCAGGGAGGTAGGGTAGAAAGTAGTAATTAGCAATAAGCTTTTAGACCTAGGTACAAGCTATTCTCTTTTTATCTTTGAATCATCCCTGATTAGCCTTAGGTAAAAAACGAGTCCAAGATAATTTTCAAATTCTTTTCAAAACTAATGCATAAAATGTGACAAAGAAACACAGTACATTTCATGATTTCCCTCTTACATGTAGAAAAATTAAAACCCGAAAGGATACTCCCACCTTTAGTGTCACATTCAGGCAAGAGAGTCCTCAGGGGGAAAATACTCCTGTGTTATAGCTTTATGAAGGATAGTTTTTTCAATAAATATTCATAAAACCATTTCCCTAAAGTGTCCCCATAGTAAGAGCAAGTGTTAGGGTTTCACTTTCAACTGCATACTAAACTCAGAATTTTCTTCCAACCCTCCACTTTTTTAAACAAATAGTTTTGAACTAAAATTATGCTGCTATGGTGATAGACACTGTGTTGTGGCATTCGTATCTTCCTTTAAGAATGAAGGATTTATTACCCCTTATTATCTCTATGGGAATTGCCTTGGCTGAAAAGAGCCGTAACATCTCAACTCAAGATAACTCTAAAGGGTTATCTCAGCTTCAAAACTTTCCATGTGACACTTGCTCTGCTGAGGCTTCACCCACCTTCTGCTTATGCCTAATCCTGCTTCCTTCTTTCCTGACCTTCCATGCTCCAAGTGTCGACCCCAAGAGCCCTCACTATTAAACCCCTTATGTGCTCATCTCCATCTCATAGTTGGCTTTCCAAGAAACCCAGTCACTATACCTATCATACCAACATTCATAGTTTCCCCAGATTTCCTAGGTAAAATAAAAGTTTCAATTCAATATGTAACCCATGCTTTCCCGGGCCACACCAGCCCAGGGGAAAATACAGGTGACAACTGTGATCTTCCACAAAGCAAAATACCTGGAATTCCAGCCCTACCGCACATCCCGGGCTCTCTTAAAGGGTTTTATGAATGTGTCACATAGATCTATGCATTTCAGTCTTCCTCTTGACTCTTTGACGTTCTTCATGGTTTCTAATATAAACATTATGGTCCTTGGGAAGTCTACTGAAGAACACACCCCAGGTAACAATGCAGCTCCAGGTGCTCTGTGTGTCCTATCATCATGCCAATGAGAAATCACCTTCAGTTAAGGAGCTGCCTAATGTCCAAAATTTTTCTATCTAACTATAGAAGTTACATCTAAAGAGGAGAGAGGGTTTCTTTTTTCCAATTGCTAATATTTAATTCATTATAGAGCTTCTCACTCTGTACAGCAGAAAACACAATCACCAGAGCCTGGATAAAAAGACATATTGACACAGGCTTAATACAGAGAAAAAGTTCTTGAATTTGTTTTTTACATATAATATCTTCAGGCAAATCTAGATATAATTTTTAGTTTCCAGCATTCAGGTTAGTTAGTTAGCTGGTTAGTTAGTTAGTCGTTAGCTTTCCTTTTGTTATTAATTTCTAGTTTTATCACATGATAGTTAAAGAACATAGTCTGTACGAAGTTGAACCTTTGAAATATATTAAACTTTTTTATTTAAATCACACAGGCCTGAAAAGAATGTATTGTATGCTTGCTTTGTATCTTTTCTTATTTATTTTATCTGTTTGCTCTGTTAGTTTCTAAGAGGAATCTTTTAAGTTCCAATCATAATTATTGATTTATCCATTTCTTTTCTTAGGTTGGTCAGTTTTTGCTTTTTCTATTTTGAGATCGTGTTGTTAGCAGCATATTTGTTCATGATTATTATGTTTTATCTTCTTTACTATCATGTGGCATCCCTTTTTATCCCATTTTGAAGGCAAAATTTCATTCGCTCTCATAATAAAAGTTCTACCCCTGATTTCTTTGCTTCATATATGCCTGATGAATCTTTGGGCATTCTTCTATTCCCAATTTTTCTGTACCATTTTGTACTTAAGATTTGTAAGTCTTATAAATGCCAAATATCTAGATATTGGGCTTTTTAAAAATCTGACTTTCCACCTTTTGATTGATTACATTAGCTCACTTGTATATTTACAATTATTGTTACATTGACACTCACTTTGCTGTCTTATTTGGTGTTATTTGACATGCTTTCCTTTAATTTCTTTTTTCATCTTCCTTGATTTCCTGTAGTTTACATTTTATTCATACTCCCATAGTTCCTGTTATAGTAGTTGCCCTAAGTCATTAAGATCCATACTTATGCTCATTTTTTCTAACATATATGTGTGTGTGTGTGTGTTCACACACGCACACATATTCTCCATGGACAAGAACTTAAATGTCTTATTATCTTCTGATCTCTCTCTACACTGCTACCCGAACGTCTAATTAGTTTAATATTCATACTTGACTTATAAAATTGGTCTTATTACTTAAAGTCTCTATTCATACACATTTTGAGTTTTAATTGCCACAAAACACAGCCTTAAACTTTGGAAATTAGACATATATGGTCATCTACTTTATCATTCCTCCCCTGCCAAGAAATACATCCATTATAAATGTGCATTATAAAGTCAAATCAAGTTTTTGTTTCCCTAAATCCTGCTTTAACTCAGCCACCCCTCCAGCCTCTGAGGCCCCAAGGGAGACATAGACAAAGGAAAGCAAAGTAATGATTTCTGAACACTGTGTGAATTTCCTTTACATAAGTTATTCAGATCTAATCAGGCCAAGCCCAAAGTATTTTCTTTGCCCTTCTGTTACTATTCCTTATGCCCAGCCTATGTCCTGAGTCTTACCACAGAGGGGAAAGGAAAAGTTCAAATAAGGGACACATGCCAGCCCAAGTCACAGATGCCAGAAAGTCAGATGGCAATAAGAGTCTGCCAAGTGCCAAGCCGGTATGGGCTAGGGGACAGCTGCTCTATGCCCTGAGCCCCAGAACAGAGAAGGTTAGCTCACCACTCCAAGCACCTGGAGAAACAGACAAAGCGAAGCCAAGCCCTCTCGAATACACTCCAGGCAGTCAGCCCAAACAGCACCCTAGGTATATCTTTCTATCTCAAAGGCTGAAATATTTAAAGGTGCAGAGTTGGGATGAAGTGTGACACCTGTGATGTGCAGTTCAAAAACTGTGTTTGGCCTCCCAACTATCAATGGAAAAACACAGACAAACAAGACACCATCCCTGCCCCCAGTGTACTCACAGACAGAGAAGACAGATGTATACAAGACTATGAGATGTGCATCATAATGAAAAATTTCTCAAAACTCAGCAATTCCCAAAACAGTCTCTGGGACTCATCATCCTAGGGGTACAACTATTAGGGAGTTGAGAGAGAAAAATACTTTCTCTTCTACATCAGTCTTCTAGCATACAAATCATAAGAATGGCTTTACTTTCCCCCGAATTGTCCCTTTCACTTTTTACTAATGCTTGACATTTTTTTCAGTGCAGACAAAGCCTGTCTTTCGGCAATTAGGAAAAAAAAAAAAAAAACGGTCTTAAAATAGAAATGCTGTGGGATGTTAGCATAAGTGGAAATTAGGTAGGACCCATATGTGAATGACTAGTGTTAGATCATTTCCAGTTTTGATAGCAGACAGAGGTTAATAATTCATAAACCCTGGAACCCTGGAAGGCCCAGGAAACAAAACTTGAACACAAAAGAATGTACAGGCATGTGTCACAATACTGCTTTGAGTTTGCTCTGTTGATTTCTATTTTGGGGAAAATAGAACCTGAAGAGACATCATCCACCATCTCTCCTTAAGTCACCTTAGATGATACCCTATCTTAAACTCCTGGTCCCTGTTTTTATCTCCTGGCATCTGGCCTTATGAATTCATATTCTGAATCCTACAAATTATAAATGCCTCTAACCTAGCTATTCCCATACTTCTGCACAGGTCCCTCTATGTTCCATTTCCTTCCTCTCCAGGCTAACTTGATCATGCTATCAACCGATTCGCAGAATGGGTCTTAAATTCCCTCCAAGGTGTCTCCTTTGAGGACAATGACCCTCTCTCACATCTCCCCATGCTCGTGATTATCTGAAAAATTTTCCAGCATATTAATTTTATCTACAACTGTTCTTATGGTTCCCTCATTTATCCCTTCCTCCAAACAATTAGATCTCCACATGGATAGACAGTTGGGATAGAGGGTTTTCTAGGGGGAGGGGTGAATTTGATGCCTTTTATGTGCCTTCAGAGCTCAGCCCGGTTAAATAATCCCTGAGCACCACTTTGTGTGTGGCAAGGTATAAATATATGCTAATAGGAGGTCTGGCTCCTTGTCACAACACATTGCAGCCTGTATTCGTGCAAGATAGAATAAAAAGATTAGATGCAATCTTGAAGTCAATCAGAAAGCAAAAGGAAACCAAAAAAAAAAAAAAAACAGAGTTTGGATTGTCAACAAGGAGAAGCAGAAAAATGACTTGAATCGAATTGCAGTTTATCTCGTTAAGTGTTAAAGGAAACCAATTTCTCTCAGAAATTGGAAGGCAATTTAAACACTTCTACAGTTTCACCAAAGTTTGAAATTTTCCAGTGAAAAAAATAAGGTTTTCTTTATTTCTGCATATCTGACATTGTCCCTGTACTCTCAGAGACTAGAAGGCCCTAGATAAGAGAATATTTAAGGAAAAGAGCACAGTTATCAACAAGTAAGGAGAAGAATCTATTAAAGAAATACTCATTTGATTTCTTTAGCCCTTTCAGGTTTCAAGCCAAAAGAACTAAGAAAACTAAAACTGCGTAGTAAAACGCCAGGCTACAAAATCTGGTCTGGCTCTGGATAAATAACCAAGCTGGATTATTCGACAAATATAGAAATCACATTTAATCTATGAAAGTCAAATAAAATGTACTGATTTCAAGGCCAATCACATTTCATTGAAGTTGGTGACACCTCAGTTTTAGGCACTGTTTAAAATGAACTCAAATCTTCATTGATAAGTCTCTTTCCTCATTCCTAGAAGTATGAACATATTAACAGTAGCTGCTACTTTGCAGACAGTGTAATTGTTATTACTCCTTCTCATGCAGAAACATATAATTCTCCCCAGCCATTGTATTCATTAAGAATCACTAACTAAACTTTCATCTTCAGAGTTACAATTAAGCCTTTCCAACCCCATAGTCCATCTGGAAGTGATTTGCTAGCCAACAAAAGTAGACTTTTTTTTCCTATGTCAGACTGGGCAATGAGTTCTCAACATCGTTTGAAACACCAGGGCTTAAAGGATACTGTTAATGGCCATGACCTCAAGAGGAGGATCCACTAGAGTGAGTGAATGGGGCTCCCACGGTACGCATATATATTTTTCGAATCTTTCACAGTAAAAAAGTCAAGCATTGTTTCTGTAATTTTTTAAAATGCACTTTACAATGTTCTGAAATTAAGATCCTAAGATTCATTTCAAAAGAATCCTCTGAAGGACTGCCAACTCCAACTTCTTGGGTGAGATAAGTGGGCGCTTCAATTGCTAATGTTGGTATAAACTGGATAAAGCTAAAGGGTAACTTGCTGCCATTGTGTCTTTGTCTGCATTCATTTCTTTCCTTACACATTCAGTCAACAAACATTTGCTGAATACTTACCACCTCATGGGCTGAAAAAGAAGAAAAATGTGAAGTGAAAATTATTTCTCTTAATAAAGAAATAAGATAATAAATGGCATCTAGGGTGGCCAGTTCTCTATTATTATGAAAAACAAATCCAGACTGGATTCATCAGGGAGACTATTCAGAAACCAAAAGACTGCCTTCTCTGGTTTCTCACTTCTACTGACAACTTTTCCCTTTCAATAACTTGTTATGTGCCAGGAGCAAACAATATGAAATCCATTCCTAATGAGCAGTAATTATAGCTTTAAGAAGCTGTACAATCAGTGTTCAGTGATTTCATTATTAGATAGCACCATAAATTATGCTAATGCTGATAACAGTTCTGGATGAGAGAGGTCCAGATCCGGGAGATTGCACTGAAATTATTTACATCCTCTATTTCTGAAACAATAGACCCAGCAATTTGAAAATCAGATGATCCGATTTATTCTGGCAGGACACACATGTAACAAGTTGCATCAACCATAAAATTAAATAGGCTTTATTTTTTTTCTTTTTTCTCTCTTTTTCCTCCTCAGTCTTCTCTTACCTTGTATATTACCAATCTCCTTTGAGGAAAGATTTCTAATTATTGTAAATCTTGTTTCTAAATTACTCAGTGATTGTGGTTGATGATGTCACGTGACAAAGGTGGCGTTAACACATCCGTGTCTTTTACAAGCTAAGCCTGAAAAGTCACAATTGCCCACCTGGATGCAAAAAATGGCCACAGAGCTTTGGCAATAGGGAATTACTTCCTCCTTGCTCAAACCCCCAAACTTCTGGGAGTTAGCAGTAAAAGGAGACACTCCAAATGGATATGAAAAGCTGGCTAGGTCTTCCAACTCTATCATCACCTGTTTAACCTTCCCCTTGGAATTTTCTCACCTCAGGTAGTAGTAACACAAGCTACCATTTTTTAAATATTTATTATATGTCTAGCCCTGTGCAAAGGGTTTTACATACACTATCTCATTCAATCCTCATAAAAACCTTATGCAATGATCCTGTGATTCCTATTATGCAGATAAATAATAAAAGGCTCAGCAGGCAAAAAGGAAACATTTAAAAAACATCTTGCCTAAAAACATACAGTTAGTTAATAGAGAAGCCAGGCTTCAAACCCCAGGGAACCTGGGATTGCTGCCCTTGGCAGGAAGTGTGAGGAATCCATCACAAATCTCAACTCCAAATGCAGAGTCTTTCCTGAAGCTTCGTAAAGGGCAGCTAAGGGAAAAACGGTACCACATAACACCCAGAAAGGCTCTCTTAGAGTCTCATTAAGCGTTGCCAAAGATGTGGAGCAACTGGAGCACTTCAGACTATTTTGGGGGACACCAATTAGTATAATCACTTTGGAAAACCATTTGGCAGTATCGACGAAAGCTGAGCATACGCATATGCCCAACAGAAATAATGTATGCAATAATGTTCACAGCAGCATTATTAAAATAGTCTCCAAATTGCAAGCAACCCAAATGTCTATTAACAGGAGAATGGGCAAATGAATTGTGATATAGTCATATAATGGAATACTACATAAGAATGAAAAAAAATAAACTACTGATACATACAAAAACATGTGTAAATCTCACAGATATAATATTGAGTGGAAGAAGTTATAAACAAAGAATACACACTATATGATTCCACATACATGAAGTTTAAAAACATGTGCAACTACTCTGTGAGGATAGAAATCAAAATGATGATCACCCTTAGGCTACTGACTAGAAGGGGGAAAAAGGAGCCCTCTGGGGTGGTGGGAATGTCCTGTATCATGATGTGGGTGGTGGTTATAAAGTGTATTCATATGTAAAAATGCATTAGTCATTTACTTAACATCCGTGTACTTTGTATGTTATATCTCAATTTTTAATTAAATTAATATTCTTATTGGATCTCTCTGTCCCCCAAAATCCTGTCATGGTTCCCCAACTGTATTTCTTCACATTTCACCCCAATTCTTGCTCCTCCTCCTACCTTCTAGATTTATTGTTTTCTGGGAGCTTCATGTCCTTCCCTATATAAATCGGCTTAGCTATCTCTAGCACCTTGCATTCCTCCTATCTACTTAGGACTGTAATCAGCACAATGAAAACCCCAACAGTCAGGCAGATCAAACAAATAATTCATTTTAGAAGAATATTAGTGAGCTTATAGAAACAGATTTAATTCTTTGTTTCTAGGTCCTCTGAGAGATGGTTACAGTCCTTGAGATAGGGGGTATATAACCCCAGATACTCAGTAAATATAGAGTTATATTTAATAAACAATCTTATTCAACACTTAGAGTTATGAAACATAAGGAATTCACAAAGTTCTCATCATACACTCCAGAGCCAGCAATGGATTAAGGTAATAAACAAGAATACTTGGAGTTGAAATCATAGAACTATGTTTTAGAGGCAGTTGCCTGAGAATTACAAGAAAGATACAAGATGGCTGACTTTAATTATCTTCGGTCATTTTTATTACTTTTAATCTTTTCATCTCTCTCTATCATACTGCCTTTTACTGACCAGACATAATCAGGCAATTCCATGGTCAAAAGGGAATAGAATAACAATAATTCCCTTGGAGTTTGTGGAGGAGAAAAGAAAAAGCAAGAAGTTTAAGCACACTATTAAATCATCTAAACTCCGAAATGTAAGAAATAGGCTCTTGAATACAGCAGAGCTGAGAAGGGTGATTAGTTTCCATTTTATTATACAGGTCAGAGAATCATTCATCTATTTGCTTGGGAATATACTCAGTGGTAGGTTCCTCATAAGAATAACCTTTTCTTTCAAATCTGGGGTACACCAGCTACCAATCACTGACAGAACCTCAAAGTTCAAAATCAGAAGTTGAAGAAAAAAAAAAAAGACAAAAGGATAATACTTACCTATGAAGAACGGCTTGCGTTCAAGTTCATTTTGAAAGGCCAGGCCAGACTTAGAGGAGAAAAAAATCTTTTGTTCAAATCCTTCACCCAAATATAATTAAAAAAACTAAAAATTTGAGGTGATGTAAAAGGCTTCAATAATTAAGCTATCAAACACCTATTTGAAGTAAAAGCCATTTTTCTGAGGTATTTATAGAGCATCATATCACACAAACCATTTTTATGTTTAGAAAGAGAATGTGCCATTTCTTCCCAGTCTCCCAGGATGACCACCTTAGTTGAATGACTATTATATAAACACAGAAGTTAGCTGCTAAGAAACACACCTTCACTTCTCAGAAAAGTATTCCTGTGTTTATCTTTTGGTTGACCTGGGCTTGTTAGACATAAACAATTCCTCACCAGCAACAAGTAGAAGTTTATTTTTGTCATTTATAAAATAAACCAGGGCTCAGCCAAAGGAAATGACTCTTGGAGGCAGCCCTGTCATAGAAGTATTGTAGGAGTTACAAATGGCTCTGTGGCCCAGGCCATAAACAGTCTTTAGGAAGGCTGGTGCTGAGCTGTTGATATTAAAAATCACCTCATTAATTATGTTTGTAAACAATGCAGCTGTCTGTGCTTGCAAGCTGGCTTCTTCAGCATAATAATATTTGTTACAATAATAACCATCATTTCACGCATAGCAATAAATAGTCAATCCAAGAACCTCAAGTGAAATCGCATCTGGGAACTGCCACCTGGTCATTCAAATTACTTCCTCAGAAGGCAAGAAAATTGTTGTTTGTTTTCCTCTCAGAAGGCACTTTAGCAGAATCAACTACTTCACTAGACTTCTTCCTGTCTCATTTTTTGAAAGGGGCAAGTCAATAACTGGTGTGGGAAGAGTAATAAAACCAAAAAGGAAGCCAAGAGCCAAAAGAAGTGGAAGAGCTAGCCAGAAAAGGATGTCATGGGGTATAAGTGCCAGAGGGAATGATGGGAAAGGAGCACAACCCTTCTTCTAGTGAAGGATCAGTGAGGTCAGTGTTGTACCTCAGGGTACCAGTGAACCAGCCATGCCTCCCCAGTACTCATTCAGTTACACTTTTATCCTATACATATTTATTGAATACCTACTATGTGCCAGGTGTGTACTAGAGAAAATTCACAAGCAAATATCCATTGTAGATGCCTGTTGGTGATATAATAGGAACATTACTAATTATATAAACTGAGTGGTCTATTATTTATTTTCTTTAAAGTCATATTCTCAGAGCATATATTTCTAAAGTTAGCCCAGCTTAAAATTGTTAAAAACAAGAGAAAAATACATTTTCTGTGTAACAAAGGTAAGCTAAAATTTCTAGACCTCTTTCCACACAAGAGGACATACCTCATTATGCCTCCTCTGCATGTAAATTTTGATTCTGAATCACCACAGAGAGATAAATGTGGTATCCAATTCCAAAGCATTACCCATTTTCTCTGTCTCTGTCCCTCTCTTTCCCCTCTCACTCTGTGTATATATTAATTTTATAGATCTTTTTATTGTCTGAACTACACTGGTTGCGTGAGAAGCAGAACAATAGGCCAAGAAGTTCCATTTCACACATGCCATCCTTATAATTCAAATAGGACAATAAAAAGAGAGAGAGAGAGTGATCTATAAACTGGTGATAAATCAGTGTCCTAAACCAAATTAACCATCGAAATAGATTATCATAAAAATAATGCCATGAAAAATATTCTTCACCTTCCTGGTTCAGCTGCCTATAATAGAGAGAGGGAGGGTATGTGTCCATGTGTATTTGTACATGCCATGTACATATTCAGAGATGTACACATAGACCATACACACACCCACACACTGGTGAAGTAACCCAGAGGCCGACAATTTGCACATGCTGCTAGCTCCTCTAGTAATAGGAGAGGGCTGAAAAACCCCAGGATTGATCATTAGCTTTTCCCAGTTTCTAAAGCCTAGCTTTCATTCAACATGACAAATGACAATGCTATGTGCCAAGCATTGTGTTAAATCCTGAAGATACAAAATGAGCTAAAGAGAACACAATGCTTGTCCTCTTAAAATTTCAAGTTAGGGCAAAATAGATAGACATTAACCAAATAACTACACAGATACAATTTTTAAAACTATAAATCCTGGCAAGTGCCATTAAAGGCACAGGCTACTCTGAGAGTACATACCAGGACAACATTACCTAAGTGAGGCCAGGAACAGGGCTTTGGGCTACACAGAACCAATAAGATTTAGAAAGATAGAAATAGCCCACCAGCAAGCAACATTCTACATAAGTAGGAGGAATGAAACACTTTTTCACAAAAGAAGAAGGAAAGGATAAGGAAATGTGATTGAGCCTCAGAAGCAGAGAGGAGAGGGCTGTTCCCACCAGAAGAAATAACATCTACAAAAACTCTGAGGATGGAGGAGTGATGGACCATCCCAGAACTGAAAGAAGGTCACAAAAGCAGAGAGCAAGTGTAGGGTAGTGTCAGATAAGACAGGGGAGGTCGGAATAAGCGGATCGTTCAGATTATTAACATGTGGGGGAAGGGAGGATGATAGACGCTGGTGTGGGTTTTCTTTTGGAAAAGTTCACGTACAGAAGAGGTTTACCTGAGGGAAGCAGGATACTAGAAAGACGGTTGTCAGTCCTGCGGCCAGTCCTCCATACTAGTTTTGGAGAGAGATTAGACCTGAGTCTAACACTAATTAGCTGTGTGACCTTGGATAATTTGCTTCACCTCTTTAAGCCTCAAATTCCTCACCTGTAAAATGGCAATAATAATGGTTTTAGTGGGGATTAAATGAGATCATGGCTGTGGAGTGCCTGGCCCACTGTAAGCCTTCAATAAATGTTAGCTATTGGTGATGCTAAAGATGGGGAGAAATAGACAGATTAAAGAATTATAAATAGTCCCACCAGTAAGCAGTCACCCTACCTAACCATCACTAGGAGGAGTGAGACACCTTTTATTTCCTAGGAGATAGGTCAGAGAGGAATGAATGGGGGAAAGTGATTGGTACCACTATGAGAAGTTTCCCAAATTTGAAACAATTCTTGTTCCTTGTTTTAATAAGCACTGTCAATAATATTTAAGCAGTGAAAGGTATCCAAGACCATGGAGAAGAGTACTTACTAAAAGAATAATTACTTAAACCGACTTTGGGGAAACAGCAAAAAGATTACAGAAAGGTAAATAACGTGCCCAAGGTAACAAAGCCATTTTTGGCTAAAGCCAGGAGTTGAATCTAGGTTGAACTCCAAGTTTTTGCCTTTTACAGGACAACCTCCACACTCAACCCTCCCTTTTCCAGAAGTTTTCAGTCTAGTCAGAAAAACAAACAGCAAACACAAGAAACAAGGCACACTTGAAAGTCCAGTTCTGTAGCTTATGGTGACAATATAAATTGTTTTGGTGTTTTAACAAGCAGTGTCAAAATAATAATACTATAAAATAGTTCTTGCCTTTGTATCTAATAATGTCACTTTGAGGGCTCTATCAAAAAGTACACAGTTAATAACAAAGTTAAATAAAAGAAAGCAGCATTATTTGCTGATTGCCAAAGGCAACTGTTATTTTTTTAAAACAAGTTGAATGATAGGCTATTTACATATCCAAACTTCTAATGCAGTAAGAAAATAAGTTATCCTCTGTGTTAACCACAGACTTCAGGGCTGAGAGATTTCCTTAATTAGATCAACCAGAAGCTTTTAGGTAGAACCTACTTATGGGAAGCATAAAGCAATTGATCCTGAAATTAAACACTCACTCAAAATACAGACATAGAACTTTTGGTGTATCCCCTACAAAAACTCACTCACAAAAACCAGAACTGATTTCCCCTAGTTGATCCTTGAGGGTGTCTCCTTTAAACTCACCAGCCTCTTCTGGTAGAAGATAAAATCATGCAGGAGTATGGATTAGCTATCATGTCATTATAGCAGACACAGCCGTCTGTTACAGGTAAATTGCTAGGCAATGTAATAACAATGCAGTTTATTTACTGTGCAGGGTGCTTATCTACAGAAATGTTCCCGACAAACAAAGAAAGGCACAGCTAAACGCCTTTTCCTTAGAATTACAGGCTGAAGCTATGCCAGCACCTTCAGAGAATAAAAATGCTAAATAATCCTTGTATAAACAGTCGCTAAAAACCTAAAGCATTTCCTAACAGAGGAAGCAAAAAAAAGCAATTGGCAGATTGATTGTCCACAAAGTCTTTCTCAGGCTTCCATCGCTATCGACCAAATCGCATCCCAAGGTGAGATGGGATGAGTACTGAAGACCCGTCAGGCTACACCCAGATGCAGGCACTCGTGCTTAAATGTTGGGATGATGGTAGTGATGATGACAACAACGAGATAGACTTCCATTTGTTGAATGCTTATCATCTGCCATTGCATTTTCCAACGTTACCTCTCTTAATTATCCAAACAACTCCTTAAGGTTGTTCCTATTTCCCCCATTTAAATAGTTAAAGAGATTCACAGTAAGGAACTTGTTCACTAAGCTGTTATTTTGAGATTCAAAACAGGTCTGCCTCCCTCCAAAACCAAAGCTCTTAATCTAATACTAGACTATTCTCAAGAACCTGAGGGACTCGCCTAGGATTGGACCGAACATACATATAGGACAGCTGTCCTCTCCTGCCACAGGTTTCCACCTTATGTATACATCCCGCCCAATGAAGCACCCACTGGGCTCACACTTTGTGCTCCACAGTGAAGACTGATCATACAAAGGGCACCATTTTGCTGAAAACCTAGTAGATGCTTTTTAAACATACAGACTTCCATGAATAGAATAAGTGAACTAATAAATGAAGGAATGAAGAAACCCAATTAAGGAGTCTAGGATGCAGTCTAGAAAGACATGACTGGAATATGATTCCCCTAAAAGAGAATTATAACTTAATCAATAGTATTAACATATCTGAAGAAAGAATGTTTCCACGGAAGTAAGGTGGTGTGCTCAGAGTTCAGAAAATGAAGCACTGTTGAATTCAGCGATGTTTATCCAATTGTGCCAAAGGGAGAGAGGGAGTTATGTCTGACAGTAGATAGAAAGATGTACCAGGATTATTTAGTTACTTCCATAGACTTTGTGTGCCATCTACCTTGGTGTATAACAGGCACTATGATTAAACACACACACACACAGAGTTCCTAACACAGCAGAACCTGAAATGATAGTGGGAGGGACCAACACATAAATAGCTCTTAAATGCTAAGTGCGACATTAGAGGCACATGGAAGATATCAGGAAGCACAGACAAGGTAAACCTAGTCCAAGGTCTAGAAAAACTTCATGTAGTGATCCTTGAGCTATGTTTCAATGAATAGGCAAGTGTCAAGTAGGCCTTAAAAGACACAAAAGAATTCCAGACAGAAGGACCAGAAGTTGTTCACATCACAGCAGGTTGTGGATAAAAGTATTAGTCCAGAAACTGAGGATGGTGTATGTTCAATAGCCTGAGATTTAGCTCAAGGGAAATAGAGAACCACTGAAGGATGTTAGCTGGAGGGTATCAAGATCAACTTGCACTCAAAAAGCTCATTCTGGCAGGAATATAAACAATAGATATAAATGGAGAAAAGCCAAAAAGGCCCAGAGACCAGTTAAGAAGCTATGTCAAAGACACTGGTGAGGACACTTCTTAGGTCAATGGTAGCTAGGATAAAGAGCAGAGAGACAATTAAATATTTAGGAAGTGATGTTATTGACTGATTGGAAGGAGAGAGAAATCTAGGATGATTCCAAGTCTGGCATGAATGATGAATTAGATCAGAAGGATGAAGGAAAGGTGAGGAATCTAGGATTACTCCAAATTTCTGGTTTGAATGACCAAGTTAATGGTGATATCATGAACTAAGATAGGAAATATAGGAATATAGGTAGAACAGCAAATTTGTATGTAAAAGATGAATATAACTTTCATTTTGAAAATGTGTCCAATAGGCACAGCCAGGTAGAGCTGTCCAGTAGGCTATTGGACATATAAATCTGAAAATCAGAAGCTTCATCAGGGCTGAAGGTAATATCGGAACATCATGAGCAAATAGATGATACTTAAAATGATGAGGGTGAAAGAGATTAGCCAAATGTATGGATGTATGGATAGATGGGAAAATAAACTAATTAAAATAAGATACTATATTAACTAGCTTTAATTTTTGGAAAATTTTAAAACTTTTACTTGAACTTAGATGAAAAAGAAGCTAAAGAAAGTGAAGGAAAATAAACTTTGGATAGAAATTTATTTGCTATAAATGGTATTATTTCTTAAAAGAACCCTCTAGGCTAAGAAAAAAAATATAAAAATTCATAAAGTGTCTAGAATCATTTTTAAAAATCAACTTCCTGCTAAGAAAAATGAGAAAATTTGTGCTCTCTCACCTCCACCTATATCCCCTCGTAAGAATTACCACTACTAGTCTTTTACTGTGACTACTCAATTCCTGAGTCCTTTGCTTTGATTTACCTCATACTCATGGCTGAATCTTATCATTGAGTAATTTTTTTGCCAAAAGTTTTCGTGCATTCTGTATTTCTTGAGTTTGTTGATGAGTGATGATGTTTACCTGTTATCTTTACATTTGACCAACCCCTTGGCTGGGTATAACATTCTTGAGTCATATATTACTTCATTGGCTTCTAGGATTCAGTTAAAGTCCAAAGCCAGCCAGATTTTCCCCTTAATAAATAAGTGACTTGCAAAGACTATGTCATTAACCAAATGGTAGGGAAAGGAAAATTCAAATAGTCTCTCAGCATGCTTGGCTCTTTCAGTTTTCAGGTGGACAAAGCTCTTCCTTGGCAATAATGAAAGGCAATGTTAAAAGCTACAATGCCATCTCTGCCTCATTAAATCTCTCACCTTTGAAGACTCTGTTCAGATGTCCTATACCACCCCTTAAAGCTTTCTGCTCCCTCCTTGCTAGGCGGAATAACTATATTCATATAGCAGATATTACACTTATAGTTGTGGGTATGCCTGTTTCTCCGCTAAATTATAAACAGCTTGAGAGGAGACCCCTGTTTTCTTCATTATAACCCCAGAAGTTATCACACTGATAAGGCCAATAGGAACTCAGATGTTTACTGAATAATCTACCTAGTCTCACCCCACACATATCTGAGAGATTCTTTAGA
Source organism: Eonycteris spelaea (assembly GCA_003508835.1). Classification (NCBI taxonomy): domain Eukaryota; kingdom Metazoa; phylum Chordata; class Mammalia; order Chiroptera; family Pteropodidae; genus Eonycteris; species Eonycteris spelaea. Next base: position 1,442,986 of record PUFA01000122.1, read on the forward strand.
GCACTCATGCTCAGATTTGAGTATACCTCAGCAGCTGCATCACCCGGAGACTAGTTAAAACAGATTCTCAGGCCCATTCTGAGTTGCTGATTTAGGAGGTCTAGGTAGGGCTCAGGAATTTGCATTTTTAACAAGTTCCCAGGTGACCTCACACTTGAAGAACCACTAATTTAGAGCACCATTAGAAAGAAATAGACTTCTGATCAAGATGGAGGAATAGGTAAGCATTGTGCTTGCCTACTCCAACAAGTACCTAAAAATACAACTAAACTACAGAACAACCATCATGAAGAACTACCTAAAGTCTGGCTGAACAGAAGTCCTATAACTAAGGACATACAGAAGGAACCATGTTGAGGCTAGTAGGAGGAACAGAGACACAGAACAGGCTGGTTCCATACCCACATGTGGTGGTTAAAATTTAGGAGGGATACTTTGGCTATGGAGGTCCCCCCTGAAGTGAGAGGGGTCCCAACCCCACACCAGATTCACCAGCCCAGGTTTCTAGTGCCAAGAAGAGAAGTCCCCACAACTTCTGGCTGTGAAAACCAGCAGATATTGTGGCTGAGCAAGATAGAGGGCAGCTGGAGTCCCAGGCATACCTCTTAAAGGGCTCACACATAAACTTCCTCACCAGTGGACTCGCTTACTCTTATCCCCAGCACTGGAACAGCAGCTTAAAATTAAAGGCACATGGGACCTAAAGGAGAAACTAAATTGTCTGGTTTTAGGGCAAGGACTGGAGGGGAAGCTTTCTCCTAGACTGAAGTGCTGGCAGAGATCATTGTTCCTTTGTTGAGCCCACCCCTCAACCGGACTGCATGCACAGGTAGGCGGCATATCTCGGGCTCCATCAACCTGGCTAACACTATTCATTCTGCCCTGGTAATTCCCTGAGACCCCTCCCCACCAAACTTGTGAGCCTACCCAAGATGTCTCCAACGGCTTTTACATACAAATAGCCTGTCTCGGCTCAGGCTACAGACTTTCCTGAAACCTCTCAAAGGTTCACAAACCCCAAACAAGCAGTATGTGGCCTCGGTGTGCACTGTATCTCTTGCTAAGCAGCCCCAAGCCCAGCGCTAGTGGCAGCTGGCCTTGGTTCACAGCTTAGGCTCTCCCAGGAATCACAAAGCCCAGCACAGGTGGCAATCACTTACAGATCACTTAGTAGCATTTACCAAGTGGCCCTGGGCAGGGCACAGGTGGCAGCTGACCAGGACCTGCATTGCAGCCCCTCCTAAGAGGCCCCAGGAAAAACGTACCCAGTGGCCAGCTTCAGACCACACCAGAGCACCACCCAACCACCTCCACAATTACACACCCAAAGGGCAGACTCAGCAGGCACCAGAGTCCCACTAAAGCAAATCCTGCTCCATAGGGTTAGCCTCTGCATAGAAGCTTCTCCACTGTACTCACAGCCAGTCCTCACAAAGAATCAGCCTGAGGTCATTCCTCCCATTGATGTACTAACAACAATCAAAGCTCAACTATAATAGGAGGGCACACAAAACTCACACAAGGGACACACTTGAAGCAGCTGTCTCAGGTGACCAGGAAGACTGTGCCATTGGGCCCCACAGGACACCTACTAGATAAGGTCACTCTACCAAGACCAAGAGACACAGCAACTCTACCTAATACATAAAAGCAAACACAGGGAGGCAACCAAAATGAGAAGACAAAGAAACAGTCACAAATGAAAGAACAGAACAAAGTCCAGAAAAAGAACTCAACAAAATGGAGAGAAACATTCTACCAGATGCAGAGTTCAAAACACTGGTTAAAAGGACATTTAATGATCTCAGCGAGAACCTCAATAAAGAGGAAACATAAAAATAGAAAATATTTTTTTAAAGTCAGAAACAAAGAATGCAATGAAATAAAGAATACATTAGAGAGAATTAACAGTAGATTAAATAAAGCAGAGGATCAGATGAACAATTGAGCAGAAAACACATGATCAGAACAGCAAATATAAAAAATCCAAAAAAAGGGTAGTCCTCTGAAACAATATTCGCATCATAAGGGTACCAGAAGGAAAAGAGAGTAAGGAATTGAAAACCTATTTTAAGAAATAATAATGGAAACTTCTCTGACCTGAAGCAGGAAATAGACATACAAGCCCAGGAAGTGCAGAGAATTCCAAACAAGGTGAATCCAAAGATGCCCACATCAAGACACATCATAATTAAAATGCTAAAGGTTAAAGAAAAAAAAATAATCTTAAAAGCAGCAAGAAAAAAACCGTTAGTTACCTACAAGGCAGCTCCCATAAGACTGTCAGCTGATTACTCAACATAAACTTTGAAGGCCAGAAGGGATTGACAGAAAATATTCAAAGTGATGAAAAGCAAGGACCTACAACTAAGATTATTCTTCCCAGCAAAGCTATCATTTAGAATTGAAGGACAGATAAAGAGCTTCCCAGACCAAAAATAAGCTAAAAGAGTTCATCACCACCAAACCAATGTTTCAAGAATGTTAGAGACATGAAAAAGGAGGAGGAAGAAGAAAATCAAAAATACAAATAAAAAGACAATAACTATATAAACTGTCAACAATTACTTTAAATGTAATTGGATTAAATGCTCCAATCAAAAGACATGGGGTGATTGGATAAGAAAACAAGACCCTTACATATGCTGCGTACAGGAGGCTCACTTCAGATTGAAAGATACACACAGACTGAAAGTAAAGGGATGGAAAAGATGTATCATAAAAATGGAAACAAAAAAAAAAGCTGGGGTAGTAATGCTTATACTGGACAAAATAGGTGTCATTAAAAAAAAAAAGCCTGTAATAAGAGACAAAAAAGGACCCAGTAATTCCACTTCTGAGTAATGATCCAAAGAAACTGAAACATTAACTTGAAAAGACATATGCATCCATGTTTATTGTAGCATTATTTACAATAGCTAAGATACGGAAGCAAGCGGTACATTGACACAATAGAATTTTACTTGGCTATAAAAAAGAATGAAATCTTACTATTTGCCATAACATGGGATGGACCTAGAGGGTATTATGCTAAGTGAAATAAGTGAGACAGAGAAAGACAAACACCATATGATTTCACTTATATGTGGAATCTAAAAAAATAAACAAAAGAGAAACAAAATCATAGATAACAGAGAACATTTGATGGTTGCCAGATGGGAGGAGCATTGGAGGGATAGGGAAAAAAGGGGAAGAATTAAAAAGTATAAATCGGTAGTTACAAAATAGTCATGGGCATGTAAGGTATAGCATAGAGAATATATTCAATAATGTTGTAATAACTATGTGTGGGATCAGATAGGTACTAGACTTATCAGGGTAATCACTTCATAAGGTATATAAATGTCTAATAACTGTGTTTTATACCTAAAACTAATATATTGTACATCAACTGTAATTGAAAAATAAAAAAAAAGTTAAAAGGAACAAAAATAAATTAAACAAATCCTTGCAAACTAGGGATAAATACAGTTTAGAAAATAAGCTTATATGTACCTCCCAAACCATCAAAGTCTGGTGGGCTAAGTTACTCCTTATATCATAAGCCTAACATAAGCCCAAATGTTAAGAGTATGTGGACCATGAGAAAATATATCTTATGACATTTCACTTAGTTTTTCTTTCTTAATTTTATCACTCATGAATAAGTACCTTTAATCTGTGTTATTTACCATGATTCTCTAACTACTATACTGTAACTATTAACTACACTAACATTAATTCAATTCAATGGTTGTTTAAAAATCCACCTCTGTCACCTTATTCTGCTTTCTCAGGCTTTTATATTTCTGTCTTCTTATCTCCTAAGCACATGAGATCATTGTGATTCTTGTGTAAAAACTGCAAAACCACCAATAGGCACATATTCCCTTCTATGCCATCCACACACACCATTTCTCCATTTAGTCCCTGAATAGGATGGTCTGTGGTCCCAAGGCTTTGAATGCAACCTGTAAATGGTGACTTTTGTGCTTCTTTTCTTACAGTGTTTAACTTTTCTGAGCACCCTGGTTTTCCGCACACTAACAGGCACTGCAGTGCACTAATGCTGCATTGCAGTGCCACCTAGAGTCTGCTGCAAGTAGAGACCCAGAGCTAACCAATTCTGTGCACTCACCACCAGCTGGCTAGTTAAAGGAAAACAGTCATTCTAGATTCAAATGAATACTTGCTCTACAAGAAATGGTTCAGTGTAAGGTCAAGGAGGCCTCCCATCTGGAACTTCCATCTGGAACTATAGATTGTTAAATCATCATTTGAAATGATGTCATCAGCTTAAATTTTTGCTTCACATTAGGATTTTAACTATGAAGATTTGTATATAAAACATCTTCATGGCAAGAGACTTTCAGTGGTGAAGGTATAGAAAGGAGCAAACAGCAGTTTCTGGGCCTATCAGTTCTGCTTCTTGTGGTCGTGGCTATGGTTGAGGTTTGTCAAGATCTGCAAGATGAAAATCAGCTTGGCCTGGCTGGGGAGCTAGGTGGAAATGGAGCACTTGAGAGCATCAAGCAAGCAGCAGCTACATTAGAAGCTGAGGGTCCATTAGCTCTCATTTAATGTTTCTTCTCAAGCAGATAAGTACAAGCTTCAAACACCCTGGCCCTTTTATGACACATAAATCACATCAGTGCCTTCCATGGAGACTCCTGTTTGCTGAGTAGTTAGACCAGGTGCAAGGAAGCAACATTCAGTGCCTTAGAAACCCAGGGGGATGAGCTGATTGCACCAGGGGCAGGGCCAAGAATTTCTCCTTGCAATTTAATGATTAAAACCTTTCCCCTGCTTGAGAACTGGCATATAGTTCCGGACCTTCCAGAGGCAGCAGCTCACACAAAGAGCTACCCTTGGTCCCAATTCTGCCATTAACTTCTTTCTCAGGGAGTTGGTTTCTGAAAGACCTGCTGAGCGGAGAGCAGGCCCCATATCTTGGCCCACAGCTAATTGGACTGAGGTGGACCTTATTCCACATTCAATTCACAGGATCTGTCTCTTGACAATTTATGCCAAGAGGCACAGAGATTGAGGGAGCCAGAAACTGAGCCATGTTAATGATGAAGGTCTATGATCTTGGGCTGCTGAGGCCCTTGGAAATGCCTGGCTTCTGCCCTTCCTACCACTGCAGCTTTTCTATAAATTCCATGAGTTCTGTACCTAAAAGCAATTTGAATGGATTCAGCACCTTATTACTAAAATTGCTAAGAAGCTCTGAATCTGAGAACACATATCAGACTCAGGCTAGGACTTCTGCTCCCTACTCCACTCTGATGTGGAGAAACCTCCACAGCCAGCACTCAGCCCACCAATGCTCCTGTCAGTCCGCCCAAGGCAGGCGTTGGCTACTGCCATGGGGACAAGGGGAGGCAGTGGGGATAAGAGTGTGGCCCGCAGACTGCTGCCAGCTCACGATCTTACAAGTCTGAAAAAGGAAAAGTACAGAAGCTGAGCGTAAGTGTAGCAGAAGTTTTATAATAATTTTTCAGAGCAATTTATTGTCTATAAAATCTAATAAGAAAAGCAGAGCTTGTATTTTGCATGTCTTTCTTTTTTCATTCATTTTCGAGGGTTTGTCGTATTTTACAAAAGAATATCAGTTCACAAATGATTGGAAATTATTTATTTTAAAACACACACACACACATAGGTCCTCTACTGGCAATAGCTTGAAGAGAACTAATTCAAATCCCCCTCCATGTTCCAGCCCGGCCTCTTGGACATTCAGCTGGCAGAATCTCACTTAGAGAAGACAAGAACACAGCTATGCCTTCTCCCCAAGGAAAAGCAATGACTCAGGCAGAGGCAAAGCCTGTTGTTCACATTCAACCATGAGGACCTGTTCTCAGATCAGACTGGTCAGAGTCATGGCTCCAAACGTTTCAAAATAGAAAACACCTAAAACCCATAGCCCCTGATGGAATATTCCAAGAGGGCCAGAAGAACTCTCAAGCACAAATTTGGGGCTGTATCCAGATGTGAGCCTAGTGGCCCAGCTGCGCTTGGGGAACTTTAATGCTTCTCTGTGCCATTTTCCAGGGACCTCTTAAACACACACACCACACACACACACACACACACACACACACTCACTCACTCACTCACTCACTCTCCCTCTCTCCCTCCCTCCCTTCCTCCCTCTCTCCCTCTCTCCCTCTCTCCCTCTCTCTCTCTCTCTCTCTCTCTCATATTCAAACTCATACTCCATCCCTCCCGGGAGCCAACTTCTCTAGGAAGAACCACTTTCTCTCACAGCCAGTAGAAGGGCATAGAAATGAAAGGTGCTGGGCTCCCACGTTTCCTTGTTTTCTTGGATAGACTGTACCTGGGTGTCACCTTATCCTCTTCAAGGAAGAGACAAGATCACTGGGGACATAGAATGGGGCCCTTAGGTTATACCAAACCCTCTCAATTCTAAACTCTCTCTGTGTGGATCCAAAAAATGACACACGGACATGAAAATGCCTTTTTAAAAAAATGGTGTCCCTTTAACATGTAAAAATAGAGGAGTACAAGGAGAAGAGGAGGAAGAAATACAGGGAGAGTGAGGTAGAAAAGGAGAGGGATAGGCAGGCAGGCATAAAAGACTGCCAGTTCCATGCGGACAGGGACGGAGTCTGTGTCCCAGTGCCAAGCACAGGTAAGCCCGTAATGGCTCTCGACAAACATTTATTGAATGAATAAAGAAGGAAAAGTTGACACAGAAGGAGGGAGAAGGTGCCAAGACAGCATACAGCTGACCAGACTCCTCCTCCCCTTCCGACAGGGGTCTCACTACTATCCTGCAGCCCACCAAGGCAACAGGCAGGGGCGAGGGCCAGCACCATGGGGCGTCGGTTGCTGGGCAGGGAGACACCTGCACATGGACTGCTTCTCTGAAGCCAGACTCCTTGTTGCTCTCTTTTTTGCTTTTTTCCTCACTAGAAAAAAAAAAATTGTTTTGATGCAAAGAAGAGTCACTGATTTCATTTGAAACAATTCCCAAACAGGATATGGTGTCTCAAACAGCTCCTTGGCCCTTGGCAGTTGTTGTGCGCAGGTGTTTCTTGCAAGTGACAGGCTGCACGTAGGGTACAGAGACCCTGGGTGCATTGGGAGGTGGCGCAGCTGCAGGGGGGTAGCCCAGGGTACAAGGAACTGATGGCACCGAGCCCTATAGCATCCCCTGCATTTTAGGGATTAGACTCCTTTCCACCGACCTCCTCCACCCCCTTGCTACCCTTACTTTCCAACCCCAGTCTTTGGTATGGTAAGAATTGAGTTATCCCTCTTGTCATTTCAGATTTAATTCCTAAGATAAAAACAAACCAGAGTCCCAAAGAGTCCTAAAGAGAGAACAAAATGGAAGCAAGAATAGGACCAAAATGAAAGAAAGGAAGAATGAGGAAGACTGCTCTGTAACAACATACCAAAACAGGATGGGCTTACCTACACAAGCTAAAATAAACATCTGAACACTAATGGAGTTGAGTTAAAAGTTCATCAATAAAAATCAGTACATACTCACACGCACAAACATATTTTTAATCCAAGTTTCTAAGAGTAAAATAGAAACAATGAGTACTCAGCATGAAGAAACATCTTCAACAAGTAGAACTTTATAAGTAGCCCTGGACAAACAGTTAAACATAGAGTTACCATATGATCCAGCAATTCCACTCCTAGGCATAGCATATACCGGAGAGAAACGAAACCATATGTCTACATGAAAATGTGTACATGGATGTTTATAGTAGCATTATTTACAACAGCCAAGAAGTGGAAACAACCTAAACATCCATCAACTGGTGAATGAACAAATAAAATGTGGTACAGCCATACACTGGTATGTTATTTGGCAATAAAAAGCAATGAAGTACTGATACATGCTACGATGTAGATGAACCTTGGAAACATTACGCTAAGCGAAATAAGCCAGTCACAAAGAAGCACATATTAAGTGATTCCACTTATATGAAACATCCAGAATAAACAAATCTATAGAGACAGAAAATAGATTAGCGGTTGCCTAGGGCGAGAAGGGGGAAGAGGATGGCAGGATTGAGGCATGGCGGCTAAGGAATGCAGGATTTCTTTGGGGGGAGGTGTTAAAAATACTCTAAAATTGGCTATATTGATGACTGCTCAGCTCTGTGAATATACTAAGAACTATTGAACCATAGACTTTGAATGGGTGATTGTATGAAATATGTCCTTGTAAAGAAAACTAAGAAAAAAGAGACAGAGAGAGGTCATTTCCCAAGCAGAGATAAGAAAGGTGGCGCATGTCCAGTGGATTCACTGAATCCTTCTGGCGAGGGAAGGGTTGGGAGGAGAGCATGCTCAGCCTTGAAGCACAGGGAGTGATTTCTTCACACTCTCTTCAGCCTCACTATCACCTTCAAGGCTTCTGCTCCAAGGCTCCACCAGAGGGTCTTAGGAGGGAGCCCCTCTCCTTCCCCCTCTGTTTTCATGATGGAAAGGGCTGATAAGCGCTTATAGTGCTACTCTTCCAGGAATATTCATATTTTCAGATTATAGTCATAGAATAGAAACTTTGACTACTTGCGCCTTAGGAACAATCTCTTCTACTGGATTTCTGTGTGTTTTGTGGAGCCCAGAGGAAGGCAGGGGACTGTGAAAGGGGCTCTGGGCATGCCATACATTCTAGAAAAATTCTCACTTCATATGGGTAAATAAAATGTTCGGGGTTTAAAAGATAAATAACTCTTTACCATCCACAAAGAAGAAATTATCCCCCAAAACTCAGCCCTGAAGTTTCTAGACAGCTGACATTTGACTGTGTTTGTCCAAGATATTACCAGCACCATGAGGCCCATGTCTGCTTCGGTGAGTCCCACAGAGCCAATCGCAGGCTCTCAGCACGTCGGCAGCTGCCTCCCTCCTCCTCCGGATGTTACCCCTGGACCTTTCTCAAGGCCCTGCCAGATCTGGTGTCCCCTCTGATAGGCTAAATACTATCCAAGGCACCGCCGGCTGACTCAGGGCAACAAATGGTCCATGGCAGTCATGCACCCTACACATGGGTCACCAGGAAAATCTCCTGAATCAGGCCCTGGAGGAGCCTTTCTCTGGTGTGTGGTTGGCAACAATTTATTTGCATAAATAGGCCAGGAAAGAGGCCAGAAGAAAAACAAAGCTAAGGTTGTCCAGCCATACTTTCTTGTTCACAAAAAAAACAAGGCACAGCAGAATCCCCCAACTTACAACAAAAAAAGCAGAGACTTTTACATGACTCTGCCTACTCTAAACTCCACAAACACTACCTAGGAAAATGTCTACTGGGTTTTCTTGAACTTAACTAAGCCCCAGAATGATGAACTTGACCAAGGTAGTGTCAAAAGCCCCAGAGAATATGTACCTGGGAGGTCTGTGGTTTCTATTTACATTTCATATTTGAATTCTCTCTCACCTATAGTCCAATTCCTATCAAGCCCTTTCTCTGAGCCTGCCTTACTAAAATCTAGAAGTGGTAACTCAGTGCCTAGCAAAGGCTTTTATAAACAGGCACTCGGTAAATGCTTTGAGAAAATGATGAGTTAGCTAATAAATAAATTAATGATCTCAAAGTAAAATAGCTTTGAAATCAAGAATATTATAATTTAGTCATCACTATTTTTATAATTTCTCTATCACCTTACTCAAGATGTTCTTAAAGTGAACATAAGCCCAGCATCATAGAGCTTAGAAGGGACTTAGGCACTACCACTCTGATTAATTTCAAACTCTTGCCAACAGCAGAGGCCACCTCAGGAGACAAGTAGGAGGCTGAAGGGAAAGGCATCTGAGATTTCCATTCCCATTTAGGTTAGTATATTAGGGTAAGGCTAGCTACTTCAGAAAATAAAACTCAACATTTCAGCGGCTCAGCAACATAACATTTTATTCTTTTTCCATATAACAGTTTGAAGTGGGAGTTTCTGACCTGCATGTGGCTCTCCTTCACAGAAACCCAGGCTCCTTCCATCTTGTGGTTGGTTCCATTATCCCCTAGGGCCCCAGCCAGGAGACAGGGGAAGAGAGAAGAGAGAGTGAGCACACCTGTTCTTTACCACCTTATCAGAAGGACAAAGTCCAAGCTGGGTAATCAAAGAAAAAAAGAGAGAGAGACCAATTAATATGAGCAAGTGCAAGAGCTGAAAAGCCAAACTTGGGACAGAAGGCAATCCCATAGATTAGCATCAGCAGGAAGCCACTCCCACTCCCAGAACTGGAGGAACCAGCTCTCTGGCTACTTATTCCTCTGAATGACAGAGAAGGTTGCTGGGCAACTGAGACATGGGAGAGCAGCTATTAGTTAAGAGCTAAGACCACAGAGATGTCACCCGAAGCAAAAAGATCAGGGCTAAAATATCCTGTCTTTTCCTTTCTTCCCTCCCTCCAACCACCTGCCTGTGCTCCCCCCTCAACCTAACCAGAACAAGGGCAGAAACCATGGGAAATTGTAGCTGGCAAAGACAGCCCCCTACAGAATGAGCAGAGCAAGGAGGGCCAGGAAGTTGATCTGCGGGTTAACAAGCCAGTAATACACACAGTCCATAAGGGATATGAGTCACATTTCTTCATATTTCATTGGCAAAGATTAGTTAGTTACAGGACCTCGCTGAGAAGCATGGGGGTGCTGGGAAATATAGTCTTTGTCTGGACAACCACTGGTCAGTAACATAAAGGAGGAAAACAGACTTTTAAGAGACAGTTGGCCATCTCTGCCACAATTAGATTTGAACAGATTTTCAGTGCATCTAGCAGCTCCATTTTCACATGAGGTTCATGAGGGACAGAACCACAATAAAAAGACCCTGGTGACTCTCTGGGCAACATTATTGTTTCTCCTCCTGTGCCATCCCTGGGACATAGCAGACTGGTGGGAAGAGGAGGAGAAATTAACAGCAGCTGCTTGTGCCGCTAGGAGGAAGGAGCCACATGTCCAGAGAGTGCTTGCTCCTTAAATGAGCTGCTGATGACAGGGATGCCCTCGTAGGACTTTGGGGTGAACTGGAGGTATAGAAGCATGAAGGAGCTGGTAAACAAGGCAGATTTGGCTCTGTCCCCGTAGAGCTCATGCTTCTACTTTATTAGGAGTTGCACGAAAAGCGCCAGGAAGAAAAGAACCGAAGCCCTAGGATGAAGGATAACAGACAGTCTTGCTCGAGCACTATCTCAACCGCCCTGCTTACGTTTCAGCTCCAAACATTTATTTTTAGGCCAAGCTCCTTCCATCATCATCTGAGAGCTGTGCTTACATTCTTAGTTCCTGTGTTTATATTTCAACTAATATGGATGACTTCCCACTCTTTAATCTTCACGCACTACAACCTATTCTCACAAAGTGTATTACCACACTCCCGAACCCCAAGTAGGTAGGTTGAGGCTTCCCGCCCCAACAGCCAAAGCAGTTCCATTCATTCCTGTTTTATATATTGGGCTATTTATCTAATTTGGATGAAAAGTTTGCAAACCATAAATCTAGTTTAATTCCTCCTTCTACAAGTGAGAAAGTGAAAGTTCAGTGAGAGAGATTTGCCAGAGACTGCACAGCTCGTGTGTCATGGGGACAGGCCCAGGCTTAACCCCGGGTCCCAACCCCAGAACCATGTTCTCTCTAGCATTCTCCCAGGGAAATACTAACAACATAGCCTCTTAAACACACGTTCCTTGTGGAAAGTGCTGAGAAATTCTCTGCCCCTGAAGATTACATCCATGGGAAATGCTTGTTTTCAGTGTTTTGCAGAAGTGCCTATTTCTTTATTAATCTGGCTCCTTTTATTGCAAGTGACAGGAATCCTGAGAATGCTTAGGCCGAAAAGAGGAACTTGATTATAAGCTCAGGGGAAGAATGCAACTGGGCCCCGGGTATGAGTTGGAACCAGGGATTCAAACAGCTTTGGAAATCTCTCTCCACATACACTTCAGATCTCTCTGCAGGCGAGATTTTTCTACTTTGCTATTCATGTGCCAGAAGATAGGCTCCTCCTACCTGCTCCCAGGTTTCCGCTCCTAGGCCACCAGCTCCCCACACACTCATTGTGTTATTGTTGTTGTTGTTTGTTTGTTTAGTCAGTTTTAATGAATTATCAGTTATATATAAAATATATGCTTTGTTACATATGAAAGTCATGAATTTTGACAATGTATACAGTCATGCAACCACTATTGCAATTAAAATACAGAACGTACCCATCGCTCCAAAAAGTTCCTTTGTGCTATTTTCAGTTAATGCCCTCCCCAACTTCCAGCCCTGCAATCACTCATCTATTTACTGTTCATAACATTTTGACTTTTCTAGAATTTCATGTAAATTAAGTCATACAGTACATAGTATGACTTTGTTTGCTCAGCATAATGTCTTTGAGATTGTAGCTATGACCTTTGGTGGTTAGTTCCTTCTTGTTACTCAGCAATATTACATTGTATAAATATAGCACAATTTGTCTGTCCATTTTTGATGGACATTTGGGTTGTTTCCAGTTTGAGGCTATTATGAATAAAGCTCCTATGAACATTCATGTATAGGTCTTTGTGTGGACTTCTGTTTATATTTTCATTTTTGGGGGGAAATACTTTGGAATAGGATTACTGGGTCATATCTTAAGTGTAGGTTTAACTTCATGAGAAACTCTCAAACTGTTTTCCAAAGTGTCTGTACCATTCTGTGTTTCCACTAGCATCGCGTGAGCATTCCAGCTGCTTCACATCCTTTAAAACAATGGTCCCCAACCTTTTTGGCACCAGAGACCAGTGCTTCTATGAGAACCTAATGCCTGATGAACTGGGTGGAGCTGAGGCTATGATGCTAGTGCTGGGGAGCAGCTGCGAATATGCGAATACAGACAAAGCTTTGCTCATTGGCCAGCTGCTCACCTACTGCTGTGCAGCCTGGTTCCTAACAGGCCACAGATCTGGGATTAGGGACCCCTACTTTAAAACACTTGGTATTGCCAGTCTTTTCCAATTTTAGCCATTCTAATAGATATGCAGTGGTATCTGATCATGGTTTTAATTTGTGTTTTCCCAATAAATAATGATGTTTAGCATCTTGTACTTTTTTGCTATCATGGCTTTTCTTTAGTGAAGTATTTGTTTAACTCTTGTCAATTTTTGAAGAGTTATTTGTCTTCTGAGTTGCAAGAGTTTTCATGTACTCTATATGAGTCCTTTATCAAATATGTGTTTTGCAAATATTTTCTCCTTGTCTGTGGCTTGTCTTTTGATTTTCTTAATGGTACATTTCAAAGAGTAGCTTTATTCTATATATAAAGTCCAATTTATGAATATTTTTTCTCTTATGATTCCTACTCATTGTGTCCTATCAAAAAAATCTTTGCCTAATCCAAGGTCACAATGATTTTTTCCCACATTTTCTTCTAGAAGTGTTATAGCTTTATGTCAATGATCCACTGTAATTTTTATCTATGGAGCATCTCTCACTTGCTTTTATTCACACTCTTTCCCTCACTCTCCAAATCTAATTCTTTCGGGTGGGACTGTCTGGGAGCTCAGGTCAGGTGTTCATTCCTAAACAATCTAAATGTCCAGAGCCAGGGAAAATCTCCAGAAGCCCCTGCTTGATCGCATGCCTGCTCTGGTCTAATCAATAGTGTCCAGGGCTCCAGGGCAAAATATGGCTGTCACCAGGATTCAAGTGGTTGAGGAAAAGGGCAGATCAGTAACCAAAGAACAAAAATTTATTATTTTAGACTGGAAAGAAAATCTAAGTATCTACATACCCTGTAATCTGGCTCTACTTATTTAATGCTTATATTTTGAGCAATTAACTTGGAATGTTACAAGTTTTCTTGATATTGAATGAGCAGATCTTACCAATAGTCAAACACAATTTTCCATAATGCCCAACAAAGTCCTAGTCATCCTTCTGTGCCAAAATCTACTAAAATACCACCCCTGTTGTGAAACCCTGAGGAACTCCTCATACCCAGTTAGCACTACTAGGGCATGTAAAACATGTCTGTCTTCTCCAACAAACTTTTAGCTCCTTGTGGGCAAGAACTTTATCTTGTGTGTCTATGTATCAAAGACCAGTTAAATTCCTGGCACATAATATATTTTGGTAGATGCTGAATGTTGGGTTTGTCTTACAAGTATCTGTCAGATACTAATTAGATAACGAGAGATAACTTTGAAGGTTCTCAAGGGATGGAATTACCTTGCAGAATTTTTTACAAGAAAGATTCTCACTTGAGATTGATGGTTGATTCACACTCAATGGAGAAAAAAATAGAGGTAGAGAATTTCATATCAATCTCATGCTGACTTTTCACCCTTGCCCAGAGAAAATATAATTCAAATGCTTCCTTGCAGTCACAGTGTACAGTGTTGAGCTGAGGCCCACTTGCTAAGGAATAGTTAGCTTCATCACCAAAGAACTCAAAGATCAGTGGGGTCCACTACACTTAATCCCACATCACTCTGATTAACAGCACAACTGCTACTTCGCTGGCACAGATGCTCAAAGAACAGCAAAGATTAAAGGAAAGTCTATGGTAAAGAATTATGATAAATGAAACATTCTGGAAATTTTACAAAGAAAATTGTGGCCTTCAAAGAGAAGTTTCTGGATAGAACATAGGGAAGAAATTGCCAAGAAGCAAAGTAGAGCTAATCAGGTCAGAGTAACAAGAAATTTAAATGAAAACTGCCATTAAGGAAAGTTATCTGAACTCTGCAGGTATGAAAAATGGGCATAAAGGCTATAATTGTCACATATTCTTAGATTTTAAAAATAAAACAATTTCTGGATGTTTAGAACAGATTTTTTTAAATAAAAGAATATATAGGCATAAAGAGGAAATTCCCGTCATAAAATCTTTATACAACTCTTAAGCAGCAGAAAGTGCACATCCTGCTTCCATTTCAAGTGCCAGCAGAGGCTCTTTGAAAGATTCAAATGCATGCAGCAAAAAGCTAGCAGGGTTTGGGGGAAAAACAGAGATTCGAACTTCCCCATCATTCTAGAGTCCTTGTGCCCCCAGCCTTGCTTCCCAATGAGTCACAACTCTCCCAAGTGTGCTGCATATTTGGGTGCCCTGCGAAGCCCTCTCTGTATGCACAACATTGTAAATGGTAAACAAAATTGGCTCCAGATCTCTCTGGCAAAGGACAATTACTCTGAATGTAGAGAAAAATCAATCAATAGGTAACTCTAGTATCTGTAGAGGAGGCAGAGCACAGGCAGAGAAAGATTTTTTTAACTTTTTTGGATTTAGTTAACTCAAACACTGGATGACTCAAGTGAGAGAACTGTCTGAACTAGTATGGAAGCCAGCAACAAGAGCCAAGTCTTGCTTCATCATGGGATGCCATGCGAGAACAACTCTGCCACTATCTGGGAGGTCCCAGACTTTATTTTGGATTTTATGCACCATCTAGGTTGCAATATGAACTAAAAGTTTAACTCTTGTTGCTCATTTATGCATGGGTTATGTATTTGTATTTGATTTCTGTTTCTTATGGGTTTTGTGCCATTTGGGGGAGGGGGAATGAATTCTAAGCTAATTGGGCTCATATAATAAGTTCCAAGGAACAAAAACTTTTGTTTTCACTACACTAACTTAAGCCATCTTTCGTATAAACTAAATTTCAAAAAACTGTAGACTCCTATTTAAACAATTGCTATTTTAGAAGTACCCAGTGTTTACTAAAATGTATTTTCGCAACATTTGTATGTTTTTGTCCTCTCTTATTTGCTGATAGAATTATTTACTGTTCAAATTGTATAATGTAGACAATGTATTTACAATAGTATTTCTACACTGAGTTTGGAAATTCTGAGAGATTTCTAGAAATCAGACCCACTGAACAACCAACGATTGTGTGATACTGGTGCCTCTGAGCTGTTTGGATGAGAAGGCTGATGCTTCTGTTTCTAAATAAGAAACAGCTATCTAAAGAACTACCTAAAGTTTTCATTTTTCCAACTATCAAAATTCTTCTGTTTCACACCAAAAGATAAGTGTGTGGCTTGAAAATGGAATTTGAGAAAGAGGTATAAAATAGACCAACAAGCTCTCGTTTTCTTTCTAAATTTTGCTTCTGTCCTATAAAAACCAACTCCAAAAGAGAGAGAAGGTATGAAAAAATAAGGTCGGCTGTGGCCAGGAGGGCACTCTGAGACACTTTGTGTGTGCTTGGTTACTGGGGCTTCCCACGGCTTCAGCTTGGTGCTGGCTCTGCTCCTGGCCCTGCCTTTCTTCCCTGGCTCCATGCTGATCCTAAACGTCCACAACGATGAGGTGCTACAGCAGCTGGAGGCCGAGCTGGGAGCACAGATGGCGTGCCTACATGTGGTGCAGGTGCTAGCTGACCTGGGTGCCGAGGCTGGCTTGCAGTGGCTTCTCGGCGACCTGCATGAGCTCACCAGGCCCAAGAGCCTGCAGCGAAAGCTGCTGATCAACAATGCAGGCACTCTTGGAGATGTGTCCAAAGGCTTTATGGACCTGGCTGACCCAGCTGAAATGAATAGCTACTGGGCTCTGAACTTGACCTCTGTGTCATGCTTGACTTCTAGCATCCTGAAGGCCTTCCAAGACAGTCATAGCCTCAGCAGGACAGTGGTTAACATCTCATCCCTCTGTGTTCCGCATCCCTTCAAGGGCTAGACACTGCACTGAGCAGGGAAGGCTGCTGGTAACATGATATTCCAAATCCTGGCCACAGAGGAACCTAGTGTGAGGGTACTGAGCTATGCCCCAGCCCCTGGACAAAGACATGCAGCAGTTGGCCCAGAGACCTCCGTGGACCCAGACATGCAAAAAGAGTCTGCAGGAGATGAAGACAAAGGGGAAAACTGGTGGACTGCAAGATGTCAGCCCAGAAACTACTAAGCCGGTTACAAAAGGACATTCAAGTCCAGAGCCCATGTTGACTTCTATGTAAATAAGCCTTGGCTTCCTGGGGCTCTCTTCCTTGCTCCCCCTCTTTCAGGCACACCTAGGAGCCCTATGCCTCCCACATTCTTCCACAGTGGCACCACCACCCCTGCTTTACACAGATACGCACTGATGCCTACTGTCCTGCCCTCAGGCCCTGCCAGCTGTGTCATCTTCAGATCACTGGGATGCTCAGTTTTCAGGGCCCATGTTGAGCACCCTGAGTTAAGAGGCTTGGGAGAGAGAAATTATAATGGTGTTTTCTCTAGGACTAGAATTTTAGGAATGGGAAAAGCAGAACAAGAAGCTGAAATACTGAAGAGAGGGGTTGGTCTCTTGTCCATGGCCAGTCCATGGGGAGAGGCGGGTAAGCTGTGTCAAATGGGAGGACTCAGTGGATTTGCAGATGGCCTGGCAGGGAGGGAGGACAGTGCAGGTTCTGGCCCACAGGGATGCCCCTTACTCAGAAAAGCAGAACTAGCTCTTGAATTTCATAACCTTGTTCTAATATCTTCTGGTCCCGCCCTCAGAACCTACCCTTTGTCCCCCAGATGTGGGGAAGGGACTCTTGAGAGTTTCTGTACATATCAAAGGAAGATACAAATAAAATATGAATTGTCCTTTAAAAGAACAACAACAACTCCAACTGACGTAACCCAAAGTTCATTTGTTAGAAAGCAACCTAGCCAAAAGCAATTTGGCTAAAAGCAAATTAATCAGCTAAAGAATTTAGTCGATATAAAAATTTGATTTGAAAATATTGACACTAGTTACTGATATTTTTTCCCAATTATTACTTAAACTTAGAAGCTACCCTCCATAGGTCTCTTCTTAAAAATTATTGAAGGGTTTTTTACATTAAAATTTTTAAGTTCATTTTCAGCCAATCATTCCTTCTCTATTCTGTTTATGATAGCAAAAATTTGGAACAATCTAACTCTTTAATTATAGGAGATGAGTCCCACACCTGAGCTTCTACTAATATCTGACGAGGAGAAAATTCTGGAATGTTCTAAATTAAATTACAGCTGCTGGAGAGTGAAAAGGACAAAATTGTTAGTCTGTTAATGGCTGCTGGCCAACTAACAAAAGATTGGTCTCATTCCTTCCATTGCCTGTTGGAATGTTGAATTAGTTTCCAGGCAGCTATTTCTACAGATGATTTTAGCCTGGAGCCTCTGCTTGTTGTTTACACATGGGCTTTCCAGACTGCTGCCCACAGCCAGTGTACGGGACCCTGGGCCTATCCCAGAGCTAGGCCCACTTCACCTCTCCCACCCACTTTGCCTATAGCTAATGTAAATTCTTCTATACGGCTTACACCTGTCTTCCCACTTCCCCCTATCTGATGTATAAAAACACTTACAAATTCCAGGATGATGAATATGCTGTCCTTTCTACCTAGCCATGTTGCTAGGTTTGGACTTCATGCCCCAAGACGGGTTTCATTTGGTTAGCATTTTGGCTCAATAAAACCTTACTTTGGAAAAGACTTCAGTCATGAAGTTATTTTTCGTTTGTCTGTTTGTTTTCACATGCATGATCTCTATCCTTATCCAGCCCCTTTTGCTTCCTCCCCTTCACAGCCAAACTTCACATGGAGTCATCTGCTCTTTCTGCTTCTATCTGCTATCTTTCCATTCTCGCCTTAACCCACACCAATCTGGCTTCGGCTAAGATTACCAATGCCAGCGGCCATCATATTGTCCAGTTCAATAAACACGTTTTTGTGCTCATCTTACTTGACCTCTTTGCATTATTGGCTGCCAACTATATCTTCCTTACCAAAATTTGAATCCCTTGGCTGCTATAACAACTCTCCTTTCTGACTTTTCCTTCTACGACAATTCCTCATTCTCCTCTGAGGATTTTTCTTTTCCCACTTATCTCTTGAAGACACTGTTCCCCAAGCCCTTTTGTTCAGATTTCTGCTCTTCTCCCTCCACATGCCCCACTCCGAGGCACTCAGCCCTCTATGTGCTGAGGATCTTCAGTAGAACATAATGTGGACTCTCCATTTGAGTCTTTCACTCCATCACAGACTAGCTCTTTTCCCTCCAGCAAGCTACTCTAAGCCTCAGTTTCCTAATCCATAAAATGAGAGTAATAATATCTTTGTCATAAGGTTATTTTGATCATGCAGATATGATAATACATGTAAAACAATAAGCATAGTTCTTGGAAATATATTAGTAATTAACTCAGTAAGTGTTATCTATTATTATTATCCTGTCTGAAGCTCCAAAACATGTAGAAGGCCAAAAGGTAGAGCTCATTTCCAGAAATAATGCAATCTCACTACTAACAGATTGATGAGCAATGCTGCAAAGCACCTCTTTTCTCTTCAGGTCACCTTCCAGTCCATACGCAGTCCACCTTGGATGTTCTTCTTTGGACACACAATATGTTCTTAGTCTGATCTCCAGTGGTCTTCCCTTTTCTACCCCGCTGTCCTCTGTCAGCTTCTAACTCCACCTGCCATCATAATCCCACAAAGCCTGAACCAACACTGGCTCTCTCCTACGTAGACACCTACTATACCCCTCAAAAGGAGCAGCCCTGGGTCTTCAGTATTCCAAAAGGATCCCCCAAAACTATTTCTAGCTAATAATGACTACCTCTCACAACATAGTTTGATGCTGCAGTGAGGACTGGATGGGACAAAGAGAGTGAAGGGGATAGAGGTTTATTCTGTCACAATATTATTAATTATTCTTATCATAATTAATTGTTATATATTTAGAGACATGCATTTAGACCAGATATTTGCCAGTACTAGACTGTACTCAAACTAGAATATAAAATAGCCAACTTAACAGGCACTAAAATGTCATATTATACCTTAAATTCAATATGTCTAGTACTAAATATTTTTTTCTCCCAAAACTATTTCTTCTCTTGAATCCATCACTCACCCAGATGTACGAATCAGGACCTGGGAACTATCCAGCCTCCTTCTTGTCACTTATGCCCCTCATCCTCTTCTACACCCTAAGTATCACTTACTCTTCATCTACTCATGGAACTACTTGTGGAACTACTCATAACCCAGATTCCACTTCAAGTCATGCCCTGTGCCAATTCATTTATGAATTAAATGACCCATCTGGAGTTACTGTAGCAATCTGTACTTATCTCTATGCTGGTATTATCATGCTGGGGTAATCTGGGCCTCAAACACAACCATCTTTATGCTCTCAGTGCCTGGGAGAAGACCTGGCATCTACTAAGTGTGCAATAAATATCTGGTAAAAGAAGGGAAAGAGGGGAGGGATGGAGGAGGGAAGGAAATGAGAGGTAGAAGCCAATTATTAATCTTACAACTTTTTCTTTTGAGGAGTATTTATGAACTTATATTTTGGGTGCCAAATACTCAGGCCCACATATGTTCTCTGCCTCTTTGGTGAGGCTCAGCTTGCTCTAAGGGTTAGGGCTTCAGAGCAGTGCAAAATCTCATAGTCATTTACAACTTATAGAGAGAAGGTAATAACTATTTCTTAATGCTTCTCCCTTTACCCTAAATATTTCCTACTCTAACTTCCCCTTTAAGGCACCATGTTCAATTTCTTGGGGTTTTATTGGCCTTCACTGGAGCTTTCTCTTGGCTTCTTTTTTTTCTCCACAGAGAAGAGTCTAAATGGAAGACAGGAGGCAGGAAGGAAGAGAGGTTAGTGTTTAGAAAGATTTCACTCAGAATAATGGAGAAAAAACAGTCAACAGAAAGAGGGAAGCAGAAAGCTTTCCAAGACACTGGGCAAGCATATAACATGAGTTCTTCACAGGGAGAAGTGTCCCTGAGAATTCTCATTCTCTGTCTCGGCAACCTAGCTTCTCCTCACCTCCCACCACATCTTCTTGCCTTTGATGTTAGCTTATTCTACAATTGCTTGAAATATCTCTTTAACCAGGCCAGTAAATTTCCAACTGCTTGTAAACTATTTAGTAAAAGCAATAACCTTTTTTACTTTTGACTATTTTAATGACATCAAACGAATAAGATTTTTCTTTTTAAAAAAGCATACAGTGTTCACCCACTGAGGTATATAAAATGCCAACACCCACTTGTCAGATCTGGGAGGTAGATTTAGATGAAATTGGTATATTTTGAGATTCAACAGGCAACTTGTACAATGGTGATATCCTAACTAAACTTAGAACAATGAAGAGAGGCTTCATCACATATAACAGTCACCCATCTAAAGAAGAAAGGCACTTTGCTACCAGGTATACCAGCATAAGCAATATTACCATTTCAGTGCACACATTTTCTTGCTTTAGACATTATCTAAATATTTCCTCTGAGTTCCTATAGATTCCCTTTGCCCCCTCATGATTGCAAAACTGATCTAGTTTAGATCTGTCCTAGTCTTACACACACACACACACACACACACACACACACACACACACACACGATCTTATATTGCTCACAAAAAATTGAGACATTATCTGACTAGAGGATCTTGGGCATAGATTTCTTTTCAATGGTTTAGGTTATTCCTGCAAGTATGAACTTGCCTAAACGTAATGTAGATGAGCATTTCAAATCCCATCACTCTTCAGGGATGAACAATCACTACATGGCTGCCAATTTTAACAGCCTCCCATCAGTCCTCACCTTTATCAGCCTTTACATGGCACTTGACAAAGCTGACAACTATCTCTTTCTGGAAGGCCCCATGATTCTTGGCTTGTGTGGCACCACTCAGAGAGTTCTATTTCTACACAGGGCAGAGCCAAGAGAATATGGATGGCACCAGATTTGGAGGTTCTTGAACCTACAAATTGCCTATGTGAGAATAAGAGACGTATCCTTTTTGTCCAGAATGTATCCTTTGGCCTACGTCAGAAAGCAGGTCATTAAGGAGTCACATCCTTTCCCTGAGAAGAGGGACTCAGACAAAGGGTTAATACTCCCATCCTCAGGAATGAAAGCGGATGGCAGGGATCGAGGGGAATTTTGGTTGCTATCTCAGCAGTGAAGTCAGGAACACAGACTGGAAATCAAAACCATATGAATTTGTTAAGATTCTCTAAAGCTTATGAGTTTGTGAATTTTATTATTCCCATTATTTTAAAAAGTAGTGATTAGGAATAAAAAATATTTCAAAAATAAACAAACAACTAAGGAATAGGATCTGGTTGCTTGTTTTCAGAGATCTAGAGGAATTAGAAGGAGCTGGAGATGCCACATCCCTCTTGGGGACAGAACCTCGGGAGGTCAGAATTAGCAATGCCGTCACTCAGGAGGTGAGGAAGCAGGTCGCTTATGTGCCTGAGACCTGTTGTGAGGAATAGAGAAGAGAATGACAAACCTATCTGGACTGGCAAGTGGGTGCATGGTATCCAGTCTTCTTTGCCAGTTCCTTTCCCTTTACTTTCCCCTTAAATGCTTAAGAATCTTTAATCCACATCCGCAGCCGTGCCCTCTCTCCTGACTCCAGACTCGCATTCCCAGTGACCTACTGTACATCCCATAGGCATCTCTAGCTCAGCTTATGCAAAACAAACAAAAAAAAAACTCATCACCCTTCCCATCCCCACTGAAGATCTGTCTCTTCTCCAGCATTCTTGATCTCGGTAGACGACACCGCCAAACTCCCGAGCACCAAGACTAGACACAGCACCATTTCAAACTGTCCTCCCCTCCTCCGCAAGCCCATTAGTCAGCTCCTATGTGTCCCGTTCTCTTGCTTCTCACAGTTCTTGTCCTACCTCAGACCCTATATTCGCTCAGGACTATTGTAATTGCCCCCCAACTTCAACAGCTCCATCTCCAACTGTGGCAGGTAAGATTTTTACAGAGAATCGTCTTAACTCATGAACTAATTTCCATCACGAATTGTATAGAGCTCAAGCCTTTATTTCCATTGATGGTGAGAAGAGTTAAATGTTGTCAGTTCAAACTAATGCCATCGTCTCCCGGCTTAAAGCTCTCCTAATCCCCCACTCTGTGCCCCAGGATCACCTCTCAAAAGAAACTACTCACATTCAAGCTTTTACCTCAGGCTTTGCATCCTAGGGAAACCCAGGCTAAGACACCTTCCTGTCCTACAATCTGAAAAGCTTCAAAGCTACATTTCCCCTCCTTTGCGCCTGCTGTACTGCATGGGACCTATGTTCCACTGAGTATCACATAGACTTTAAGGGCCTAAATGAGCCACGTGGGTGGTGGTGACACAGGGAAACAGGCCAGTACAGCTGCCAAGGCTCTGTTCCTCTGTGGCTGCTGTGGCTGAGGTTCTTGTCTCCAGTGCCCAGCTCAGACGTGCCCAGCAGTGGGCAGGGGCTCCAGGGGTTTTGCAAGACCCATCACCTGATATGACTGGAGTTTCTCCAGTCCATGCTGCTCCTGGCTGGATACCTTCCAACCTTGGTTATCTGCTCTTCCTGGAAATTCTAGAAGCTACAAATTAATACCTTGGAAACAAGTTCCTTTCTATTAAAATCAGCCTCTATGGCTCTGTTTCCTGAGATTAAGAATCCTGATCCAATACAGTTATTTAAACTCTTACTCAATGACAGAGATTTTTTTGTTTGTTTTTTGTATAAGGGAAAAGCCATCAATTTACACTTACTGTTGAGCGAAAATACCACGCATTGAAACAAATTTGTATACTCGGAGATTTTGTTTATAGCTCTTATATACCTCCTATCCATGAGGATTCATTTGGATAGCATAAATCAATACCTTGCTATTAATCATAAAGGCAAAAGAGTTTTTATAAACCTTGGATATATAAGGTCCTATTAACACTTTGTGTATTTTAATAGTAATAGGTACATTTTTAGTGCCTGTTACATGTCAGTTACTGATATATTCTCAGTATAATATCTGATTAATTGCCACCACAGAAACTGAAGTTCGAATTGTAAATGATAGACTTAGTGTTTTAACCGAAGTCTTTCTGACGGCAGCGGCAAGCCCGTGCTCTGTCCCCTAAACTCTGTTTCTCCCCGACCAAAGGCCTCACTGTAATCTGAGCCACGCTCTTTTGGTCAGGGCTCTGGCTTCCAGTTCACACTGCGCTTTTAGCTAAGCTCCCAGGGGAAGTGCTGTGTGCAGGGAACACACATGCTAAGTTCAGGCACCCTCCTCAGGGAAGACTGTGCTCTGCCTAATTAAAATAAATCAGTAAAATATTCCCCTCGACTCACAGTTGCTGTATTAGTTAGGATTAGGTTCTGCTAGAATAAAATAATCCAAAACATTTATAGCTTAAACAAATTAGTTTATCTCTCTCTCTTTCAAAAAGTATAGAGGTTGGTTAGTCCAGAGCTAGAATAAGACTCCACACTCTTGGGACCCAGGCTTCTCCTGTCTTGCTGTTCCACTATGGATGGCTTCTGCTCCCAAGGTTACTTCAAGGCCCACAATGGCTGCTGGAGTTAAGCTATCACATCTTCACTCTTACCAAAAGAAGAAAAAAACGTGTCCCATTCCTTTAAGGACATCTCCTGTAAGTTGCACTCACCACTTTCACTAACATCTATTAGCCAGAACTCAGCTAATATGAGTTTCATAGCTGGAAGAAAAATGGAAAATAGAATCCTTCTTCTGTGCAGCAATGTGCTAAGCCCGAAATCTAAGTTTCTACTATTGTGGAAGAAGGGAAGGACAGGTACCAAGGGTCAACTGCCAACTCTGGGACTAGCGTTTGATTTAAGTGGTCTATTTTGGTTCCTTGAGTAATTTTTGCATTTGTTTGGTGGAAGAAACAAAAAATACCAGTTTGTCTTCCATTAAAAAAAAAGGTCAAGTCTTGGAAAAATGGGATAATGGAGACTTCAATTTCAATATTAGTTCAGAAGATAGAAACCCAGCAGCTCATCTGACACAAACTCAACTGGCCCCACTACCTCTGCAGTCTTGCAGGAAACCCTCTCTTTTAAGATGAGTCCAGCCTCTCTGCAGGACTTGCACTGAAGATTCCTGCTGATTCTTGGGCTCGGCAGAAATCTTCAGTGCACAGGGACAAGCAGGGTGGTAAACTCAGTGACAAGCCAAACTCAGGGCAGAGGTGACAAACATTTCATAGTATCTTACGGCCATTATTTCATCTCCATGAAACAATTTCCCCTGGCCTTTCCCATCCTTTCTCTCCATTCTTGGTATGACCTAGTCATAATCATCCTTCATGAACCAGCCCATTTATTCACTCAATAAACATGAAGCATTTTCAGAGACTTCCTTAGAGAAGTTCACCATCTACTGGACGGGACAAATCTCTGAACAAAAAAACTTTGAAATCATGTGGTAAGTACTGTGCAGAGAAATAAAAATATCCTGAGGGAATCTAGAGGACCCCTAGAAGATGTCATGTAGGAGACAGCATTTGAGGTGGTGGCTCTTGACTTACCTTTGAAGCACTGTGCCAGAAACACAGTGACACTTCCTGGAAAAGAAACGTAAATTATCCTTTGATACTTAGTTCCCATAATCTTCATGGTTAAAATGAGACTTCTACAAAAGTGTTTAACAAGAAATGGAGCAACCTTTTTCAGAGTCATCCAGGAAGATGAAGTTACCCTCTACACACACACACACACACACACACACACACACACACACAACACACACGTGAATGTTTCTTTATCCATTCTATTTAAAAATTCTATAAAATCCCGTTATTAGATAGTAAATATGACCATCCATCTAAAAAGAACTTCTTGCCTCCTACTGTAATTCTCATTTATTCCTGATTTTAAAATCTACTAAACACAAAAGCAAGAAGCATGATAAAGATTTGCTGGTGGGTGGCTGTAGTTACTTAACATATGTTCTTTCCATTCCTTAGTTAAGATCAATCTGGTCAAAAAAATTACTTGGTTGGAAATTAATGAAATTTCCCAGAAAGGATCTTTGCCCATTTTTTAGAATCTTTTGGGGAAGGGTAAGGTGCTTCTACCTTCATTTTAATACATTTTAGTCCATTGTGTTTAAGTTGCTTATAATAATGATAACATAGAAAAAGTAAATATCCAACAGAGGGAATTGATTAAAGAAATTGTAATAAGTTATAAAATAATATGTATAATATACACAAAGGTTATAACAATATAAACTGATTATTGTAAATTGAAATTTCTAGTATTTAGCAAAACAAAAACAGGTATAATTACCTAAAACTAAATTAAAACATTTTTCAAAACCCTAGAGCCTTTCTTTTGTTTTACTATTTTAAGTTTTTTTTTCTTTAATATAAAAACAATGCACACTTATTTCTATAATTTACGAGGGGTTTTTAAAAATGTAAAGATAACAAATAATTACACATATCAGAAATAACTACCATTAACAAATTGGTATATGTCATTTTTTCATGTATATATGTGCAAAAATGAAATCATTTTAAACCACTGTTTTATAACCCTATGAATATTATTTAGCCACTCCCCACACCCAAGAAAAACATTAGCATGGTGACAGAATAAATGCAATAGTTTATTCTCAGGAAGAGTTTTAAGAGAGGCTAGAAGAAGGTAGTAAACTTCTGGGGTCCTGTGACAACAGATCAAGGATTCATCCTGCAGTCTGAGTTCCGAGTATGATTCTGCATGAAACATGCTAGAAATATAGGTTTACTCCTTCTGAGCCTCTATTTCCTAGCCTGAAACTTGAGGATAATGACACTTATATCTCATAAATGCTCTAAAAAAATGAGGTCAACTTTTTAATGAGCTTTGAGTTTTGGAAAAATAGCATCATATCATTTTATGACATAATTATGATAATAATGATGATGATGATTATATTACCTGGCTTTGATTTTTAATCTCTCTTTTTTTAGAATACTCTGTTGACTAGCCCCATAATACTTTCATCACCCCTAGACTTCATTGTTGTTGTTTAAGAGTTTATCAGTTCTAACTTACTTGAATAAATATTCTTAATTCTTTTTTATGAACTTTTTTCTCATGTGGACAATATGGTGCTTAGGGGCAGTGGCTGGGTTTTACTTTGTTTTCTGCTAAGCCCCACACCCACAGTGAAATTTGTAATGCCCAAGTCTATGGTGGGTTCTCCATGTTGCGGGGGTACACTATTGTCCCACACAAGCACCCCTTTGTGGAGAAATGGGAGGTACAGGCCACTGGGCCTCTTGTGGGCAGTTATCCAGATGGGAATTGCCAATGCTGGGAAGTGAATTATGCTGCCAGGAAGGATCGCTACGGCCAGTAACCCCTTACTGAAGGCCACCTGAGAACATTTCATCCGTAACCCCTGCTGCAATACAAAGATTGAGAAAAGGCAAAAAAGTGAACACTACACTACCCTATCCTTGGCCTCCACCTTAGCCTTTATAATGTCAAGTCCTGAGACCTCATGACCGTGGGAATTTAATTGAAAGCATGGCTGGCCATTCCCTGCTCATTTAAGCCTCACTCTCTTTACCAAATACTGAGAAATCCACTCATGGACACAACCGGGATAATCTAAAATACAGGACTTTTTCTAAACTAAATACAACTTTTTTTCTCCTCTAACTCTGTATTTCTTTTTCTTCTGATTTTAATTTTCTTCAAAATCTTCCTTTCCCCATTCTTCATGAATTCTTTTTTCATGAAATAATAGAAGTCACCAAGAAAAAAGTACATGAAGTGGGCCCAGCCTCACCTGGGAATTCACAGGCAAGCACTGAGGTGATGGGGCCTTCCATAGACACTCAGTAATTTCTATCTCTCAGGAGACAGGCCTGACCCTTTGTCCCCCTTCTCCTCACTCGCAACCATTCAGGACCAGCCAGAGATCCAAGCTTTGAAAATAACAGGCAAGAAAACAGGTGTCTTCCGGAGAACCCGGTGCTTCCCAGATGGGAGAAGCGATTAAGGAGAACAGGAAGTGTGACAGCTCCTCGGGGGCAAAGCCAGAGACAGATTAAGAATTGTGCTGTTCTGTTGAAAGTACCAAGGTCATTATTAAATGGTTGGAAACTATTGTTCATAAAAGGGACTTGTACAAATGCATTTATGGCCCTGTTTAAATTTATCTCAAAACAAAGGGTTGTCAATGAAGAGTTGGACTGCTTCCCCGCCAAGATTTCAACTACACACAAACACAAATCTCCCAGACCTTATTTTGGGTGCTGCCAGAGTAGCAGCCACCATGTCCTCCCTGCCCTTCCCTTAGTGTGCTCAAAGCCCCCAGGGACCCCTTTCCAAAAACACGAAAGCTAAAAAGCATTCCCACCTTGGAAACTAACCCGTAATTCTCCACTATGAAACTTGAGGAACAATGATAAAAACAAAATTACTAAATTTGTTTTTCTCTAGAGCTCTGTGAGGGTCCAACCCATTTTAAAATGACATTTTCCAGTCACTTTCCTGCTTTCTCCCTTTCCAGGGTGGATCCTTCAGTTCACTGACCTCACCACCTCCCACTGGCAGGAGAGCCTTTTTGATCCCAGGGGTATGGCAAGGCTCAGGGCAGGAAGCCACACCAGGTCCTGCTGGTGTAAATCCTGGCCTGCTCACACTCCCTTTCAAGTAGGTTGCATGTTACAGAGCCTTGGTCCCAGAGCTTGGGTCCCACAGCGACTCCCATCCTCAACACGTGGGTGGTGTGGAAGACTGTGAGGTGCAGGAAGCAGAGAGAGGCTAGAGTTTGTGCCTTAGAAAGATCAAAGAGACAGTGAGGTCCAAAAGATGGCAAAGTGATTCCAGCGCCAAATTCATGATTGCATGTATTATCAGGCATTTATATAGTCTCCACATACTGGGAAGATTTAAGTGTGCTTCCAGGCTGATGATATACCAACTCCGAGATCCCAAACCCAGCTGTCCAACAGAACCCACTGAGGTGCTTTTCTGAAACGTGAATTCTAGGTCCTCAGAATGGCTAAATCAGAATTTCCAGGAGCAGGGCCTGGACACCCTTCCCCAGCCCTAGAGACCTGTATGAGTTACTGCATTTCCTTGAAATGCACGGTCTGCCCACTCACTCCCACGCACACATTCTAAAATGCACTTTCTTGAAAAGAAACAAGATAAACGAAATGATAAAGCAGAAATACAAATTCATTCCAAGTATAAACAAAATCACTGTGCCTTGTCCTTTGCTTCCCAAAACAACTCTTCCCGCTCACAGAACACAACTTTGAGGAAAGAGATTAAAAGGCGGTTAGTTGCAAGGTCGATGCTTGAAGCAGGGTCCACTCTGTAGATCTGTGGCACAGATGCACACCCCTCCACATGAACCACTATATGCATGGGCACCCCACATAACTCTAGAGCTACTTAACTCTCAAATCTGCAAATAACAGCATTGCCCTCTCACCTCTTGTAGCCCATGAAGTGGAGGGTCTACATGCTTACTCATGTACACACATGCTATGCTCTGCACAAATGCCTGGCCTCCTCTGGAGCACAAACTCTCCTGGTGGGACTGCCTCTGACTATAACCCAAACCCACATGGCTCTCCTGCTACAACACCATAACTTCAACCCCAACTCAACACCATTCAGGATGCAAAGGGTAGATTGAATTTATATTTTAGAGAGATCCATACAGTTTATGACCAAAGGAATAACAGAATTATAACATTTTCTAACCAAAGTAGATCTCTTCGTCTACCCTCTAGCTAGTTTTTTCTCAAGCTCTGCTACAAAAAATCATCTACAAACCAAATGCTCTAAATATTAAAAGATACTAGAAGAGAAGATACACAAATCATTCCCCTTTCCTCTGACCCAACATACACATACTTAAGGTAAATGTGCAAAAGATGTAAGATCAAAAATATTTTTATGCCCCATCCCTTAAAGAAGCAACAGAGGATATAACCAAGAATATATTTATGTTATTCAACTTCAGCAATACAAATTGATATCTACCCACAAGGTTGATTTTAACATTTAGCCAAAGAAAAATAATAATAACAGTAATTTCCTGACCCTGGATGATTCTATTATTTTGTTCTGTGATAGTAACTTGAAAAACAAATTATTTCTAGGCACCTACCTCATTATGCATTACAATTAAGTATTCATTTATCTATATGCTCCAAACGGTACCTATCCATCGCCATCACTTAAAAACACATTGCCCTTCTTTCTAGCCTTGTTAATTTCCAGATGCTAATTAAATTTAAACTCATAAAGGTATCTGTTTAGCATGCATGACAAGATTATCCTTCAATATCCATTACCCACTGTACATTCCAGCATGTTTACCCACTGTTTCCTGTCTGCTCTCTCTTATATATGTCTCAGTTTCAAAGAACAGACTGAGGATTTAACCTGGAATTTAATCTCTCTCCCATTTGATTCTACCCAAGTTGTCCCCTCTACTTGATGACTCTGTAAGCAACTTTCTTTCAAATTATTGCTGAGAAGAATGACTTTCAGATAATAGCACTTTCAGATAATAGTATCACACAGCAGGAAATGATATTCAAGATGTTGTCCCACTAACACAAATCCTCAGGGACAGGGAAATAGCAGAAATAAGAGAAGGACCCTGCCTCAAGATGGCTGTGTCCTGCTGGGCGACTCTGCCTCTACACAAAGGTTTCTCTGCTCTGGCCTGCCTTTCTCAGCTAGAGAGGCATTCTTCTCTCGAGAACTTACACTGGGCCCTTCAGATGTGTCTGTCCCAAGTGAAGATGTCCATACCTCCACATCGTTTTAACAGAGGAAGGGAATGCGACACCACAGGTACAAACAATTACTCTCTGCATCAGGGTATAAGCAAAGGCTCCAAGAAGATAAAAAACAGGCTGCGACACCCACCTCACTTCCTTTTAACCAAAGAAAAGGTAAAATGAACACTGAGTCACAGTTCTATCACAGCCAAGGCATCCCTACCCCCTCTGGGATGAAAGGAAATGACACCAGATAGAAATTCAATTATACATGAGCAAATGAAATGCTCCATAAATAATAAATACATAGATAAGTACATAAGGAGCATTTTCCCCTTGTTTCTTAATTTCCTTTAAAAATAATTAACTCTTTCATCAACAGATGAATGGATAAACACAATGTGATATATACATACAATAGAATATTTAGCCTTAAAAGGAAATGAAATTCTCATACATACAACATGGATGAACCTTGAAAACATTATGCTAAGTAAAGTAAGCCAGACACAAAAGGATAACTATTATGCGATTCCACTTATATGAAGTACATGGAATAGGCAAATTCATAGAGACATAAAGTAGATTCGAAGATACTAGGGGTAGGGGAAGGAAAAATAAGGAGTCTATTTCTTAATACACAGTTTCTATCTGGGGTAATGACAAATTTTTGGAGATAATGGTGATGTTTGCACAACATTCAGCATATTCAATATACTGAAATGTACACTTAAAAAGTTAAAATGGCAAACTTTATTATATATATTTACCACAATATTTTAATTAATAACATAATATACCAAAAACCATCGAATTATACACTCTGAATGGGTGAAGTCTATGATACGTGAATGACTATAGTAGTTGCAGACCTGACAGCCTCACTCAACTCTGGTTCCCAACTCCTGTCATATCACGGTAAACACAGAAAATGTTATTTGTACAGTTCACTGAGATAAACTAGGGGGATTTGTGAGTGTCTATATAGTGCTTGAATTTGCATCCCAATAAAGCTATTTTTAAAAAAAGATTATACAATACAAAAATAACAACATATTTTAGTGTTTACAACAGATGTAGAAGTAAAATATAATACAACAATAACACAGAAGATCGGAGAGAGGTAAGTAGAAGCTTTCTACTTTAAGATTCTTATATTTATGTGAATTAGATTATATTAATTGAAGGCAGACTGACAAGTTAAGGGGGTATATTGTAATCCTTGGCACAGTCACTGACATACATATATACATATATGCATAGCTGGCAACAACAGAAAAGTAAACAACAGTAACAGAAAATATCTTTTTAAAACAACCCAGGTTCATGAGAGTTAAACTCCGTTCTGAAAGGTACTTTTCTCCTGAATCGTCTTCTTCAGTCGTGCAGGAAATGCTGCAGTGCTGTCGGTTAAGGCAGACCTTCCCAGCCAGAGCTCATTAACACGCCACAAATGGGTTAGAGATGTTCTACAAGACATTGATCCCCTCAGCCTTGGAGGTGACAAGAGGGTATGTGGGGTGAAAAAAAAACCCACATACAGGTCCCCTCTGATCTCAAATAGCCTCGTCTACTGCTCCTCAGAAAGTGGCCAGAAGTGAGCTGGATCCCATGGCATGCCACATGGTCCCTGGAGGCAGCAGTCTCTGTGAGCACCAGCTAGGCCTCATCTACCTGCTACGATGCACCGAGTACAGCTGAGGGGGTGCTCCACCCCTGGCCATCTACAGAGCACACACCCTCTGCAAAGCTTCTCTCTAAGTGAGCAAGGGGAGCTACTTGAAATCTCATGTTCCAGATGTCCAAGGAATGCAGCATGCAAGCATGCAGCCCAGAATACAGCCGGGCAGTGGGGGACAGCTGTGGTGGCTGGGGGGCTGCTCAGAGACACAACTCTAAGCGTGGCCCCCAATCTCTGCCTTTGTAAACATGAACAGACATTTCTCCCCACTTGTGGTTTATGTGCCATTTTAATAGTGTCCAAGTTACCTGATTGCTCAAATCATGTATGTCATGGACATGAGAAAGTTCTATTGGATTAAAAATTCATTACTAATGTATGCTTAATTTTAATTAAGCATTTGTCAATAAAATAAAGGACTGACAAGTCTTGTGAATATAATTTAAGCTTTGCTAAAATAGTTGTTTAAAAAAGTTTTTAAATGTTTTGTTACTTAATTGCATAAGCACGATTTTTGTCTAGTGACCATAATTGAAGAGATTGCAGTTTTAAAGTCCTGATTAAAAATCGCACATAACCATTTCAAATACAAAATAAGAAATTAAAATATATTTATGCAAGCAAGATCAAGATTCCATTTAAAATTTTAGGTTTTATTTGTAAGATTTATACAAGTCTTGTATTTAATATCTTTCCTAATACTTTTCATTTTCTTTTTATCATAATTATAAATATATATAACAGATGTTTTTTCACCTAGCCCTATGTAGACACTCACGAATACCACTAGTTTATCTCAATTTACTGTACAAATAATATTTTCTATGTTTACCATGATGTGACAAAAGTTGGGAACCAGAGTAGAGCAAGGCTATCAGGTCTGAAACTACTACAGCCATTCAGTGACCAGTAGAACTCTGGAGAAGGGATAAAGGATAAGGTTCACACATTGGAAGGTAGGTCAGGAGCTGGAGAGAAACCAAGACCATGTGAGATTTTTTGTGATACGTTCATGCAGTTCCAATCCAAAATGCAGTTTTCATATCACCATGAATGCAGTTAGAGCTGTCACACTGCAGTGAGCTTCAACAATGGCTAAAAGGGCACTTTCAGTTGGGTTTTCTGTCCCTGACAACCAAAAGGGTTATAAATGATTCATTCCTGGTGGGAAGGGGATCTTGCAACCTAGGTAGTAAATACACTTGAAAGTTAGACTCTCAAGAGTTATATTATTAGTAAGAGAAGTTCATTGTTTAAATCGATAGTCAACAAAGTTTATACAAAAGAGCCAGATAGTAAAATTTTAGGCTTTATGAGCCACATAATCTTTGTTGCAGATAGTCAACTGCCTGTATAGCACGAAGCAGACACAGACAATACATAAAAGAATGAGCACACCTATGTTTGCATAAAACAATGAACACAAATTTTAAATTTTGTGTAATTTCCACATGTCATATAATACTATTCTTCTTTTGATTTTTTTTTAGCCACTTAAAAATATAAAACTCATTCTTAGTTCACGAGCTATACAAAACAGGCAATGAGCAGCATCTGCCCTACAGACTGGAATCTGCCAACCCGTGGCTTAGATCCTCATTTCTAGATGAAGTTGTGATCCCCTATTACCTTCCCAGGACAGAAAAGGTAACAGATCTCCCTGGCTTCAATGAGGAGGGCAAAATGGAAGGGATTTTCTAGATTTCCTTCAAGGCTAACTCCAAGGCTAAGATTGGATAGGAGAAGAGCCCAATGGAAAAAGTAAAAAAATGTCTTGCCTGTTTTCTGAACTCCAGGTGTGTTTAGGATTGTCTAAGAGTAAGGTTGCACTCTTCTGGTAACAGACTCTTTCTGTCATGCTGCTCTAGATATTGTAGGAGTTAGAGATAAGATTATAATTCTTTCTTAATCCTGAATATTCTTGTACAATGATATCCATTCCAATCTCTCCACTATGAAAATATTGAAGGGAAAGATCTTTGTGGCTAATAGGCATTAGAAATATTCCAAAATGGTGGGATGGCCTTCAAGCATACGGGGAGAAGAGTTCCTTGGGAAGCTGGAAATGAGAGCAGTACAGTCCTTCCCTCCTTAGGGTCCTAAAGAAGGAAAATTATCACCTAAGGGACCCTTCTGAGGCAGTTGGGGTCTTTGGGGGATGCAGAACTTTGACTCGATCAGAATTAGAAAAGTAATTGGGAGAGGAACAAGGGCAAGGATATTTCACAAAAATAGTGCCGCCAGATTTAGAAAATAAAAATATACCCAGTTAAATTTGAATTTCAGGTAAACAAATCTTTTTTTACCATATGTCCCAAATACTGCATCCTCTATTCTACCTGGCAACCCGACAGGCTGTGGTGAGGGAAGGAGCTGAGTTTTCCAGCACTGTCTGCAAAGAGGAAATTGGGACTTTTGGAAGCTACGGCTTCTAGGGATTCCCAAATGGCTTCCAGGAGCTTCTTGGGACCCCTTAATCATCTCCTTTTAGTTCTGGTTTCTTATAGCACCAGGCAATTTTCTAAACCTTTATTCAAAGTAAACAGTTATCATTCAGTAAAGGCGGCATGTTACTGCGAGTCTTTTGTGCACACATGTGAAAGCTTGTAGCCCCCAACACCTTAGAAGAGCATGCAAGACAAACTGGCCTTAAACTCCACCTATTCCCTCTCTTCTGTCTGGCTCTGGGTCCTCCCTCACTCCCCAACGCACTCCTCTCTCCCTTCTTGCATGTGTTCAGTGTGTTGTCACTTGCCAGCTCTGCATTCTGGGTACAGTCTTAACGAGTTCCTGTTTAAATCCCTTCTCAGATAGACTCGAGGAACCTCAAAAATGTAATACTTAGATGGGTAAATTCCTTTTAATTCCCCATTGAGTTCCAAAGAACACTGACTCTTTCATTGACTGAAATAAGGGTCTCCCGTCCTTCCAGCTCTGAACTAGCTATTCCCAAACCATAAATGTTCAATTACTTCCCAGACAGCAAATGCGCATTTTGCTTCCTCTGTGCTATATATTTTCTGTAGTTTGCATTATCATGTGCTAAATACACTTAGACACTCTATTTACCTCTGGACACATCTCTCAGAACTTTGTGTGGCTTCTCACCCTCTTACAACAGCCCAGATAAATCACTGCTTAGCCATTTAGCACACAAAGAGCAAAGACTCCGAGTTTCCAAATAGTGCCATTTCTTTCATTTATTGAGCTGCTAGGGAGTTGTGAAAATGATGCTGATGTAGACTGGGAAAGAACACCACCGGGCCCTTTAGGTTTTGTCTCTAATGGGACAGTCTGAATCTTCTCACCAGTCTCCACTTTGAAAATGCATGAGCTTTCTGTTCCTTCAACTATATGGTAGGTTAATGAGTGTGCTCATTGTCCTCTTATTCTGCGTATCTTATATGTAAATTATAAATATTCTGGGCATCTTTTCATTTTTTAATTTAAAAAATTTTTTAATGAAAAATCCACCCACTCCTCCACACAAAGACATGAAATGCCTTACTTAACCTTTATACCTAACTGGAAAAGCTACCACTTTGCAAAAAGGAAATCAGAGTACTAGATTATTCATGGGTGGTTAAATGATCATATATCCACAAGGCAGATCTTTGCACTAGGAAATTGGAAACCGAATTCTAATCCCAGCTTTGCCCATAGATAAGGCCATTAGACAATAAGTTCCTCAAAGACACGTATTGTGTTCTTCCGTTCACTATTTACCTCTAGCTAATTTTTCACAAATAAATTATATATTACCTATTGCCTTAAATATATAATATTATAGATATAGATGAAGTTCCCTTGGACTTCTTCAGTCCTTTCCACCACCAAAACCAAGAGATAACTACTATAATATCTGATATATATCTTTACCAGGCTGTTTACCTACTCATAGAAAATACGGAGTATTGATTTTTTATGAGTTTTTTTCCACATAAATGGTGTAGACTACATATAACTCTGCGACTTGCTCTTTTACTCTACATTATATTTTTGAGATATTCACATGTCAATGTGAATAGCTCTAATTTTTCCTTCGGAACAGCTGTGTAACATTTCACCATATGAATATATCATGTCCTATCTATCCGCTCCAGGGACATTTAGGTTGTTTCCAGTTGTTCTTGACACAATTTTAATAGATACTATCGAATTGTCCTCCAAAGTCAGGGATCATTTTACCATTCCCATCAGAAATACAGGGAAGTAGCTCTTTTCCCACAAGTTGACAATACTGTCTATTAATAAACGTTTCACTTTTGCCACCTCAGGAGGTGAACATAAAGTTATATCTTCTGGTGATTTTAAGTTGCATTTCCTCACTAGCTTAAGTGAGGGTGAATATCTTATCAAATGTTTTTTAGCCCTTTATGCTTTCCCCTCTGTGAAACCCATGTTTATATCATTTATTCATTTGTCTGTTGGTTTATTTGTTCTTTGCTTAGTAATTTCTTACTAATTTGTAGGATTCTTTACAAATTCTGGATATTCTTTGTTATACGTGTTGCTTTTGTTCACTTTTTGAAACTTCAACATGTAACAGAGGGTCTGGCTCTTAGTAAGAGGCAGTAATTATTTGTTGACTACATGAATAAACGAATGTTGCATAAAAGCCATATATTGGACAATCACTCTGTAGCTCACAATTGAGCTGTGGCATTTCTATTATTTAGCTATTAAGACCAGGCAAGTGGGTACATTAAATATGAGCCACTAATGTTGTGCCCTAGTCATTTTTGAATCCCCAATTCTTAGGTCAAGGCTCATACATCTATAGAATAGCCGCTCAATAAAAATTGAATGAATTAAAGACCAGAATGGAAGGAATCAAAAGAGCTTCTTCTCTCTCACATGCCTGAGAGACCAAATTTCCATCCCATAATAAGCTAAGTTAACAAAAAAATTGTAATAAAATCTGGCATGCAGCCAGTACAGAAGAATGCATTCCATCTCTGCTCTGCTCAAAATCTCTTGATCTCCATGGCAAAAACAGGAAATTAGAGCCAAAGTGGATACCTCACAAGCAAAGCAAATAAAAACAAAATGAATGCCTCAAGCCACTTAACTAAACGTAGGGAATTGAAGTTAAAATCTGATTGCTTCCTCCACTGCTTCTTGCACTGGGGACCAGGGAAAGGACTGAGAGTCGGGTCTGTTCCTCTCCGTTGCCCATTGCTTCTTCCCTTTTCTCCTCCCACCTCTTCATCTCTCCACTTCAAGGTGTTCCCTTTTTTCTTTCCAGATTGCTATTCTTTTCTATAAAGTGTTGATCCCTGGATTTTCCTGGATTGTTGTGATTTCTGTTGAAAGACTCTCACAGCAGAAATGCCACCCACATTTATATACATATAAATACGTTTCTTTTCTTCTGCTTTCTTGCTCCATCAGGGCTCTGTGGAGCTATTTGGTTTAATTATTTCTGGCACTTTGCCCATCAAAATGTGCAATTCTTCAAAGGGATGGAAATGACAGTGAATCTGCCTCCTCCCGAGCAATTGAGGTTTTCGTTTGAATTCTGTTGTCTTGGAAACAAGCAAGTTTCATTGAACACACACCTACCATAATGGTTAAAACATCAGCTGGAGGCAGGACTCCCCTGCAATTCACTCCTTGTCTTGCCCAACTCAGAGGCTGGTTAGCTGCCAGAGTGAAAACAGACTGTGAGTCAAGACATTTGAATTCTAACCTACCCCCAACCCTATCCCCATGGCCCAAGTCATGTCTTATAACCTCTCTGAGCCTCTATTTCCTTACAAAAAAAAAAATGGGAATAATATCATCTCTTCTATCTCAGTCTCATCCAGAAGACTAAAAAAGAACATAAATTTGAAAAAGCACTTTGGAAACTGCAAAAAGTTAGACAAATATAATCACATACTTGAATTATTTTCCCCTTGATCAAAACAAATCAAGAAATTTTAGGTCAGATAGGTATAAATAAGTTCTCTGGGTATTATCTTTTCCCAATGGTAAAATGGATTACCCTTAAAGACCTAAGCACCTGAGAGCTGATAATAATGATTGGTGACAAGTGATCACTCCCATTGTGGTCCATTCTGCTAAATGAGAAGCAACAGGAGGCAGAGCAGTGTCTGTCGTTGACTCCTCTGTTGTATAATACTAGGAATAGCCTAAAATTACTTCAGTCATCTCTGGCTGTATAAAAAACCACCCCAAAACGTTATGACTTCAGGCAATCCTTTTCTTTTGCTCATGGTTTTATAAATCAGAAATTTAGGAAAGTCTTGCCAAGAGCAGCTCAACTCTAATATATGTGGTGTCAACCTGAGCAGCATGGGCTGGAGGAGCTGCTGCCAAAATGGCTGCTTCACTCATGTGTCTGACACCTCAGTACTCCTTGGCTTCTCTTTCTCTCTACAGTGTCTCAATTTCCAACACCTCTCCAAGTGGTTGAAGTCTCTCTCAGCATTGTGGTCTCAGGGTAGGTCTTCTTATTACCTGGTGTCTGACTTCTAAGAGGCAGGAAGCAGAAGCTGCAAGGCTAGTTACGGGGCGTGCCTGGAAATTGCATAGCATCACTTCCGCTATGCTCTGCTTCTCGAAGTAGAAACAGAGCCTGCCCAGATTCAAGGGAATGCAGAAACAGACAGCATCTCTTAGTGCGAGAAGGGCAAAGTCACAAGGCAGAAGAGCAACCATCTTTGGAAGATGTACTCTGTCTTGGCGTTTGTCATCCCTAGCAAGGCATCTCCTAGTTCAGCTAGACTTAGTAACAGGTCAATAAAACATCTGCTGGGACTTTGACCATTTCCAGACCTTCCAGAAGGAAATGAGCATCCACAAACCAGAAATGGGTTCCTGGGAAACTCCAATTTGGATCACTCACATCTGGAAGCAGATGTGGTATCCCAGCTTCTCTATCACTAAGCATATTTCTAGTAGCAGCTTGAACACAGAAATGAACCTGGTACCATGAAAAATGTGATATCAAAGACCACATTTATATCTTGCTGCACACATTTAACATGAGTATTATCTTGGGCTAATTATATAACCTCCCTGGCTGTCAGTTTCCTCATCTGGATAACAGGAGATTTACATCTCTACTAACTTACCTTTTCACACTATTGAGGTTATCAATTGAAATAATGTACATAAAATGCTTTCTTAGTTGTAAAGCAGTATATCAATGTCAACTATTAAATTAGAAAGGCAATAAGGGCAGATCCTGGCTTTGCCTCTTCATGTATGTATGACTTAAGCAAGTTTACTTAAATATTCTGTGTCTCCATTTCATCTTTCAAAAAGCCTAGTTTTAAGCATATACCAACCGCAAACCAGCAGTTAAATGCAAAATGCCAAACCACCCACCAAGAGAAAATCAATGCAAACTGTAGCCACAATGGAATAAACCTATAGGTACGATTTTTCATTTAAAATATTAAGCCAAATATGGGATGGCTGATAGAAGAAGGTATATCCGATGTGGTGGCATACAGAGAGAGGGCTGTGGAACCAGACTTCTAGATTTATATCCTGACACTGCCCTTGATCAACTGTATGACCTAGTGCAAATTACCTAACTTCCGGCCTCTATTTCCTCATCTATAAAATGAAGGTAATGATGTCACCTACTCACGGGGTTTTTGTAGGAATTAAATGACTCAGTGCACTGAAAACTATGTGAAAACATAATTAGTAAATGTTAGCTATTCATCTCAGTCTTTTTATATATGCTATATATCTCTTACTGACACCCTTCAAAAGCGAGAGGGATCCCCACCCAAAGTTTAGTTCCATTGTCAAACTGATGAAACCACAAACACATCAAGGGGGTATGAAAAGATGTATTACTTAAGTGAGTTCTCTAGGGAAGACAAGGCAAGACTCTCAAGCACAAAATTGCTCGCGAGAGCAAGGAAAAGAGACTGGTCTGGGTTTTTACTGTGGTTGGAGAGTGGTGAGGCAGCCTGGTATATGCGTTCCCACCTGGGGCATGGGCTGTCTCCCACCAACGCCTTATCAGTTTGCTCAGATTTGTGGCACAAAGAGGGAAAGGTAAGACTTAAAAGCTGTCAGAAGTTAAATAGCAAAAAAATGGTCAACATCCTGTGGGCACTACACTTTTTTTGTTTGGCATATAACTAAGCATAAGGAAAAGATTTTGTGAGCGGCTGCCTTTACAAACTCTAGTACTAGTTTTAATAGTTTTTCAGATCATACTCAGACAACCATGCTATCTATAAATAATGAGAAATGTCTTTTTTCCCCTAACAATTAAATGTTCTATTTATTTTTCTTGTTTTAATACACTGGCTAGAATATACAAAATTTAATAACGACAGTGACAGTGAACATTTCTACCTTGTTCTTGGCTTTAATGGAAATGCCTTTGGTATTTTGCCTTAAGAATGAAATTAGCTATTGGTTTGAGACTGACTTTTTTCTACCACATTAAGAAAGTCTCTATCTAGTCCCTTAGTTTATTAATGATGTTATGAGATGTTATAAGAAATAAATATTAATTTGTATTAAATGCCTTTACGAAATATATCATAATGAACTTACACTTTATCTAATTATTATCTTAAATGCAGGAATTCCCATAAATAAAATATTTCTTCATTCAAGTAAATATTATTGGGCATAGAATATTAGAAATTTGGAGTTTAATCTTAGCTCTATTTTACTCACCAGATTCAAAATTTAAAATCCTGGTGTCTTATTCACTAGTATTAAAACTGAGGATAATATTTTTTTTGTACCATATTTCAGGTGAGGAGAGAACTATAGGAGCAAAAGACATGTGTTATAGACCTTTGTATAATCTATTGTGGTATCCAAATGAAAGTTTCTGATTTTTCATTTCTAATTATTTCAGGACTTACTTGAAAGATGTTCATTAAGATTTTTATAATTTGAATAAAAGTCTTCCAAAATTTTTACTCCTCATTTCTCAAGAATTTTAAAAGCAATTTGCATTACCTCTTTTGTTTAACATAAAAGAGACCACTTTAGCCAACATAAATGCCATGAACGTGAACTAAGAACTGATACCATTTCCTGAAGTCCAGTTGAAGTCCATAATATATGCCAGATTTTTTTTTATTAGAAAGTTTGCTGAAAAGCAAAACTCTCCAAAATCCTCCGCCTGGGTATTATGAGTCAGAGATGGAGTAAGAGTTGGAAGAGACTTAGATTTCCAGCAATGTGGGACACAGAAAATGCATAGAAAATAAAATGAGGCTCAGAGAAGTTGAGTAACTAGCCCAAAATCACACAGTTGGTAAATGATTACACCAGTGTTAGATCAAAAACCTGGTTGACTCTAAATTCATAGACTTCATGCCAGGCTGAGATTAGAGAACTCAAGGGACAGCTACCAAATGTTCATTTTCAGGGAACTCAACTATTTTGTAAAACACAACACCTTACTGTTTTAGTTAGGATGTTTTCAGCTGAAAAGAGCAAAAAACCCAGGTACCAAGGCTTAAGTACAGAAGTGCTTAAGAACAGAAGTACAGAAGTGCTTAAGAACAGAAGTACTGAGGTAAGGCAGGTGCAGCAGTGGTTCATTGGTAGCTAAACATCACAGATATGTCTGGAATCCACTTCTCAGTGCTCCTTCTGGCTTTCTTTCTTGTGATCAGAAGAAACAGTACCAAGTCCCAAAATCTCACCCAGCAACATCCGAAAGAGGAGAGAAATCATCTCCTAGTTCTGACTCTTACTGTGAGAAAAACTTTTTAAATCCCCCAGCAGGCATCCCCTTACATCTCATTGACCAGTGCTGGGTTTGATGCCCACTCCTAATCACTCACTGGCAAATAGGAATGGATTACTAAGATTGACCTGGACTAATTATCATTTGCCCCCTGGAGCTAAGAAGAGTCTCACCACCCCTGGGGCATATGGCCGCCCAGTACCTTAGCAAAATATGGTACATTGGCAGGGAAGGGGCCGATGAGCTGGTGGTGGACAACTAACAATGTTGCCACAGCACATCACTATCCTCATCCACAGAATTCCCAGTAGCTTGCCATAGGTTCCCGGGGCATCTGTGTATTGTTTATGTCTGAGATGTGAGTTCTGTGAGAGAACAGAAAATCTATCCAATCCATTTCTCATAACCAGTGGTGATGAATCAACTATGTAAAGAAACAACGATAAAACTAAATGAAAGGGGCAGAAAAACAATTGTAAGCAAAGATGTATTCTTCTAAGAAGTTATAGTAAAACAAGCAGAACACAAGCTACTGGGGAACCAAGAGGCTCTAAATCCAATAAAGGGTTGAATTTTTCACATAAATCTATGCAAATTCTATACCTGCAGGACAGGCTTGGCAGAAAAACTTCTCAAGGTCTATATACTCCAGCTAGGTGTGGTCTTCACATCATAACTGAGACAGAAAAAGTGAACATAGAGAAAGCAAGGATAATATGAAGCTATTTCATTTGTATTACAATTATATTTAATTAAATTCAATAAGCACTAAGTATCCACTAACCCCTTCAATACCCCAAGCAATATGCTGAGTTGTGCAAGAGCACAGGCATGAATCAGACAAGGTTTCTGCCTTCAAGGGTCTTATAATGAATAAATCACAGACTTGCAGAAAAATTTGTTTTAAGCAAATTGGTTTCCTCAATAGACTTTTGGTGAATTTAATTTGGCTAAATGACTTTGGAGAATTGATCTTCAGCAAACTGATCTGCTGCCCATATGAGCAACTAACTTTAGAATGTCACAAATGGTATAAAAGGAATACAAATAAGCTGCTTTGAGAGCTGAGAGGTGGGAGGAAAGGATTTCCAAAGGGACATTTGAATGAGTCTTGAAGAATGAGTAGGAGTTTAATAGACAGAGAGAGGAAGAAAATAGTGTGACACAGAAGTGATAAAGTATCAAGCCTGTTTTGTGATATAAAATTCTAACACTCAAGCAGATACTCAACCATTGTTCCCTCAAAAGGACAAAAAAAGTATTTTAGTTCCTGCTCTTATCAAAAATGACTGTTCTAAGCAACAAACAAAACAAACTCATAGATGCAGACAGCAGAAAGGTGGCTACCAGAGAGGATGGGGAGCAGGGGAAGGATGAAGACAGTCAAGGGGATCAAATTTATGGTGTGAAGGAAGACCAGACTCTGGGTGGTGAGAATATATTGCAGTATACAGATGATCTATTATAGAATTATACACTTGAAACTTATATAATGCTATTAACCAATGTCACCCCAATAAACTTAATAAATAATTTTTAAGTGACTATTCTAGTCAGCCAGAAACAAGCACAAGAATGAAGTCTGCCAAATTAAAACATCTTCTCTTGAATGGTTCCATAGGACTTGCTGTTTGCCATTCTAGACTTCTCCTAGCTGCCCCTATCCCAGTTAAATCAAGAAAATATGATCGGCTGTCACAGGCACTCGAGAATGTTCCTCAGACAATCAGGCCCTGCCCACAACCATACAAATGCAATAAAATAATGAGCCTTATTATTCCCTCACTTCCCCAATTAGAGGAAAGCCCTTCAAGATCCATGTCTGTGATTCTTCTTCCCAGTTTCTTGTTGTAGTCATAAAACAACTCTCTTAAATGGAACATGCCCTTTAAAGAAAAAATAGTCTACTCAAAGTTATTCAAATAAAGTTTGCCTTCTTTGGCCTTTTATCAGAGGAGGGTATGCAGCAAACAAATTCACTAGCCAGATGGCAAAGGTTTCTGAACATCAGCAGTTTATCATGTCACTCGAGT
Organism: Eonycteris spelaea; assembly: GCA_003508835.1. Classification (NCBI taxonomy): domain Eukaryota; kingdom Metazoa; phylum Chordata; class Mammalia; order Chiroptera; family Pteropodidae; genus Eonycteris; species Eonycteris spelaea. The sequence goes on from PUFA01000122.1 coordinate 1,486,854, forward strand.
ACATCGTTTTTTTTCTAAATACTTTTTTCCTCTCTCTGTTTCTCTCTGCATTGGACCCTCCACCCATGAAATTGAAAGATTTCTAGTAGAAATTCCTTTGTTGCATCAGCTTTTGGAAATATGGATTACAGTATCCTGTGAAAAACATTTATTACCCTGAACTGTGACTCAGACATTGTTGCATTTCTGGGGTTATAGATTTTCTTTCAGCTAAACTAAGGCTCTAAGTCACAGTGACAGTTGTAATGTGTGTAATACCACAGTACCAGATTCTATTACACACATATTTTTGCTAGAGGTTTATGATGTTAAAAATATTTCTTCTTTTTTCCAATACCTTTCTGTACCTGTTGTATAAATATATTAGAACCTATAACACCAAAGTCAATTTCCAGATGAAATGTGCACAACAACAGTAGTTTGTCCTTTAAAGGAAAAAGGGGAGGGGGATGCTGCGAACAAGCTAATGATATTCAAGCACAATATTGAATTGTAATAAAAGATGAATGAGGGAAAGTGTGTGTCATTGTGAGGGATGGAGAAGGTTACAGAAAGCTGAGGCCAAGAAAGGATTTATCATGGATGTTGCTGCAGGCATTGTGTTTAAAAATCTGCAGACTTATTTGCAAGTGTATTTTATGGAAAAATTGAGCAGTCTACTGAAGAAAGAATTTCTAAAGATTATCTTTTATACAAGATAAAATTCAAGCAATGCATAAGAGAAATCTCAGTTGATTCTCAAAGGGGTGGAACTTCAAATTCATCAGTGGGTCCTGTCAATTCCATAAATGCAGGAAGGTCTTTGTTAAAGTGGCATTGGTACTATAATTTTTCAAGGTAGGCTACAAAAGGCACACATGGAAGAATGAAGTGGACTTAATTAGCACACCCACTTGCAAAGCCTTAATCCATTAGAGAATCATGCCAACAAATCCTTCCACTTTTCTTTAGAATCCAAATTATATTTAACACTCACAACAGTTCTCCCGGGTATTTACGCGTGTTTCTGTCCTCCTAAAAGAATCCAGTGTGACTAATGCTATTACAGGGAAGAAATCTGAGTGTAGTTTAGTAAATCATCTGAGACAGAAAGTGAAAATATAATAGAGATACTTTTAAATTCCTTCTTCTAAGTTGTAACTTCTTACACTTCCCTTTCTTCTGCTTAATCAATAATAAAAATCCAAATTAGCTGAGTTGCACTTTATTTTCCCTTCCAGAGCTGCTACATTTACGATGACGTAGCAAACAATAAGAGATCTACAGGACATAGAATGAGAACTGGGAGACAGATCAACCCCGCCAGCCCCACATTCCTCAATGAGTGGTACTATTCACCTCAGAGTCTGTTCTCCTCGGTGGCAAATCATGGTTTTGTTCAATTTCAGTTCACTCAGTGATTACCGAAAGAAAATCTTGCGAATGTACGGGGTTTAGTTTTTTGGTGGCCTTTGGTTTTTGTTTTCTTTGCATGGGGAAGTATAGTACCTCACTGTCTTGTTTTCAATATAAATCTAGAATTCAGTAAAGAGAAAAATATTTAAATTCCTGTCAGTAATAGGTATCTAGTACCATAAAAATACTTATACCCTTTGATCTAGTAATTCTACTTCTGTGACTCCCTCCACAGGAAACCATCCAAAATGCAAAAAGACTTAAGCTCAAATATTTTATAAGCAAGAATACTTCCAATACAAAAGGAGGGAATAACTCTTATCTTACCTACTCAATAGCCAAATTCCTCTTATCCCTTGACAATTTGTTTTAGTGGCAGTGGTCCATGCCCAGAGGTAAATAATGGCAATGATTAGTCCAAGAACAACCATGAGACCCAGTTCTGGTCAAAGAGATATAAGGGAAAGTCTCCTTAGAGAAATTCACAAAGTAAAATTACTGAATCAAAGGATATAAATATTTGTAAGGCTCTTAATACTTGGCAAAGATTTTCTCTCTTCGCCTACCTTTAAAAAAAAAAAAAGCATATTTTTGAAAAATCTCTTTTCTACCTGTTCCCTAGCTTCCTGCTTAGAATTCACCTGTGCAGAGACATGAAGTTACCTTGAAACTACTCCGGAAAGTCCTGATGAATCATAGGCTATCACCACGAGCAACCCTGAACACATCCACTTTCAAATTGCATTTCAAAAGCATTATAATTGAAATACATCTGTGTAATAAAACATTAGTGTTTTTCAAAATGATGCTTATGAAGTTTTTCAACATGATAGTGAGGGGAAGCAGAGTTTGCCACCCCAAAATATGTATTTTGGGATAGCGATTATTTTAAGCTGGTTATTTTTAAGAAACAAGACTCAGGAAGACACTTTGACCTTCCCCCTAACTGCTCAAAAGAATTTACATGGAGAACCTGCTCCAGGAAGGGAGCTATCATCATAGATAACTATAATTTAATATAAACTAGTGTGATAGACAGGGGAGAACATAGCAAGGCCTCCCTGTGTCCCATTCCTAAATATGGCCAAACAAACATTTATTTACCAAACATTTACTTTTCCATCTCACTGTGAACTGCCTTCCTGCTTTTTGAAGTCCGAAAGCACAACCACACCCTCTTCTCCTTAGCTCAAAATGGCATATAAGCCTTAACTGTCTGATTTGTCCTCAGGTCATATTTTTATAGAGCCCCCATATGAATATATATAATAAACTTATTTTCTGTTAATCTGTCTCTCGTCAATTTAATTATTGGACCAGCCAGAAGAACTTAAAAGGGTAGAAGGAAAATTACTTTTCTTCCCCCACAATGGGAAAGCTTATGATATAACATTAAGTTAAAGAATAGCAGATTACAGATCTGAACCACGCAGTTTTTTTCCACACATGCATACATGTCAGCCACATACAAGTATGGATAGAAAAAAAAAAACAACTAGAAATAAACAACACAAATGTTTAGAATATTTACCTCTAGATGATGAGATCCTAAGCCATTTACCTCTCTGTGTCTGTGTTTTTTGTATACTTTCTACATTTTATACAATCAGTACATATCACTTTTACTATCAGAAGACAAAAAGACAAACAGTAAAGACTCCTGTGAGTTCAGAGAATTAAATTAAAAAATTATATACCAACTCAAAAATGATATACCCAGGGTAAATATGTCCAAGTATCCTTTTCTAGTCTAAGGGCCATGAATTCTGATCATCGCCAAGGACCTCACTTACCTTTGTAGCCAGAGGGGGTACAAAACTGTTGCATCGAGTGCAATCTCTGATAACTAGATTATCGAACCTCACCAGTAACAGAACAGTCGCAACTTCTTATTTCATGAAAACAAAACTGCTTTTATTTTTACAAAAGTAACTCTTGCTCATTGTAAAAACAAACAAACAAAAAACCTTCAAGCAAAACAGAATGTATTGTAGAAGTAAAACCTCCCCACTACACCAGTCCTCGGAAGTAACCACTGCTAATCGATCAGTATGCATTTTCCCAAATAATTTGCTAAGGAATATACAAACTTTTTAAAGCAAACATGAGTTCTTAGTAAGCTCTTCCGAAAGTTGCCTCTTTTTGTGGACATTTTTCTATGTCCGTGTATAAATTTACCTCATTCTTTACAATAGCAGAATGGTATACTATGGAATGAGACTACTACAATTTATTTAATGGACATTATGGTGTTTAGAATTTTTCTGTTACTGGGGTTTGAAGTAACTATCAATAATACTTTCTAGTTTCCTACTGGATTTTAGAATAATTGAAAGATAGACACAGGATTCAGATATAAAAATCATATATCACTTTTATCGCTGATTAAGCGGATTCTGGAGAACATGCCTTAGGTATGAGCGTCAAATGAGTTTACCAAAAAGATCACGACCACTACCGGAGATCCCTCTGTAAACAGGAGCAGATGAGAGTGCAACCTCACCAAAGGCAGGAGGATTCAAGCCCCTTTCAACTACACCTCATTTTATGAACATGTGGAGCTGCTTGGAGAGTGGCATGCTGGAGACAGCATGGAATCTCAGTGCCCTTTCCCACATAGCTTGCCTTATGCGTCTCTTCTGTCAGGCCATTCCTGAGTGATATCCTTTCATAAAAACCAATATTTTAGCAAATAAGTGTTTTCCTAAATTCTAAATCCTAATCCCCAGTACCTCACAGTGTGCCTTTAAAAAAAACAAACAAACAAACAGGGTTCTTGTAGATGTAATTAGTTAAGGTGAGGTCATATCGGAATACGGTGGGCCCTTACTGACTGAATATAGCTGGTGTCCTTATAAAAAGACAGCCAAGTGGAGACAGAGATTACAGCAAGAATTTCATGTGATGATGGAGGCAGAGATTGGAAGCTAAGGAACACCAAGGATCGATGGCCACCGCCAGAAGCTAGGAACGGGCATGGAGATGTTCTCCCCCATAAGCTTGACCCAGTTAACACCTTACCTTCAAACTTTAAGCTCCTGAACTGAGAGAATATATTCCTGTTGTTCAAAGCCACACAGTTCGTGGTAGTTTGGTATGGCAGCCTAAAGAAACTAATGCAATACCTGTAAATGGTCTTCCTTCTCCACCCACTGCCCTGCTAGGTTGGAATATAGGCAACCATCAAATCTCATCCTTTAGCATCAATATGGCCCCATATTCATAAAGATGGTTAGGAAACACTTTGTGGCAATGACAATGGTGATTTACTTTTCTTTTGTTGTTTCCAGTACACAAAAGATGAGCCTGTGCTGAACACACCAGAAATCTTTCCAATTAATACTAATGGGTGACCAGCCTCTGGTTCACTCCATAGGAAAGGAGGCCACTAAGAGGAAGTTTTCAAAGGATTTATGTTTTAGTAATATGTTTAATTATGATACAACCACAACTGTCTCTTGCACAGGAATTTAGCATACAAGATTTACAGCTCTTAGCACAATTTTTGCCTTTGTTGTCTCAAAGACCCTTGTTTCTGATGTTTTTTTAGACTATCAACCTCTGTTAGATTGTGTCACACTGCCCCCTACTGCTCTAGTCTCACAATCTCATCCTGACTTTTACTGCTTTCAGTTGGTTTGCAAAATGTTTTTGCAGGGTCTGTAAATCTGCCCGCCCGTGCCCTAAAGAACACTGAGAACATTGCAACAGTGGAGGGGAGAAGGGTTTTTCCTTTTAATAAAACCACTGAACAACCACAAATTTATTCATCTATCTATTCATTTATTTGTACTTGTGTGTGTGCGCGTGCGTATATGTGTGTATGTCTGTGTGTGTATGTGTTTCAGAACACATCATCTGACTGGCTTAAGCTTGCAAGAGAAATTAAGTTTCCAGAATAAGAGCGGATCAGATTTTTTTTCTTTCTTATTTCTTAAGGTGGCAAAACATCTTCAAGAGATATCCTCTCTTTTCATGATATGACAACAGAAAAAAATTTTTTTGAGCGAAGCTGATGAAATTTTAACTAATCCAATCAGACAGAGGAAGGCAATATTACAAAAGAAGCCTCAAAGGAAGGGCAGGATTTCTTTTCTGCTTCAAAGGTGTTGATGTGCAATGCTGTGAAAAAGCGGCCTGCAGGAGGGGGTCAGAGCACTGCGAACATGCATTTGGGCTCACAGAGCATACCAAGCCCAGCCTCCTCTTCCGTCCCTCCTTTGCTTGGCTACTGTCCCATATGTGAATGGGCCAGGAAGAAAGTGACAGAGGGTCAGGGAAAGGGTGTAGGAACATATTTAGTAAGGAAAGAATAGGGAACCTAGAAATGAGCATTTGGGCTTTATAGCACAAATCTATTCTCAAAGTATTCAGAGACCCTCCAAAGGCAATAGGTAATCACTCAGAACAATCTTCCCTAACTCTGTGCTGGTGATTTAAAAATAAACTGGCCTCTGACAATGCAGGCCAGCTTTCCTAATTCCTCATCCTCCCTTTCTCTTCTGCAACCCACATCTCAACAGTTGCACCCAGCTGGTACTGCTCTCCCTCCAGGCCTTCCCAAGGAGGACGAGCTAATCTGATTCTCAGAACTATGCTTCTGTGTGACCACATGCAGCCTCCTTCCACAGGTCTGTGGCATTTTGGCATACACAGTAGTCCTGTAACTAGCTCTCAGGAGAGTCTAGTTTCCTGTGACCCTTGTCACTACTGGGGCTTTGTTCAGAGCCCTGAGCCACAAGCACACACCCTTATTCTCTTTCTCTCTGCACTGCCTTGTGCCCTGCTCTACCTTGCCTGGAAGGCCTTGGAGGGGGTGGGGGCGGGGGGGGGCATGCCATTTCTCTGCCTGCACACTTAGACACTCCCTGGCCTTGCTGCAGTAGTCTCTCAGGGCTTACAAAGGAAAACAGAGATGGAAATAGAGGTGGAGAATGCCACTGGAGAAATTTTATCCTTATTGCAGTGTGCCAGACAAACACAAAACCTATTCCATAAAAGACTTTTTTATCTTGCATGGTCCGAGAGAAAAGCCCAGCTGCTATCTTTGGCTTTCCTCCATTTCTCACTCCCATTCATAAAATCTTCAGAGAAGGCCGTGTGCTGCTTCCTCACAGAGCAGCTCCAGTTGTGCTCCAATCCAAAATGAGCTTGGATTTGGACGCAAGTAGCTAAAAGGGCCCTGAAGAGTCTGTCCGTTCCCTGGCTCTAACTCTCCCTACCTAACCATCCCCATCATAAATCAATAAATCATATTGCTGAGCTTCTCTAAAGATCCAGCACCATGCCAAAAGCAGGGAGATCACAAAAGCTTACTAAACTTCTGGCACTCATGGATTTAACATTCACAGAATTCCAAGAGACTCCTGACTTAAGCAATCCGTCTTTTGCTGAGGCCCGAATTGAATGTTAAACACCATGACATCAGTGAGCCTAGTTAGCGATCATAAAAACAATATATTACTATTATTTTCTTAATTTACTATACACCAGGTACTGTATTAATTATTTTCTATACATTATCTCATTTCACCATGATTGTAACACTTTGTTCCATTCTATGGATGAGAAAACTGAGATTCAAAGAGGTTTAGAATTTGCACGATGATATAATTAGTCAGTGTGACTAAACAAGACCACAGAGCTAGTTAGTTTGAGAAGATCACAGAGCTAGCTGATCAAAGATTTGACCTCAGGTCTGCCTTACTCTGAAGCTCAAGCAGTTGACCATCTCAGTTCTGCCTGCTTTGTCATTCTCTCCTCATTCCAGGCACGTAGCAATGATCATGAGGCCATCAGAATTTTGTTACCTTTTGAAAAAGGGCCCTATGTGCTAGAGATAGCTTTAGTAAACATTGAAAGACTGTGGTTTGAGAATATACAAAGATTACACTTGGCTCTGGATAGAAATATAAATCCAGAAAAGGTCAGGAGCCTGAATTAAAACAACTCTACTTTTAGGAATGAGAGAATTCTGAAAGATCTGGGGTGCCAAGTATATTATACACAGAAAGAGAAACAGAAGTCTATACACAGCTATATATGTTTATGGATATCAATACAGATATTGACAAGACACATTTCCTGCTCTTCAGAAATATAACACCATTAGTATACCATGAGAAAGAACAGTTAGAAACAAAAGTGCATAGTGGTGACTGTATACTAAAGGTTTCAGGAATATAAGTGCTTTGAAGCATTTGGAGAGTGTGCCTGTAGAAGTGAAGCTTGGGTTGGCCTTACATGATAAACACAATTTAGATGACTGCAAGGAAAAGAACTTTCAGGCAGATGAAACAAACTATGACGTAAATGAGCATAATAGACACATGGAATTTTAACCTAGATGGTGAACTGCATGGAGGCAGGGACTGTGTCCTAGCCTGTTCGACAGTTATATCTCCAAAGATCAGCACATGGTAGCCATACAGAAATTATTTGGTAATATAAGAAAGATGGAGAAAAGAAAAAGAGCAAGTGTTAGAGGGGAGCAAGAGAGAGAACTCTTATGAAGAAAGACAGAACAAAGAGCAGAAATGTCTACCACAGAGGAGGTATGTGGTGGGAGTGAGGGAAAATAAGCTTAATAAGACTGAGTAGAGCAAAGGTAGACAGGGCCTTGACCAAAGTCAAGGCAAAGAGTCTTATTTAATGGAGTAGGCAAGGTGGAACCAGATGGAGCACGCATTGATTCTTCCGCTTAAAAGAAGCGTGTGAAAAGCCATGGAACATGAATCAGCATGTCAACCATGTGAAGGCTAGACTAGAAAGGACACAGGCTGGAGGTTGGCAGAGTCCTTATGAAGCCACGAGGCAGTCTGGACACAACAAAAGATGAGAGTTTGACCTATGGAGATGGCAGAAAAAAATGGAAGAAGGGGTGAAAAATTGAAGAATCAGTTCAAGGGTAAAATCTATACCACGTTGATAACGACTGGGATAATGGGGGGAAATAGGTCAAAATGTCAAGTGGGAAGCCTGAAAGAGTAGTGGTAGCACATGTAGAGAAAGGAGGATGAACATGGTGTAAGATGAAGAGGGAGACCAAGCTCAGTAGGTGATACAACTTTAGAAAGCTCAAATATAAATATAAACCTATAAATAATACCCTGCACGATAGAGTGTCCAAGACTTTGTTAATGGTTTCGTACATAGGTATGTTCATGAGGTCAACATATGGCCTAACCACTAAGGAATTTTAATTGAACTACAGAATTTGAATTAGAAGAAACATAAGATTGTCCAGTACTTACACAATATACAGCATACATGTTCGAATACTTACACAGTATACAGCAGTGTTTGTACACAAGCATCTGTGTGAACAACCTTAGTGAAAATAGCTTACTCCTCTTTCTGTGGTTGGATATCTGTTTATTAAAAAGTTTACCTGAATATTGGTATACTTTGGGAAAAACGGAGCTTACTTAAGCATAAATTTGACAATATTACAAAATAGGTAAGGAAAATACTGCTACTCTTTTAACATTCATTCCCTATCTTCCTTAGGAAAGAAAAACAAAATTTTAATGGAACACATGACTACCCAGAATAAAGACTACCTTCCCCAGATTCCCTTTCAGCTGGTTGCCCACGTGACCTAGTTCCAGCCAATGAGAGCTGAAGTGATGTGGGGAATTTCAGTGTCAAGCCCCTAAAGGAAAGAAGCTTGCCTCACACTTGCCTCTTTTTCCTCCTTTGCTGACTAGAAATTGGGCGAGATGCTGGCAGCTAGAACTGAAATGAAGCTGCATGTTGATGACAGCAAAGCATCAAGGTAGAAGGAGGCTGAGACCCTAATAAACGTATAAACACATGTTCACACCCAGATCTGCATGACAGAGGAATAAAGTGCTATTTCATTTAAGCTACTTTATTTGGGTTTCTGTTAGAGCAGCTAAATTACATACTAACTGAAACTTTGAGTTCTAATCTCAGCCTCTGTCATTTACTAGCAAGTTGCTTAACTTCTCTGAGCCTCAGTTTCTTCATTTGTAAAACAGCCTACTCTATATGGTTGCAGAAGAAATGAGTTAACGTATGTAAACCCATTTAGCACAGTGAATACTCAATAAATTGTAGCTGTTATTATTGTTACTACTATTATTTACTAATATAAAATCAGCTATCTCAAAAATAATCTAAACAATTTTAAAGCCTTATAATTCATTTTTTTACATTAATACATTCTAATATAGTAGTTAAAGATTAATTTATTTGTCTCAACAACTCTGACTTAGGATTAACCTATCCATTTCATAGTCAAGAGGCCCAGAAAGGTATAGAGCCAAAGAAACTCAGAGCAAAACAATAAGTGGCAAAGCTGGAATTAATTTTAAAACCTTCGCTCCCTTGAGGCTCAATCATTTGAGGAGCAAGCAATAAGACAGAAGTGCGTGTGTCAAATACTGTCTAAGAAGCCTCCTGTGTCTTTTCAACCTTGAACAGCCTATGCTCCTGAAGCTTCCACAGGTCAGTGCCTGGGGGAGAGCTAGCACTATCCTTTATGCAGAGACCTTTCCATTACTACTCCCCAAGATGACCTTCTGGTACTTTGCAAGTACCTCATTAATTAAGAAGACACTAATGTTTTTCCTTCTATGTGAGGGAATATCTAGGCCCCATAGAGCCTAGGACACCCCAAATCATCATCCTAACAACCTCTGCAAAATTGTTCCATCTTCTCAAAATTTCACCTTTTTTCTTCCTTCACACAGCTAAAGTCCCATCAGAGGGAGAGCTACCTTAAGAATGCTGCTAAGGTCTCTTTTCGAATAATTACTCTTATTTAGACTATAAAAAGCAGTAAGAGACACTAAGCACTAAATGTTTGAAGATGATTAAATGGATGGAGCAACAGAAAGAAGGAAGGGAACGTACTTGATTTAAATTTAAAAGCTCCCTAAAATTAACCACATCTTCTGACAGAACCAAAAAATATTCTCTGTTATGGGAAGAAAGGCATGAAAAAAACCAGGTGAGTCATTAAAAGATAAATCTGGGAGTCCTGTCAAGATGGCGGAGTAGATAAACATTGTGTTTGCCTCCTCCAATGACCACATTAAAATTACAACTAAATTATAGAACAATTAACCTGGAGAACCATCTGAAAACTAGCTGAACAGAGGACGTATTATTAAAGATATAAAGAAGCCATGTCAAGACTGCCAGGAGGGGTGGAGACACAAAACGGGCTGGTCCCACACCCACATAAGAATTGGGAGGGATATCTCCCTGAAGAGCAAGGATCCCAGCCCCACTCCAGGCTCCCCAGCCCGGAGCACCAGGGCGGGGAAGAGGAGCCCCGCATCACATGGCTGTGAAAATCAGTGGAGATTCTGACTGGCTGGGTGGGACGGAAGCATCTCTCTCAACCCAGACACTCCTCTCTTAGAGCCCGCACACTGACTCACTCGATCACAGGCACTCACCCTGGACTCAGGTGGAAGAACAGTAGCTTGGGAGGCGCCAGAGACACATAGGGAGACATTGAGTTGAGTGACTTCAGGGTCAGGGCTGGAAGGACAGCCGCCATTATCCATGTGTTGAGCCCTCCTCCCGTGCAGACTACAGGCCAGCGCCATCTTGCCTGTGTTGAGCCCTCCCCCACCTCCTCATACATACCCACAAGCGGCTAAATCTAAACCTACATTGGCTGGTGAACTCTGCTGGCTCCACCCTAGTGAATCCCTGGGACCCGCCCAACCCAGCTCCTGAACTGCTGCAGAGGCATTCTTGGTGATTGGCGTCTAGCAAGCAGCCTGGGTTGGTCCACGCTGCAGATTTATTTGGACAATTCTCTGGTCCGCGAGCCCTGGGTGGACAAGGGCTGGCCTTGGTGTACTCTGAGCCTTTTGAGTGGCCTCAAGCTCAGGTGCCAAATCGGAATCTGCATTAACGTGGTGAACACCACTAGCCACACCCTAATGACTCCCTGAGACCCCCACCTCACCCAACATGCTTACTCTCCAAAGATCTTTCAGTGGCTGAGCCAGATGGGCAGACGGGCAGCTGGCAGGTAAAAGCAGGCCTCAGGGTACCCTGAGCCCAGTATTGGTAGAGGCCAGCCTCAGTTCACGGCATGGCTTCTCCCATGTGCTTCCAGGCCCAGCACTAGCAGCGGCTAAATGCAAGTTACTTACTGCGGGTTGCTTTGTAGCTCCTACCAGGTAGCCCCAGGCCATCACAGGCAGTGGCTGACCTTGGCCTGCACTGAGCCCCTCCCAAGGGGCCTCAAAACCAGCACACCTGGTGGCAGACTTCAGACCCCAACAGAGCACCGCCTAATTAGCCCCACAAGGGACACACCAAATGGGTAGTTTTGGCAGGTGCCAGAGCCTGCTGGAACAAATCCTGCTCCATGGGGTCAGCATCGTAACAGCAGCTTATATACTGTGCTCATGCCAAGTCTCACAGCCAGTAAGCCTGAGGTTCAATCCCACCCACTAATGAGCCAACAGCATGTCAAGGCTCAACTACATTAGGAGGGCACACACAACACACACAAGAGACACTCTGGGAGCATTTGGCTCAGGTGACCAGGGAGATTGCACCCCTGGACCACACAGGATACCTACTACATAAGACTACTCAGCCAAGAACAGAAAACAGCAGTTCTACCTACTACATAGAAACACAGCAAGGCAGCCAAAATGAGGAAACAAAAAAAGCATATTCCAAGTTAAAGAACAGGAGAAAACCCCAGAAGAACTAAATGAAATAGAGGCAAGCAATCTACCAGATATAGAGTTCAAAACACTGGTTATAAGGATGCTTAAGGAACTTAGAGATAGTAATCATAAAAAAGAATGAATCAGAAATGAAGAATAACAGAAAGAAGAACATTAGAAATACTCAATAGCATATTAAATAAAGCAGAGGATCAAATCAGCAATTTGGAAAAGAAGGTAGCAGAAAACACTTGATTGAACCACCTTCTTACACTATATACAAGAATAAGTTCAGAATGGATTAAACACTTAGATGCAAGACCTGAAACCATAAAACTCCTAGAAGAAAACTAAGCACTAAACACCCTGACATTGCTTTTTTTTATCTATCTCCTCGGTAAGGAAAACAAAAGAAAAATAAACAAATAGGACTACATCAAGCTAAAAAGTTTTTGCACAGCAAAGGAAATCATCAATGAAATGAAAAGAAAACCTACTGAATGGAAGAAGTTACAGATGGTTGATAGACATGTGAAAAGATGTTTAACATCACTAATCATCAGAGAAATGCAACTTACATCAAGAAATGCAACTTAAAGCCACACTGAGATATCACCTCCTAATTGTCAGAGTAGCCATCATCAATAAATTAAAAAACAAGTGTTGGCGAGGATGCAGAGAAAAGGGAACCCTCAGGCACTGTCGGTGGGATTGCAAATTGGTACAGCCACTATGGAAAACAATATGGAGTTTCCTCAAAAAAAATAAAATTAGAATTACCTATGACCCAGCAATTGCACTTCTAGGTATTTAACCAAAGAAATCTAAAACACTAATTCGAAAAAATACATGCACCCCGATGTTAATTGTAGCATTATTTACAATAGCCAAGACATGGAAGTACTAAGTACCCACCAATAGATGACTGGATAAAGAAATGGTACATATATACAATGGAGTATTACTCGGCCATAAAAAAAAAATGAAATCTTACCATTTGCAACAACATGGATGGATCTGAAAGGTATTATACTCAATGAAATAAACAGATAAAGACAAATACTATATAATCTCACTTATATGTGGAATCTAAAGAACAAAATAAATGAACAAACAAAACAGAACCAGACTCATAGACATTGAGAACAAACTTATGGTTGCTGGATGGGAGAAGGGTTGAGGGGTAGGTAAAAATGGTGAAGGGATAAGAAGTTCAAATTGGTAGTTATAAAATAGTCAATAGAATGTAAAGTACAGTTTAGGGAACAGAGTCAATAATGTTGTAATAATTATGTATAATGCCAAGTGTGTACTAAACTAATCAGGGGATCACTTCACAAGTTATATACATGTCTAACCACTATGCTGTAGGCCTGAAAACAATATAATATTGAATTTCAACTTTAATTTTAAATTTTTTTAATTCATTTAAAATGAAAAAAAGATAAATCTGGATTTCAAAGGGAAATATTAAAAAAAAAAAAAAGCATTCTCATTGCCAAACATATTGTTTCCCAAAAAAAATAAAGAAGTCTCCCTCTCTGTTGACTTCCTAGCTTGACTCCTAGAAGTAACTATGCCTTGTATTGTCTCACACATGCTTCTAGAGATTGTCCTGCATATACAAAAGTATGATACATGTAATTATGTCTTCTTGCATTTTATATTATATTACTGTATTGTATTACCATAGTATAGTTATGCTATGTATATAATTATGTATGTCTTCTTCCTGTATTATTTTTAAAACTATCAGTGAAAAATTATATTTTAAATTCTCATTCTAAAAGCAAAACTTTCAACTAACAGGAAGTAAAAGCCTCACAATCTCAGGCCTTCACAAGAGTCAGCAAAAGTTCAAAAGTTCAGGTACTCTGTGAAACAGAAATAATCAAATGCTTCAAAATATTTAATTTCCTATTCCAGGAATGTGAAACAGGTATAATTAAAATAACACTTTTTTAATTAAGTGACCTCTCTTGACCAACCATCTGTGAATAATTCAGATTTCCCCCTTATTATTACTGTAAAATTAAAAGGAGGTCATATAAACAGGAAGATCCTCTTTAACTATCTTTAAGCACCAGCAATATATATTTTCCACCAGTTAAAATTCTTAATGATACAAAAAATCTGTCAAGCATAACTCCCCCAATTCATTTGCCTGAAACCATCAATATTTTATCATGCACTTGCAGTTGGCTTTAATTTAACAGTCCAGGTTACTAATCAAACAAAACACCCAAGTCATTAAAAGTTAGCATGCCATTTAGAAAGTGCATTTCACGTTTATTAAAATATCTTTCATGCAGCCATTAGAAACCTAAAGTTTTAATTACAATCAGATATTTAGTCCTACTCACATTATGCATTTGGCATTCTCTTGCAACTGCCCTGATTAATCTTCCGGACCAAGTTCATCCATTACCTCCTGAAATTATTTTCCTCTCAACTTTAGAATTCATCTTTCTACCCCACCCCACCCCCACAAATAAGTAAAATACATTTTAAAGGTGCGCAAAATAACTACCCAAAAGACAGCTCACTTGAAAGATTTCATTTCAAACATAATTTAGCCTTCATAAAAGACCAAAGAGGTATCATTCAGAAAGAAATTGAAATTGAAAATTAGCTCATGTCTTTATTTTCAATTTTCATTATATATTTTTCTTTCTAAAGATGGGGAAAGTTCAACAAGCATTTTCTTACTATTTCCTGTGTGATTCAACTAAGTGTTATTTATCTTTAGCTTTCCAATCTTCCCTACTCCTATTCCTGCCCTGGCTTGCTCTAAAGTTTCATAAAGGTGACTACTGAAATGTAAAACATCAAATTTCATGTTAAATCTAGCTCTTCTGAATTACAGTATTTAGACTCTCCATCAGTCATATTTACTGTGCATTGAAAGACATTCTAGGTGAGATTTAGAGTTTACAGCAGGTATAGGATCACTTGATTTCACTTCTAAGAGACATACCAATAAAATCGTGAGACCTGCTGTTAAAATGAAGGCCTCCAATTACCTAGATTGGAATGAAATTGAGAATCCATTCAATAAACAATGGGCTATCTTTTAATGATTAAAAACATCCTGCATCCATCAAGCTATCTCAAATATAAGTCCATAAAAGCCATAGTTCTAAATAATATAAAGTTATGTTAAATATAATTAACCATACATTTTAACAGGAAAAGAAGAATGACCTAAACCAAAATTCAAGTACTGTTTCCAATAGCTCATATTCTAAGAGATAAAATACCCCAAGGAAAGCTAATCACACCACAAGTGTACCCATGTTTTCTGTGGCTCAACAGAGCATGACTGCCAAGTTTTATTTCCTTTATATGTTGCAAAAGCATGATGGCATGAGCCTACTGATATTTGTTTCCAGCTCGAGGAAGTGTGTCAGAATTAGGTTCAAGGCAGAAGAAAGGAGAATGGCTTTCTGACATACTCTATGCCACACTTTGTCACCTGGCCCTGAAGCAGGTCTGCCTATCCCCAGAGTTTGGCAATCTCTCTTAAACAGCTCAATTCACTTGCATAAAATTTTTCCCAAATCTCTAATAAGTTCCATCAGTTTAAATAAGACCTTCAATTATCTAACCATAGGGGCTCAAACATGATACAAAGGGCTATAAGAGGGAAAACTCCATACTATCTGTGGCCTTGATCCCTACCGCCAGCCAAAATCCCTCCCTCTCACCCAATTGGAAAATAACAAATCCCTGGTACACTTCTGGATGGAAAGAGATGGAGGCAAAGGTAGGGAAGGTGTCGACTCTACACTGCTCTAAGAGCATCTAAGCCCCAGGCGGGCCAGTCAAAAATATCATTACTGAAAAATCACGGAAAAACTTTTTTTAAAAGTTTCCACCATCCTAAAGAAGCCTCAGTTTTAAAGAGATAACAGAGAATGTATGAAAAGAGGAACATGTTCAAGGCCAGATCTCTGGACTCCATGGTCATATTTAAGTATTGATCTCCAAATAATCAGAAATTTCACAAAATATAGGTTTTTCTTTCCCCTCAGGTTCACATAGGTTGCTCCAGAGTTTCTGGAACTTTAATCAAGAATTCTGAATTACTGAAATAATGTCAGGCACTTGGCCCTGCTAAGGTCCTGCAAGGGAAGACAAAGAACCCTAAATTCAAGATCCCACCCCTCAAGATGGTGATACTCATTGGGAGACAGGCCACAAGTACATTAAATACCTATGCATAACCTACAACGCAGTATATCCACTGACATAAATTAATATAGTCCAAACAGAGCACATAAATTGCTGAAAGGACTACCATGGAAGAACAATCAAACCTGGTAGGGTGACTTACAACAGCTTCCCAAAGAATGTGCGTTCCTGGGCTCAATCTTCACAGACTCGGTCTATCAACTGGCTATAATATGAAAGCACCAAGCTCAAAGTACATGCAGATTAGGCATCCAAGAAATCCTTCTTGAAAGATGAATGCTGGACATGGTACTTAGTATAAGGGACATGGCTTCAGAGGAAGAATAATTAGAACAGCACTGATAAGAGCTAGCATGTAGTAAGTACTTACTATGTTCTAGGCACTATGGTTAGTGCTTTTACAATCTCATTTAATCCTCATAACTTTATTCCATTTATCTACTGCCAAGTAGCAAACCATCCCAATACTTAACATCTCTAAATAACAATCATTCTGATCTCATGATTTCATGAGTCGGGAACTCACCAGGGCTCAGTCAGGTGATTCTTCTCCACATGGCATGAACCATGGTTAATCAGTGATATGCAGGTAGGAGATGGGCTCATCCGGAACATCCAAGATGAGATTGTTCACATACCTGGAGCCTTGGTGAGAACGGCAAGAAGGCTTGGCTCAGCTGCAACTATGGACATAAATGCCTATACATGGCCTCCCCAGCATAACGATTTCTGAGTATTAGTAGTTCTTACTTGGTGGCTCAGGGCTCCTAAAAAGCCTGACCCAAAAAGTGATAGCTGCCAATCTTTTAAGGTGTGAGTCTGGAAACTGACACATCTGTTCAGCCTTACTCTATCTGTTAGGCCGTCACAGAGTTCCAGCAGATTCAGGGACAGGGACATAGGTTCCACCTCATGATCAAAGGAGTGTCAAAGAATTTGGTACCATATTTAATCCACCACAAAATACCCTCCGGTCACAAATTACTTACATTCTTCCCTTGTGGAAAATATGCTCACTCTTCCCCAAGGTCCCCCCAAAGACCCAGTCTACTCAAAGTCTAGGATCTCATCATTGAAATCAGGTATATGTGTATATGAGATGTTCAGACGCAGTTCATCTGAATCTAAAGATTGGTAAAGAGACAAGTGATCTGTGACACACTTGCACACATGCACACACACACCCTAACATACAACAGTGAGACAGGCTTCGGGTAAGAGCAATAGACATTCCCATTCAAAAAGGGAAAAAACTGAAGACACATAGATTTCACTGCTTGTGATAATTCTAAAATGCAGCTGGTCAGACATCATCGGTCCCTGCATTAGGGTCCGGTCATGTTCCCCGAAACTTATTCTCCACGTCCCTTGGTTCCACACTCTGAATCATCTTTCCTTTTTCATAAGAACTGGCCTGTGGTTGTTTAGTAGTCTCTTAAAGTGCTTTTTGCCCATTGAAATTTGAGAGCCCCACGGGCTCTTCTTATTTCCTGATATCTTTTATCCCTTTCAGTCAAAGTTGATGCTGCTTCTATTAACTCAATTCTCTTAAAAACTGAGAGATTTCTATGAATCTTATTGGAGTTCATTCCATTAAATGAAAGCCATACCCACAAATCTCTTTGAGATAGGTCCTTCCCTGCCTT
The DNA here is from genome assembly GCA_003508835.1 of Eonycteris spelaea. NCBI lineage: Eukaryota > Metazoa > Chordata > Mammalia > Chiroptera > Pteropodidae > Eonycteris > Eonycteris spelaea. The sequence goes on from PUFA01000122.1 coordinate 1,504,759, forward strand.
AGGCTCAGAGTGCTATGGGATATTGAGAAGTCTTTTTTCTAGCTCTAGACATGACCTTAAATCTTTCTAGAATGTTAACAAAGGGTCTTAGAGCCATACCTTTGATATGACTTGAACTTGAGGTCATTTTTCACTTCAAAAACCTTTTGCCATTGGAGAGGCTAGAGATGAGAAAGTTTTATTTTCAAACCCATTAAGTTCCAGGTCCCTTATATTTCCTTTAAAAATTGTTTGAACGGTGCAAAAATTTTTTTTTCTTTTTCAGCTTTTGTCTCTCTATCCATAAGTTATCATAAGTGACTCTGAAAAGCCAACGGCAACTTCAACCTTCTGCCAGAAAAATCTCTTTTATTCCAAATCCACCAGTTTGTTAGGTTCTATTTTCCACAGTGCTATAAATAATGTCAAACTTTCCTCCATTACACAGCAAGGGTCACTTTTCTTCCAACCTCCAGAACCAACTTTCTCCCTGTTGTATTTCACCACTAGATTTCACCACTAGTCTCTTAAATGGCTTCCTGGCTTTCCCAACATGTTCCTCAAGGTCTTCCAGCTTCTGCCTGTCGCCTAGTCCCAAAGCCACATGTTTTAGGGTTCTGTTAAAGCAGCACCCCACTTCCAGGTACCAAATTCTTTTCCAATTTTCTATTGCTGCACATTGAATAGCTTAAAATAACAATCACTATATCTCATGATTCTATGGGCCAAGAATTCTATTAAAACTAAGTTGGGCAATTCCTGTGTTCCACATGACATCTACTGCAGTCAGCGAGACATTTGATGGCATTCAGCTCATGGAAAGACTGGTTGGAGGGTCCAAAATGGCTTCACTCACAGACCAGTCACTGGGTGGGGCTGGATAGAAGGTTGGGCTTACCTAGAACTGTCCCATACTGAGATTCTAGCATGGTGGTCTCAGAGTATCTGGACTTCTTCTTACATGGTGGCTCAAGACACCTAGAGAAAGTTTCCTAGGAAGAGGAAATAGAAACTGCCACTCTCTTATGCCAGAAACTGGTATATTGTCACTTCTGCCATATTCCACTGACCAAGCAATCACTGAGCCCAGATTTAAAAAGCAGAGATATACATTTTACCTCTCAATGGGAGGAGTGTCAAAAATATTTGCAGCTATCTTTAATCTATGACAAATTCTACAAGATAAGTATTCTTACCTGTATTTTACAAACAAAGAAACCAAAACTTAGAAAGGATACGTAATCTGCCCAAAGTCATATAATTAGGGTAGAGCCAGAGTTTTAACTTAATCATCTAACTGCATGGGAAACTAAGTAAATTAGCTGACTACCTCAAATTAGCTGACTACTCTCAAAAAGTGGTGGTTAAAATGCCATCATCTAGAGAAACACAGTGTGTTCCTATGTGGCCCTGTTTTCCATCAGCTCAGCATATAACCTTCCTCTTTTCCTTTCATTGCTGCTCTCAGGTGGATTTCTGCAAGTGGTACTTCATGAATGTTTATAAAAGAACAAATGATCACATACTACAAAGATCTTATAAAGGCAGTGTCCTATTCCATTTATGAAAATGCATCTGACAAATTCAGCCTGACAGTATGATTTCTCAGAGGTGAAGGAAATAATCAGCGTAAACCACTCTTTCGGACTAACATAGGCGAATTCTTTGGTGAAAATAAAGTAACAGGATCCTTGGGGAAAAAAAGGTACTTTGTCATCATGGACTGATGACCGTTAGGAAAAAGAAAGCTGTGTAGTTGGACACAAGCCCTCTCACCGTATGGCAGGAAGAAAACATAGCTTTGGGGCCACAGTCTGTGGTTCTCCAAGCGAAGGTTATACAGAGAGAATGGGGTTTTCAAAAATAAAATTCCAGCCTAACTTCTAGGGATTATTCCTGGAAAGAAAACAGAGCAATGACTAATGTGGTTACACAGAAGTGTCCTAGCAAGCTCAGATTTAGAGTACACATACAAAGGGACCCAAAACAAAGATTAAATGCAAAAGTTGTCACAAATCAATGGGAACTGTTCGGGAAGGCTAAAGTTCAGAATACACGAATGATGCTGGGACGGTGAGGAAAAAGAGTTTTTATGATTTCCTTCAGAGCAAGAAAAAGGAAGATAGAAGTCTGGTAAGTAGAGATTATGGTGCAACGTTAACGGATCATAGAGAAAAAACTGCTCAACTTTTATTTTGCTTCTTCCTTTTCTTTAAAGAGAATGAGCATTTAACTGGAAAGAGCAACATGACTAACTGAAGCCCAGGTGGGGGAGATGACAGTGAGCAAAAGCCCCTTTCCATCGAAAATAAGTTTATCTCTTCCTAACAACCCAGTATAATTCAATAGATAAGAGGTTGTAACTCTGCAAATAATGCACGATTCCCCCACACACACACACACACACACAGTTAAAAAAAAAAAGTGCCAGACAGCTCTCAGAGTACAAGGCTCAAATCTCTACCCACAGGTAGTGGCAGGGAGTCAGAAATCCAAATGGGGCTGGGGCATGGGGGAGTACGGAGCAACTGCCAACTGGGACGGAGTTCAGGAATCAGACAATGGCGATGGTTTCACAAGCTTGTGAATATACCACTGAATTATACACTTCAAAAAAGACAAATTTTATGGTATGTGCATTATTTCATAATTTTTTTAAAAAGACTACGTTATCTCATGATATCCATGTCTACAATATCAATTTTCTTTCTGGGTCCTCCTATCTAAAAAAACCAATGACCAGGCCATCTTTCTGCCAGCTAAAGGACAAAACCAAATTCTATTTTGCAAATTCCTACTCTTTTGTGACAAAACATACAAACAAAATATCTTGCTATATATGATAAATATGTAGGTAGGTATATATATGACAAAATAAAGAGATATATCTAAAACTAGCACATTGAAAAATAAAAGCAAATACTGGTTTGTGTCATTTTAAAAAGAAAAAGAGAAAAGGATGGAATCACAACTGTGCCAATATTACACTAAATTGCCCATCACAAAAAAAGCTACATGGGATAATAAATCAGTTAAAATAATGAGTTCAGGTCTGAGAACTAACTGCAGATACAATTAAAGACAAGGAGCTAGAATGAAAAAGTCTTAGTGACTTTAGTGGCCACAAGCTTTACAAGAAGCAGTAGAGTGATGGAGCTTCTGGGCTGTAAATGCATCTGAGCTATGAAACCTAGATTGGGCATGGGTGGAGGGAGAAGGGGTGACGGTCTCACTCTAGTCTATGTAGATCAGAATATCTAGAGCATTGTATGCCATTCTGGGTGCCACAGTAGAAGAGGATCACAGGAAAACTAGAACTTGGCAAAATATTGAAAGTTTGACACCATGCCATAATTGGAGCCATTAAAAAGACAAATACTATTTAGCTTGGAAAAGAGAAGGCAAAAAGAAATCTGAAAATTGTCTTTAAGAAATTATCAGAAGGATTCAATTTATTTTTGGACTCCAAAGGGAAGAGAGTGATCTTCCTGAGTCTTATCAGAGAGACTTTGAAAAGGAAAAACCTCATGTTGCCAAACATTTGAGGACGGAGTTGAGTAACCTCAGGCAAAGTAGGCACATGAGCCAGAAGTCACAATTAACTGATGCCACAAAGAAGAAAAGGGAACTTCACTTAAAAGTGGAAACAACTTTCTCCGTCTGACTTCTTGAGAACCATATAATTTCACTCATATGTGGTATAGAAAACTGAAAGCAACAAACATAACAGAGACTCATAGACAAGGACAGTGGATTAGTGGTTACCAGAGGGAAGAGAGATAAGGCGGAGGTAGAAAGGCATAAAGGGGGTCAAATATTTGGTGACAGAAGTTTAACTTTGGGTGGTGAACACAATGCAATCTAGATATGATGTGTTTTTTAATTGTACCTTAAAAACTATTTGTTTTATTAACCAATATCACCCCAGTAATTTTAATTTAAAAAAAAAAAAGTGGAAACAGAACCTGGCTGGTAGGGAGAATGAAAGGGGGAAAAACAGTCTTTAGAGACATACACTCAAGGTGTGTCCCAGGGAATCTGTATTATTAGAATGTTTCCCAATGATTCTTAGGCAGCCAGACCAGGACCTGTTTATCACCCATCATTTGGAAATTACTCTTCTAGAGAGCTCTTTGATTATGCTACATACGCCCTCAAAAGCCCTCATGTATTTTCCATGACTGCCAAAAACAAAATCCAAAATTTTGAACTTGGCTTCAGAACTCTACCTAGTATGGCCTAGTTCTACTTTTAAAACTCTATCTCCTATTCCTTCTAAACATCAACAATCTTGTCCTCTGGCCACACTTATACATCTATTACTCACCATACATGTATCTGTTACTCAAGCATACACCTCTATTTGTGCCCTGTGTGCATCTGCTCATCCCATTCTCTCCCTCTGGAACACTTGTCCTCTTTGCAGCCACCTCCCCTCACCCCCAATTCTATTTCTCCAACCCGCCCTGAAGCAAAGGGTCAAAAACCTATTTAGGAATTCTTTCTTGATTATTCCATAAAACTTACTCCATCATCCACATCCTCCTCAATTCTTGATCACTTAGCTACTTCAACTTGGGTCTCAGTTTCTCCATCTGTAAAACTATCATAATGATACCAAGAACTTCATATAGTTTTATAAAAATTAGGTGAGCTTACAAATGTGAAGCATCTAGAACAGTGCCAAGAATATATGAACTCTATAAATTATGACTATTTTTTAAGATTTTATTTTTATTTTATTGGGTTGTTTTTGTTTTGTTTTTTTTAACGCTTACAGCATCTGGTCTTCCTAGGTGGTCTCCCGTCCAAGTACTAACCAGACCCAACCCTGCTTAGCTTCCGAGATCAGACAGGATCGAGTGTGTTCAGGGTGGCATGGCCGTAGACAATTATTTTTATTATTAATTTGATTCAATTGCTATGATCCTCTTTACAAAAGGAAGTTAGTAAGACAAGCCATGGTCTCTACTGCTACAGTTGGTCCCAAAGCTATAACTGATACCACCCATTCTAAATTCTCTACCACCAATTCTAGATTCCTCTCCCTTTGGCTAGCACTACTGCTGGTCTAGGTTGCTTGCCTGGCAGATGACTTAGACCTTTGTCCATGAGGAGTCTGAGTCCATGGCTTTGCTCTGTCAGGCCACAGTATCTATTAATTCCTTTTTCACATGAGAGTACCAAGAGACATGCCATGGATCTCCTGAGTTCTAAGCATGTTCTTCCCTGTCCTCATTATAGAGTAGCAAACCCACCTCCTCATGATAATTAGGGTCAATTACCTCTGCCAGTATAACTCCTTTCTTAGCCTACTAATTCAATGACATGAAAAGCATAAAATGTTAAGGTACAAACATACTTTTAAGTTTAGTAAGACTCTGACTGAGACTCCTGATGGCAGTATCCCATCTGGAAACCAGAACTTCTAGAACTCCAGAACCTAAAATTGCAGGAACAAGAAGCACATATTCCCCATGTGAGTCACTGGAATTGATGATGAGAAGGACCACTCTTTCTTCCATCCCTTGGAACCTAGACTCATGCTCTACACAAAACCATGTAATGGTCATTGACTCCAAAGAAATATTGCACCTGAAAGACAGTGTTCCGACCTTGTAGATTAGCATCTTCAAGGTGACACTTTAGCCATCCCTTCAAGAAGCTATTCTAATGTTTTTCAATCTGTCAGTATACTATGCACTATATGGTAAAATTAGTGACTCTGTAATCTCATGTCTGTTGTTATACCTCCTTCGCACTAAAGTGGAGTATACCTTGGCCAAGGTGATATGTGAGATCCTTTGTTGGTACATCAGACACACTGAGAGCCCTGAGATAGTGGTAAATTCAATACTCTGGGAGAGGTTGGATAGTGGTACTGCTGCGGACCTGAAGACAGAAAAGAATATCTATACCTAGAATATAGTTTTATTCCAGTTAAGACAAATTGTTGAGTCTTAGTTGTTCTGGTCAAGATGGCAAGTAGGTAAATGCTATGCTTGCCTCTTCCACATTAAAATTACAACAAAATTGTGGAACGGTCAACCTAGAGAACCTGAAGACTAGCTGAACAGAAGTCTTATGACTAATGATATAAAGAGGCCACATGGAGACTGGTAGGAAAGGTGAGAGACACAAAATGGGCTGGTCCCACACCCACATGTGGTGGTTGATCATTGAGAAGGATATGCTGCAGAGGTTCCCCCTGGAGGAGCAAGGAACCCCAACCCAGCACCAAGACCTGGCTCAGAATTCCAATGCTGGGAAGAGGAGTCATCACAAAATCTGTAAAAATCAGTGGGGCTTCCAATCACCTGGGTAAGACAGAAGGCTGCTGGAAACCCCTTAAAGGGCCTGTGTACAGACTCGCTAACTCACAGGCATTCACTCTGGGTTGCAGCAGAGGGACAGCAGTGTGAGAGGTGCCAGAGACATACTGGGAAAGACTGAGTTGTGTAGCTACAGGGTGAGGACTAGAGGAACAGCCACCATTGTCCCTTCGTTGAGCCCTCCTCCTGTGCAGCCCATAGGCAGGCATCATCTTGCCTGTGTTGGGCCCTCCCCCAACACAGCCAAATCTAATTGTGTGTTGTCCTGGTGAGATCTGCTTGCTCCACCACTGTGATTCATGTGCCCACCCCACCCAACCTGCAAATTTTCCTTGGAAATTTTGTTACCAGGCAACCAGCTCCACCCTACACTCTCAGCAAGGGGCGCTTCTGCAGCAAGAGACACCTTCAGTGGCCGACAACCAGCCCTGGCCTGAGCTACAGTATTTCTTGAACAAATCTCTGGGGTCCGCAAGCCAGAGGTGGGAAGTGGCTAGCCTCAGTATGATCCGAGATTTTCGCAAGTGACCACAGGCTCAGCACTGAAAACAAATCTGAATCTTCACTAACCTGGGAAACACACTCACCCCACCCTGGTGACTCCTCCCTAGGATCCCACCTCATCCAACTCGAGTTACCACTGAGGTTCTTTCAGCTGCTGAGACTTATAGGCAGCCAGCAGGCAGCCTTAGGCCTTGGGGTGCCCTGGGCCTTTTGTTGAGCTGCCCCAGGCCTGGTGCTGGTGGCAGCCTGTCTTGGTTTGCCATATGGCCTCTCACACATGCCTCTAGGTCTGGCACAGGCAATGATCAACCACAGACGACTTTGTAGATCCAACCAGGTAGCGCTGGGCTGCTCACAGGTAATGGCTGACCTCCGCCTGCAGGGAGCCTTCCCAAGGAGCTCCAGAATCAACACACCCAGAGGCTGGTGTTAGACCTCAGTAGAGTACCACATGATTAGCCCCACAAGCGACACGCCCAAAAGTCCCCCTGAAGGAGTGAGGGGCCCTAGCCCATGCAGGGATTTCCCACTTCAAGGTTCCAGTCCCAGGAAAAGGAGTTCTCACAAAATCTGACTGTAAAAATCATTGGGAATTCCAAGAGTTTGGGTGAGACGCAAGGAACCTGAAAAACCTAGGTGTTCCACTTAAAGGGCCATGCAGACTCACTGGCTCACAGACACACCTTGGGCTCCAGCAGAGAATCAGTAGCTCCAGGGTTGCAAGAAATATACAGGGAAAGACTGAGTTGCGAAGCATCAGGTCAAGGGCTTGAGGGACAGCTGCCATTGTTCCTTTGTCAGGTCCCTTCTGGAGCATCCACAACAGGTACATCTTGCCTGTGTGGAACTCTCCCCCACAAGGCCAGTGCTAAATCTGCATTGGCCCAGTGAGACTGGTGGATCCACCCCTTTGCTCCCTGACATTCTGCACCACCTGACTCACAAATTGTCCCTGGCAAGCTCATTCCCAGGCAATCAGCCCCACCCTGCTCTTCGCCATGTCCATGCATCTGACTGCAATCAACAGCCCTCAGCTCTCTGGAGAGAATTTCAGCAGCCGACCACTAGTGCAGGCTAAACTGAAGGAACAGTTTGTTGCCTGAAAACCAGCCCCATCCTATGTTTTCAGCATGGGATGCATTCAACAGTCCTCAGCTCGAGCATCTCTGGAGAGACTCTCAGAAGCAGACAGTCAGTGTTGGCACAAGATGCAGTGTCTCTTAAACAAATCTTAGGGGTTTGCAGGTCTGAGACAGGCAGTGGCTGACCTAGGTATGATCTGAGACTTTTGTAAGGGGCCAAAGACCCAGCACTGGTACCAAATCCAAATTTGCACTGCCCTGATGGGATTGGCTCAATCTACCCCTTGGCTCCCTGAGACCCCATCCACCCAACTCACAAATTACCTCTCAGCAAGAGGCTCTGTTGGCAATAATCAACAGGCCTCTGCTTATATACCTCCAGAGTTGGTTCCAATGGCAGGCAACCAGCACCATCCAGAGGTACAGTATTTCTTGAACAGATCTCGGGTGCCTGCAGGCCCAAAGAGGGCAGCAGCTGACCTCGTTGTGATCTGAGACTGTTACAGGAGGCCACAGACTCAGAACTGGCACTAAACCCTGAATCCACACTGGCCGGGTAAAGTCTGCTTGCTTTGCCCTAATGACTCCCTGGGTCCCTGCCTCACCCGTCTGACATATCACCAAAGATTCTTTCAGCTGCGGAACCTGACAAGCAGCTGGCAGGCAGCCTCAGGCCTTGAGGTGCACCGACCTTTTGTTAAGCTGGTCCTGGAGGCAACAGACCTTGGCTCGAAGAGTGGCCTCTCCCACTTGCCTTCAGACCCAGCATAGGCAGCAACCACCTATGGATCACTTTGCAGCTCCTACCAGGTAACCCTGAGCGATCAGGCAGCAGCTGACCTTGGCCTGCACAGGAACCCCTCCCAAGGGGCCGCAGAACCAACACACCCAGAGACTGGCATCAGACCACAACAGAGCATCACCTGATTAGCTCCATAAGCAGCATATTCAAAGGGTGGTTTCAGCAGATACATGAGCCTGCTGGGGCGAATTCCACTCTGAGGGGTCAGCCCCTACACAGCAATTCATTCCCTGTGGGCATGGCCAGTCCTCATAGCCAGTCAGCCCAAGAGTCAATCCCAACTACTGACACGTTAACAGCAATGAAGGCTTAGCTACAACAGGAGAACACACACAACTCACACAAGAAACACACCCAGAGCCCCTAGCACAAGTGATCAGGAAGAATGCCACTGGGCCACAAAGGACACCTAATACATGAGGCCATCTGGCCAGGGCTAGGAGACATAACTTCCTAATACATAGAATTGATCACAGAGAGGCAACTAAAATGAGAAAACAAAGAAACATGCCACAAATGAAACAACAAGAGAAAACTCCAGGAAAAAAAAAAAAAACTAAATGAAATGGAACAAAGCAACTTACCAGATACAGAGTTCAAAATACTAGTTTAAAGGATGTTTAGAAGGAGAATAGTTGATCTCGGTGAAGACTTCAACAGAGAGATGGTAAGCATAAAAAAGGACTTAGAAAACACACACACACACAACACACAAACAGTCAGAAATGAATAATACACTAGAAGGAATCGACAGTAGACCAGTGAAGCAGGGGATCGAATCAGTGATTTGGAAAGCAAGGAAGCAAGAAAACACCCAATTGGAACAGCAAAAAGAAAAAAATCCAAAAAATGAGAATGGTTTAAGAGACCTCTGGGACAACATCAAGCATACCAACATTCGTATCACAGGGGTACCAGAGGGAGAAGAGCGAGAGCAAGGGATTGAGAACCTATTTAAAGAAATAATAACAGAAAAGTTTCCTAACCTGGCAAAGGAAATAGACATACAAGTCTAGGAAGCACAGACTCCCAAATAAGAGGAACCCACACAGGCCCACACCAAGACATCATAATTAAAATGCCAAAGGTTAAAGACAAATGAAAATCCTAAAAGCCGTAAGAGAAAGACAGCTAGTTACTTAAAAGAGTGCACGCATAAGACTGTCAGCTGATTTCTCAAAAGAAAATTTGCAGGCCATAGGGATTGGCATGAAATATTCAAATCAATGAAAAACAAGAACCTACAACCAAGAGTACTTCACCAAACAAGGCTATCAATTAAAATAGAAGGTAAAATAAAGAGTCTCCCAGACAGGAAAAGGCTAAAGAAATTTATCACCACCAAGACAGTATTATAAGAAATGCTGAGGGGTTCAATAATCACCTTAAATGAAAATGGATTAAATGCTCCAATCAAAAGACATAGGGTAGCTGAATGGAAAAGAAAACAAGACCCATACATACATTGTCTCCAAGAACCCACTTTAGATCGAATGACGCATACAAACTGAAAGTAAAGGGATGGAGAAAGATTTTTCACGCAAGTGGAAATGGAAAAAAGAAAGCTGGAGTAGCAATACTTATATCTGAGAAAATAGACTTTAAAAACAAAGGCTATAATAAGAGATAAAGAAGGGCATTATATAATAATAAAGGGATCAATACAATAAGAGGACATAACCCTAGTTGACATTTATGCACCCAACATAGAAGCACTTACATATATAAAGCATATATTGACCAACATAAAGAAAGAGATAGACAGTAATACAATCACAGTAGGAGAATTTAACACCCCATTGACACCAATAGACAGATCTTCCGGACAGAAAATCAACAAGGAAACAATATCTTCACATGACACACTATATAAGATGGATTTATTTGATATTTTCAAAGTTTCACCCCAAAGCAGCAGAATGTACTTTCTTCTCAACTGCACATGGAACATTTTCCAGGATAGACCACATGTTAGTCCACAAAACAAGCTTCAATAAATTTAAGAAGACTGAAATCATATCAAACATTTTCTCCAACCACAATGGTATGAAACTAGAAATCAACTACAAGAAAAAAAAAACTGGAAAATACACAAATACATGGAAGCTATATAACACACTACTAAACAATGAATTGAGTTAATGAGATCAAGGAAAACATGAAAAGATACCTGGAAACAAATGAAAATGAAGATACAAAAACTCAAAATCTATTGGACACAGCAAAAGCAGTCCTAAAAGGAAAATTCATAGCAACACAGATCTATCTCAAGCCAAAAAGAAAAAAAAATCTCAAATAAACAATCTAACCTTACACTTAAAAGAACAGCAAACAAAATCCAAAGTTAGTAAAAGGAAGGAAATAATAACGAACAGTGGAAATAAATGAAATACTGTCTAGAAAAACAATACAAAAGATCAATGAAACCAAGACCTGGTTCCTTAAAGGACAAACTAAATTGATAAACCTTTAACCAGACTTATCAAGGAAAAAAGAGATAGGACCCAAATAAATAAAATAAGAAATGAAAGAGAGGAAGTCACAATGGACTCCAAAGAAATACAAAGGATTATAAGAATTACTATGAGCAATTATACGCCAACAAACTGGACAATCTGCAAGAAATGGACACATTCCTAGAAACATACAATCTCACAAAATTGAGTCAAGAAGAAACAGGAAATCTAAACAAACTGGTTACCACCAAAGAAATCAAATCAGGAATCAAAAATTTCCAAAAAACAAAAGTCCTGGACCGGATGGCTTCATAGGTGAATTATACCAACTATTCAAAAAAGAAATAACACCTAAACTTCTCAAACTATTCATAAAAAATTTAAGAGAACGGAAGGCTCCCAAACTTATTTTATGATGTCACTATTACCCTGATTCCAAAACTAGACAAAGACATTACCAAAAAAAAAAAAAAAAAAAAAAAGATAGGCCAATATTCCTGATGAACATCAATGCAAAAATTCTCAACAAAATATTTGCAAACATAATTCAGCAATACATTAAAAAGATCATACATCATGATCAAGTTGAATTTATTCCTAGGATGCAATGTGGGTTCAATATCCATAAGTCAATTAATAGGATACACCACACTAACAAATTAAAAGATAAAAGTCATATGATCCTGTCGATAGATGAAGAAAAACTATTGATAAAATCCAGCATTTATTTATGATAAAAACTCTTAGCAAAGTGGGAATAAAAGGAACATACCTCAACATAATAAAGGCCATAGATGACAAACCTACAGCTAACATCATACTCAATGGAAAAAGCTAAAACTGTTTTCCTTAAGATCAGAAATAAGACCAGGATGTCCACTTTCACCATGTATATTCAACATAGTATTGGAAGTCCTATCTACAGCAATCAGACAAGAAAGAGAAATAAAAGTCATCCAGATTAGACAGGAAGAAGTAAAACTGTCATTATTTGCACATCATATGACACTATATATAAAAAACCCTAAAGAGCCCACCTAAAAAACTATTAGAACTCATTAATGAATTCAATAAAGTAGCAGGATACAAAATTAATATTCAGAGGTCAGTTGCAATTTTATACATCAATGATGAACTATCAGAAAAAGACATTTAAAAACCAATTCCATTTACAATTGCATCAAAAAGAAACACCTGGGAATCAATTTAACCAAGGAGGTAAAAGACATGTTCTCAGAAAATTATAAGTCATTCAAAAAAAGAAATTAAAGAAATCAGAATAAATAGAAGCATATACCATGCTCATCGATAGGAAGAATTAACATCGTTAAAATGTCACTACTACTCAATCTGTATCAAAATACTAATGGCATTTTTCACAGAACTAGAACAAATAACCCTAAAATTTATATGGAATCATAAAAAATCCCAAATAGCCATGGCAATCTTGAGAAAGAAGAACAAAGTTGGAGGTATCAAGCTAACCTGATATTAAACTACACTACAAGGTTATCGTAATCAAAACAGCATAGTACTGGCATAAAAACAGATACATAGCTCAATGAAACAAATAAAGAACCAAAAATAAACCCACGCCTATATGTTCATTTATTCTATGACAAAGGAGGCAGGAATACACAGTGGGGTAAAGGCAGCCTATTCAATAAATGATGTTAGGAAAACTGAACAGAGACATGTAAAAAAAAATGAAACAATCACCTTCCTACACCATAAACAAGAATAAACTCAAAATTAATTTAAAACTTAAATGTAAGACCTAAAACCATAAAATTCCTAGAAGGAAACATAGGCACTAAACTCTCTGATATTGCTCTTAGTAATAGTTTTTTTCATATGTCTTTCAGGCAAGGGAAACATAAGAAAAAATAAACAAATGGGACTACATCAAGCTAAGAAGTTTTTGTACAACAAAGGAAATCATTAACAAAATGAAAAGACAACCTACTGAAAAGATATTTGCCAATGACAACAAATAAGGGATTAATATCAAAAATTTATAAAGAAGTCATACAACTCAACACCCAAAAAAACAATCCAATTTAAAAATGGGCAAAGGACCTGAACAGACATTTTTCCAAAGAGGACATACAAGTGCGCAATAGACATATGAAAAGATGTTAAACATCACTAATAAGCAGAGAAAAGCAAATTAAAACCACAATGAGATATCACCTCACACCTGATAGAATGGTTATCATTAATAAATCAAAAAAAAGTGTTGGAGAAGATGTAGAGAAAAGGGAACCCTCGTGTACTGTTGGTGGGACTGCAAATTGGTACAGCCACTGTGGAAAACAGTATGGAAGTTCCTCAAAAAATTAAAAATAGAACTACCCATGACCCAGCAATTGTACTTCTAGGTATTTATCCAAAGAAATACAAAACACTAATTTATAAAGATATATCCACTCTTATGTTTACTGCAGTGCTATTTACAACAGTCAAGATCTAGAAGCAACCTAAGTGCCCATCAACATAATTCATTATCTCACGGTTTCCATGGGTCAGGAATCCAGGTACAGTGTAGCTGAGGCCTCTGCTTCATGGTCTGTCATAAGGTTGCCATCAAGGTGCTGGCCGAGGATCAGCAGTCTCATTTGGGAATTCAACCTAAGAAGGATCTGCGTGCACACTCACTCAGTAAATGTTGGCAGTATGGGACTGAGGGCCTCAGTTCCTAGCTGGTTGTTGGCCAGAGGCTGTCCTCAGTCCTTTGTCATGTGCGTCTCTCCAATAAGGCAGCTTGCTTCACCAAAGCATGCAAGCTGAGAAAGCAATAGAGAAGAGGCTAGCAAGATAGACAGCATAACTTTCGAAACCTGATCCCAGAAGTGACATCCCATCACCTTTGCCATATTCTATTGGTTAAAATCAAGTCACTTTATCTATCTCAGATTCCAGGAGCAGAGACTCCACAAGGTGTGAATACCAGGAGGCAGGGACAATTGGAAGCCATTTTGGAAGCTGCCTACCACAGGTGCCATCTCAAAGTCCCACAGAGGATAGCTTCAGTGTGACCCCACAGGGGAACTCTAGAGAGTACATTGTTCCAACCCAAGGCAAGGGAGCTAGAGCTTTAGACTCCCATCCCCATCAGTCACTGGTTAAGTGTCACCCTGAGTAGGGCACAAATTTCCAGGAACTTCCAGCTCTTAGTGCACGCATGTAAGGTGGGTCCCAGTGATCTGAGAGCAGTCCTCCAAAAGAAGGGGACAGGCTGTTGGAAGAGAAGCACAGTGAATCGAATTGAAAGGAATCTAAGGGGATCTAGTCAGTAAATTATCATCATGCACCACAGTGAGTGAGAGAATGCAAAAGAGCACTTTCCATGCAGTTATCAATAGCAAATAATTATTATGCACCTATTATTTTGTTTGGCTATTCTAGTCTAACATCTTTGATTTCAAGTAACAAGAACTCACTCTCTTTTTGGTTATTGAAAGGCTGCTGGGCAACTGCTCACAGAACCTAAGACAGTCTCTTGGCTCAAGAGGACTTACCCTGAGAATCTCCCTTTCTTTTTCTTTCCAAATTCCTATCTCACTTTTCTTTCTGGGAACAGATTTTTCTCTACCCACTGATGCGCATACATGACTTATCATTCCTGCTCTTAAATTCACCTTTCGGCCCCTTCAATGACCTTCTACGATCATCTCTCTACAAAGACTTAGCTCGGTTTTTCCAAATTCCTATAAAGAAAGAAATATTTCAAATACTAATGTAAGTTATCCACAAGTGGTAGAAATTGTGAATAGTTTCACTTTTTTATATGTCTGTTTTTCCAAATTTTCTACTATGAACATGCTTTATATTTATATCAGCCAAGGAAAAACAGCTGGCCTGCATTTTCTCCACCTTGTCCCAATCACCCATCACCAACACCCCTTTCTTTGTATCCCCCCCCCTCCCCTACCTGGTAAATGAGCTTTGGGAAGGTAAAGTATTGTTAGCATAACACAGCTAAGTTAAGCAATGAGGGGCAATCATTATCAGCAGTGAAGGTTTAACATCTTATGTGTTATTTTCTCTGAGGAATCTGAAGGACCTCAGAAGTCATATAGCATTCCTCCAGGATGAAGCTGGGACCCTGGAGGGTTGCTGGTTTTGTGGGTGGGGCGAGAAAGAAAGGATACCCAAGGTGGACTCAAGACTGCTGTTGAGTCTGTGGAAAAAGTAAAAAGTTGCTGGCGCCCTCCTGTGGACTTGGTGTGTAATCATGAATATGTAATAGTATGAGCTAGTCCTCACTGATCTACAGATATTACAGGTATAAATAAGGAACAGCAAGCAAACAAAACTGCAATCTGAAAGATCATATGATAAATAACAAATGAGAGGTTCAAAAACATAAGTGTCAGGAGACACATCTGATTCTTCTCCTGTGGTCATTGTCCTCCCTCTAATCCAGCCCTTACATAAATACTTTAGAAACCAAG
Source organism: Eonycteris spelaea (assembly GCA_003508835.1). Classification (NCBI taxonomy): domain Eukaryota; kingdom Metazoa; phylum Chordata; class Mammalia; order Chiroptera; family Pteropodidae; genus Eonycteris; species Eonycteris spelaea. The sequence continues at coordinate 1,520,371 of PUFA01000122.1, forward strand.
AAAAAATGCTAGTGACACTACAGCTAATTATATATATATATACTATATATTATATATAAAACACTTTATATATATATATTAAAACACTTTAAGACCCTTTTCAAATTACTGCTGATCCTTTTAAGTCATATTTAGTTCTAGCCTGTGCCAATGGGTAGCAAGCAATGAGCGTCATCCTAGCCTATAACGTGTCAGGCTGCAAATAAGCTTCATAATAAGGGAGAGAACATTCCTTCATCTTCTAGTACGATTGCAAATAATCTTATCTGAACGTGTTAAGACCTTACCTAACTTGTTTTTAATATTAATAAAGGAAAATTTGATAATTTTCTCATTATATATATTACACACTCTTGATTCCAGAAATTCTTCCCTGCGACTAACTTACATCTCTCCTGTGGTCGTTAAGTCCATTTTTTCGTGTTCTATTCTTCCTAGTCGTGGAGATCAGCTGCTTAACATATTCCTTAGGAACCCTTCATTATGACATCCCACCATGACGTTGCCTGTCCACTCTTCAAACACCAAGTAATTCACACTTATTTGACCTTTCCTCATATACTTCATTTTCCCATTGTAATTAAATCTATGATTTCCCTTTGAATCTACTCCACATTTTATTGCTCTCTGAAACCGTGGAACCAAATCAAATATATGAACTTCTAGGTGATTTCTAAGCATGTTATAAATGAAGGAAACAGATATGTTAAGGGATTTCTTTGCTGTCATGGAACAAATGGCTATGCTGATGTACGCAGTTAAAAATTGTCTTAGCGCTGAACAAGTCAAACAGGTTTTGCCATTTGTGAAAGTCATTGATACTTAGTAAAATGGCACCACCTAGTGTCCTGGATTAGTAACAACATCAACAAGAGAAGAGTAAGAAGAAATTGTAAATCAATTACAGTGCAAAATGGCAACTACAGAAACTAGCAAGGCCAAAGCAATTTGATAACAATAAGTCAACTGACTCTGGGGACCATAATTCTCAGTCTATTGCCTGGGCCACGAAAGCAGCTTAACAAATAACAGCCCTTTTCCAGAGAGGAGCACGCTGTTCTGAAAGTGACAGGTCACACTGGAGGTTTACAAAGAGAGAGGAGAAGCAAGTATCTACTTCACAGCTGACTCTGCTCTAAACATTATGCATGCATTTTCTTCACTTAATTATGATATCTACCTTATGCAGCAAGTATTATTATTCCTATTTTACAGATGAGAAACTGAGTGCCAGAGAAGCTAAAATTTTACCCTTAGCTTACACGACAGGATCAAGCCTGACTCTAAACCTGACTCTAAACCCACATTATTTTCCTCACACCGCCCCAAGAGAGGATGTATAGGGAAGCTTCTCAATCCTCTTTTTTTTTTTTTTTTTTTAATCTATCTCTCTCCACAGGAAAGACCAGAGAGAAATCGCTGGTCCAGGGCCACCACCAGGGAGTCCTTGCTATAATGTACAACTCTGTTGAAAGATGCTAAAAGGGAAACTTGGAAATCATGGGACATGACAAACATTGCCCTACAATATGGACCAAGTAGCAAAAGAATTTCCTGTACCCAGTCTGAACTAACTTAACTATCTTTCTCTCAACTCACTCTCACTCTCACTCTCACTCTCTCTCTCTCTCTCTCTCTCTCTCTCTCTCTCCCTCTCTCCCTCCTCCCTCTCTCCCTCTCTCTCCTCTCTCCCTCTCTCCCTCTCTCTCCTTCCTCCCTCCCTCCCTCCTCTCTATTATTTTTCTCTTCCTTTAAATCAGAAGCTCCTAGCTACCAGGGATAACACCCTTAATGAGTCATAGTACGGGCTAAAAAAATATTGACCAACTGGCTAAATTAGAGTACAATGAAAGCTCCAAGTAAATGTTCTGAGGAATTTGAAGGACCTGGGAAGTCTATTTGTTCACACCTCCATCTCTTTTTCATGACAAAGCTCCTCGTATTGGCACAGACAATCCAAAGAGGGAAGCCTGCATTCTCAGGAGAACAGAGGACTTCAACTCAAAGAACAAGAAAAAGCTGCCAAGGATTAAGTCCCTTTCAGAACCAGGCTGACTGCTCTCATTGACTAACGGAGTTGCTCCGCAGGTTAACTAAGCAGCATGCATGTCAAAGGCAGAGAATAGAGAAGGGGTCCAAAGTACTTATTTTTCTGAAAGATGGGCTTTGTGTGAAGAAGTAGAGGATTTTCAGGACATTACATTTCATTCATGTAGTTACTTTTCATTCAGTACTTATTTTGCTGAAAGTTGGGCCTTGTGTGAAGAAGTAAGGGATTTTCAAGACATTACATTTTCCCTCATGTAGTTACTTTTAATTCAGCCACGAAGCCCATTAGGTAAACAAATGAATGAGGCAATTAGACAGAAAAGTAAATGAAGCAGCAATGATGTTGGCACCCAAATAAAGCAATGGTGAGCTTCTGATATAAAAATAAAAAGATATATAAAAATAATAGAATTTAAAAAATGGGAAAACGCAGTGAGTTCTTTGGATACCCTATGGATAGTTTTTGTCGTTGATTTGTTTTGTTTCCTAAAGGAAATATCACTTGAAGTATGATTATTATCCAGGAAACTTTTTTGAGCGTTCTATTTTAACTAGAAAGATAAACCAGGAAAAAAATTAAAGAGCATTTTATAATTCTTCTCATATATACATACATACACAGGCGCGTGCACACACACACACTCAATTTTAATTTGTAGGCCACTAAAACAGTCTCAGAGAACAGAACATCTTAGCCTATTACATATTCCAGCCTAAGTTAAAGAAATAAACTAGTATTCTGTAAAGAAGTTAATTGAGTATCTGAAGGCTTCCCAATAAATCAATAACATTTTTAAATAGAATCTAGGTCCCTTAGCTTCTAAGTTTGTCCTATACAACAAAAACTCATCATGTGGGCCTTACTCTGTGTGTTGCAGTGGGAATGGGGAATAGACCAAGTCTAGAAGCTAGAGTCATGCCTTTCAAGTATGAAGATGAACTCAGTGGCTCTCATCAATATAACAGGTTTAAGAGGTTCCAGAGAAGTCACCATCTGTGCTCACCTCTCTATTCTCTCTTATGGGGTCTCTGTAAAAACACAAATTTGCACAACCCCTGCCTATTCTGAAGGGTACTTTCTATTCCCTGAGAATATAGTTTTGCTGACTAGCCTTAACTAGGATGCAAATGAATGATGGGAAAAAAAAACAAAGGGAATACCATGTGCAAAGAGAACATGTTTGTTCAGGTAAAAGCAAGTTATTTAAAAGAATTGGCACAAGAGGTGTCCATGACAGATGACACTGAAGGTGCAGGCAAGGAAAGATTATAGAAAATCTTATATAAATCCTCGGGAGATATACACTTTACACTACACTTCAGATTAGTGTTTCTCAGATATAAGTAATACCAAAAGAAAGAAATTCTCACAGACTCCATGTTGGCTTAAATTCTCTTTAAATATTGTGGCAGAGACTGCTAATAATTCTCTAATATTCATTCCCTACATTGTCTTTTAGTTAATAGAATTCCTCAAATTTTACCTAGAGCTTACATTTCCCAGCCTCCTTTGCAACTGAGCATGGTCGTAGGACCACAGCTTGGCCAGTTAGAAGTAAGTGGAGGGAATGTGTACAGCTGCTGGGCTATGTTCTCACACGGAAGATGCTTACCCTTCACTTCCTCTCTACTCCTTCCCACAGCCTACAAACCCAAAACAGTGGTGACAAACCAGCTTCGACCATGTAAATGAAGGCAATGCTCCTGGACCTCACTGCTCTCAGGATGGCCTGTGTGTCCGCAACATCAGAGCCACCTGGGAGTTGGTAGAAATCCAGAATCTCAGGCCTTACTGAAACTGATTCTACATTAAGATCTCCAAATGATTCATATCCACATTATAGGTTGAGAAGCACCAGCCGAGAAGGTAGAGATGCTAGAGGAAACCTGGGTCTCTGAATGGCGCTACGCTACAGGACCACCTCCCAGCGCAGACATCTACAAAAGAGAGTAGACCTACGTTTGTTTAAGCCACCTTTATTATTACCTCTGTTTTTGATCTAATGTGTACAAACTATATTAATATGTACAAACATAAAACATGGTATAAATCCCCATCCTTAAAGTTTTTTTTTTAATTATAAGTGTATTTGTGTTTTCCTTTGGCTTTATGAAGCACCCCCACTGCTAGATCACATGTATTCTAGTGTTTTTATTGGGTAGTTGAGCTAACTATGTGCTGGTCCACAGCTATAAAAATTAAAACAAATTTATAAATGAAATAAAAAAACATGACCGTAATAGCAGTAAAAATCCAAATAAGCAATTGTTTTAACATAATGGGATTGAAGATGTTTTTCGGCTGGAAGAGAATCGCTCTTCACAACGTGGCATGGTCCTGCTGCTTCCACACAAACGCCTTTGGATTTGGCAGGTCTGGACGACCACGTGTTTCACGGCCACCCAATTCTCTTACCGCTTGCCTCTATGTGAAGTGCAGCAGATCCTCCAATAAAGTCATTTCATTCTAATGTTGATGAGATGCCATCAGAACTTAATTCTTGTTTATATCATTTAGCATCTGGTAAAATTGGTTTCATTATATGTTGTTTTGCAAAAGTCACCAGACCCTATCGGCTATGTTGAGGACTTACTGTAGTGTCAACAATCAATAGCACTAAATGCCATATCATTTGACTTAAATGTGTCACTCATATACTGTTTCCTCTGTTTTTTCCCTTTACCGGACAATTCAAGAAACAATACTTAACACCAGTAATTTTATAAACATAATTGCAAACACAGTTCATAACATAAGACGATCACCCAAACCTAGAGATATAAAACATTCACACAGACACACACACACACACACACACACACTTCACACAAATGTCCATAGCAGCTTTAATTGTAATAGCCAAAAACTGGAAATGACCCAAATATCCTGCAACAGGCAAATGGATAAACAAACTGCAGTACCTCATACAATAGACTACACCTCAGCAACAAAAAGAAATATATTGCTACAAGCAACTTGAGAAGATTGCACATGCATTATGCTAAGTGAAAAAGAAAAGCTAATTTCAAAACTTTATATACTGTATCATTCCATTTATGTAATATTCTTGAAATGATAAATTTGTGGTGAAGAGCAGGTCAGTAGTTGTCAGGGGTTTGGTTAGGGGAAAGGGTGACCATAAAGGGGTAACAACAGTTTCTTTTGGCAATGGAAAAATTTTGTATCCTGTATGTGTCCATGTTTACACAAATCAACACCTGTGATAGTATTTCATAGAATTATGCACACGCACATGCACATACACACACACACACACACACACACACACACCACAGTGCATATGAAACCTGAATAAAGTCTATAACTGAGTTAAGACCGATGTCAATCTCCTAGTGTAATGATAATGTACTATGGTTACGCAAGATGCAATCATTAAGGGAAGCTGAATAAAGAGTAATTCGGAACTCGCTATACTATTTTTGTTACTTCTAGTAAGTTAAAAGTATTTCAAAATCAATTTTTTTAAAAAAAAATCATAACATAATAACAAAGAGGCCCATACAGAACATCATGAAGATTTAGCATGACCCAGGTATGACGGGTGCCCAAGAAATAAATACTCAGCTAAAGAACTTAGAAAAAAAGGAGAAAAAATTCGCCATCAAAGAAAGTGAGAGAATCAGACTTCAGAAGGACTGGCTCACCAATAAAAAACAATCAGAACTTAAGGAAAATACACCATATCACTGTCTATGAGAAATATTTAATCTTTTACTTTTGGGGGACCAGATCAGTCATGGTGACTCTGTTACTTCTGATTTCTCAGGGTGCAAAATGTGTTGTTTATGTTTTTGGTTTTTACTGTAAAAGAGTTTAGACATTGGAAACAGAGCAGCAGTTTATGCGCACACCTATGATCTGCAAAAAGCACCTGCACTTGAATCCCTTGGGTCTCAGTGACTGGGGTGAGACTGCTTTTTCCTCACCACCCGCTGTGACCGCACTGCGCCGAGGCTCTATCTGTTATTTCTGATAGACAGCATTTGAGAAATTACGAAAAATGCAGTCAGCAAACTACAGGACTTGGTGACTCTTACAGGTAAAGTTTAGAACAAATTATTTAATGAATGAATCGTGAGAACTTAAGAGATGATAAAACAGCCAACATTGATTGGATTGTGTAATAGGCACTGTGCAAAGGGCATCATGTGGGTCATCTCATCCTCACAACATAAGGCGGCATTACTCTCACTCTCAGTAATGAAGCTGGGACTTGAACCCAGGGAGTTCTGACTCCAGAGTCCACTTTCTTAACCAGTATGCTATGCTTCCTGATACAAAATGATGCAATAATTTCTGGGACCCAGATTAAATTTACTAAGAAAAAGCCATGCCTAATTTTATTACCTCTTTAAATAGATCTTCTAAACAAATAGATCTTATTTAGGATAGACCTGATTTCAGCAAAGAATTGACAAGATTTTTATTATTAAAGAGTATTTTCACATAATATGAGATGGAATCTTGACACTGGGCCACAAGGCCGTCATATGTAGGGATGCTGTAGCAGAAATTGAAGCTTCATGAAGCTGCAGTACACAGATTTTCCCACTGGGTTTCTGTGTAGTGTGTTCTTGCCCTACGTGAACCTCACCAGTGAAACTCTCCTTCATACCCAGTCCCCAGTTTGTGTTGCCCCCAACTAACCGTGTCCTCTTACAGCTGGCTTGGAGTGCCTTGTGAGGAAATTGCACCAGGGGTCAGCAGAGATCAGCAAGCTTCTCCAGAATTAGAGGTTGTCCCTGGGTTCAGCTCAGATCTCAGTCCTCAAGAGCACCCAGGCTGGGCCCAAAGTCTCAGAGTGTGCAAACACAGGGCTTCACAAACTGCCCCTTCTTAGCCACCTGCCCCATCTGGCACCACAGCTACAAATCATCCTGCTTAGACAAAGGGCAGGAGGAGGCAGGAGGAGGCAGGGGAAGGAATTGCATCCTCATGGATTTGGAGAGGCCAAGGATCTCATTGCTTTAACACAGTTTGTTTTTCAAGTCCTGGAAAGTTGTACCTTTGCAACTTTGCTTCATGTCTGATCAAAAAGGTATTAAATGCAGATTCACGAAGATAAACGAATCATGAGAGCTTTGCTAAAAAAGGCTCCTCTCGTCTCTCAGACTTGAAAGCTCATAGAGAAGCAAAGAGGACATGTGGCCTAAAAGTGGGGTTTCCTTTCCATCCTCTCAAAATCTGCTTCAAGGACCACTAGAAGATTTGTGGGCCTTAAAATACAGATTCCTGGGGCCCACCCCTCCCCAAAGCAAGACAACTTTGAGAATCCTGAATAGAGATTGATCAACTATTGACACTTGAATAGTGGAAGATGGTGAGTTAAAGGGACCCAAGCATTCCAGGTAATTCTTAAATTGGTGAACAACACGAGGCCCAGCATGAGGGCTCTGGCCTCCTGGGTGCCTGGGTTTGGATCCAATAGATGATTTACTTTTACAAGAAAGGTTCCTGTGACCAGAGAATAAGATTTCAATTTACAGAGACCACAATGTGTCTTTATAACATGTACCTGGGAAACTTTACCTGTCCTGTGGTTTGAAAATGGTCGGGAAATACCTTGCATGTAAATGAGCTAACTTCAGTTTTTCACTATTTTTTTTTAATGACTACCACACAAATCTCATGTGGGACCTAGCAGAGGCCTAGCCAACAGCCCTCCCAGAGAAAAAGCACTCACTAACCATCCCCCCATATTCCTCCTCCCCTTGCCCCGCAAAAAATACCTTTAATCCAGCCCTAAACAATCCCCTTCAACTAAAAGGCAGTCCTCTGAGGAATGCTGATGGCCCCACATTTAAAATTACTGCCTCTGGCAATTCAAAGGCTCTGGAAGCTAAAATAAATCCCATAAGAGCAATTAACCCAGTTTAGGAGACCCATGGGAATTTAGCTGTTTCTAATTTATCTGAGGTAATCCACTCTCTGTATTGATAAAAAAATTTTAAATCATGAACTAAAATCCATAATCTCCAACATTCCTAATTTTGGATATTAATCCAAATTATCAATCCATATCTTAACTAGAAGGAAAATAAGTGCGAAGGCCAAACTAAAGAAGCCTTAATCTTTCTGCATATTTAATTTTAGACAATGCCCAGATGTTCTTGAATCTTTCTGGTCTGATTTCTTAGAGAGACTAGGCTACTAAGAAGTCCTCCTGTGCCAATCTGACCAGAAGGATTCTTCTGGTAGTCAGTTTTTCCTAACAACCTTCCCTCATCATGGACACCAAGAGGAAGCTGTCACAAATTATTCCAAATCAGGTCTTTAGAACAAATGTTGGCATGGTCCTCTTGACTCCCGACAACAGACACAGCCCAAATTTGACCCAACATTTAAAGTAAGAGGGCCTCCTGGGCCGTCACATTTGGAAACTAATGATACCTCCCAGCTCAAGACTCCACAGTCTTGATTCATGGAAAGCAGTTAGGGGGAAAAGTCTCAAAAAACCCTTGGCGGCCTACAGACATGTGGTGGGGGGGCTTGAAACTCTTCAAAACAACCATCTAAGGCTCTTAAAGTCCCCTCACTAAGAATCTTCTCTGGTATAATTGTCGCCAACTAAATTTCTCACTTATCCTGTCTCTGTGTCCAGTTAGTTCCTGAGTGAGTCATTCTTAATGTCCCACCTGGGGACCATAACCTGATGACACTCTCACTGACTGACTGCTGGGTCCCCTCAAATATTTTCTGATTACTGCCCCATCCCTGCAAGGTGAACCTTAGCTGTACAGTCTTCTGGTAATAGCACCCGAGATTCTCAGCATCCAGCTGACTCCTTGATAAACATTCCCTTCCCTTCCTCAACTGGACCAGAGCAGAAAGTCCATAAATCTTCTTGATAAAAATCTGGCCTGCTATACCTCATCTCATCTCAGATTAATTATATCTAATAGATGGTATTAATAAATCAGAAAGAGTAGAATCAGAAAACCTGTAGACCCAAAAGGAATTGGTTGTGTTTTTTTTCCTGACCCTGAGGGTATTTTGGAATCTCCTCTCCAATGTTTTTGAAATCCTGGAATGTGGCAGAATGAAAGAGTAAGTGCAAGTGTCCTGATCACCAGCCCAGGTGCCCACATCACCTGTTTACTACAGATCCAGTTTTGGGAAAATGATTTCTCCAGGTCCATAATTTCTGGCCTTTCCCTTATCTTGCTTTCTGACAGGGTAATTGTGATAAAGAAAAATAATTTACCATGTTACTCCCAGTTAACCAAAGAGGAATCACTTCTAAGCTACTTGTGTATATTTAATTCATTCATTCATTGGTTCAACAAATATCTATATGCCAGATTCTCTTCCAGGATTGGAAGAGGCACCAGAGAGAAAGCAGGCCTCTGCCTCCAACATTGCATCTAGTGGAGGAGTCTGGACAAATAAATGGGTGATAATAATCATCAAGATAACCCAATGATGAGGGAAGCACAGAGAGCACACAGAAGAGGTCCTTACTCAGGCCAGTGCGTCAAGGGTAAAGAGGAATCAACTGGGGAAAGAAATATTCCAGAAATGGGGATAAGTGTGTGAAGGAGAACCAGAGAAAAGGACATGGTTCAGTGGGGACCAGAATGTGGCCCCCAGGGGCTGAAAGAGCGCCAGATGAGAGGCTGGAGAAATAGACATTGGGGGTGGGGCACGGGGCGGGGGGGGGGGGGGGGGGAGGGGGCGAATTATGCTGTAAGAGGAAAGAGGACATATACTAAAGGCAATTGAAGCTATCGAAGGGCTTTAAACACTCATTCATTGTAGGGCCCTCACAGGAAAAAAAACAAGTAATTTCAGAGTAAGATGAGCACCATGAAGAAAGCAAAGCAGAGTACAGAGAAATGAGGCACGGGGCGTAGCGGGGGGATGCTACAGGGCACTGACACTGTCCACACTACCTGTACTTTAGAAATCTGAACAGCATGCAGAAAACCCACTGGAGGAAAACAATCTGGAGTCAATTGCTTAATTCTGAGAGAAAAATCTGGATTGAAAAGATTATTTCCTCCACAGGAGACCCCCTAGGAAGACTGAGTGCTGTAGGCGTAAAAAAAGAAAAAAGAAAGAAAAGATTATTTCCTAATGGATAATTTCTCCAGAGGTAAATTGCATGAACAAAAATGAGGAAAACATGATCCAGACTCATTTTTCACGCAATTTTAATCATCGTAAGTAACAAAAGTTGTGGAAAGAACACTGAGTGAATTTCATGTGTATCTTTAACAAAGAGCTTGGTATTTTTAATTATTTAAAATCAACTTTCCATTGCTTATCTACATTATTGAAATTGATACTTGAGACAGTTGAGGGTGATTCTTTATCCCATTAACTTACTTATAAAGGTAACAATAAGATTGGGGTTAAGCAAATATCTTATTCCTATAAGCAACCTTTTGAGAATTAAAATAATTCAAACTTCTTTTCTGGATAATTTTCCCTCCAACCTAGTAACAGACTGCAGACGTTGAAATTCGCATTCACTTTTCTACATCCGGGGAGCCTCACACTGATGCCCATCCCACCTCCTGCTTCGATAACTGCTGCGAAGAAAGAGAAAATCCTGTAAAAGGAGTGGGGTCACAGACACAAGGGAAGGAACAGCATTAGCCAGCTTATTGATCTCTGAGATTTGAGGGCAATTAAATATGTTCTTCTGTTGACAGCTAGGAAGAACAGAAATGGCAAAATCATTTTCACCTGGCACGCTCCAACTGCTGCACTGCGGCTGCCTGAAGCATCGTGTTGGGAACGGGTTGAGGGTTTGGTGACACAGCTCAGGTGCTCCGGTAATGACCGCTGTGAACATGGAGGGTCCTGCTGGCACAGAAGCTAAGAATGTGCCCACCTGGAGGTGAGCCCTACTTTCAGTCTACTCTAAGGCAAGTACACCCGCAGATTTAATTAGAATCATTTGGCAAGAATGGATGACCAACAGGGCAGAATAGGAATAATTCTGGTGCCATAGAATCGTTTCCTAAAGCTCTTTCCAAATCTAAATGACTGATTTTTATATTCTTAAGTGAATTGAGTTACCAAATCCCAGCTACAGAGAATCCTGCTGTTTTATATATAAAACAAGAAAAAAATCATGCAGAGATTGTGATTCAATAGATTAAAACTGTACACTTAAGGTTTGTGCACTTTAGTGTGTGTGTAATTCAATTTTTAAAATTTAATTTAAAATAATCCCTGATGCTCATGACCAGCTTACTCCAGAGCCAACGCTGTGACTGTTTTCCTTGTTGTTGTTCACCCCTCCACCTCCCATGGCTCACCCAGAGCCTGGTACTGGTAAGCAACTAATAAATAAAATTGAATAAACAAATAAGTGCTCTATAGGGGAATTCTTTTAATTTAATAAATGCTCTACAGGGGAATTCTTTTAATGCTTTTGCATTTTTTTCAGGTCCAAATCTCTCTTCTGGACATTTTAGTATAAAGTCTTGGGATCTCAAAAAATTGTCCAAAGCCTCGAGCATATTCCATATTTATTTCTCAGAAAAGCTGTTGTCTTCTACATAGCCATCTAAATTATGAAGTGGACATGTTTATTAATCAGTCTGTTTGTTTTTGTCTCCCAGCATCCATTTCCCCAGCTTTGGTCACAGCACCCCAGTTTTCCTCCAGGGAGCCCACCCACTCAGTCCACAGCTTCCTGAGTAGGTCAGCCCCACAACGCTGCCCCCCCATCCCCAGCTCCACGTGAGTGAATGTCCCAACTCCACGGCAATTAGTGTAGAACGTTCTCTCAGCCACAATAATTTCCTCAGTGGAGGAGAGGTTTGCCAGGCTCATGGGAAAGGGAAACTTCCTCTCACCCTCCACAAGACTGTTTTCAAAAAGATGGGAACTTGAAGATTCTAGGGAGCATAATACAGACCCTCTAAGAAAAGCCAGCACAGAAGAAAAGAGCCAGACGGGGCATCCTGCAAGCATTTTTGAGTCTGGATTCAAGTCTCACCTGAAGCCAGTTTACCTGAGTTCTTCTCAGTTACAAGAGCCAGTGAATTCCTTTGTTTTGTTTGTTTGTGTGTGTGTTTGTTTGAGCTGTCTGTCTGGGGTTCGAGGTCACGCACAATGAGAAGATTCCTGACTGATGCATCTTGCACCAAGCACATTTGAAGGGGTTCACAAGTCTGGCTTCAACATCATCACTAAATAACGATAAAGCAGCATCTAAAGCAAACGGAGCCGCTTTAACCCAAAATTGAATTATCAGCACTTCTGACCCTCCTTGGAGAGTTCGACTTTGACATTATCTAGAAGTTCCCTTCATTTTCTAATATGTGAGAAGCAGCAGTTCTCAACAGTGTCTGAAGTGCATAGTCTGTGGTCTGTGTCAACTACAGTGGAAGTGTCACAGACAGCAAATGAAATGGTTGGAAAACACTGATCTAAAGGACATATTCATTAACCTTCTCTCCAGGTTCACCTACATCCATCTCAACATTAAATCAGGTGATTAGAAAACAAGAAACCTGACCCAAATTATTCATACTCCATAAAGGAATTGATTGATGAAATCTCCATATTGGGTCCTTTAAGACAACATAATGGCCTTGGCTTTTATAGAGAAAAGAGGAAAAGGAGAGTCAATCAGCAAAAGAAATTGTTAGAGACAAAAGGTGAAAAATGGTCCATGAGAACAAAGAAAATAATCCCAAAGAAGAATAAATATTAGGTTCAGGATTCAAGTATACAGAAGCCAGGTACCACTCATAAATTAACCACAGAAAAAAGAAAGCTAAAACAAGATTGTTACAATGCCTCAGAGCCAACGTATCTTTCCTGTTTGTCTTCTTATCTACACTGAGTTGAGGAAAGGGGGCAAATTTCTTAAAATTGAGGACGATGGGCTGTTAGGCCTTGCATTTTACCTCATAGGTTGCTTGGTGCTCCTATCTGCCTGCTACTACAAGCGGAACCCACCAAACACAGGCCTGCTCACGCAGGGGCCCCTTCTGGGGTAACCCTATCTGGCCGGGTAATTTTTCCATCTGATAAGGATATGAAGTGCTCAAAGGCAAGGGGATTTATGGTTCTGGGCCACAACCTGACTACAGGAAACCCTATAAGGCAGGAACTACCCCTCGAAGCAAAGAAATTAACAGCAACTGAGGAACTTGAGATATCGCAGAGAAAATAGTGACGGGGCAAGGTCAAAGAGAGCCTCTTCCTCCCTCACCTAAGCAGGACATAATAGGCTGCTCCTAGCCTAGGAGAACTAACTGGTTCCAGATCAAACAAAAAAGTGTACCTGCCATGTGCTGATAACCGCATTGGCCAGGCTCTGAGTAGGAGGAGAGACAGGTTCTTACACATCATTTCAGCTGGGCCCCCTATCATCCTGTTCCATTTCTCTTCTGTCTGGACAACGACTATCTATTTCTCATGCTGATATGCCACTCCTGGGCCACACATCAGAGATCCCCAACCATTGTCTGAGGTTTGAGATAACCAGTGTTCTAGCAAGAGTTCTCCATAAAAACAGAATTAATAGGGTTGGTAGGGGGTTGGGGGAGAGACAGAAAGAGGGATTGATTTTAAGATTTACACAGTCGTAGGGGCTGGAAAATCCAAAATCCAGAGAGCAGGCTGGCAATTCCAGCAAGAAGCTGATGTGTTGGGTCTGAAAGCAATCTAGAAGCAGAATTCCTTCTTCTCCAAGAGACTTAAACCAGTTCTCTTAAGGCTTTCAACTGATTGGCTGAAGCCACTACATTATACAGCATAATCTGTTTTACTCAAAGTTCATTAATTTAAATGTTAATTACATTTTTTAAAAAAATATCTTCACAGCAACATCTAGACCGGTGTATGAGCAAACAACTCGGCACCACAGTCTGGCCAAGTTGACACACAAAATTAACCATCACCACCTAGGCGAGGGGAGGGTGTCGACCACCGGGCTTTCTCCCCCCCCCCACCCCCACATCAACAGCACCCGGTTTTCCACCGGGCTTCTAAATGAGAGAAGAAAGTGCACCCTCAAATGTGCACCACTCCCCAGCAGAAACCCCAAAGACCCTCAGAAGGGATTTAGAAAGAGAGGGAAAGAGCAAAGAGTGGCAGCTCAGCAACAGTAATTGCTTGGAAGGACCAAGCCTCACAGTCAATATGCTGAGCACAACACTCACCTTCTTAAACCACTGAATAAGTTTCTCGACCTCCTCATTAGATTTAAGCCATTCAATTTAGTATCAAAGTTGCTCACAAGAGACAAAAAGAACTCCAAAGAAATCTGAAGCTTCACACATATATCACTTCACTCATACAATATCGTTGTCAATAGTAACAATAGTATTGCAATTGTGTAACCATTTTATGTAAGTGTAGAATAAAGCAAATAAAGAAAATATATTGAGAAATCAAGATTTTCAACATAAAAGAGACACACGTATAAAACAAAACAAAATTAAGGACCAAAACCCTTTATGTTAAATTAGAATTAGAATCATTAATTCAAACACGTGATTGTTTTCTTTAGTGTACTTCCTAGCTTCTCCCTCTAAAAGCAATGACACCCAGTAGCAATGAGCAAAATTAGGACTCAGATCTTGGTTTTTAAATACTATTTCATCTTCAAAAGAACCAAGGCTCCTCAGAGAAATGGCAGATTCCAGGGCTCAGGTAGAAAGCATACACAATAAGTCCAAGATACCTTCTGCCAGGAAGTAAAAAAAAACACATCAAGACCAACGGAAACAAGAGAAAAACAAGCCATATTAAGGAAAATTGAACATACTCTGTGAACAAGCAATTCGTCCCAAGCCCCGAAAACAATGTGTTCACCCAAAGACAAGTACCAAATGTTAGTAGCAAACTATTATTGCCGTCAGAACCTGGACTCATCCTACATGTCTGCCTACATTAGAATAGATAAAAATATTGCGGGAGCAATGAAAAAAACCACAGCTACGCACACCGCAGATGAATCTTATGAACATAATGATGAACACAGAAGCCAGGTACAAAAGAGCACAAAATATACCAAAGAGAGAGAGAGAGGTACGAAAAAGCTATAAGATTCCGTTTACACAAAGTTCCAAAACAGGCAAACTGATCAGTAAGTTGGTACTCACTCTTGTTGGGGGCAGTAGTGATAGGAAGACGACTTCTGGGACTGGCAATGTTGTTTCTTGAACTGGCATGTGGTTACACAGGTGTTCGCTCTGTGAAAAATATCTTGAACCACACATTTGATTTTTTGTGTATTTCTTCATGCTGTATTTTAATTTAAAATATTTCCTTTAAAAAAAAAAAGCCAGCTTGAAGGGGCTCCCAATAGCCAAATTTAATATAATATGAAAATTAAAAAAGGATAATGATTGTAGCTGGTTATTAAGTGAAAAGACATGAGTCCAGAGGGTGGGAAGAGGATAAATAGAATAAACAGCTCTTCTTTCAAAAGAGCCACAAAGAAATGTAGAAGGGATGACAAGATTAGATAACCATTTTTTAACCCCTGATATAATAACTGATTGTGATAATGATCACTAATGGAAGCTAAAACCATTGTATGAAAACTCATTAGCAAACAGAATATTCATACAGTGCAAAATATTTCATCACAGAGACCACCTACCTTTACGAATGAGAGGTCTGGTGGTGACTATCTTGAATTTGGCATCACAAATAATGGAACAGTATAACGTAGCATGCCTCCTAATAAGATGCAAATTAAACAAACGATATAACCTGAGGAAGTGGATCTTCTTGGCTACAGTAAAATCACCTGAGGAGATTTTAAAACTCCCAGTGCCTACGCCACCACTACCAGACCAACTATATCAGAATCTCTGGGATAGGACCCACAAATCAGTATTTTTTAAAGCTTCCCAAATGACTGCAATGTACAGTCAAAGTATCCTGGACAAAAATGCATAACCTGAATCTAACTTCTAGTTTATAGGGTAGAGGCGTACCTCGGAGATATTGCAAATTTGGTTCCAGACCACCGTAATAAAGCAAGTATTGCAATGAAGAAATCTCTTTACTGGTGGAGAGTCTTGACTTCAGTCTGTAAAAAATGCCACACCTGTGAAGCACAATAAACAGAGGTACACCTGTACGGAGATTGAGCGGTGGTTCCTATAGAATAGAATCACCTGGAAAATTTTGAAACTAGGGCCACATCTCGAGCCTCTGATTTAATTAGTTTAGCATGGAACTCAGGTATCAATATTCTCTTTTCTAGGCTTTGTTTTATTTAAATAATCTACAATTAATCAAGATAGGTGGTTCTAACATGCAGCCGGGGTTGAGGATTACGAGGACAGAGGAACAAGTGAACGTCATGAGAAAAGAGGCAAATCTAGAATATAGGATATTCTGGAAGACCACTAGCATGGAAGGTCTACATTCATGAGGGAGGGGAAAAGAGAGAAGAACTATTCTAAGTTAAAATAAGTAACAAAAAAAATGTAATGTGTGCATTAGTTGATAAAAACAGCTATGAAGGCATTTGGAGGATACAATTGGAGAAATTTAAACATTGAGTTGATTTTAAATTGGTTATTTTCTTGGTAGGGATATGTTGCTGACCATTGAGAAATGATGTGTGTGTGTGTATGTATGTATGTATGTATAATGTATTTATACACACATACACATACACACACACAACTTGAGAGTTCACTGTAAATTCTTGTATGTTTGAAGTAATTTACAAGAAAAAGTTGAGAAAATGAGAAATTTTAAAAATAGAAATACAAGCCTACTCACAAGGTCCTCTAATTTCCTTCTGTTTTACTTGTCTCTTGAGAATTTTCCAAGAAAGCCCACTCACAACTCAACCTTACACAATCAACCACACACCACACCCAACAATTAAAGCTGCATTTCTCAACCTTTGGAAATTGCCCACTAGATTTAAATAAGATTTAAATAAGAGTTACCCAGAAAAGATCTCTTATTCAAATGAGTTTAACAAAAGCTAAATAATGCAGGGTTTTCTTGCTACCAGAAATCTTAATATATTTTAATATGCATTGTCCATTGGGGTCAGGAAGGACACCTGCATAGTAAAGCAACATTTCTTAACCCTATTTTATTTCCAAGCCTTTTTGAGCACAGATCCCTCTTAGCCCAGAGAATCTTACAGGTTAAGTGTTCTGCAGGCGTTTGGAAAAATGCTAGCACAAAACATCCTCTCCCTCATTTTACAACTCCTCTGCCTTCGATTAACCAAAGAGTCTCTGGATTTCCATTTGGGCCCTGAAGACACTAATAGCACATTTGCAGCCAAACAAAATTCTGTCTCCCAATCAGTGCAGTTTCCTGTTCACCAAAATATAAAATGTAATATTTTTCGTTCAGAAAACTTTTTAAATAAGTATGCACTGTTTTGTGTGTGTCTATACAAACTTTGTTTCAACTGCACTAAAGATGTCTGCTTTAAATTGTGAGTCTCTAAAAGACCACTTATATGTCTCCTCCCATTCAGCATCGAGGATAGAGCCACACACCACAGACAGAACACATGCTGATACTCAAACATCAAGAAATAAGTGGATAAGGACTCTCGTCCCAGGGTGCCTCCACCCAGCACAGCCTTTATAGCACTTCTGTTTATGCGTATCTCATTGGTCCTCCTCACCACACACACACTCTCAGAGGTGTGTATTATGATCACGGATGAGGTTCCTAAGGGTCAGAGAGCCTATGAAGCTTGTCCACAGTTACACAGTGGACAAGTAGCGTGGCTGGCACCCGAGGCCCCGAAACCTGATACCAGTGCTCCTGTTCTCACACCAGACACTACTCTGCTTCCTGTACACTCAGGGCTCAACCCTCTCCTACAGTCCCTGCTTTGCCACACAGTGTCAGGACTTTCAGGACTTCCAGGAAAAGCAGACTCAGTCTACCCCTGATGCCAGTGGCCTGTGCTTTATGTGTGACACAAGCAACCTGGCAAATGGCAAGTACAGACAGACTCAAAAGCTAAATCATCAACAGAGTCACCCTCTGACTAAACCAAGCTGGCCAGCCCTGTGGCATAGTCGACCTCCAAAGATAGCTATAAATGAAGGGCTAAAGACAAGTGTGAACACAGTGGCTCAATGAGTCACTGCTCAGAACAACCTGGCAGGGGCACACCTGAGGCTCTCCAAACTTCAAGGGCTACCTGCAACTCTCACTGAACACAGCAGAAAATCCTGGCAATTCCCCACTCACTTCCCTCCCTGCAAAACACAGAAACACTGTAGATAAGGGCAGATGACATTCACTCTACTATGACCAAATTAAGACTACATTGGTCCTCCCTTATCCCTGGGGTATATGTTCTGAGACCCCCAGTAAATGCCTGAAACCACAGACAGTACCAAACCCTATATGGACTATACATACATACCTGTAACAAGGTTTAATTTATAAATTAGGCACAGTAAGAGTTTAACAACAACTAATGATAAAATAGAATAATTATAACAATATACTGGAATAAAAGTTATGGGTATGTGGTCTCTCTCTCCCTGAATCTTATTGTACTGTACTCGCCCTTCTTGTGATGATGTGAGATGATGCAATGCCTACGTGATGAGGTGAAGGGAGGTGAATGAGACATTATTAAGTGAAATGAGGGTTACTTGAACACAAACACTGCAAATCATGACAGTCAATCTGATAACCCAGACAGCTACTAAGCGACTAATGGGCAGGTGGCATATGGAGCATGTATACACCGGACACAGGATGATTCATTTCCAGGTGGGACTGAACAGGAATCACAAGATTTCATCACGCTGCTCAGAAAGGCACACAACTTAAAATATGTGAATGGCTTATTTCTGGAACTGTTTTAAGATTTTTGTACCGAGATTGGCCACGGTAACTGAAACTGGAGAGCAAAACCACGGATAAGGGGGGACTATTATAAAAACTGAGCTTAAACTAAAGAGATGAGAACTCATTCTGAGCAGATATTAGCTCCAGTATGGAATTTTCAATGGGCAAGGAGAGAAGGGCCTCATAATATTTCCCCAATTGATCAGAGGGAAGGGAGGCCTCATACCATTCTTTGCAACTCTTAAGCCTACACCAGAGCCCCAGGCTTTGGGATAGAAGTTGGTCAAGGCCAGATTCATGGAGCCCCCCAGTGGCCATCTGCCCAGAGTTCACAGTCAGTCCAGGAATTTAAATTCCTGCCCAGTATCTGAATCATCCTGTGATCCATACAGCCTGCGAAGTCAAACAGTAATAAAATGGTATAATTTAAAGGAGTTCAACTTCAGACCATGCAAACTAGTTTCTCAGCTTACATCATTGCTTTCTTTGTTCATCTCCCATCAAAATGATGGACTTTACAGTCTATCATAAGGAACATTTTAGGCAACATAAACTTGTGTTGTTCAGTGGCCGTTTTCCAGCCACCTGCTCTGAGCTATGTAATTGTACAATATCCTGGTGTTTTAGGGACAGTTTTGTCCACATAGTATGGCAGACTTCCTTCTCTGATAAGCCCCAGAAATGATAAGCAGGTTCTTCTTATAAATTAAGTTGCAAGAGATTCTGAACTTTCAGACATTATCTGAAAGGCTTTACAGAAATGTCTTTTTTCTCCTCAATATTAGGAACTAATTAGATATTACTTATATAAGTTTATCAGATTTCTAATGCAAGATTTCTGTCTTCAAGTATTCAGTGTTTTAGAAGTCCAAATAGGCAGTCAAGATGCCCCAAGTTAGAAGGGGTGAACGAAACAAGACCTGTCCACAGGCAAGCATAGTGAACATGACCTAGAAAGCCCTTCTTTCTTCAAGTGACGTGCCTCCCGATCATAACAAAGGTGACTGACAGTGACAGCTTCCAATCACAGCTTCTCTTATCCCCTTTCGGTTGAGAAGTGGCTTCCACTAGCATCTGCCAGAGGCTCTTGAAAGTAACAAGCCAGAAATATTATCATGATGTCTACAAACCATATAAAAATATAAAACTAACCTACAAGCATTCCCTGTCTCGCCTTTTGTTGTGGGTGGAAAGCTGTGCTGCTCCGGCAAAGGAAAGGAAGCTTCAGAACATGACAGATGGCAGAAGGCTCTCTCAGTCTTCTCCCTCAGAACCTCCAGGGGCTCTGCCTACCTGTTAAGACCACAAAGCAGACGAGACGCTGCCAGCCTGCAAAGAAGGGGGTGGACAGACATGCCACTTCTAAGTAGGCAGACTGGAATAATGGCCATTATAGGGGCATTTCCAAAGAAGTATAGGTCTGTGGGTGTTGGGGAAAGCTACTCAAAGTGGTTCCTGGGCTTTTGACAGCAGAGATGTTGAGAAAGTGAAAGGAAGAATATTCTGGGCAGAGAGAACCATGTCATCAGATGCAGCAGCAAGTGAAAGTACCCAGTGTATTTGGGAAATGGCACCCGATTTGGGGAAGGGAAGAACAAGATAGGACCAAGATGACACTACTTTTTTCGCAGGGCAGATTTTACTTAAGTGATTCGCCTATTTTTCTGTCCTTCTCTTTTTTCTTCTTCTTCCTCTTCATTTCTCTCTATCTCTCCCTATCTCTCTTTTCATTAAACATTCAAAATAGACCCTACACAGGAACTCAGAGGAGGGAGCAGGGCTTCCCTAGCCTTGGGAATTATCTGCTTGGTAAGTGGGCTGTGGGCGGCAGTGCTAGAGATTCCAGGTCACCACAGCCCTGGAGCTGAGGACAGCTCTTCCTGAAACTGGTCTCCGAACCTTAAAAGTAGAACACTGCAGCAGCCACTACATCTTAACAGCACGTGAGTTTATTCAGCATTTTTAAATTAAATTTACTTTATCGATACTAGTTACTAAATTTTTTAAAAGGCTAAAATATGCCAAACACTTTTGGGCATCGTCTCTAAAAACTCCTAAGAACTTCTGCTCGGTCTTATGTCTTTTTGTGTGAATCTTAGTGTGTCTACCTCTATGTCGTTTTTCTTTTTACCTTTAAGTCTCTCCATCACTGTCTCTGTCTCTGTCTCTCTGTCTCTGTCTCTCCTCTCTCTCCCTCTCCCTATCCCTCTTCTTTCCATCTGTCCTCTCCTCTCCTCTATTCCCCTCCCCTATTCCCTCCCCTTTCTTCTCTCTCTCACACACACACACACTCAATTAAATTTCAGAGCTCCACATTGCTTCCTAAAGCAAAACACTGTTACAGGAAGCCTGAGGTCCCAGGAATTAAAGTTAATTACTAAAGGATAAATGAGAGTGGCAGAGAAGAATATGGACTCATGAGTCAGACATACCTAGGCCCTTACCAGCTATATGACCTAGGTCAAGTTATAAACCTATCTGAACTTCAGGTTCCTTGTCTATGAAATGGGTAATGTTGTAAGTATTACATAGAACTATTGCGAGGATTAAATATAATAATGCATGTGAAGTTCTTAACACAGAGTCTGGTACATGCTAAGTAAATCGTAACGATGCCAGTTGCTGTCCTGGAACTCTCTGAGGCATCCCCCAAGGAGAGCAGGGCAGTGCCATGTTCAGTCAAGCCCAGGCTGTGCAGACCCTGTAACTTCCAACTCATTTGCAGAGGACTCCTTAGCTGAATGAAAGGGGCACCCATTTTTCCCTCCCTGGCAGAGCTACTGGGCAACATCACGAGAACTCTTCTCCACAAATATAAAGGGCAAACTTTTGTCCAGTCCTCTAAAGGAAACATTTCATCCAGTCAGGAGGACACCCGACTTCTCTCTTTGCCGGTATGCAGTACAGTATTGGCTGTAAACTGTGAGCTTCTTAACACCTGTCACCAATACACATTGATAAAACAGGATGAGCACAGATGAGATCATATTTGAAACAAGGAGGTCTTTAGGCAACAGATGTTGAGCAAATTATTGTGGAAATGATATCGTTCTTTCATAAGGTACCAGAGAAAGATAGGATCATGGGGAAAGAGCTGAAGACCACCAGAGTTCCATGCTTGAAATTTCTAAAGTAGTAACACCCCCCTCCCGGCTAACGACATTTCTCAGATTGCATGGGAAGAAAGGGGAGCCTTCCAACAGGATGTTGAGCTGATTTCAACTACCTGAGTATGGTCTCTCTTTCCTCTAGCCAGCAGGCTGGGACAGTATCCTTCTCACTCCCTGAGGACAGATTCTGTGCCACTTCACCCACTCAAAGCCACTGTCTTGCTCCCTCCTACAGCTTCTGTGTGGCATCGGACGGGCAGCTGAGGCCACCGAATTTGGGCCACAGGTGTTGTTGCCACCACATCCGTCAGCGCTCAGCTCCGTAGCTCCAGATGTTACAGACACCTGGGAACACTCCTCTGCCCTCCAAATAAACCCCACTGTATCTTGTCAGCAAATAATAGCTGTGAGAATCTTCAGGCTGCGCCGTAACGGGAATCCTAAACTGGACCCTGACAAGGTCGGTCTTTAATGAAGGCCTCTTCTCTTCATATCTTTTCATTTCGTTTCAGAACCGTTCCTCAGAAGTAAGAGGCTTCCCAGGAGCCAAAAGTTACTCAGCCCACCACCTTATGACAGATCTCCAGTAGAAAGAATCACTGAGGTCAACAAACAGATCGTTTACTTTCATTTCTAACAAAGTACAGCTAATCTGGGAGATGGATAGTAGAGATGGTTGTACAATGTCAGTGTACTTAATGCCGCCGAACTATACACTTAAAAATGGTTTAAAAGCTAAGTGTTATGTTCTGTATATTTTACCACAATTTTTAAAAATTAAAAAAGAATAAATTAAATGTAACTTTTTTAAAAAGTAAAGCTAAGTTCCAGGTAGCTTCATGATTGCTAATTTAATATTATTAAATTATTTCTAAACGGAACCTCAGCAGTACAGAAAGATCACCGCCTCAAGGATTTATAATAATTAAAATCAGAAAAATATATGCCCTTCTTATCAAAAATGCCCTTAAATTAAAATTCGGTGCACTCTCTCTGCTATGAGTATCGTCCATGAGTAGGATTTTCTAGAGTTTGTCACTAAGCTTTTCTTGCAGAAACCGGTTCCTTCCACAATTGCAGCTTGGAGGACATTCAGATCACAGGAGGGTGTCCGTCCAGCTCTCCTTTTAAGAAAATGTGTTCACCAGTTTGTTCTCACCAGTTTGCTGCTCAGAAATGTCAACGGTCCCGGTTTCCTCATTAACAAAAGTAGAAAATATTATTTGCTTCTGCAGATGGTAAAACCGAAGCATGGGAAATCTAAAAGGTGGAGCTGAGATCGTTCCATGAGAAGTTCAGATTCCAGATGCTGAGATCCCTGGTCCGGAGGCCACCCTTTCCTTGGCTTCTGGCTTGAGATCATTTAAAAAACAAAGGTCATTCACTTTGAATGAATTAACGCCAATAAATATCCTACCACATAAGCACCTACTCACTTGAGTTATACTTATTGGCTCACTCTTCCCCAGGAGACTCCAACACGAGTCTCCTCAAACTGGGGAAAAGCCCTGAACGCAGCTTACTTTTAGGAAAGGGAGACAGTGGATTAATCGTTCACACCTGTCAGTATCATCTACCAGGAGTAAAGAGTGACCTGTAGAAGGTCTAGGGGTAAGACAGGGGACAGAGCTCCAGCACAGCTCAGGTTCGAACTCAGGCACATGTGACAAGGCACATCAGTCAGGAGCAATCGCGGAGGCAGAAAGCCCAATGTCAAGCCTAAGAAAGAGGACAGGTTATAAGCATCTCTTGGCTAGCTGTCTATAGAAAGAGCTTTTGTCCTGATGCCAAGCCAAGATAAACCAAGAACAAAAGGGAGAGCAATGGAATGCTCACAGTTCCCTGCCTCCTTACCCGCAAAGGCGTCTGCTTCTGCCCTGAATTTCACATCTTTCCCCAGTCTCAGCAGAAAAATGTACAAACCATCCTCTTCCCAAAAAGGATGACAATTTCCTTTCAGTTCTGGCTGCCAGCCCAACCCCCTCCCCACTGGTACGCTTGAGCTATCCATTATCTCCCCTATTTTTCACCTCTCTCCTTCTATCGCCACATTCCCTTTCGCACAGTGGTTCTCAATATTTGTGGATCACAAATCTCTTTGAGAGCTGGTAAGTTTTGCATGCCATTTCTAAGGAGTTGATAGATTCCCAGGCTTGTGGAGCCCAGGTAAGAATTCTCTGCTTTCACAGTGTCTTCCAGCTTAGACCGAAGCTGCTAGTGGACACCTCTCTAGGAAATGGCTGACCTAAACCTAAGTATGAATATCAACTGTTTTGTAACAACTGGCCTGGACTCTCAAAGCATTCAATGCCACGGATAATGGAGGGAGGTAGGAAGTCCTAAGACTACAGAAAGCTAAGAGTCAAATTTCAATGCTTGAAACTTGATTGGAGCCTGGGTTTTAAGGAATATCTTAAAGGAACAGCTTTGGGAATTTGCTCATGGACAAGAGTTTGAATATTATTGAGTAATGTGGATTTTCTTTGAAGTAAAAATGATGTCATGATCGTCTGGGAGGATCTCCTTGTTCTTGGGAGATGCAAGTGGAATTATTTAGCGTTGAACTGTCAGGTTGTCTGTAGCCTGGTGCTCTTCTATTATCTATCTTGTCTTCTCATTTTTCTTACTCAGCTCTACTCATACTTACTCACCTACTCTACTCACACTTACGACGCTCACCCACAAGCTTAACTCCCAAATCGGTTTCTCTAGCTCAGAGCTCTGCTCTCAGCTCCAGACCTGCAGGGCCCGTTTCCACTTAACATTCCTATTTGAATGTTCCATCAGCTTCTCACACTCACTACATTCAAAGCCAAACACACCTTTCCTCTTCCCAACAGCCTGCCCAAAAAAGCAGGCTGCTCCTCTTTCTGTCTTCTCTATCTTAATAAATGTCAAGTTGACCAAGCCAGAAACTTCTCTCTTCCTTGCCCAATATCTATCTAACCAATTACCAAATCCTGTGCACTTCATAAACTTCTCTTCATCTCCTCCCCACTGCCCTATTTTTGCCCTCATTGTCTCTCAAGCTAAATATTATTGAAA
Source organism: Eonycteris spelaea (assembly GCA_003508835.1). Lineage (NCBI taxonomy): Eukaryota > Metazoa > Chordata > Mammalia > Chiroptera > Pteropodidae > Eonycteris > Eonycteris spelaea. The sequence goes on from PUFA01000122.1 coordinate 1,545,379, forward strand.
TTTTCCTCACTGGCCTTTCCTGCCCCCAGTCTTGCTGCCCTCTAACCTTTCTTCCACCCTTCCACCTGAGCGGATTTTTCTAACATAAAAATCTGATTATATCAGTACACTGCTCCAGATTCTTCAGTAGTTCTTTAGTACCTCTAAGATAAAATCCAATAAACTCCTTTTCCATGATATTCCAGGCCTTTTATTATCTGTGTCCCACCTTCTTTCCAATTTCATCTTCTTCTGCACCCTATCTCACAGCCAGTTCTTCAAACATACTAAACTACTATGGTCACTCTCAGCATGCCTTGTCCTTCAGAGCTGCTGGGCCTTTGCACATGCCATTTACTCAGCTTAGCTGCCATCCATGCCACTCCTGTAACAACCCCTCCCCACATTGCATACCAGCACACTCTTACTGAGAAGACATGTTGTGGAGCCTTCTCTACACTCCCCAGGTCAATTTATGAGCTCCATTTCTCCTATGGCCCCAATTAACGCTGATACACAACCTCATCAAAGCAATTTAACTTATTGCATGGTTGTTTGTTTATGTAAATGGCTTCCCAACAGACTGTAAGATACTTAACAACATGGAGCCTTATTTTTAGTTTAAGTGACTAGTCCATCTGCAGTGGGTAGTAGGCTCTCAACAATTACTTACTAAAATATTGACAGTCGTGGGGAGGGAGGGAGAGAAGGTGAGAGGAAGGGAGAGGGAAGGACATTGGTGGAACAGAGAGGATTTTTAGGGCAGTGAAACTACTTTGTGTGATATTATAATAGTGGATACATTTGTCCAAACCCATACAATGTACAACAGCAAGAGTGAACCCTCATGTAAACTACGGACTCTGGGTGATTAAATGTGTCAGTGTGAGTTCACCAATGTACCAAATGTGCCACTCTGGTGGGAGACGTTGATAATGGAGAAGGCTATATATGTGTGGGGCAGAAAATGCATGGGGAATTTCTGTGCTTTCTGTTCAGATTTGCTGTGAACCTAAAACCGCTCTAAAGGAATAGATTCTATTTTATATATATAGACACCCCTGAGGAATAAAGTAAAGAAACAAAGAAAGAGAGATGAGGAAACACATAAATACCAGAGCAGACCAGTGCATAACAGCTATTCAGTGCCAAAATGAAAGAAGTGGACAGCCAGAAGCGACCTCTGAAAAGTTTATCGAAAAACTATTTTAGGTAAATTACCATAAAAGAACTGTTAACAAGAAGGAGACGTTCGACAAGAAGGGGGAAATTAGAAACTCAGCCTCCTGTACTCAGTAGTAAGGGACAAGGAACTCGTCAAGCGGTGGAGATAAGAGATAAGCCCGGAATGAAGTGAAAAAATTGAAAGTCCCTTGCATAGACATAGCAGGATAATTATTTAAACCATGAAGGCAGTAATATAGGTCTAAAATGTCACTGCCATTAATTCTAAGTTTTATTGTAATCTGTTCAAGAAGAGTTCTCTGGGGGTTATGAATAACTGCTTCTTGAAATGGAAACTGCAAAAACAATTGACATTTCTAGAATCCCTAAAGAATAGGACTTGGAGGAAAAAAATAATGACTTTTCAGGTGGCTATCTGAACGTCAGTGTCTGAATAGCTAATATTCATCTTTGCTTTATGTAGCCCTCATTAATCAGTTCCTATTAAAGGTAATTATATGGCATAGCATTATGTCAAATATTTAAGACTTTCATATTGTACCGTATCTTGGGTGTGGTGATATATGGCCCCAATTTGAGTCCATGTATCCATTTTTCACGGATTTTCATCTATGTTCATGTCTCAAGGCCCCTCAGCAAATTAATAACCAAAAGAGTATATAGACTCATCTGTTTGTAAGTCCCCAGTCAGTTGTGCAGCGTTCTCACTTCTCCACACTCGTTTTATCTTTAAAAACCTCTTCAGCTTTCAAAAAAAATGCCTACCCTCTGTTTTCAAAATGCCCTGGTTCCCACGTTAGGTTTTTTTAAATCTAATCACATGTGATTGTAAAATCATATCACACTTGTAAACTGAGTTATCAAAACAAACAATCAAGAAAATAAACAAGACACTACAAGGGAATGCCGGATTAAACTAAACCCAAGACCTTGCAATAAAATCTAGTTTATCTCACTTATTCTGCATTTTTAACATACAACAGAACTCATCTTTAAAAAAAAAAAAAAAGAAACCTCAGCTTCATAAAGTTGCCAAGTGCTAACATGGCGTTTCATTCATTATTCCTTATAACAACCTTATGAAAAAAAGTCAGCACTGTCTAATTATCCAATCAGGGGAACTGAGAAGGCAAAACCCTTATCCTAAGTTCCATGTCCTAAGTTCCACGACAAAAGGCTGAATGGGAATTCAAACTCTCTGTTCGTTCACACGTTTATAGTCCATTTCCTTCTGCACATTTTTTGTGAAAATTCTGTTATCAAGTACCTGGCCTCCCCTGGGCTGCTCATATCAATCATTAACTACCATTAAATCAATCAGCTTCCACCCTAAGCCCAGCCTGCTCTTAGGAGAATCAGAGTTGTCATAACTACTGGAGATGGCTGCCTCTCTCTTAGAAGGATCCCTCCCTTCCGGAACTTCCAAATTTCCTTTACCCTTCCTTTTAAGAAAGACAAGCCCAAACATACTCTTCGAATTTGATGAAAATCTATTCAGCTGTTTCATTTCATGTGTTAAAGAGCAGGTAGAAATTTTTTTTTTTTTTTCTGCATGGGTGATATTGTCATGGACTCTGGACATACTGACACTGCCAAACTCTGTGGCTATCAATAGTGCATGACCTGATGCACTAAACACTGCTTTGGTGTGTGCTGCTGGTTACACAGCTACAATATTATTTCTCCATCAGTAGCCTTAGCACAAGGTGCTTGTTAAAATGAAGCTTCCTAGGTCCCAGTCCAGACCTACAGAATCTGACTCAGAAGTGACGATGCATTTAAACCAACATCACTGTGATTCTTACCCAATCAGAAGCAAGAAAGCCCCAGGCTGGACTGGGACTTCTCAAACTAGACCGCATGCTTCTTGAGGGCAGGAAGCAGCTCTTATTCATCCTCATAGCCCCAGTCTCCAGCTTACATGTTTAATAATGTTCAGTAATTAAATGATATAATTGGCTGTGTTAATTGGGTGTGCATTTTAAGTATCCAAAATATTTTATGTTAGAATTGGTTTATGCATTGTTACTTAGGAAGCAGTATAGACACTTATCAACTCTTTAAACTGATTTTTAGCTTTTCCTGGTACGTGGAGTACGGAGTCGAATAAGCCAGAGGCATGACTACCTCTGCAAAACTCACTGGATAGACCTGCTCCATCCCGGCCTGAGGCTCATAGATCCTCCAGTCACTCAGAAAACAAAAGTCCTTTGATCACTTTTAGGCAAAAATCCTTCTCTGGTCAAGCAGCCAATTTCCAAATTCTCATTCAATTAACACGTCTTAATTCCCTCCATTGGGACCTACCTCTACTGGGAAACCAGCTGAGGTGGAGTGTGTGGGGTAGGGTCAGCTCCTTCTATACCTCCTTTTCCATGCCCTCTACTGCCTCTGGATCCTCCATGGGCTGGGGGAATGCTGGGAGGGAAAAGAGGCAGGGACATGTACAGATTACACTGGGTAGGGTTGTAATCTGAAAGCAGGCCTCAGTGAAGCAGATGCACAATTACTGGCTCCTCCCCCTCACAGGGGAAGTCCTCCTTCTCACTGAAGACCACCCCCCCATGCTCCCACACACCCCTTACCTCCGATGTGAGGTGATACTTCCTCCAACTGGTCTCTAATGCCATCCTCTCAGATCTAGTTTTCCCTACTGTTCGCCTCCAACCTCTGGATGCTAGGTTCACTTTACCCTTCCAAGAGATCCTCTTTATCAAGATAATCCAAGTCCCACTTTCTCTTTCTTGGATCCTCACCTGTTCACAACTTAGTTCCTCCACCGGTGGGAGTACAGTTCATCCATCATTGCCTTCTCAACTCATTCTGCCAGCTCTGGCCAGAAAGAAAAAGGTACCAGTCTCTTCACCTGAAATTCCAAAGCGCGCCATTTGGCTTGGTCGCCTGTGGAACCTCTCTCTCCCTCCCTCAGGAAAGCAAAGCACTCTCCCGTTCTCATGATGACTCTTCAACCTCACCTGGAGCACATGAGGTGTGAATGCTGACAACGTCCGTTCCACAGTCTCTTAGCGTGTCCTGCATAGATGGTCCAACATCTCACAAGGAAGTAGAGACATTTGTCACTTGGAATACCTGGGAAGACAACTGAAAAGTCACATCTACATCTGTTAACATTTGTCAGACTCTCCATTACCAGAAAAAAGACTCACTCTCTTCGTCTTAATTAGTGGAGGTTTGAGATAAGAATGCTGATGGAAATGAAAAACACTCAAATAGTACTGCAGCCCAAGGACAGCTGTACCCAGACCTCACAGTGACTAGAAAGCAGTTCAGAGTATTAAAAAAATCTAACGATCAGGAACTCTTGTCAGCGCCTTAGCCAAGGAGGGCTCGGGCTCCCATGACAAAGGGACAGAGCTGCCTCTCTGCTTCTGCCGCCATCCCTTTTGCTGCCACCCGCATGCCAGCTCCTACTCTAAGCTCTGTTCCATGGAACATAGTGCTGTAAAAGATGTCAACAGGTGAGAACTCTGTTGTCAAATAGGTCTGGAAAGCACTGAGTTAACATTAGACAAGCTTCTTTCCGTGGGATTCTGAGTCTTTAAAATGCTAAAGTTTATGTGACTCTAAAAGGGGATATAGATGTGGTGTTTCCAAACACACTGGCCTAGGAGCCCCATTTAAAGAACACCTGTTACTGGCTGTGAGACACAGCTCAGGCTACGTGGCTGGGAGCAATACATTTCCTTCCTCTCCCTCCTGACTTTGGCTTACTCGTGGCTCTGATGTCCCGTGGTACCCAAAGACTTCTCTCTCCGTATTTTTAGCTCTTGTTCCCACAAGCAACCGACTCTTACTATGCTTCAGTTTTCTTAAAGGCAAAGAACTTGTTTATTCCAGTGTGGTCCCTATCAGAACAGCTGGGGCAGATCCTTGGTATTGAGCCATCTAATAGGCCATTGACCAACCTACAGCCTGACTCACCTTGGCCTGTGCCCACACCTAAACAGGGGTGGAATGAAATATGACCTCCCGCCCTTAGCAAGAGACGGTAAAGGGGACAGCACCATGAATGACCATTCTATAAACGCCACAGCCTCACTAAGTGAATACATGCAGCATTTGTAAGTTAAATAAATGTTTTTCAAGTGACTTGAAAGTCTCCCAGCCTAGTGAAGTATACTACAACCAAAATGAGATGAGGACCCATATTAACTCCTTTAAGTTTCTTCACTGAAGAAGTGAGCCACATTTTAAGTATATATAAAATTTTAAGTAGATATATTTAAATATACAGAGTATGTTTAAGTGCTATGTAGACTATACAGTATTTAAGTGTATACATAGTATTTTTAAGTACTATATAGGCTATATAGTATGTTTTAAGTATATATAGTATACATATTTAGGTATATACCATTGATTTTTTTTCCCTTAATCTACTATGTACCTCATATGTCAAGGCTAAATTATATTTCTATATTTTTTATTGCTATTTATCCATATCCTAAAAGTCTTTAACAGCTAATGGCAAACCAACAGTAAATAATTGTTTACCTTAAACAATCCAAAGATTGTTTAAGTTAAAAAACAATCCAATATATGCAAAAATGTTTTGTAGGCTGCTGTGTTTAAAAATGCATATTTGCAACACTGAATTTAAAATGTCCATCGGTGTGCTTTGGTCTTCCTGACATGTGCTTATGTGGCCCTGTTTCTACTGAGCAGCTCAGCCCTACTTGTCTTCAACTCAGCAGTCACATTCAGCCCATGTGAAGAAAGTACTGGTTCATTAACCTCATTCCAAAGCTTGAATCATAAAAATGCACCTCTTTAGCATTATAAAAATATAAATCGGCCAATGTGACTGAAGGTCAATTTAAAAAGCCATGCGGCCTTTCAGTCACTCCTTCATAGGGTCATTTGTGAGCCACAGTTAACATGAAACGGCCGGAGAGAGGACCCCCCAACCGGGAGAAGTTCAGTGACGTGTGAAGTACACGACCTGAAGTCAGATGGACTAGCTCTGTGACTGCGAGCAAGTGTGTTAGATGTTTTACATGTCAGTTTCCTCTTCTATAAAATGGAATGTCGTATTTAATTTTCAGAAAGAGGCTGTGTACATAAAGGACTATCCCTGTGCCTAGAACACAGTCCTTGCTCAATAAACAGTGATGGTGCCGGTCATCACAGCAGCAGTAGCAGTAGTACTAGTAATAGTACTGGTGGGGGTGGTAGTAGTAGTTGTGATAATAATAGTATAGGTATCTCTTTGGTTGTCCATTTATTTAGTTACTTTTATGTCTGCCAACAGGCCTTTCCTCCATATTCTAATAATAACACCCCTATTTGGGGCTGTAACTACCTGCCCAATTCTACGTGGTTCTGGAGGAACTGCCACCCCCTTGACCATAGGAAGGACAAATGAATAAAGCAGAACTAATCAGAATCTTTCCTCAGTATTTTACGGAGAGATGTTGAGAGAGACAAGCTCTCATTCCTCTGGGGTGTCTGGGCTGGGATGACACAACTCAGGGCTGTCCGCAATCACGCTGCCCTTCACCTCCTGCACAACAGGGGCACATCTTGAAACAGGCGAGAATCGGGCCAACACAGAGAGCAGCAAAACAGAAGGGAAGAGAGAGAGAAAATTATATTTACATCCCTGGATCCAGCTCTATCCCTAGGTTTACCAGTTAAATAAGTCAACAAATTAATTCCCTTTTTTAGGCTTAAGCTAATTTGAATTGAGGATCTGCTCTTTGCATTAAAAGATTCCTGTCTGATATAAATATGTTTTTTAAAAAAAGAAAGAAAGAAAATGAGGAGGAGGACCAGGAAAGGGCACAGAAGCCACACCCAGAGGCACAGAAAATGAAAGGCAGCGGTGTCCGTGTCATGGCTACACCGAAGGGAGCAGAAGCTGAAGTGGCACAGCCACTACTACATCAGAGGCAGGTGACCTGCTGGAAGACACAGAAAACAATGTGGCATCACCGTGATTTCTTGCCCACAGCTTAGCCAGTGGGGAAGGAAGGTGACCCCTAATCTTGTTTCCTCGACCAGTTGTCCCTCTCCCCTGCCTTACCCCAAAATAGGGAGACAGTGGCCAGCCAAGCTAAAGAAGTTGGTAAGGACCATACTATGGTGGCCTCACTGTGAAACACAAAGGAGCTTGGATTTTCTCCAGTAGAGGCCATAAGAGCCATCAAAAGCTTTTAAGAAGAGAATTATGTGATTTTTGCACTTTTGAAAGCTTTCTCAGGCCTCAGAATTGTCCCCAAATTGGAGGAGGACAAAGCTGGGAGCAGGAAGACCAGAGGAAAGTTTCAGCAACAAATCAAGTGAGTGCTTGAATGAAGACAAGCCAGCAGTGACAGAAAATAGAAAATGAATTTTTTTTTTTAGGTGAGACAACCCTTGGTTGACCTCACAGATTGTAAGGGCCTTGTCAGTTTACAACCCCTTATTATTTTTACTTTTTACTCCTAACAGCACCTGGTCTTCCTAGGTGTCTCCATCCATGTACTAACCAGCCCCGACCCTGCTTCGCTTCCGAGATCAGATAGATCAGACTTGTTCAGGGTAGCATGGCTAGAGACAGAAAATGAATATTTAGTAGGTCAAATCTACAGGACTTAGTGATTGATTGTACAGAGTGAGGTGAAGATGTGGAGGCAGGAAGCAGGAAGGAAACTGGGCTGTACAGTTACTAATGGACTTCAGGAATCCAGAAAGGCAGCTGGGAGCTAGGCGCGGAGGAAGGGAAGGAGTTAATGTTGTAACGTGCTCAGCTGGAGAATCAATGGTGATATCTATGGAGATGTCCAGTAGGATATTAGGTCACTGGAGTCACCGATTCTGTGGTCACGGACATGTTACTTAACTTCTTAGAACTTCAGCCCTTAGTTGTCAAATGGGCATAATATTCTCTTCTCAGAGATTTTAATTAACTTGTCCAAGTCGCCTAGCATAAAACATTGTCCTTAAACAAAAAGAAAGAACAGACAGAGAGAATTAATTACTCTGAGGGTAACATCCCCAGGAGGCTACTGGTCCTGGGGGAACCTTCTGTTCTCCCCAACCAACCACACCCCTACTCCTGCTGTGCTCTTGGGAAGTCCTAAGACTTGGGGAGCACAGGCTTTGCCCTGAGAGTTTTCATGCGACTCAGCCTACTTAAGGATTTAAGCCCACTTTTTGGCCTTTGCATCATTGTTTCTTTGCCTGGAACATCCTTCTTCCATCGCTTTGCCTAAAGAACACTTTTTCGTCCTTCAATATGTACTTCCTATCACCAGCCCTGTGATGTTATATCTGCCTCATCTCCATTGAGCAATTCAAATGTCCATCTTGCGATAGTCTTTCTTCCTTTAGTCACCAGATTGTCCCTTAAGGTAGTTGAAGGAAGGAAACCAGGCCATACAAACTTATGGATAAGTAGGCCTTATCTATAATCTGGCTCATGCACCTTGAAATAATCTGAATTTAGACACCATTAGGGTGTGCGCTGGTTACTAAGCTAGTCTCTCAGCTCCAAACCCATCTCTCTGTGCTCTGTGGTGCTGGGGTTGGGGCTCTGCGGCCACATTTCTGCTTGGCTAACAGTCTCCCTGTCAGGCTTTGCCGAGAAGGGGTGCTAAAGGGAGGCTGAGAGGCTGGACGAGGGAGAAGGGACTCCTTCCTGTGTGCTCACAAGTCCCATGAGCATCGCACCAGCAATGTTTCTGCCCCCTATAGCAGCATTCAAATCCGTTTGCAGTTTTTCCATTGCTTGTAGCATTAACCTTATCCCAATTGTGACTCTTCCTAGATCCTAGAGGCCTGGTTCTCAAACCCCTTCTTCAAGCTCAGAGATGCCAGTGCTGGCAGAGCTGTGCCTGGTCCTCATAGGTCTGGGCTGCACACCACAGGGCCCTTTCTCCAAGTTTCTAAATTTTAATAATTCGGTCTTTGTTCCCCAAGCCCTGTGAGTACTACCTGCTTCCTACAGTTGATTTTAAGTAACTTGACTGAACAATGATGGTACAAGGTGTTTTTAATGTAAGCATGTAATTGGCTTGAATCCATATATTTTATAGGCTTAATGAGTCATCTAGCCTGGGGAGCCCCAGCTCCCAAGTGTTTGGCCACCCTTAATGTCATTACGTAGCCCACCTCCTAAATGCCTGGCCACCTGGATGTAATTACACTGCTCAACCCAAATACATGAATTCTTTCTAGCTGGCCCCATTCAATGACAGCCCAATGGAATAGCCTAAGGCAATAGGACACAGACCTGGTTGAGGTATCTGCTACTGATGTGCCTGGGCAGGATCTCCCTCTCCCCTGACAAGATTAAAAAAACACTCCCCAGGCCTATCCCCAATGAACCTATGTCTGAGTCTGTGGAATATAGATGGCATAAAAATAAAAATTTCAGGTGGTATGCTTGGGCAAGGAACACTTTGTGACCCCTTTAGCAACACCAAGTTCCTGTGTAAGAGGGCATCTTCCCTACCTCATAGATGCTACATGGGTGCCTCTGTGAACACCCTAGAGCATTGGGAATGTCAGGACTCAGGACTCAGACGCATGGCACTGTGACAGTGGGACCCTAAGGGTACTCTATAGAAGTGGCAAAACAGCAGCAGTGCCAGGCTAGAGAGTATACATTTCTGTGCACCTGGGAGAAGCCTCCTAGAGCACCCCAGAACTATTTTATAGGGTGAAGTCCTGCTGGAGTGGGTGAGATAAGAGCCAATATCCTTTGGGTCATTGTAATTGATGTGATCTCATTTGTACTAATAGGCAGTTATCTTGGGTCACATGTGAGATGTTGCCTAACAACCAATCATAATCATGTTGCAATCAATGTCACCTTTATAATAAGAGGCCCCACATTTAATATGACAACCAAAACATACCACCTTATTTAAATATAAGGAGTCTTCATTTTCCTCTGCCCAAGAAATGTTTTAACATACTTTTATCTAAGCAATAACTCTGTACAAACACATAAACAAATAAGGGTCCCAGTGTAAATTGAACTTTAAATGCAAATTGAATTGAAATCAAGAACTACAAGAAAAGCCAGTGGGAAAAAAACATTTTAAAACAAAAATTAAAAAATATGAATATGTGTGTGTGTATATATATATACACACATACATATACATATACATATACATATATGTGTGTATACATATATACATACACATACATATACATATATACATACATATACACATACATATACATATATACATATATACACATACATATATATACATATATATATACACATACATATATATATATATCACTGTAGCAGGGTGGGACATCAGGATATAAGATCTTCCCTTTGTGCTCCAGCTACTTTCATACATTAATATTAAATTCAGTATTGTTTATGGTTCAATATTTCTTTAAAGGATGAATGCCATATGCTTTCAGACAAGTCAGAGGGACTTGGCTTGACTGAGAATTCCTCAAATTCATAAGCGATGACTTCTTTAAATAAAGGGGATCTATTGCAACCTCATTTCTACTAGTGACTAAGGTATCTTCAATCCTGGGACATATAGAAAAAGTTAGTTTTGGTTCTCTCCTAATATAACATTGATAGATGAAAACTTCTCTTGGCTAATCCAGAGTTCCTTGAATCAAAAAGGGAGTTCAAGGCCACTGCTTTATTCATATAATTGGTTCAGTCAAGGAAAGACTGCAGGTCTAACAAGAAAAAAATGGCGTGTTCAAGAGAAGATGAATTTTTACTATATTTCATTATAGAAGACCACAATGAAAGAAAAATGACTTCATCAATCCCATTCTGGTAAGGCTAAGGATAAAAGAAGAAAGCCCCTGGAACTGGCTTCCTGTCATACAAGTTGCATCTATCAATGCAGGGAAGCTTCAGAGAGGCACATGCAATCACAGCTGACAGTGGATAAATCAAAATTATCAAGACCTTATTAGCTATTGCCGTAAAGTTAAAGAGGGTCATTTGCCTCTATCAGGTAGCAATCGATTGCTTTGTATGGGCTATAACTTATAAGGCCAAGGTCAAGGTATGGTGATGGAAAATTAGGTTAGATATCATAAATCCTCCAGTGCCAATTCTTCTTATCTGAACGAGAGTGCTATAAACTATTAACCCTGAAGACAGGTTTGTGGGAAATAAAACAGAATTCAAAATCATAGCAAACTTTCTGATGGATAATACAGTATACCAGAAAAACTGAGAAAGATTGAACCTTCTTCACCTGATAAGAAGAAAATTGAATTCGCCCTGCCTTGATGCACATGGTTAATTCCTCAGACCAGCAAGTACTCATCAAAATGGGAGAAAAGACACTTTATAGAGGAAAGATTCTCATATTTTTCCTCCTCATCTCCTCTTGCTATGATCCAAGAGAACTCATGACCTAAATGAATGGGTCACAAGTAGAAGATACCATAAAGTTGGCACTGAACAATGTGAAGGGATAATTCTGTCATGGTGTCTCTTTGTCTTTGTAACTAATCACCAAGAAGCAAACTACCAAAAAAAAATACATACACACACACAAACACACACACACACATACATATATATAATATATATGTATAATATACATATATATACATATATACATACACATACATACATATAAAATTCTCAACTGCCCAAATAAAAGATGTCTTATTACTTTTTAGAACTTTCAGAAAATATTAACAATTAGTAAAAACCCAGGTAAAGTGTATATAGTGTTACTTGTATCATTCTTTCTACTTCTCTGAATGACTGAAAATATTCCAGTTTAAAAGTTAGAATAAAATCTCTTCATAGTTGGCACTAAAGTAAAAATAGCTGTGGTTTAGTTCATAAAAGTAGTTTATATTTTTCTTAGAATAGTTACTTGCATTTTTATGGGCATAACAAATGGCTTCTGTTTTTTTTATGTTTACTGAATTTTTATACCTAGCATTGTACCAACTAGAAATATCTGCAAACCAGCATTTTCATATTAATCACAACAAATATTCAATCGATGAAACTACCTGTGTCCTTGTTTGGTAATTTTGAAAAACTTTGAAGAAGATAAGACAAAAAGTCAAAAATGAATGTCATCTCTGATGACTGTGTTTGACATAGTTGAATCAAGTACACACAAAAAAATTGATTTTCTAAACTTTGCAGCTGAAAAAGCATAAAGTTTTATTAAGTCCATGAAAAATAATAGATATTTCTCAAATTAGTTTTTTTTTAGAAATGTCACAAGTTAGAGATTGTTCTTAAAAATCAATGGATAATGAGAATCGATCTGATATATTCTCCAGGCTCAGAAAAGGAAGCAAGAAAATGTAAATCCAGAGTTGTCAGCTAGTTGGACAAATCTTGACACCAAATCAAATTTTTTTCTTCATTCAAAACTGAATTTTTCTATAGGTTTCAGTAGAGGCAAAAACAGGAAGCTTCAGAAGCACATGGCATGAAAACTTCTAAGTGCTTGAAATATTTTACTTTGCAATCTCCAGCTGGTTTCTTCCACTATTATTGGACAGTATTATCTGCTAAAACGATGCATTGGAAATGTTAGATTTATCATCAGTTAATACACCTCAAAGTCTCACTAGCTTACATGTATTTCTAATTACTCAGTGACAATTTACATCTGCCCTGGTATTCCTTCAGCTGAAAGTATAATTTTTTTTACCAGAATTTGTATTTAAAATCTTGTTATCCTCTACTATCATATCAAATTAAAAAGAAAACAAAACTTGTTGCACTGCTAATTATAGTAAGTTTTAGAAGATTTTGGTAAGGTATAAAAGCTTACTGAATTAATTACATTTTTACGTTATTTTTGCTGAGGATTTAGTGAAAACAGATAAGTAAGTATCTGAAAGGGAAAATTTGTCTGGAAATGTAGTTTCTTCTGCTAGCTAAACTTTAGTGGTAAATAATCAAGTAGACTGTTACATTCCAGGCTCCTAACTAAAAGACTGATGTTTTAGGGAAGCCTCTTTAAAAACAAACAAACAAACAAACAAACAAAATTAGTATGACAGATGACAGGAATGGAGAGCAAAGACAAATTGCCAGCAACCCAAAAGGTGAGCGACTGATCTGTAAAGCAGAGAGAACAAATCGCCCCACAAGCTAACAGGTAAGCTGTGAAGCACAAGAGCCCTGGGATCTTACCAGTACTTAAACTCAGGCCCTGCTAAAGAGACAATCCAGATCCCATCCTCAAACATTTCACGCCAGTGGTGAACTAAACCAAACTACAAAAAAGAGCACACCCAGCTCAAGGATAGATCAGGTGGACTCTGTCCCTACTCTAGTGACCTGATATATACAAAATAGTGTGCACCTTTCTGAAAGTAAACATTATTTACTTCAGCCTCTACTATTCTTTTAGACTAAATGTCTAGAAAGCAATTAAGAACTGCAGGACATATATAAATACAAGAAAATGTGACCCATGGTCAGAAAAGGAAAGTCAATAGAAACAGACCTAGAAATGTCCCAAATGTTAAAATTATCAGACTAGGTCTTTAAGATAACTATGATAAAAATGCTAAAGTATCTAGTGGGAAAGATAAAAACATGTTAGAAGGGTTGAAGGACTTCAATATAAATATGGAAACTATAAAAATTAGTCTAATAGAAATGTCAGAAATAAAAAATACGGCATTAGAAGTGAGGAATTCATGAGATGGGTATAACCACAGATTAGACAAAGTAGGGGATAAAATCACAGAGCCAAAAATAGATCAATATAAGCATCCAAACTGAAATACAAAGAGGAAAAAATAAGGGACAACTAAACAGAATAGATCTGTGAAAAAAAATATCAATGATTTAACATACCTGTAATTGGAATCACAGAAGCAGAGGAGGGAGAAAGTAAAGCAAAAGAAATATCTGAAGATCCACTGGCCAAGAACTTCTCAAAACTGATAAAAGACAACAATCCATAGTGGAGTGGATAAACAAATTATAGTGTATGTTTATAAAATGGAATACTACATAAAGCAATGAAAATGAATGAATTACAGTTACATGTGAGAACAGGATTAATTGCACAAACATAAGCAAAAGAAACAAGATGCAATATATAAAGCATTTGCCATTTATATAAATTTCAAAATTAGGCAAAACAAAACTAATAATTCATGGATGCATACACAGGTGGTAAAATCTTAAAAAAAGGACTAAATTTATTATCAAAAGTCAAGACAGTGGTTACTTGTAAAGCTGCACTGGCCAATATAAATGTGAGCCACAGAAGCAAGCTCTAAATGAAATTTAAAGTTTTCTAGTGGTTCCACTAAACAAAGAGAAAAAAAAAGATGAAATTAATATAGATTTTATTTAATCTGATATATTTCAACAGGCAACCAATATTAAAAATTATTAATGAAATACTTTCCATTTTTTATACTAAGTCTTCATAATTCGTGTTAAGTTTACACTACAGCACATCTGAATTCCAACTGACCACATTTCAAGTGTTTATTAGCCACGTGTGGCTCGCGGCTACCATACTGAACAGCCTAGTTTTAGCAAAAATGAGAGAAGAGAAAGAGGTCACCTCTCCAGGAGAGATGTAGGACTGTAATTGAGAAGGACACGTAGGCACTTCTGGGGAACTGGCATTGTTATCTTTCTTCTTGAGTGTTGGTGACATAAATGTTTACTTCATAATTATTCATCAAAGCATAGGTGTGAATTTTATTATTTTTTTGGATATGTTTTATTCCATCAAAAAATTGTTTTAAAAATACTAAATGTATATCCTCGTACCTTTATATTTATAAACGAGCAAGTATTTCTGAAAGATAAGATTATAGAAATGTAACTACTGGATCAAATGATACAAACAATAAAACATTTAATAGTACTAAATTACCTTCCAAACACTTGTACCAATTCCCACTCCTACCAATAATGAGTGAAACCCCCCATTTCTCTACATACTGGGTTTTATCAATTTTAGGGCATTTTTGACAGTTATGTTTAAGAAGACATTTGAAGACTTAGGGTCACTCAATGGCTATTTAGAGAAATCACAAAATATTCCATTCAGTACAAGTTCTCCTTTAGCATCCACAGGCACTAACAGTCAGGTTGCTGGTCCTTCTGGTGCCTCTGAAACAGACAGGCACCTGCATTCTTGAGCTGCCATTGTCCTGCCACAGCATCTTCACTCTGCAGCTAGAGAGTATTTGAAACAGCCTTCTCTTAAAGTGCATACGCCAACGTCCATTCTGACTGCAGTTTCAGCCTTTAATACTTCCCCTCAGGGTCATTCGTGCTGTCAGCTTTGGCTTGAATGGTAGCCAAATGCAAGACCTCAAAGCCAACAATGACCTTGATTCCGCAGAATTAAAATTCTTTCCAACTTGGCAGTAGTCCACCCTTTCTCCTCTAAAGAGTCATTACAATTGTTTCCTTTTATGTGACATTTCTAAATGTTTAAAATACATGTTTGGGACTCCTGTAATAAAACTGCCTTCAGAGATGGATTATCAGGCACACAAAAATTAGTCTTGTTACTCTATAATCACAAAATATTTTCTTTAGTTATCAGATTCTTCTCTCTCACTTTCACCTTCTCTTTCTTCCTTCCCTTTCCTCTTCCTTCTCTCTATTTCCCAACACTGCTTCACTCAGTTCTGATCTCCCCTTCATTGTTCTTCAATTTGAGCCCACAGCCTGAGGATCCCTGGGGCTCACAGTCTATAGACGAAACGCCCTAGGACCAAAAGGTGGGCAGCAGAGAAGTAAGGGACCCTGTAGACCAACTGAAGCTTTAACCACAGAAGGATTTACCCAGGGCTTAGCAAGTAGATCTATGAAGAGGGCTTTCATGCTTAGTGCCTTCTGCTGGCAAAAGTCAATTACATGGGCACAACCTGGCTCCCTAACTGAAATGATAAGGTCTGTGTATACTTTTCTCTAAATCACGAAAAGGAGACTGTCTGGTATTTTAGAACTATAATTGTACAAAAGCATAACTAACTGACTAGTAAAGATGTCCAGGCTCCATTGCAGATCTCCTAAATCAGAACCATCAAAAATGATCATCCCAGTGAGGCACACAGAGCTTCTAGCCTAATAGCCGTGGGCACAAATCACACACACACACACACACACACACACACACACACACACTCCATTGCTTATTAGTATGTGACCTTTGAAAGTTTCTGAGCCTTGCTTTCCTTATTTGTAAGCAGAGCTAGTGTAAGGATTCTGTGTGTAAAGCACTTGCACATAATAGGCTCGAACAAGTACTTATTAAAATAATAAGATGAAAAATAAGAATAAGATGATGATGATGATGACTTTAACAAAATGTGATAAGTACCATCCAATTTTCCTGAAATTTTTTACAATAAGCCCACGCTATTTTTATACTTAGGAGAAAAATAAAGCTACTTCTATTTTTAATGGGCCTTGCATTCTCAAGAGTATAACCTTTAAGTATCCCTCATAGAATCTGCTATTAAAAGTCTAAAGAGGAGGGAAAATGTGGGTCAGTTTCATGAAATAGAATTAGGGGAAAAAATAACTTTCATCTCTTCAAAATGTAAATTTTTTCATCCCAGTTATAGTTTCAGATACTGAAATAGAAAGAACAAGAAGGACACAAGATCTATTCTCAAAGTTTTTGTTGACTAGGAGACAACTTATGCGAGACACTAGAACTGTGCTAAATGACACTTGTGCCACAGGGCCCCTCACCTGGTCTAGGAGTCACAGAGGTTTCCTAAGGAAGAGACATCTGTACTGGTAGACAAGAGAAGAATCCAGAAGAATAAGGAAGCACTCACAGGGCAGAGGAAAGAGGCTGGGTTAACATTTTGAGGTGGAAAGAAGGCCAGGGAGAGAGAGGGAGTAGGTTGGGTCATGCCAAAAAGTTTCTGAAGCAGAGAGGGGTAGATCAGCTAGGCCTAACGGAAACGTTAAAGATTTGGAACTTGATCCCAAATGCAGTAGAAAGCCATGGGTGGGTTTTAGGTGAAGTGAAGCAATTTGTCTGTTCTTTCATAGATCAGTCTGGGTGCTTCATGAAGAATTGAGATGTCGTGATATAATAATACATATTTGGCTTTTGTCCTGGTTCCTGGCACAGATCTCAAACCCTTGGAATTTCCTTAATGATAGAGGTAAGAAAAGTGTTTTTCATTATTCATAAAGTCCCTTTCAACCATACCTGGGTTTAAGTTAAGGTGGAACTCAGGAGGGGGTCCTAGATAGCATCAGGATGGGGCTGGAAAAACCAACAATGTGATTAAAGTGTTGGAACTTTCAGCCCCACTCCA
Organism: Eonycteris spelaea; assembly: GCA_003508835.1. Classification (NCBI taxonomy): domain Eukaryota; kingdom Metazoa; phylum Chordata; class Mammalia; order Chiroptera; family Pteropodidae; genus Eonycteris; species Eonycteris spelaea. The sequence goes on from PUFA01000122.1 coordinate 1,562,800, forward strand.
CTCCCTTGCTGGAGATTGAGTTTAATTGCCAATGACAAATGATTTAGTTGATCATGCCTGTATAACAAAATCTCCATAAAAGCCCTAAACAGTGGTGTTGGAGAGCTTCTGGGTTGGTGAACACGCTGAGGTGCTGGGAAGGTGGTACACTTGGAAAGGGCATGGAAGCTCTGTGTCATCCCAATACTCACCCTATGCACCTCTTCCATCTAGCTCTTCCTGGGTATCCCTTATAATAAACGAGAAAGTAAAGTGTCTTCCTGAGTTCCAGCAAACTATCAACCCTGAAGAGGGGGTCATGGGAACCTCTGAGTTATAGCTGATAGGTCAGAAGTACAGAAGGTCCAGGGCTTTCCATTGGGTCTGAAGAAGGGGTAGTTTTGTGGGGCTAAGACCTTGACCTGCATAATCCAATGCTAACTCCAGGTAGATGGCATCATTTAATGGAATTTAATGGAATTGTAGGACACCCAGCTGGCCACAGAAAATTGGTTTTGGTGTGGGAAAACACACACACACATTTTGTGCAAGAGTTGTGAGTACAAAAGTACTATTTTAAGAATGGATTCAGGGGAGGTAAGAGTAAATGACGTAATGGCAGTGTGGGTAAAAAATTTTGGCCCGTCGTAGTATCTAGTACATAACATTTATTACTTGCTGTCTCTCCATAACAAAAACTAGATGTGCACATCATGTTTAAGGGTTGCTTAGCAGTCTTCAGTATGATATACCGTAATTTACCCAGACCTCTTAATGGTCATTCATCTTGCTATAATTTTTCTACTATTTTAAGCCACATCTTAGTTAATATCCTTGAACACACAATTTTATACAACTGTCTATAGTCTAAGAGTAGAACTGCTGGGTCAAAAGGCATATATATTTTTTGTTTGCTTGGTATATGACTGTTCTTAAATATTGATACATCTTGTTTGAGACGACATACACTTCTACCAGCATGAATGTATTAGTCTTTTATTGCTGCATAATAAAGTACCACAAACTTAAAAGCATAAAGTTTCTGTGGTCTGGAAGTGCAGGTACAGCTTCCCTGTGTCCTCCATTCCCGGTTTCACAAGGTTACCGTCAAGGTGTCAGCTGGGCTGCATTCTCATCTGGACACTATCAACTAGGGAAGAGTTCTCTTCCTTGTCACTGTGACTGAGGGTCTGGCTTCATAACAGATGTCAGTGAGAGGCTTTTAGAGGCCATCCTCAATTCCCTGTCACATGGCCCTCTCCACAATAAGCTCACCACGTAGCTCTTGGCTTCTTCAAGGCCAGCATAAGAATCTCTCTCTTCAGTGTGCCAAGATAGTCTTATAAAAGGTAACTTAGCCTGATCCCGTCTGATCTCAGAAGCTAAGCAGGGTCAGGCCTGTTAGTACTTGGGTGGGAGACCACCTAGGAAGACCAGGTGCTGTAGGCATAAAAAATAAAAAATAAGGGACTGTAAATTGACAAGTTCCTTGCAACCTGTGAAGTCAACCAAGGGTTGCCTCACCTAAAAATTTTTTTAATTTTTTTAAAAATATATTTTAAAAAAGGTAACATAATCATGGAAGTGATATCCCCTCACTGTTGTCACAGAAGCAAATCACATGTCCTACCCACTCTCAAGGGTGGCGACTGTAGAGAACATAACACCAGGGCAGAGATCATGGGGCCATCTTAGAATTCCACTTAAGACAATGAAGGTGCCCAGCTCCCCAGGCCGATCGTAGGTTGTCAACCTCTGCCAATCTGATAGGTAACAAAAGCATCTTGTTTTTATTGGCATTCTTTGATTACCAGTGAAGCTAAATCTCTTTATATGTTTAATGGATATTTCCTCTTTCTTCTTTTGTGACATTTCTGCTCTTTGCCCATATCAACTATCTCTTTATCTGCAATTCAAAAAATTTTTTTAAATTCTAAAAATCTTAAATTGTTCACAACCTATTTATTAGCATAATCTGGCTTAAGGTAAACTCATTTCTCAGCAAAACCTACTCTGGACTGATGTAAAGCTATTTTTAGCTTTATTTATTGCATTTAGTGTGAATATTCATGTTATCTCAACGCAGACCTAAAAATGTATTTGATTAACTGCATACTGCCCTGGATCTCACTGGGCATATTAAATAAATATATATATTTACCTTTCTAAAGCCTCTCAAAATAGAATTCTGAAAATATGGTAGTCGCAAGGGTTTTTGATAAGGAGTTATGGAACTCTATTTCTTATTGATTCCTAATCCAAAAAAACATTTTGGATTAGGAATCAATCCAAACAGGGCCAGTTTCTCCCCATTTTGTCATGTTCCAATCTATCATATGGTATCACAGCCTTCTGAAATTACTAATTGATTCATGTTCATTTCCAAAATTTTTTAACTAATTATAACAATGGTTCTTAATCCTTACAGGTCAATGATGACTTTGAAAATCTGAATAAAGGGTTGGAAAGCTCCTCAGGAAATTTATATATTATTTTGCATATAATTCCATGTTAAAAACCTCTGCTTTCTATGCTCTTCCTGGGAACTTTTCATCCTTTTCTTTGACTTCATTTATCATGTCTATGACTCCCAAATACATATATATATGTGTGTGTGTGTGTGTGTGTATATATGTATATGTATGTATAATATATATATATACATATATAATACATGTCTATATCTATCTACATATCTATCTATATATCTATATGTATAGATATCTTCAGCCCAAATCCGTTTCCTGATTATATCTCCATATTCACCACACTACTAAACATCGCCACTCAAATATTTCACTAATATCAAGCTCAACATATCAAAAACTGAAATCACTTTCTCCGATGCCAAACCATTCATCTTTTTATATTAATTTTTATGACTGGAACCACTCACAACTCAAATGAGTCAGCCGAAAATCTAGTCAGCAGCCAGGACTTCTATCCTTGATATCTTTCCATTTTATCCACTTCTCTTCTCCATCACAACAAACTTAGTTCTAGCCACCATGCATTGCCTGGATGACTCTAACAGCCTCCTGAATAGTTTTTCTAAAGAGTTTTTAGTCCCTCCAATCTATGGTCCACATTGTAATCAGGGCGATCGTTCTAACATGCAAATCTGATATCACTGCCTCACTTAAAACTCTTCAGTGACACCCCACTACCCTCAAAATAATGTCCATATTCCTTAATGTGGCTCACAAAGTCCTTGATCATCTACGACCCACTTAATTCCTGCATGGTCGCCCTACCCTGATCTTTCCACCACTGCACAGTCCCTGTGCTGATGAATGTCACCACTTACCAAGGTGTTCAAAACAAAAAACTGGACTCTCTCCCCCATCACACCCTCTAAATCGAATTAGTCATCCTGCTGTTCCTATCTCCAGTGCTAACCACCTTGGTCCCAGTTACCATCTTTTCCTCACCTGGACTACTAAACTAGCCTTCTCTCATTGACGAGGGAATAAAACAACAGATAGTTCTCATGAATAGCTTGACCTACTAGGCTTAGTAGACTGTAAAAATGTTTGTGTAAGAACATACAATATGCCCTTAAAAACCCTGGTGAATTTTTAAGAATTATGGAAATTAGAGTTTCCATGTACACTATTTTTTTAAAGCCATAAGAACAAGGCTTTATGTATATTCAGAAGACTGAAAGTTGATAAGCAAGAAAACAAATTCTAAGAAAAAAATTATGATTTAACTAAACCATGGTACTATTTTATTGCTCAAGGTAAATTCAGTAAAGAAATATAAAGGGACTGAGATTTTATCCTGCTTAAAAGCTAACAGGTTAGCCTATTATTAACTGTTTCATGGATGCTGACAGAAGATGTGAGATTCTTGGGTAAAAGACAAAGGTCTTCGTTGCCCACAGCAACAGCAATAGCTGGAGTATAAGCATTTTCTTGTTCTGGTTCCTCAAGCTCTAACTCCCACAGGGAGACACAAAGAGGGCTTAGGTGATAACTACACATGCAGTAGGCTTCATTACAGGCAAGAGCCCCTGAGTTTAGAGAACTCAAACCCTTTCAAACTAGAGAGTAAGCACGTCTGCCCTTTGTCCAGAGGTAAACACTACATATTCCAAGTTTCTAAGCAAACCTACCCCCTCGCTCTAAAAGGAGACACTACATCTTCCAAGGCTGTTCCCTTTATAAACATCATCGAAAAGATAATCTGGAACAAATACAATCAGAACCACTGTTCACAAGACATGCAGAAACACGAGAGACCCACAGAGAGCTATTTCCCAACAATATCAACTCCCCAAACACACTCATTTATACACATGATTAAGCCACTCCAGCAGCCACTCTAATTAATCTAACAGAGGCTGGAACCAAATCAACTTGTCTAACACAGCATTTAATTAAGACTACTACTATCAACAGAACTCCATTCAGCAGCATGAGGCTATCCTATATTGATTTCGACCATGGTCCCCAGAGTCCTAGAACTAGCCAACTTAACAAATCCCATAAACCATCAGAGTCTACCCTAAAAGGCCAAGTGGTTTTTCTTTTTTCAAGTTTCTGTATTGACCTTTCCACTTGACCTGAGGTATTAATCCAGACACAGAAAGATGTTAAAGAGATTGCATGCACTCTACCTTGGCCAATGAGAAGGAAGTCTAGGGAAATTCTCTCATCCATAACAACTTTGGGTAATGAGATGAGGCCAACCTGAATTCCTTCCAGGACTAAGGCAGTGTCATTAATCGTGTCAGCTAAAATCATGAATAAATTTCACACTACCTCTTCTAATTAGGTGACTCCTGTTACAAGGATAGCTGCCCACAAGGAGTGCATAAATAATGAATCAGTTATCTGTTCAGAAAGCCCCATTTTACAGAGATCTCTGCTGTCATCTGAGGACCACATCATCTATCGGTGGTGTTTCCTTAAATACTCAAAGGTCTCTCATAATTGTCCCAAAGGTGTTTTCAGGAAAGGCAAGTTAACTCATGATTTCTGCACAAGAAAGAAAGTCCAGAGACACACAGGATGTCCCTGGAAAGAAAATGTTTGCAGTTGTTTGCTTCCTCATGTGTATCTATATCATTCCAAAGGGCATAGAGATGACAGTTCCTCCAACGGAACCACTTAGCAAGCTGGTCAGTCTTAGCTGTTTCCCCATTCAGTTTGAATAATTAAATCTAGTTCCTATTTTTGGAGGGTTTGCCTAAGGGCTGTCATCCAAACTGTCCTGTCTGTCTATACCACTAGAAAGATGGCATTTATTCACCACCACCACCCTCACCCCCAGAATGACTGAGCAATGGCTATTGGAATAGAAGACATCCAGAGGTATTAATCGGTGTTTTGCATGGAAAACGCAGAAGCTAAGGCTATCCTCCTCTTTATCTGATAGATTTCTTGGTAAGGTCAAGGGGAATGGCAATCAAAATCATAGTCAGAAACATCTGGAAGTGGGAGAGGGAAATGGCAGGTTTGGCAGTCGGTTCTCTTCAAGGTACTTGCAACAGTTTGGAAGGGCTACACCAGGGCATTTTCCTTCTTACGGAAGGATGTGGGGTGGCTCTGAAAGACAAAATGTTATTAGAGTCCCATCCTCCCCCTCTTGGGGTCTAAAGTGTTGGAGTTGTTGCTCTCTATCACTACGAAACCAGTTTGCCCCAAACCAGTAGCTATAACTTCACTTTTTTCCCCCATAATCTCTACTCACCCCCAGACCTTTCATTCAGAAGAGTCAGGTGCAAAAGGGATAAGGCATTTTAGGAAACTTATGGAAACTCATCATGCCACCCATGTTGGCCTGCATAAAGTACTGGGTGACTCAAAAGGCAGTATACTCAGCAAGTGGTAATCAGCCTTATGATATGATGCTATATCAATCCAACAAGAGAATCCAGGTAGCTGAGCCAGTGTGAAAGCCTTAGACCCCCTTTAGGCCGGGCTGCCTCCTTCACCGGTCTGGGGCTGCCATGAGTGAAAAGAAAACATCATGTGCAGGAACAGTCAGGGAGAAAGGCCCACATTTTAATATAATAGATCATCCTGATCATTAAGTAGAAAGTGGCTGAAATGGCATAATCCCTTTCTGAGCACAGCCACGTTCAGTGACCAAACTGCCTTATTAAAGTGTGTGGACCAGGAAGAGAAGAGGAAACTAGAATCAAAAATCTGATTGAATAGATTTCGAGGAGGCCATTCCAATACTCAACAGTATCAGATGCCTGTGACTGACAGGGAGCATGACATGTCCATCACATGCCTTGACTATCAGCACACTGTTGAGTAGCTTTTGTAATAAAAAGCATATCATCATCAAGCCATCAATCGTCCAAAAAGCTGAAAACAGTGACAGAGTAGTTTCAAGGGCCACAACAGAATGGCTGGAACTGGCTGATTAGGCTAGGACAGTAATATTAGAAGCCAAAAAAGTGTCCTCAGCAGGTCAAAGATCTGATGTATTCAGTCTGCCAAAAGCAAGATGGGGGTGAAGGCCCCAGTGACCCCTCTCACTGAACCTCTTTTGGTAGCAGTCACAAGTCTGACTTGCAGGGATAGCCTCTGCATCAGAAACAGAGTCCTTTACTTTGTGCTGAGCTTAAGATGATGAATGTGTCACCATGCCCAGTACAACAATGTACCCAGGCAGAAATGCATGGCATATCTCGATGCGAACAGCAGCTTGATACCAGAGAACTGGCCCTTATTATAGGCATCTACATGAGTGACCCAGACAGTCTGATAAATCAACAGCTGTGATTTATCACATTTTGCAGCCCCAAAGAGGGGTGTCATTAACCCAACAATCTGTAGTTTTCCAGGCAACAGAACAAACTGCTAAGCCATTAGCTACTGCCCAGAAGTCAATAAAATGTAACAAATTTTATCAAGGGGAGTACTGGACAGGGCTGCGAGAACAGCCTTAAGTTTTGCACAGTGAATGGAGCAACTGCGCCCATGTTTGGCTCTGCAGAGCTGGTGCTAAGGCTGAACAGCAGCACAAGCTCAGTGGGCCCTACTGGGTTCAAGCCTAGGCAAACTATCAGTGAACTCAGCCCTGGCACTTAGGGTAATCTCTGTGGATTGATGTCCCCACCGAACCAGCAGTTTTGCTTTAGGGAGAAAAAAAACAAAAGCAATTTTACCATAGGCCAATTGATATAAATGAGAGTTAAGTTCCTATGCCATATTTCTGTTCACAAAAACTCACCAAACTTCTAAAGATCTGAACATTTCTAGTATCAAACATTACATAGACATGAACTATACGTACATTTACAAAAGATGGATAAAAACAAGTATTTTTTCCAACTCACCCATTCCAGTCCTGAGTCAGGTGGCTAGAGCCTATGCTGGCAGCTAAGAATACAAGGTAGGACCCCTCCACCGCCTGGACAGGACACCCTTCAACTGCAGGGCCACTCACACACATACCCACAATCATTCAGAATGGGAGCACTTCAGACACACCAGTTCACCTGATGTGCACCTCTTTGAGATGTGAGAAGAAACTGGAGTCTCCAGAGAAAATCCACACAGACATGGGGAGAATGTGCTAACTCCACACACACAGTGGCCTCAGCTGGGAATTCTTTTCTTTCCTTATCGTTATAGTGAAATGACATTGAACAAAATTATTCAAGGACCTGCTGTTTACAGTCATCAGAGGAAGCTATGACCTTACGTTGAATAGGCCCAAAGAGCGCCACCCAACAGGGTCACATTAATTTCCTCTCTCCATTGCAATATCTCCTCTGCAAAGATCCCCATCAAACTTAGACAGGTGTGTATTGGGTCTCTTAATCACTTTTGTCCTTAATGAAACTGGAATTAGGGTAGAAGAGGAGAGAGAAGGGGATACAAAGGGGAAGAGCAGCTCTAAGCCAATATGCAAGGTTTTGTATTCAATGTGTCAGTGGCCACTCATCTCACGGTTCACCCTGATGAAGCTTCTAATGTTTTCAGACCACCCAAAGGTCTGTATGAAGCAACATGTCCCTCACTGCCAACACCATTTATTTCCTTTGGGAGATTCTTTGGCTTAGCAGCCAGAGTCACTTTATCTTTAGAGCTGTCCCATTATCATGATTCCTACTTCCACCTGCCCAGGGGAGAGTGAACAACTAATGCACCATTTAGGTAGCCAGTTTGTTTCAATCCTACCTCTCACAGCTCAGCCTCTAATCATTATTTAACAAGTATGATCCTGGGAGTCTTTATTCCCCTAACCAACCCAATACCTGGGCAAGAGCACTTACTATTGGATACTAGCGAGTTGTCTCCTCTCTCAATCTGGACTTGGGGGTCTTTATCCTTCATCTTCTAGTAGACCATGTCTCTGTCAGCATCCCAACCTCATCAAAACTGTCCATAACTGTGGAGGGTCTGAGACTTTACCCTCCTTGCAAGCTAACAAGTTAGTCTGGCACAGTTTTGTAGGTGCTAGAAGACATGAGATTCCAGGGTCAGACGCAAAGGACTTTATTATTCACAGCAATATTCAAAGTATCATTTTCAGCTCCAACTCCCACAGGACAATGCAAAGAGGGCCAGGTGATATTAATACATGAAGAGGGTTGAGTTACAGGAGAGGAACCATGAGCACAGGGAACCCAAATCTTTTCTAGAGCCCTTTGCTCCAGAAGGAGACTATCCTGCAAGACTCTAAGCAACCCTGCTCTTTGTTCTTGGGTGGGGCACCATCTCGTCTCTATATTCTCTATCATACAAACACCCTTGAAAAATACTCCAGAATAAAATCAGTCAGTACTTCTGCTTGCAAGACATACAGAAACTAAGAGACCCATAGAGAATTGTCTAATACCCTCTTGTAAACAGATAAAGTAGAATGATCTCCCCATTTGTTATTTACTAACAAATAGATACACTTAAATCGGTGAGAATATGCTTCCCTGAGTTATTTCACATTTATGTATTATTTTTCTTGAGATAGTATGAGTATAGCTCAGACTAACCATATCCAACTACTTAACTACTTAAAAACTAAATAATTACATATTAACCTCATCTTCCCTACTAGTGGTAATATAAACTGACTCTTTAAAAATACCAAACTTTTACATATTACTCATTACCTCTAGACTAGAAAATACAAGTCCAGTCCTTAAAATTTAGGAAAAAAGTACTTATATTTTTTAAAAATAACAAAACATAATAGAACTTAAAACCATATAATATGTTTGGTTTTTTAAATTAGCAATGCTTTTACATTGAGACATGTTAAGATATACTTACTGCTTATCTGTCCACAGCAATCAACTGAAAAATATAAATACTAGATAAATATTTAACCACTAAGGAAAAAAATATACTGCTACACCAGCTGATTTTTCTCTTTGAATTTAATGAGTTTACATCAAAAAATTAGGTAGTCATTTTACATGTAAGGAATAAAAATATTAAAAAAAAATACAAAGAGTGAAAGAATTTTAACCAAGTTTACATTTCTTTTTGCTAGGTTTTAACAATTCATCTCATCATATCTTACTGCAAATGCATCTGCAGCACAATCATGAAACTAAACACAAGGAAGTACGTTGTTAATAATGACCCTCTGAGGAAACTGATTTTCTATTAAAAACTCTATGGTAATTATAAGCATTACACAATAATGCTACTTAACCACCTTTCATCACAAGAATCATCACCAAAATTTTCTGGAAATGAGTCCACATAAGAATTAAATGTTTAAAATGTAACCATATATCATGAATACTTCAGACTTTCCATGGTACCATTGTCTTCTAAAACAGCATTGCCATGATTTCATAATATTTCATTAAGTAAAAGGTTATATTTTACCTAACCATTACCCTATTATCCTATTTTGGGAAATATTTAATGAAATTATATAGTCCTTTGTTATTTTGATAAACATGCCTTAATAAACATCTTGATAAATATAAAAAAGAATTAAATACTTAAAAGGTGAAATGTCCCTTATTTTTAACTTTAGCAAGATCTTCCTGTTTCATTGTTAAGAAACACTAAAATAGTCTTAAAGCAGAAGCTGTTAGTCTAGATGGCTAAAACTGTACTCCTGAGTTCGAACTTACAGGTAAGTCTTTTGTAAATAGTTCTCAATAAAATATCCTCCCTCCCAATCCCCCTGCCCAATTCTTACAAAACTTTGGTCCAGAGTAGAAATATATCCAGGCAGACGTATATGCCATACAACAGCAAGAACTAATGACTTTGGGTCTTAGAAATAGAAGGCAATTAATTAAAATGTACTCAAAGTTAGTTACATTAAGAAAAGTTTTCAAAGGGTAATATTTAAACAGTCACAAAGGTTAAGAAAATACTGATATCAAAGTACAAATGACTACAATGTTAAAATAGACAAAAAACTACTATACAAGAGCCTCTTTTAAAATTAAAAATAAAGAACACAACACATGAGTCAGGATTATTTTCCTGTTCTACTCATGAATTTGTCTTTATATTCATAGGGTTGGTTATGTTGACATCTAGTAGAGTTTCTTATGACATCTGATGAAGTCTCATTCCAACTTCAGAGGGTGGTTCTTCCCTAAGGAAACTTGATTCTGGACCCATCTTGGTCACTGTACAATTTCAAAGTAGTGCAGTATCGCCATGATGTGCTGAGGCATGAAGACATATCCTGTGTACAGCGCCATGCCCACGATGGAAACCAGCATAGAATCTGAGTTGTAGCTAAGGAAAATTATTTTTATTAACTTATTCAAAATTAAATCCCAACATTTTTTCAACAATTTTGATGCTGAAGTACCCACTCCCTTGGTGCTTTTACATATACATTAAGTATTTATAAAGAACTAATAACTATAGTCACTAACATTAACTGTGCCTGGCACCACTCTTAAGTTTTTTTAAGCTCATTTTATCTTCATCATCACCTTACAACAAGAGGCCCCAATGCCCAGGCCACGGACCAGTACCAATCCATGTCCTGTTAGGAAGCGGGCCATAGAGCAGAAGGTGAGCAGCAGGCCAGCAAGTGAAGCTTCATCTGTTATTTGCAGCCACTCCCCAGCACTAGCATCACCACCTCAGCTCCACCTCAGATCATAAGGCACTAGATTCTCATAGGAGCACCAGCCCCTGGTACCAAAAAGGTTGGGGACCACTGCCTTACAAGGTAGTTACTGTTATTCTCCCTATTATATTTCAAAGCATCAGACTGCTAAAATTAAGCACGGAAAGTGGCAATGTTCAACCTAAAACACAGAAATGTATAAAAATAAAATTGTATTTAATGACTATAGAAGGTCTACCAACTTAAATAATAAGAATGTAAGATCCAAGAATTTTAGATTTAGACTAGAATATGGCTAAAACAGTTGGCTTTGGAGCCAAAGCTAAAATCAGTCATACAGTAGTGACATATAAACTGACAGCACCTACTAGCAAACATTTATTATCATCACTGAATTATGCAACATTATAATAAAGTCATCTTCATAACCTAAACAATAAACATTCTCTGCATAGTGTCCTTTCTCATTCCAAAAGCAACTGAAATGGTATACATGCAAATCAACAAGGGCCACACAAAATATTGCTAACAAAAATTATGTAAAATCTAAGAGCTTTTCACTATGCAGTCATGTGCCCATGCTAAGAGGAATAACTGCTTCTGAACTGGAACCACCTTTTATTCATTCATTCATCTATACACTCATATTCTCTTTCTCTCTCTCCTCTGGCCCCTCCTCCTGTCTTTCATCTTTATACTAACAGTTGGTTATATAATACTTCACATTCTTTTGTAAGATAGGGTTTATATAAACAACGTGCTTACTACAAACTAATATTTGTATAACAGTTTAGTTGACAAACCTCTTTTATATATTATCTTGCTTGACCCTTACAGATTTCCTGTGAAATGTTTACTATGACTATTACTCCTCAGAGGCTGACAAAATATTGAGTGACATGTCCAGGGCTATACAAGAAGCTGTCTTTAGGGCTCGAGAGCAAACCAAAGCTACCTGACTCAAACTCTAAATTCATTCTCCTCATCCAGCAAACATTGGTAAAAACGCTCCCATAATCATTTTTAATTTCCTTTTTAACCTCCCTTAATACAGTTCTTCCTTAAACTACCACCATCTACATACCACTTAATTTCTTTCTTTAAAAAAGTACATACTAGCTGCTTCCATAACATTCACTGCTTGCAACCCATACAACTATCTGACTTCTAATCCTCCAAATTATAACCACTGCTCTCAGGTCACCAATGACCTCCGATCAAATTCAATGGCTATTTGAACTGACACTATTTTAGTTTTCCTCCAAAACTCATTCCACCCTGGGCTGAGGTACTCTCTAGGGCTCTCTTCTCTTCTATCTCACCATATTCCAGTTTCACTGGCTCTTTTTCCCTGTCTGGTCCTTATGTGAATTTGTGCTTTTCTCTCAAACATCCACTCTATGCATCCTCCTACCAAACAGCCTAGCCTATCCCATCTCCATGGAGAAACTCTAATTGACTTAACTTTAATTAGTAAACTCTTCTCTTTGTAACAATACCCACCCCAAAACTGATCAACCAGCTCAAAGCTTTTGGACTTCTGCCAGGAATTCAGAAATGCAGATTTTCTCTCTCCACCTAGAATATGCCATTTGCTGATGGGCTCCTGGAATCACTGGCATCATTTTGCCTCCATGACGAAAGCACGACTCAGGACAAAGCTGACTCATAAAGGTAATGGAACAAAAATAATTGGAGAAAAATGGAGCCAGAACCCTGATCAAACCACTCTGAAGCCCACCCTACCACTGGATGTTCCGATACAGAAACCAATAAATTCCCCTCGCTCTTAAACCAGTTTGAGTTGGATTTTCTTCATTACTTGCAGCTGAAAGCATTCTAAATATAAAAATGGAGTTCGCAGTGTTGTCTTGGGCCCTATACTTATAATGTAAACAGTCACCTTTATGTTGTTGACCTGACCCCACCTTCCATACTGCAAATATTTTCATCGACTGACAGAACATTCATTTCCACCTGTGACATGCCATAAGGTACCTGGAATTCAACCGAGCTAAAACTGAACTCTAATTTTCTCCAAAACTACCTCTTCCTATTAGTCCTATTTTTTCAACTACTTAAAAATAGTTGATATAAACTATTTGATGTAACTATACTATTTGCCTAGTAATCCAATCTAGGAACTTCTTTGATTCCTTCTCCCCACATTCAAATTATCTAAAACTTCTTGATTCTTCCCAATCCCTAGGACTCTTATATCTCATGTCCCGCTACCTAATTAATGACAAATGACTGAGGTATTTATCATTCCTTCCTTAATCATGTAATAGCTCCCATTTTAGGCCTCTAGCCCCTTCCCATGCCACTCTTTACTAGAATGATCCTTTCAAATGCATTAGGCTTCCCAATACCCATAGGATAGCATTTGAAATTCTAAGCCAAGCATCTAATCTACTCCAAAGTACCTGTCTTAGCTTGCAGTCCATAGAAGTAGACAGGAATAGAGAGAGTGGGACAGGGATTCTTGTCTAAGTTACGCTTCAGGGAGTTTTATCAGAAAGGGAATGGATAGAGCAGAAAAAGGTAAGCAGGTTCGGGGGCTCAGCTCCCAAGGCCACTCTAGAGCATGAACTGTACCACAGAGCTGCTTTTAGGCAAGGGGACTGACCTTCTGTATCCCTTTATCTATCAACCATTGACTGCAGGATGTGGTGAGGAAAAAACCACCTGAGTAAGACAGCTGCCTTGGGTGAGGGCAATACTCTGGAGAAGAGGACAACTGGACGGCATTAGCAGACAACACTCGAAGCAGCTGGCGGATCGACATAGGGACCAAGAGCTTGTGCTATGCTACTTTTCCACTGTAGCCCAACACTCCAAATCATCCCAACACCATCCTACTCAGAGCCATGTTACATGAGTCTTAGAAAATAACGTTCTATATTTTCATATTGCTCTGCCTTTTCCTATGGTTTAATAACAATATGAATAAGAATAATAACAGAAGTTTTCATTTTGTGAATGTCTAGCTTGTGCCCAGCAGTTAGGCACTTCAGCAAGTTCAAGAAAGATCCCCAGCATCAGAGTAAACAATGGAGCCAATTCCAAACCAAATCAGTTAACTCCAAAAATCTGTGTTCTTAACCACTATACTATCACACCTTCTTATATATGAAGAGTCCCATTCTCCCTAGTAAAACCTAATCCTTCTTAGAGCTCAGTTATCTCCTCTTGTGTAGGGCTTTTCCTAGCACTCATATTTTTCCCATTCTTACCCCAACCTCCTGGCAGAATTATGCCCTACTGTTCATGAAGCTCTTTGTTCATAAAATACAGCACTTATCACCTGACATTAACTGTTTGTAAATTTATTTCTCTCTTCCAGATTATCAACCCCTTGAACACAGGAACAGTGTCTTATTTATGTATCTCTGACATCTGACATAACACAATAATATTTGATGAATGAAGGAATGGCTCAAGAAACATTTGAATCTAGATTCACTGTGGCGCTTTCTACGTATTCCACACATTATTGTGACTGACAAAATTTATAGTGACTACAAAAAAAATCCATTTCTAAGCAATATTTTTTAGACTGTTTTCTAGTTTTTTAACATTTTTATGTAATTCTTATAAATGTATACACCACGCAAATGAAATTATATAGTAACAATCTTCAGGTCATTGGTTCAAATTCAATTCAAGTAAAAAGTGACTACTAAAACAACCATGTGATTGGTTATATTATACACTCTTTGTGGTTCTATAATGCTCCACTTTAGTATGGAGAACAATCAGTTAAGGAACATGCATGAATTAGCTTAACAAAGATTACTCCACTGTAAGAATCTAAAACTTAAGCTCAATTTTGTGAACACGATATTGTCCAACTTTTAAGTTCTTATAGGCATATAAAACCATGATGTAAGTGAAACAAGAACTCGTCTAAACTTGAAAAGACCTTTTGCCTGATTAAAATACAAGATATTAGAGTTTGTGACTTTATATAGCACTATTATGAAACATATATGTGGAGTAAAAGTAATAAGTGGTAATTATAAATGCTAAATTCATGTCAGTGGTTACTTGCTGAGAAGAGGCATAAAGGGAGCTTTAAATGTATAAGTGATGTTTTCTCCAGCTACTTGGGTAGTACATGAACATTCGTTATATACTTTGAGGGGTTTTTGTATGCCTGAATAGTCAGTAACTTTTTTAAATAAGCAAGAACTATAAAAGAAAAATGGATCTACATATAGTACTAGACTAAAAACTGTTTTGTGCAAAAGACTTTCCTCCTTTACAAAGTTTGGGTTAGGCATCACTGAATCTAATTTGTTACTAGGAAATAAATAGAAAATCTTAGCTCGCAGAAATAAACAATTTTCAATTCAGGCCAAGAAAAGAAGGAAATGATTTATAAGCTGCTGCGGGGGGGGGGGGGGGGACTTAACCTTTGACCCAGAGACACTTATATATTTAACTTTTATCCTATGTCCCCCCCTAAAAAAAGTTCCTATATTCTGATCCCATTTCTCCTAAATTTCCAGAATCACAATTAAATAAACTTCTAAAAGTTTTCTATACCATTAAATTTCAAAATTATTCCCCAAAATTATCTTAAAGATCTCAACCACGAGAATATTTAAAACTGATTTAACTATACACTGACACACTAAGTGAACAAATAGACAATGGGACCATGAGGAACTTCCACTAGGCTTAAAAAATCACCTTGGAAAGAAAGTATCTTTTATAAGTGGCTTTCTACATACACGATTTAAGCAATATAGTGGAAATAGCTCCAATGTACTGAGTCAAATATTCTAGAGATTATGCTTGGCACCATTTACAATGGTATAGTTTTATTGACATTCCTAGGCACTGATTTTATTGTGACAATTTCAAGGTTAGGGAAGATGTCATGTTCATCTCCTTAGAAGTGTTCTCACTGAGCTAAATATATACCATTTAGAGCAAGGGTCCCCAACCCGAGGGTACTGGTCCATGGACTGTTAGGAACTAGGCCACACAGCAGGAGGTGAGCAGCAGGTAAGTGAGCAAAGAAAGCTTCATCTGTTATTTGTAGACGCTCTGCAGTGCTAGCTAGCATCACTGCCTCAGCTCCACTTCAGAGCATCAGGCATGAGATTCTCATAGGAGCACCGGTTCCTGGTGCTAAAGAGGTTCAGGGCCACTGATTTAGAGTATACCAGCTGTAATATGCTATCTGGTACTTGAGTGGATTTCTCAATCCATCGACATTCTTTGACATACATATCAAAGTTTAAAGTACCTTTGACACAACGTAAAGTACAAGAAACAGATACTAGAAACACCACAGCACCGGAGGTGACCTAGGCTGGAGTTGTGACTCTGCCAATCCCTGCATGGGTCAAAACTCTGATCACCATTCTCCTTATCTATAAAAGGGAATGAATATCACCCATCTTTCTGAGGTGATGTGATAATTTGTAAATCAAATCTATTCTGCAACAATCAGCAATATAATCCTTACTAAAACTATTGTTTGAGGGCTTGGGCATTTAACATCATGACTCAGACCAATGTTTGGGAACTGCCAAGGTCACCCTACTATTAATTTGGTACAATCCTGAGACACACAAACTCTCTGAACCCAAGCTTCTCCATAAAATGGAGATGCTTCCTGCATTGACATTTTAGGATCCTACCTGCTGAGGGCATTTAGAAACTACTTTTCAATCACCTTTAATGTAATCTTGTTTCACACACATGCACAGAAAATAGGTAAGTAATCAATATTATATGATGCACATATATTGGAAGGTAATACACAAAATGATAATCTTTCTATTTGCCAAACTCTTATTGTTGTTTGTATAAGTATCAGTAGCTATACACAAATTAATCAGGTCTATACTGTAAAGAAGTCTACATGATTCAAGAAACATAGAATAAGCTATTGAAATAGATTATAAAACAAAAAAACCTCAAAAACTAAAGCATAGGGTTTTCTGTTTGTGTGTTTATAACTGTCTCTACCACTGACTTTTAAGTGCTTAAGACTGAGAGCACCCCGACCCAGCTGCTCCTCTGCGTCCATCTGCAGTGCACTGCTAGATGAAGCAGGCACTTCATAAGTCATTCAAGAACTGCGCAGATAACGTGCCAGGACATGTGCAGGTGCTGAAGATGAATGCTCAAGGGCTGAATGAACAATCAGAGGTTATTTATAACCTGGATTTATAAATATTTTATGGGTTCAACAGATTTGAAAGTATACAGATGTGAAACCATATACCTGCAGGTCGTTTGCTATTTCTTTAACAGGGATCCCCAACTGATCAGGAGCTGGGAAGTTCCCAGATAGGAAAAAATATTTTTTATCCATACATGGGCTGTCTCCAACCCTTTTCCCAGCAACAACAAGAGCCTAATAACAAAGAGAGGAAATGCTTTAAAGTACAATAATCAGAAGCAAGAGAACAGTAACTAACATTTCCTGTGCCAACCAGTAACTCTGCACTACCACCACATACCTTAGTAACCTATTCACAAAACTCTGGAGAAATCAAAAGTAGTTTCTCATTGGAAAAGGCCCAGGGACCTTTGGTCCAGTGGGTATGAACGATACCTCTTCAATGCTTTAAGTCTCTGATTGCACTGGTCACATCAAAAAAAATAAAGCTAAAATGTCATCTAAAACAATCCAACCTCCTATTAGTCAAACTTATTTTTTAAAATCAATTCTAAAATGCTTTTACACTTAGAAATACTCAAAAGTTTTGATAAATCTAATTTAAGAAACCATCTCACTGAAAATAAAAATAAAGGATTTGACAAAGTATTACCACAGGCTGTTTAGAGAAAAAATCAAAGCCCTAAGTAAAAGCAGTCATCAGCTACCAAATGAAGCTCCAAAAAGGAAATCTTCCTTATTACTGTGGGTGTTTTCCCTTGCCCTTGAAAGCTTAGAGGTCACCACCAAGGAAAGTGTTAAGAAAGTTTATTTTTATAAAACATTAACTATCACTTGATACTTACTTTTCTAGTTGCCTTAAAATGAAAGTAAGTGGAAGATATGCTGTTGCAATCCTGTGTGTGTTAGCCAATTTGATATTCTTGGGTCACACTAAAGAATATCACATCAACATGAGAAGTAATGTTCAGCAAGTAAAATCCACTCTCTAGGCTTTGTGTAGTGTTGACTACCTAAGTTTGGAAACTGATTTTAGAAACTACACCTTGATGACAAGCTCTTTAAAAACTAAACAAACAAAAAGTATGCTGCTGTACCCAGCAATGATGATATTCAACTCTGAACTAAAATCCTGGAAATGGTTTGTAGCTCTGAGCCCAGCGATACCAAGACTATGCACCACTGTTCACCTTTACAATTAGAGCTTTTATTAATTTCATGAAGATTTGAAGTCTTAGGGTCAGGAGGGAAAAAATTCCCAGTCTGCCCTTAAATATAACCTATTCTGCTACAATACATTTCTGGAACATTAGTTAGTTCAACATAACTAGCATAGCATAGGAGCTACATCATTTCACTGGGATTTTTCATAAATCGGAGGAGCCAAATTAGTGGGAAAGAATTATAAACTTCGGCATGAAACATCCCTCAGCTCAGCTGCTGCACAGGTTGAACCCTTTTAGTGTCTGCACCCGGGCTCTCGATACAGAAAGGTGCAGCTACAGGCTAGCACGGCTCTCTGCTAGTGACAGGTTGCACTGCCGCCTGTACCTGCTCAACGGCAGCTCACACTATCTGCATTACTTCAGCATTTGCAGTCAATTCTGCCCATGCATTTTTTAGTATCCCCTGGGGCAGCCTCCAGCCCACCTGCCTGGCTATCCACGTTATACCCCAAGATACCAATTATTGTTTGTTAGTGCCTGCTTACTAAGTTGCACAGATTTTGAGAGGTCTGCTCCAATGCTATTTTCCTATAAACCCTATGTTGGGGGATTTTTCAGGAACACATATAAGATATGATGGCTGAAATTTCTATGTTAGTAATCCCATTTTTCATAATTATTGATCATAAATACTATCATTCCATAACTTTTTAAGCTTCCAACTTATATATATATATATATATATATATATATATATATATATATATATATATATATTTTTCTACTAAGCAGATCTTCTGGAAAGCATAGTTTCAATTATTAAAATTGAGCATTAGGGGTTTTTTTAAGACAAAAGAATTTCTCTTTGTTCTTGAATACTCTAAATGTTACAACACTCAAAAGCCTGAGGGGATGGGTCACAAGTCCTTAAGAATATGAAGCAGTGGAAACAGGATCCACAGTCGCCTGTTCTCACAAATCACTGGTGTCATAAGCTGAAACACTGCAGAACATCTACGTGTGCTCTGTCCCCACTGCCATCGACCTCCCATGACTTTTTCTGCCCGTCCTGATACACACCAACTGATGTAGTATGGTTGTCTTCACTTCAGATCAGGACATTCTAACATTCTCACTTAGCCAGCCAAATACCAAGGCAGTGCAAAACATGCTAGAGCTGTCTTCAAACCAAAGCACAGGAGCCCTGCAGGTACAAGAAGACTTTCCAAAGGGTTAGGATCCATCAACGGGAATCACTTTACAGATCTTCAGCTTCCACTGTACTCTTTCCTAAAGGGGATCTGAGAATTGTTATGATCTCTTAGTTGTCCTTCCCATCCCCCCTTGCCATTTCACTTCTCCCACTTTACTTCCTGAATTTAATAGTTATGCATTCCCCTAGGGTATAAAATAACATCTAGAACCGCAAAGGAATAATAACTTAGGTTGTACCTTATTTCATCCAGGTAAAAAAGTCCTGGCACATCTCCAAGCCTCACCTATTTATCCAATAACCTGAATTCAAAAGTGAACCACCTTTCCAACCTGGGCCCAGCAGAATGGCTCCCACAAAGAAGGATGGCAAGAAGGGCCATTCTGCCATTAATGTGACAGTGACCAGAGAATACACTGTCAACATTCACAAGCACACCCACTGAATGGGCTTCCAGAAGCGTGCCCCTCAGACGCTCAGAGATCTGGAAATTTGCCATGAAGGAGATGGGAACTCCAGATTCACCTTGCCCAATGACCTCCAGTTTCAACAAAGCCACTTGGACCAAAGGAATAAGAAATGTCCCATATGTATTCATGTGCAGAAATCGTAATTAGGATGAAGATTCACCAAACAAGCTCTACAGGTTGGTTAACTGTCACTACTTTCAAAATTCTACAGATAGTCAATGTGAATGAGAACTAACCACTGTCAAAAAGTTATAAACCCCCCCCAAAATAAAAGTGGGATAGGAGTGAAGGTGTGTACATATTCATAATTATTTCTGACAGAAATTAAGGCTATTTTGCCTACTTGTTTTCACAGTCAGGACAGGCTTTGTCAATTAATGAACATTTTCTATGAATCATATAAGAAAAAATATATTTTTAAGGTTTTAACAAAAATATACAATAAAATATACGTATGGAAAGAAATTAAATCCTTTTGTAACTGTCTAAACTTACTATGAAAGACTTCAAAGGTCCACTAAATAAGCAATAGGATACATAGTTATGTTTTGTTCTTTGAGGAGCTACACAAATGAGAAGTCTGAATACCACTGGGCCCGAGGATTGGAAGTATTAATTTATCCGTTACAATTATTCCCACCTCTGCTTTCTCCATTTAGTCCTTCCTGGCAATGGAAAGCCGCATTCCTTTCTCTGAAAAGGAGATCAAAAATCAAAAGGAAATGCCATAAAATAAAAAATAATAAAGGCTGTTATCAGGAAGAAATCCATTTTCTACATAAGTCTGAAGGTAGTGCAAAATGTTCAGGTTATTTCAAGGTTATTCTGAAATCATATTTTGCTTGAAAGTAGCTTGAGAAAATCTTTCTAAAAGGCATTATGGTTATTTACTAAGAATATTTTCCTAGAAGTAACCTTCTCTTATATTAAATATTGTGCCGAATCCTCAAATCACATGCTGATTTTTACTAGAAATCTATTTAAAGTGTCAGATAATTCTTTAAAAAAAAAAAAAAAGCTCATTAAGAAAAAAGTTCTAGTAAAAGATTCTGGTGAATTGGGGTTTTAATAATTCCCTTCACCGAATTGCTCAGAGGAAGCCCTGCCAAAGATGGAGTCAGACAGTAATTTAAAGGTCCCCACTGGCCAAAATATAGTGTTTTTCTTGGTCAATTTTGTTTTGTTTGTTGTGTTTTATTTACAAAATATGCCTTATATAAAATATATAAAAACTGGAGATACAAAATTGTAAGGAAACATATCATTATTAGTACCTCCCACAGAAGCATGGCAAAATATATTTCTCAAATACTTCTCTATTGGCTTATAAAAACTTTGATTTCACCAAACCAGGTACTATGAAACAGCAACTTTTAAGAGAATTCTCTAGCTTTGCATACTGGCAGTATCGTAGCCAATGAGGTTTATCCGAGGCATGACTATTGTTAAGTGTATTTTCAGAATTCACAGAATATCTCAGAAATGCACAGGAGACTATGACACTAATTGCCCCAGGATGGCTGGGTGGGGTAGAGAAGGAAAGAAAAATTTCACCATGTACATTTGTACCTTTTGAGTTTTGAACCACAAGGATGTATAAGCTATTTTTTATTTATAATTTAAGAATTCACATTTTCTAAACTCTCAAATATTTTAGTATATTGAAATACAAAGAAAAATCCTTCTCAATTCTAGCTGTAAGCATTTGATACACAAAAATCTCAGAAGATAAGTTAACTGCTACTGAAAAAAAACATACAGCTTAAAATGTTTAATGCTTTTTATTTTCATTATCTTTCAAAGCCTATCTCAATCCAAAACACCTACCTTTCCTTCTATCCTTGCCTCCTCTCACCACCCTTAATCAATTCCAAACCCTACAACCAAGTAAATCTTTTCAAACTTAAAGTCAGATTGATCACTACTCTCTCAAAACCTTCCAAGAGTGCCCTTTTTCACCCAGATTAAAAACCAAACTTCTTACAATGACCTCCAGAACCTCCAATGACTCTAACCTACTGTTCCCCTCCATGCTCACTCGGCTCCAGCCATACTTGCCTCAGCGATGGCCTTCACATACGCCAAAGACTCAGAGATTTTGCACTGGCTGTTCCCTCTGCCAGCTCTGCTCTTCCCTCAGATTCTAACCTGCTAACTCCCTCCTCCTCTATGTTTGTACTCCAATATCCTTTCTCAGTTAAGCCTCTCCTGATACCCTCTCTAAAAACAGCAACTCCGTCCCATTTACAGATTTATTATCCCCCAAACATACTTTTCTGTTTTCCATAATGCTTACCACCTAACATACTACATAATTCACTTACTATAAAGGTTCTGTGAGGACAGAGATCTTTGTCTCATATACTCACTGATGTATCATAAGCACCTATGCTGACCTAAGTACGCTGAATTAAGTTTTAAAAACCTGCTTTTTCAATTTTACTTCCTTCCTATTCTTCTTTAAAGAATCCCTGACCCAGCCTGACATACTCTTTATTCCAGCACAACTCTGCACCCTATTCCACTCCTTCTTTCAATGTGAGAAAAACAAAACAAAATACCCAAATACCTCCCTGAAAGTGTTGTGAGCACTCCAGTCCACCATGCTCTTCCTGCCCTGCTTCCCAGAGCACTTGCTGCCCAGCTCCCTGATCTAAACTGACATGGAACACCCACCTGAGAATATGTGTAAACATGAATTTTTTCTAAAACATGGCTCTAATTTCTTTGAAGGAAGCAATGAAATCCACCTTCTTGGACACTTCCTAAAGAACTCAGTACATTATAAAAGAGAAAAAAAAATGGTCTCTAGGTTGTATTTTTTTTACATTCGAAATGAAAGAGCTTTGAGACATGGGGAAAAGAAATGTATATTCTTATGACTCATTTTCCTATTTTATTAAACATTAAAATGTCAATATATGTGGTGACAGAAAGAAATCTAACTATGGGAGGTGAACACAGTATAAATATATATATACCTTACTGTTAAAATGTACAGCTGAAACTTATTGGATTTCATTAACCAATGTCACCATAAATAAATTTTTAAAAATAATAAAAAATAAAAAATGTGAGAAAATTGTTACTAGATTTGAATGACTCCACCTAAAATATGAGGTACTTCCCTTCACCTCCTGAACCGTCACTCCAACACCTAGGAGGCCCTACAGAATCTGACCTCCTTTCCTGCTGCTCACACGCTCTTCACTCACCCAGCCACATGGTCCCGCTGCATCCCTGAAACATGCCAGACATGCTGGTGCTCTGAGGCACTGGTACTTATTTATGAGTACTTCTGCCTGCGATGCTCATTCCCTGGAATTCTTGCCCTGCTTAAATCTTTCTAAATGTCCCCTTTCTGACCATTCAAGCTCAAATTAAAGAATACTCCCTCTTCCTTACTTCCCAGCCTCTTCTGTTCTTTTTCTCCAAAACAGCTATAACAATCTAATCATCTATAGTTTTTTAATTATTTATCTAGTGGCATTAGAATAAATATTTTTATCTGTTTTACTCGCAGTTATAAGTCCACTATCTAGATAGTTATCTGGCAAGCAGAAAGTACACAGAACAATGCAAATGTTTAATATCTCCGAAATAAATCAAAGTTCTTTAAATCTATAGCATCTTCTACTTTTTTAAATTTGAATTTTCTCCAAGAACTGAATTCTGTTCATCAAAAACAGCTAAGCTCCAAAGCTACACTACATTCCCAAATACTTACGCAATTGCTTTGAAATGACACATCACTATATAAAGAAATGTTTCTCAAGCAATATTTGTGCACCCAGCACTATGATTTAAAAAGCTCTTTAAGAAACATGGACTGTCTTTCAGGGGAAATCTAATTCCTAACATAACCCCAAAACTGCCCACTTGTGTTTAAAATGAATACAAGTATAAAATGCATGGAAACATAAGAATGGTAGAGAGATGGCAAATAATAACCCAGTGATTACAGAATAAAACTTGCTTAAATTTAAAAATTTCAAAAGCAAGGCTAAAATGACTTATGTTTCAAATTATTTTCACAAGGTATTTTAATTTTTCCACCAGCCTTCAACAGCATGGTTACAATGTTATTCAATGAGGCACTACAGGGAGTGTCTCACTGGTTACAAAAACTGTCTTGGTTACAAAACCTGGTCTTTTCCTTTAGCTGGAATGGCTGCCAATAGGGAAAGGGAGCTTTTAAAACATGTTAAAAACCTCTCCTCAACCCGGAGGTCCATGGTTCTCAGTCTGCACAGGTCTCCTTCTATAGTATTCATTGTAATACAACTTAGCACTTATATGATTCATTTTACTGTTACCTTCTATCTTAATGCAGGTGTCATGTTGCATTTTTTTGGTAAGACAGAAACCATGTCTGTACATGAAGAAAGTTTAAATACTGACAGACAAATCAAAACTAATTATCATTTCAAATGTGGTAACAGAAGACAAATAAAAAATTTAGGATGCCGGTCCTAGCATGAAAGGATTTACAAAACAGATTTACAAATGTTTCAAGAACTATTTACAATGTGTCTGACTTGACACAGATGCCTTTAAAAAATATTTTAAATTATGTTTTGTTAATCACAATATTCTTAGATAACTTCAAAAACCCTCATATCAATTGTGACTGTCCTTTATTAATTCACTTCCAGCTATCTGGGAAGAAATAGAGAAGCAAATTCAGATGTCAAGGATGCCCCTAGAAAGTATGCAGAAAAAGTTATAGCTAACAGTTTTCCCTAAAATCGGGACAACTTCAAATTGTTAAAGAAGTTAGAGCAGTGAAATGTAAATTGATGCATTTACCTTCTTCTACAGTTTCTCTGTCCCGGACTTCTCAAACAGAGACCGTTTTTCAGATAGCCAGACAAATTTCTCTTAAATTTTAGGTTTCTGGCAGTGATGGCTGTGTTCAATGTAATTTTTAAGAATGTCTCTTTCCAAAACTATGTAACTGGCTGCAAAACAGTTCTGGATGAAGCTTATTAATTATTAATAAGTTTATGAAATTCAAACGACTTCACCATAATTAAGGCTCTCCATGAAGTAGGAAAAAAATCCAGCTTTCTCATTTAGTTCCTTCCTCCAGGCTAGAATGAGGATTCAATCTCAAACGATATTCCAAAGTATAGAATAATTAAATGTCTGACTTCAAAATAACTCTAGAAGTTGAGTCAGAATACTATAAATGCAACGGCTGGTAGTAATTTAAGATTGGCTTATGTCAAAGGATTGCATTTCTATCCTGGGCTAACTCAATAATGAAATAATTTTTAATCTTAGGTTTAAAACCACAGGATTCTACAGTACCCAATGCTGGTTGGTTGCAGTTACCACTAGTTCTTTTAAAAATTGAAACTTCTTGGATACATAATCCATGAGAAGTCAAAAGCTTCAAAGGCAAAAATCTACAGAGGCACTACATTTCATTTCATAATTTACTTCTCCATCCCAAAGAAAGCCATCGCCTAGGTATTTATGAGACACTATTAGTACTGCAACATAATACAGAAAAACCATAACACCACTGATGTTGTAGCATTTATCCACATGGCAACAAAAACTTTTAAGTGTAAAATACAGTAGCCCTCCGCCCTTATGCACTGGACCCCCAGTGAATGCCTGAAACCACAGATAGTGCCGAACCCTATGTATACTGTTTTTTCCTGTACATACACACCTATGATAAAGTTTAATTTACAAATTAGGCACAGTAAGAGATTAACAACAATAACTCATAATAAAATAGGACAAATATATAATATACTGTAATAAGTATGTGAATGTGGTGTCTGTCTCTCCCCCTCTCTCTCTTTCTCTCATGGCTACTAAGTGGCAGGAAGTGTATACACCGAGGATATTCTGGACAAAGGGATGGTTCACATCCCTAGTGGGGAAAAATGGTATTTCATCATGGCATGCAATTTAAAACTTATGAATTCTTTATTTCTGAAATTTTCCATTTAATATTCTTAAACCATGGTTGCCCACAAGTAACAAGCCATGCAAGGTGAAACCGCAGAGAAGGGTGGCTACTGTAACAGACTCCGATAGTGGGCTCTATATTCAACTTCTGATTTAAAGAGTTTCAATTTAGCACATTGTTTAAAGTCACTTTAAAGATGACTTTAACTGAGTCGAGAAGTGTGTGCTCCTGTATTTCCATATACATTTCACAAAGATGACCTCGTGAGTTCTAACCTATTATAGAATTGAGAATGAGGCTAAACTGCAGCTACAAATGACTGGCGGTGGAATCATAAAATATTTTACATTCAGATATTAAACCCCAAAATTACGCCATTCCGGTTCTTAAATTCCTGGTTTGGAAAGAAATGCCAACAATAAGAAAAATAAATGCCCTTGTAGGAAGCTAAGATTCCTCAAAACAGTTGAAACAAAAGCTCAGCTTTAAAGTCCAAGGTTTATGCTAGCTCAATATAAATACACACACTTATTAAGGCTTGAAAGGAAATTCCCTCAGTCGCTCCACCAGAATGCAACTATGCATTCGCCAAGTTGTTCTGAAGCTACTCCAATACACTAAACCAATTGAAAAGGAGGCCCTGTATGAAATGAGCATGCCCTGTGAAAGAGCTGTTTCATAGCGGCCAAATTAAATTTTAAAAAATGTTACATCTCATGATTTATTTACTCTGCAAGAATAATACTAAGGGATGTCAACACAGAGAGAGACAAACATGACAAGACTTCAGGAAGCCTATCCTCAGAACCTTGAGTTCTTGACGTTACGAAAGATGAGTTAAGTTCCAAGCAAAAGGCTTAGCACAGTTGCTAGGCTCATGGTAAAGTCTCAATAGTCATTTATTTTAAGTATTTATTACCTACCTACGAAAACAGTTTCAAACACTGTCTACAGCTAACCACAAATTCCTTTTCAGGCTCTACTTTACAAACTGTGCAAACAGCAAATTAATGAATAAAACACACTTTTTAAACTACCCATCGTGAAGACCAAATGGTACAACAACAAACTGCTTCCAAAAAACTGTATTAGGGCTGCCATGAACGCACATTCACCACCTGATGTGAAAAGCTGGAAACTGGTTAGCATTCCCATTCGGACCAGAGCCAGCAAAATCAGGGACAGTTAAAGGTCAAAGGCTGGCGAGCCGGAGCGGTTTGCTCCACTGACACGGTCCCCGCCTCCCACAGAACAGGGGGCTGAACCAAAGGCAGGCGCGGCCGCAGTGCAGGCGAGGACAGGCCAGGTGAGGTATCGCCCTGGGGTAATTCTTCCAGTAACAAAGACGCTCCTACCTGCGGTCAGCCGACT
This sequence comes from Eonycteris spelaea, assembly GCA_003508835.1. NCBI lineage: Eukaryota > Metazoa > Chordata > Mammalia > Chiroptera > Pteropodidae > Eonycteris > Eonycteris spelaea. Next base: position 1,590,098 of record PUFA01000122.1, read on the forward strand.
TCCAGGCGACCTGGATCTCAAGGATGGTCGCCGCCCCCGCCTCCCCAGCCGCGGGAGCGCGCCCTCGGCCCCGGACGTCGCCCCGCGCGCCCGGTGCCGCGAGGCGCCCCCCGCCCCAGGCCCCCGCCCCGGCCCCGCGCCCGCTACCCCGGCAGGATACTGAACACGGTCCGCTCCCAGGGCTCCAGCATGTAGAGAGCCGTGACCAGCAGGTACTGGTAGTAGTAGAACCAGGACATCTGTTTCCAGGCCCGCACCAGCGCCATGCCCGCCGCGTGCCTCCTGCGCTGCGGCCCAACGTCAGTCTGTCCGGCAGGCCTCCGGTTGGCGTCCCACAGCCCCCGGCCGCGAGGCCCGCCCGCCACCCCGCGCCCATTGGCCGCGCGGCCCGGCGCGTCACCCGGGGGCACGCCCAGCCCCGCGAGCGCCCGGGCTGCGGGCCGCGAGCCCCGCCCGGCCCGGGCTCATTGGTCAGGCCGCGCCCCCGCGTCGTGCCCCTCCCCCTCCCCTCCCCCACGGCCTCCCCGGGCCGCGCCCACCGGAGCCGGAGCCCTGGCCCCGCGAGAGCGCCGCCGCGCGCTGCGCGCCCCGCCCCGCCCCTCCGGCCGTTGGTGGGCGGGGCGTTGGCGCCGGCTGGGGTCCACCCCGTGCCGCGCTCGTTGAGGAGGTGATTGTGGAACGTACCAGAGATGCCTGAGGCTGCCTCTGAGCAGGGAGGTTGCAGGGTTTAAAAGAGGCGTATTAGGTTCCTATCCTCGCGCAGTTTACAATCTAGCAAGGGATACAGGTATTAGTGACACGAATTCAAGTAAAGCTGTGATGGGCGCAGAGGGGGAGAATAAGGTGCTTAGAGAGGTTGGGGAGGCGGATGTCACCTAGTCAGGGAGGTTGGGAAAAGCGTCTCTGAAGTGATGTACACACTACCTCCTTCCTCCCTCCCCCACCCACACCTGCGCTCAGGTAAACACAAAAATACACTTACATAGACCAACATACCTATGTACTCCTTAACCTAAAGACAAAAGAAAGATCCCCACAAATATGTCTTATCTGTCCAGCTTTTTAAGTGGCTGTAGGTCAAAGCGGGGAGAAGGATGCTGATCTGGCAGTTTCTGCAGATGGCATGCTGCTTGAGATTTGTCTGTGGGCCGATAACACCTGAAGGTGCATTCTTGAATATCCAGATTTTCTCACTGGCAAATGGGCCAGCAACATTGCACTCACCTTCAGGAATGAGATGCATGGTCAGCATGTGAAATGACACAACTAAATGGCCTGTTTAAATGTTAAAAGATTTCTAGGTTAAATAGCCTACTGCTTAAACTTGAAAACTTCCACGGTTGATAATGTTTTATTTATTCATTTAAAAATATCAAGTGCTGTTCGTGAGCTAAACTTTGGAGGTAGAAAGCCAGGTAGACTAAGATCTACCTTCATAAAGTACCCAGTCTAATAGGGAAGAGAAGCAAATAAACTAATTACAGTGAGATGCAGTAAAAGGTATTTTATGTTACATATAGGATGCCACATAGCCCAGAGAAAATTGGATTGAGGTTGCAAAAGGCTTCTGGGAAATGGTTCTTAAACTGATTATTGAAGGAAAAGGTAGAAATGGCAGAATGAATGGGGTTGGGGAGGAGAGGGTGGGACAGATGTTCCAAGCACAGGAGCATGAAGGCCCAATGCATTTAAAGGGCTGAAAGAACTTCTAATGGCTGAAGCAAAAAGAATGTATAGGCAGTAGCAAGAGAGGAGGCTAGATAGTAAACAGGAAACATATCCCGAAGGACCCTGTATGAGGAGCTAAGGAATTTTTAACTTGATGTCCAGAAGTTAAGAGCCATGGCTTAATAAGATTTACTTTTTGGGCAATACTTAGGGGTAGGCAGTAGCCTGGAGGCTACTGAGGGAAAGGGATCTGGTAGGAGACATTATAGAGGTAGAACTTGTGAACATGTCTAACCAACACTCACTCGGGATCTACTTACCCTTGAGAGATCCAAGTGCACCCAGCCCTCTCACTTCCAAATCTTACTGTTAGGCTTCTCTCTTTCACCGTTCCTCACAGGCACAGGCAAACTCTATTCTTTTATCTTTAAGAACTTCAAGTACCTCAGCACTTGGTGATACTCAGTTAAGTTTACCCAGGATTGGAAGCATCACCACAGCTACCCTGCCATCACTGGGCCAGTTCCCTCAGTGCCATTCCTACCATGCAGTCCTTTGCACTGTACACAACTCCCCAGCCCACTGCACCTCTTCGGGAGAGTAGCCCTGCCAAGCCAATCTGCATCCTTCAGCTGCCCTGGGATTCTAGTAAACAAAAATCCATCTTGCTAGAGTTGACAACTGACTAGAAATGGGGAAAAGAGAATGGGATCGTGGATGATGACAATATTCACAAAGAAGTTTGGCTGAAAAGATATGAATTATGTTAGGACAAGGTTGAGTCTGAGGTACCTGAGGAACATTTAAGGTATCCAGGGGACAGTGGGGCACATGGGTCTGGAATTTGTAAGAGAAGACTGCATAGGAGCTAGAGGCATGTGAATTAAGCCCCTGGTAATCGAAGCCCTGATTGTAGAAGAAAAGCACACAGAGAAGAGCAAAGTACAGAATAAACCCAAGGGACTCTGGCTTTGAGAGGATGAAAGTCCAAAGGGAAACAGTAAAGTTGCCTCAGAAGGAACTGAGATTTGATAGCAAAGAGGAGAGATGTATGGGAGAAGCCAAGGGAGGAAGGGGTGGCTAACAAATCAAATAACTCAGGAAGGACAAGCAAAAGGAGGAAGAGAAGTGCCAATTTGTCTTGTCCACTTGGGGATCAAGTGTTGATTCATTCATTGTGGAGTGATAAGGGCAGAAATTCGATTCAAGGAGTGGAAAGTAAAACTAGCTAATCAGGCTTATCTTTACAGAAAGCTTGACTTTGAAGGGAAAGAAATGGTATGGTAGGAAGAGTTTTTGTGCAGTTCGATTTTCAGATGGGAAAGATATGAGCAAGTTTATAGGCTTAGAGTAAAGATACAGGTGATGATAGTGGGATGGGGGATTTGTTCTAAAGCCTTAATGAACTGGAGCCACAGCTCTTTTTCTAATAGAGGAAGGATGGAAAGATGGGACTCAAGTGGACGTAAACACGGAAGAGTAAGTGAAGGAACTCCCTGCCTTACAGCCTCAGTTTTCTTAATGAAAAAAGTAAGGCCTTCTGTTGAGAGCAAGCAAGATGTTGAGGTTGGTTTGAAAAGAAGGCTAGTGGGAGAAGCTCCTGGAAGCCACTTTAGGGAATGTCAGGCAAATATTATATAATTTTCACCTGGTCCACAAGGACCCATGTGTGGAACTGGAGAGGATGAATTAGAGGGCTTGCTCCAGAGTGGAGTCTTGCTGGATGAGTACAAGGGAGAAACAAGGAAGCAAGAAGGTTGGTGGGGAGAGAATACATTGGAACCATGGCTGTGAGGATTGGGTCAAAGAAGGAAGTAAATGCAGAAAAGAGAAAAGAGTAGTCAAGAGCTGTGTAAGGTTGGAAACTAGAAGTAGATGAGTGGGAGACTTTCCATCTGTAAGATGTAACCACCAATATGCTTCTGAGGTTTAAGATGGGCCAGTCCTAGCAATGACAGGTGCAGCTTATGACTACAGGGTCAGCAGCCAGAGTAGAGTGGGAGGAGGAAGTAAAAGACAGTCAGCACCAATGGAGTCAGCTGACCACGTCAAGGTCGAAGTTGTCCGGGGTGATGGATATTCGTTATTTGCCAATTTTGTGTGTTGTTTATACCACAGGAAACATTCACTAAATACCTCGCTTTTTCCAAACACAGTTTCAGAGCCTCTCAACTGCCCAATTTCTACCCAATTCTCTCTCCCTCTATGCTCATGGGTGGCCTCCCTCCTGCTTTCCCGCTGCTGCTCTGCCAGTCCCCTGAGACAACCCCCCTCCACACCTCAAAAGAGTTCTCTCTGATCTGTAAAGTTACTCCTTCCCCTTAGACTGAATTCCCCTTTTTCACAGCTCCTAAAGAGTCTTCTCTCCTCCCTCCCTATTTCCCCACACCCTCCCAACATTCTCAGCCAATCTTCCAGCCCCTATGTGTCCCTTTAAGTCCTTTTCGGAATAAAAGCATTAAAATATTTATCAAGCTTTCTTCCTTTGCTATTAGGCACCTACAGTTGTGATACAGACACTACTTCCTGTCTTCCAGAACCTGAACACCTGGTCCAGACTACCCACCCCTCCAAAGTATATGAAGTGTGGGTTCTACCTCTACCCTCCACTGAAACCATTTACTCAAGTTTCCTAGCTGCGGTGGAAGAGAGGAGCTTTCCATAATCAGCCTCTCTGTGGCATTTGACGCTGCTGAACATTTCCACTTCTAAAAATTCTCCGTGGTCTTGGTTCCCACCGCTGGAGTTTTCACTACTCCTTTAATAATCACTATTTTTTCCCCATTCCTAACTTGCTGGCCCCTCTCTCTCTCCATTCATGCCTGCTTCCTCAGTGGCCTCATACCTTCCTTTGTATTCCAAATGTCACTCCAAGTGTTTATTCTAACTGCTGGCAGGATATATCTAAACATAATTAGAAGAATAATAAAGGTGATCATAACCATAATTGTCTAGTCCTTCCTAGTTTTCAAATTTCAAAGTGCTTTTCATCCATTATCTCTATTCCTCAGAAAGAGCAAGTACAACCCCTATATAATAACTGTGGAGTTCAGAGACATAGTCAAGTCCAAACTAATCCTATACCCAAAAACCACCTTTCTTATCTCCATTAAAGGCAAAAAGTACCTTGATCTCTAAGCTAGAAAACTTGTACCAGTTTTAATTCTCTTCCCTCCTCCCCACCTGACTCCCTGAGTGATGTGGAGTCATTCTTCCAGGTATCTCGGGTTTGCCATCTTTGGTAGGCTCAGTCAGCCATTTTATATGTTTGCACACAACCTCATTCTTATCAAGATAATGAGCTGAGTATTGTCACCCAAACTTGGCTTACCTGCTACCACTAGCTATTCCTGTTTGTTAACCCTGAAAACTTTCATCCTGACAATACTCTCAGTAGATGAGAAGAATGACAGGTTTTCAAAAAATTATCCCATGTGGTTTGCCTCCTGAAAGTTTTCACTTAAATCTTCTTTTTAGTTAAAATGACCCAGTAATTCACCAATACATTTACTCACTGCCCACTGCCGTGCCAGCTTACTCACAACATGCCAGCTGTTCTACTAGTTGGTTACAGAATGACCAATGCGATGTGACCTCTGAGTTTATGGTCTACTAAGAAACATGTCCATGTGTCCCATGGAAAGAATGTTATAATTAAGTTTAAAACTGTAGCGAGTGCTTCCTTTTGCCAGGGGCTGTGGAAGTGATAGGGCCAGTCACACAGAGCCAGCCCTTAAGGGGTAAATAGCCCAGGAGAGCCATGAACACACAAACTGGCAACGAAATATGGGGTTCATCCTGCCCACTAGGTTTTCAGGATGTTCCTGGACCAGTAGCCACAGCAACCTCCAGGTTCTAGGCCCAGCCCCTTCTGCAGGGGCTGAAAGCAGGGCCCCTGGTGGTTGAGCTGAGCAGGGCCCCTGTTTCCAGGAGCAGTGAGGGAACCATTTGTGAGTAGATGGCAAAAAAAAAAAGGAGGTGAGAAGCAGAGGCTCTGGGGGACAGCATGGATGAGAGCTGGTTTCCAGGGCAGAGAAACTATGGCTTGGTGTGGGGAGGAATGGGGTCAAGCAAGGCTAGTCAGTTTGGATGTAAACTAAGGAAAACATATCACGTGATGTCTCAAAACGCAGTAAATGTTTGGTTAAAACTCTGTGCATTTTTTAATGTAACAAATACAGAATGACACAAAGAAGAAAAACATAATAGAATGACTATCAACATTTCCTTCATACATAATTTATTCAAATGGATTCTTAATGTGGAATAAGAACAGAGGTCAGCGAATGTGTGTACTTCAAAACGGAGTCGAATCAACTGGAGATACCCTCAGCAATATTATGTGTAAAGGTAAATACGCCCTAATATTTGGTTGAAATATGGCTAAATATGGCAAAAAAAATTGAGTCAAGATAAAAAGAACTACAAGAAAGTTGATTTAACTACTGTATTCATTCATTTATACATGCATTTAGCAGATCCTTATTGAATCCCTACTATGTGCTAGACGCCGAGGCCCGATTTCTAATATTACCATTCTTTTTGGCACCAGGTTTCTACTAGCAACTTCTGAGAATGCCGGGGAACAGAAGAGGTGACGTTGGTAGATCAGGAAGCCTGATGTGGGCTGATGTGTAGTCCAGATATCGGTGCTCTTTGTGGTTTCCCAGAAGATGAGCAGTGGCAAGAGAGGAGCTTTTCCCCACCACACAAGGACCTACTGCCAGCACCATCAGTCCCTACTCTGACCTCAGGTCTACAAGGTGTTAAGGGTGGAAAATTTTCCAGGAAACCAGCATTAAGGATTTACTTCTGATTCTGTTAACCAGGGTGTGGTAATCTGCTCAAAGATATGCTAAGGGCCAACTTCTGCTTCTGTAATCTGCTTGCTTGATTGATCTTAACCAGATCTGCTGCCGGTCATCTGTTTGTAATCTGCTTACTTGTTCTAGGCTTTATAAACTGCCTCTTTGGGGAGCTTGGGGCTGACTCTCTAGTGGGGAGAGTCAGTTGCCAGCTGGCTAATAAAGGCTCACAATTCATCTCAATTGGCTCCGTGGGGTGGGTCTTAAATTTGATCGTGCCACAACATTTGGAGGCCCAGCAAGATCTCTCCAGGAGAGATCTCTTAAGACCCACAACCCCACCACCTTGGACGAGGACCTGCTCCATCCAGGGGACGGCCTCTGAGTGATGTTTCTCAGCCCCGGATGCCAGGTGGACTTGCCCAGGAGGGCAGGTGGACAAAAGTTCAATTCTGTAACAATTGGGCACGAGCCACCTGGAGCAGCTTCACCAGTGCCTAAGACTGCACTACAGATATTCAGGTTTCTGGGTATCTGGTTGGCTGGTTGGTTGGGCCCTAAAGAACTAGTGGAAGGCTGGACGCGGCATAACTTCCCTAGCCTGGTCAGGACTGAGACGTCAGATCCTGACCCTTGGCTGGTTGGTTGGTTTTGTCCGTCTCCTGTCTCGTGTGGTCTGTCATCTCTGTCTCTTTGGTGTCTGTTTTTGAAATTGTGGTCTCTCTGAATGTTATATGTTTTTATCCTTTTTCTTTCCTTATAGGACTATTAATTCTTCTTTTCTCCCTCGGTTTAGCTGCGCTGCCCCGGGGCTGGTCCTGGGGACAGCGCGTGGCCCTTGCTCTAACTTTTTAACTTTTACAGTATCATATTTTCTTTCACCGTGTTCCGACCGCCATGGGTTAAGCTTCTTCCACACCCACTCCTCTGCAGTGTCTCCTCAGTAATTTCAAAGACTTCAGGCGGCAAGGCCCAAGGTTATGGGTCTCGTGTCACCCCTTCGATCTCCAGAGGTTCTGCCAGTTAGATTAGCCCACGTTTGGAACAGGGTGGCCATCAGAGGGGTCATGCGACCTGCAAACAGCCTTTCAGATGAAGAAACTGAGGTACAAGGAGTTTAAATAATTTACCCAGTGATAGAAGTGAGTTTGTTTTTAATATTGAAAATACAAGAGTTAAAAAGCTAATAGGGGCCTGTTAAATAATCTTCTTTATATTTTAGATTAGGCAGGGAAGAGCAGTAGGAAAATGGTTGTGTAAGTAGAGATTGGAAGCAGGATGTCATTGAGGGATAGTGGAGAGATGGTTGTGCATTTGTGTGGAGGTTTGAGTCTAGAGAGTAACTGAACGTGAATTTGATTAGAAGGTTCACAGAGTGTAGAGTCTCCTTTCTAACTGGTTCTTTGGTTTGGGAGATTTATTTTTATGGAAGGTGGATTTGTAGGAGAGCTCTGCTTTGGTTGGTTTAGAAAGAAATAAGCACTTATAGATAAATTAAGTCTTCCTAAAATTGTACTATGAAAAAATATATCACTTTATAAAATTATAAAATTGGTATATTCATAAATTTGCTAATCTATTGAATGCTGATATATAAAACACAGTTTACAATTGCCTACTTCATTGTTTTCTCTAGAAATTAAGGCTACTAAGAGTTATGAATTCTAGTATATGTAAATGAATTACTAGGAATAATACAAGTAAAGGAAAAATTCTGTATGCAAAGTATGCAAGGAAAATAATGTGTTTTGAGATATAAAGGATGTGTTTTTAAGAAAAATGAGAGTAATTTTATCCTAAAATAGTTTCAGGTTTATAAAGGTCATTTGAAGCACAAAAGAAGGTATAAAGTATGGAGATTTATTTTGAAGAGAATTGAAGGAAAGGTGTTTTGTCTTAAAGTGGTTTATTTCTGAGTGAATGAGAAGAGGCAAACTGAAGGAATGAGAAAAGTAGAAGTGTTGTGAAGAGAAATCCTGAGAGGAAAATAAAGGACAAGAACGTAAGTGAACATATGAAGTTGTAAAGGAAAAGAGAAAGAGAAAATCTTGTTTTATACAGTCAAGTTGGTAAAGTTAAATGTATTTATCATAAGGTTTTAAAATGAACTTTAATATCAACAGTGTATTGATGCAAAACTGGAGTTTGGATTATTGGTCTGACCCTAATAAGAGATTGTAAAAGATTTTTTTACCTGTGAACAATACACTTAGGAAACAAAGATTCTATATCTTATCAAAATAATTTATTGTGCTTTATAGTCTTTATTTAAAAAACTGAGTCTTCTTAACATTAAGAGTGCTAAGTTTTTTATATAGTCATATTTACCTTTGAAATCTTTATCACTTTGGTTAAATAGATAACTAAGTATTGTTTCATAGTGACCTGTGATCCTATTTAATCAAGTGATCAAACCTTGTGACATTATGACAAATTTCCCAACATAAAACCAAATGAGATCTTTTATTTTATCTCAAAATAACTTTGAGACTTCCCAGAGGGCACCTAAAAAATCTCAAAGGTTTAGTTTGTCACTTTGTAAAAGAGAAATGTTAAGCTAATTCAGTCTATTTAATATTAAATTATATGAGAAGCATTGTCAAGTAATAAATGATGCTTAACCTTCTTTAAGTTACATTTTTATGAATACATGTTACTAATACAAGTGTTTTGGAAATTGTATAAAGTTCCTAGAAATTTGTCAATATCTTTCAGTCATAATTTCAGTTATTATAAATTATTGTATGTCATGAATATCAAGAATGGACCTGACTGTTCAGAAACAAAGGGCTTATAGAGAAGCAAAGGGCATGGCTCTGATTTGGGCCATGACAATAAAACTATTACAGTGCCGGAGCCAGCCGGCTAAAGTCGAACAGCACCTAAAAGAGGGAGGTGAAGCCTAAGGAAAAAAGAAGAAGACAGGAAAGCGCTTCGGGAGGGCATACAGTCAATGCTGCAGCCTCGAGTTTATTTAGCACAGCCCTTATATTTCTTTTCGAACACAATAGCAAGGCACAGAGTACATTACCATAGGAATGCTGACATTTACATAAGTTCCTATACATCTTTCCCTCAGGGTGCAAACATCCTTGCTTTTTGTAAAACATTCCACTATCTCAAAAGGATTTCTTTAGGAGGCAATCCTCTCCTTTAGGGTCAGTAATGTTTAACTCAAATCCCTGCTTCCTTGAACCATTGTTTAAGCAGTCTCAGTAACTGCTTTATGGCCTGTAAGCTACGTGACTTCTTCAGTGTCTCAAAATGGCTCCCGACATTACAGTAATTAGATAGCTATGATTTGAATGATATTAAAATTGGAATTTCAGATAACAGGAAAGATCTATATAACTAGACTCATAAAAACCCTTTCTCAGAAAAACCACAGAGACTAATCTTTCCTTTAGAGACTATTTTCTTCACTCATCAGCCCACCTGGGATGACTGCCAGCGGCTCTTGCAGGTTTTATTCACTTCAGAAGAAAGGGAGCGGATCCTGCGGGAGAGCGCCAAGGCTGTGTTAGAGCCAAATGGACAGCCCACTACAGACCCAGCTCGTATTCAACTTGTCCTCCCGTACACCCGTCCGCCTTGGGAACCCAGCATCAAACAAGGTAAGGAGGTTCTTGATCAGTATCGCCAGCTTCTGATAAAACCTTGCTTTTGTCAGTCAGTCGACCCCAGATATTAGGGAAAAAAGTAACAAAGGATAGGAAGGTTTAAGGACAAAATTAACTGAGCTAGTTGAAGTAGCCCTGAGCATCTTCAACAACCGGGATGAAGTTAATATCACCCAGATTAAGAAAATGACTAAAGTCCTACTTAACAACAATAAACCCCACATTCAGCTCCTGAAAACGAAAACCAGTGGGGCCATTTGATATTCTGCCGACCCTACTGCCCAGGGTGCTAACGGACACCCCTACCTACACTCCAGGTGGGCAACAAGCTGATAGGAAAAGAGGAATCTGCTGGGTAGGTTAGGCTCCAGGACGGCCACATTGTAGTACCTGAGGCCTTGAGCCGAGACCTTATAACCCAGATTTACCAGAGAACTCACTTGAGAGAAACCAAGTTTATTAAACTGTTAAAAAAAAAAGAGACTATTACATTCCGGGGCTGCAACAAATGGCCAGGCAGGTATCGGCCCAGTGCCACATCTGCACCACAACAAAGTGAATCCAGGACCCTTCAAGGGAGTACAGCAAGAGATGAAACTTCGTGGACAGGCACCAGGGGAACATTAGGAGTTAGATTTCACTGAGGTCAACCCAGATACCTTCAGATTCGAGTACTTGCTTGTGTTCATTGACAACTCTTCAAGATGGACTGAAGCTTTCCCCACCAAACAGAACACAGCTCAGGTAGTAGCAAAGAAGTTAGGTTCAGAAATAGTGCCTCGATTTGGCCTGCCATAACACTGGGGTCCGACAACAATCCGGCGTTCATCGCCCAGACCAATCAATCTTTAGCTAGGGTCCTAAAAATTAATTAAAAGTTATATTGCATTTATAGACCTCAGAGCCCAGGACAGGTAGAGAGGATAAATAAGACCCTGAAAGAAACTTTAACCAAGTTCAAATTAGAAACTGGCGAAAACTGGGTAAGCCTCCTTCCCTCCCCCCCTGTTAAGGGCACAATGCACCCCCTACTGTAAAGAGATCACACCTTATGAAATATTTGAAAGACCTCTTATTTGTTTTGATATATTCAGAATCTGTAAAATGAACTAAGAATTTTGTATATTAATTCATATATGTAAGACTAATGTGTTCATAAATCATAGATTTTGCTTTAATTGTATAGCTTTAGGTAAAACCTGCTGTTATGCTAACCATTCAGGCATTAGTAGAGGCTGTAGTCAGACAAAGGCTCAGTGACAGAAGAACAACTCTGGAGGACAGAATCTTGGTATGAGAGCATGTTTAACTAGTCCCCGTGGTTGACTGCTTTCTTCCATTGCAGGACCCCTAATATAAGCATTTCTAGGGTTATCATTTGGACCTTGTATAATTAATTGGTTAACTTACTATGTCAAAAAGCGTGTACAGGCAGCAAAACTCATGGTCCTCAGAACAAACTACTGGCCACCCCAGGTTGAAGATTCAATGATTTGAATTCTAGAAAACCGGTGGGGGAATGTTAAGGGTGGAAAATTTTCCAGTAAGCCAGCGTTAAGGATTTACTTCTGCTTCTGTTAACCAGGGTGTGGTAATCTGCTCAAAAATATGCTAACAGCCAACTTCTGCTTCTGTAATCTGCTTGCTTGATTGATATTAACCAGATCTGCTAACGGTCATCTGTTTGTAATCTGCTTACTTGTTCTAGGCCTGCCTCTTTTGGGAGCTTGGGGCTGATTCTCTAGTGGGGAGAATCAGTTGCCAGCTGGCTAATAAAGGCTCACAATTCATCTCAATTGGCTCCACGGGTCTTAAATTTGATCACACCACAACAAAGGAAATGAAAATTTGCTACCCCTTGTAAAAGGCACTCCCCCCCGCCCCATGCAATCCACAGACCTGTGGGTCTGACTAAAAGGGTGGCATAATCTTCCCCTCTTCCCACCAGAAGTAAATGAAAAGGGTTCATCCAAATACCCTGGTCAACAAAGGGGGTGCCGAGGGAAGGAGATCCAGACTCTGAAAGAAGATGACAGCTGGGGAGACTGAGGCTTGAGAAGTCTAAAGCTGAAGATGCAAGGGAGACAAGGAAGCAAGGAGCTGGGGCAGGGGAGAAAGTGCAGAAGGCTGAGGGGGCTGAAGAGGCAGAGGCTCTGATGAGAACTGGAAGGTGGGGGGAAGTATCTGGCTGGAAGGGTCAGGTCCTGCAGGTAGATCCAAGAGGAAGGGCCAAATGTCCCCTCTCAGATGCCATCAGTTAAAAACCTACCTGTAAAGATTATAAACAAGAGGCCTCATATAAACACACCTTACACTAACACCTCCTGCTTTCTCTAACTCATTCTGCCAAATTTCCAAGTAGAAATGCAATAGCAATTTCATGTTTAGTTTCCTGTGTGTTGCAAATAAATAGCAGGTCATGCTCTGTTGTGTCATTCTTTGTAGCTTTGATAATAATCTCTGAGGGAGCAGATATAAAATATAACATAATTTATCTTAAAATTTTGCTGTGAAAGGTGAATCATTTTGACAGATCATCAGTTTTAGGGTTCTAAACTTTTAAAGTCTAAAATTCACATGCAGGAGATTTGGTTAGCAGTTCACCTATGAGACAGAATTCTACAAAATAATTATTTGGTAAAAATAACTTCTACGACTGAAAATTATATCAAATAGGTTTTGGTATTATAACAATTTGCTATTGTTATAAGAAATATTCAAACCCAAAGAGGATTTTTATGAGTTTGAGTTAAACTGAGGACATGTGCTGGGAACCAAGATCTCAAATGCTCCAGAGAATAAGTTTTACAACTTCTTTTAAGCATTTGAAATTAATGAAGGAAGTGTAAGGAAGATTACAAGGAGGCCGGAGAAAGCAAGGCAGGGATTGGATTACAAAATAGTTAACAATATTATGTGCTCTTGTGAAGATGGTTACTTATTCCAACAGTGTGTTAACCTAGATGCACAAAACAATGGACAGGGCTTACTCAAAAGAGAAATCTTGTACTAAAAAAGTTATATGCCTGGGGCCTGACTACCCACCATGACCTGCCCGGTTAGAGACCAATGATCAAGTCACTCTGCGAGGTTACTTTCTGTAGAATACCTTTTTTCATCTACACTATTTAATCTAGACAAAATTAAATCAACTTAAGGTCTTGGAAGGGCTTGACCAAAATTTAAGGTTAAGGTGGTTTCCAACTCTGCTTAAATTGTCCATCTGCTTTTTAAAGCTGATTAGCATTTTCTGTCATTAGTGTTAGAACACTGATCTTCCTGGTGCTGAATTTCAACCCCATCTGGAACATATGCTACACAGGCCAGAGATTGAGGTCACACTATATACGATCTCATTAGAATATTACAAATTATACATACAGTAAAAGCTGGATTATCTGACATTGCCCCAACAAGTTCTAAGAATCGATGTCTCTGATACTCTCCCAAAATAAATCTTTCTGCTAGTTGACTACTAATACCAAATTTACCCAGTGTCAATAACATATAAGACAAGAAAATAAATTTCAAAAATGAGAAAAGCTTCAGAGATTTACAAGACTTCTTTTTTGATTTGGATACAGGACTATTGCATTTTATGCAGAAGAAGTGTTCCTGAAAACGTAATATAATTTAAAACATGAATTCAAGATAGAGCCTGACTAAGTGTAGCCGTTATTTTTGCTCATCTGCTAAAGAAATGCCATGTGCAAAACAAATGCAGTTTACAATTTACTAACACAATTAGTTTTAAAATATAAAATTCTTGATTATTTGTAATTTGGATTTTTATTATTTCAAATTTTGCATAGAAATTGTGGCTTAATTTTTACCATGCTGTATTTCAAATTTAAATAATTGAAAAATATATTAAATGTGATTATATTACATAGAAATTGGAGAAGGCTTATAGATAGAAAAAGAAAAACTGGTTAGTACTCATTAAAATAATCTAGTTTAGCCCTATACAGTTTGCCTTCATCAGATCTGCAACATATATGATGAAGAGCCAGTGTAACTATTATATACAAAGGATTTTTACTAGTCAATGTTGTGGTGCAATCAATTCTAACACCCATGGAGCCAATTGAGATGAATTGTGAGCCTTTATTAGCCGTCTGGCGACTGACTCTTCTACCACACAGGGTTAGAGATCAGCCCCGAGCTCCCAAAAGAGGCAGTTTATAAAGCCTTGAACCACTCTGGTTAACATAAAACAAGCAGATTACAGAAGCAGAAGTTGGCCCTTAGCATATCTTTGAGCATTACCACACCCTGGTTAACATCAAACAACCAAGCAGATTACAGAAGCGGAAGTTGGCTCACTTGAAAATTTTCCACCCTTACCAGTCAACAATAAAAAAGATAAGCTAATGACATAAATCCTGTCTCTCTACAGAATCTTTAGTAAAATCTACTTCACTCCTAAAAAAAGAAAAAAAGGTAAACTGTATTTTTTAAATGGGCAAAATAAACGAACAAGTGTTTCACAGAAGAAATACAACCTATAAACATGAAAAAATGCTTGATAATCAGAAATAATTCAATTCAAATTAAAGTAATGATGACATTTTCACCCAATCAGATTGGCAAAGGTAAAAAAGATTGATGAAAAGCCATTGTTGTCACAGGTGGAGGTGGGTGGTGGAAGGACTTTAACCACTGTTAATGGGGGTATAAATTGATCCAGCCATCAAAAGGTGATTTGGCAGCCTATATGGGAACCAGAAATTTCACTTATGGGAATTTTCCCTAAGGAAACAAATCCATGGCAAGAGGCAGATGTCCATAAGCATTGTTTGTTTACAGGACCCAGGATGTGGTTATCCGAGAAGACGAAGACTGACTTAGGTTCTACCAGTGCCAACCTCAACACAAGACACGGCCTTTCGGTGGCTGTCACCAGTGAATGCAGGCACAGGGAGAACACAGGGATTTTTACAGCCCATCTAATGTGGGCAAGAATACAAGCAGGACTTCCCATCTCTCAGTGGCATTTTACTGGAAACTCTTCCAAATATCTGCCTCTTCACTTGGGCCTCTGGCCAACCTTGCAGCAACTCCTAGGTTCATACTTAGTGGCTGGTCTTGAAAAGTCAGGCCCAGAGGCTGGCATTCACCCTACTTACCAGACTTCCTCGCCCACGAGGAGGGATTGCTCTTAATAGCTCGTGAGAACATAATCCCCTGTAGTGGATTTCACCACTTGTAGTGGTGAAAAGCTAGGCCACAAGTATAAATGTACATTTATAGGGGATTAGGCAAATCATGATATGTTCATACAAAGGACTAGCTTTTGGAAGGAATGAGTTGGGTCTGTTTTGGACGAATGTGGAATGATATCCAAGAGATACAGCTAAAAAGAAAAGGCTTGCTGAAGAACGAACAGTATATTTGAAGTTTATCTGAGTATATTTGAAGATCTCATTAATTTTTAAATGATTCATAAATCAGGTAGCATCACATATAGCAACTAGAAGGGTGCTCCTACAAGTTGTACAAAATGGAAAGTTTTTATAGACAGAAAGAGGGTGAAACTAAAAAGTTAAATAACTATGGATTATTTCAGGCAAGGACACCTTTTCTTAGGGGAATGAAGGAGGTCTTATCAAGCAGATTAGTTCACTAGTGTTGATTAGGAAATTCCAGATTGATTGGTTTAAAATTCCACTCCTGGAAGAAGCTGAAACTACAATTAAGTTGACTATTAAGGTTTGGTTTAGTGATGTGGCTTAGCAATGTGGTGGCTGAAAAATTGACTCTTACTGGAAATTACTGTTTGACTATTGCTATGGACATGTAGGCCTTTGATTATAGGAACATAACATTCTAAACAAGCTTTCTGCTTCTGTGACTCTGCTTACGCACCTGACCTGTGAGTTGACAGATAGTGAATAGAAGAAAGATAGCCCTCTGTGTTTAGACAGAATGAAAAATGGGATTTTGGGCTTAAAAGCCTTGTACCTCTATATTTCGGGGCTGCTTAATTTGGGGTCTGCGTACCCCTGGCAGACCCAGCTGGATGAATAAAGAGTATTTCTGATAACTCACTCACTGAGTTCTGGTGGTCCATTTGTCTTTCGGGGCTGGTGGCTACAACAGCAAAAGTGACTCCGTTTTGGCTCGTTATTCTTTTTAACAGTGTATATGCCATGATAGCATTGTTTGGGTTATGCATGGAGATACACCAATGACTGAAATAATGCCTCAAACACAGTAGATGCTTGACTATTTATTGTATAAATGAATGTTTGTAGGAAGCCTACAACCTTGTCTACTGCCTGAGCCAGCCGGCTAAAGTCGAACAGCACCTAAAAGAGGGGGTGAAGCCTAAGGAAAAAAGAAGACAGGAAAGCGCTTCAGGAGGGCATTCAGTCAATGCTGCAGCCTCGAGTTTATTTAGCATAGCCCTTATATTTCTTTTTGAACACAATAGCAAGGCACAGAGTACATTACCATAGAAATGCTGACATTTACATAAGTTCCTATACTTCCTTCCCTCAGGGTGCAAACTCCCTTGCTTTTTGTAAAACATTCCACTATCTCAAAAGGATTTCTTTAGGAGGCAAGCCTCCCTTACAGGGTCAGTAATGTTTAACTTAAATCCCTGCTTCCTAGAACCATTGTTTAAGCAGTCTCAGTAACTGCTTTATGGCTGTAAGCTAGTGACTTCTTCAGTGTCTCAAAATGGCTCCCGACAGTCTACTACGTCCTCTGCAGTCTTCCAGAAGCTGGAAAATTACCCGATGTCGCAAGGAATCCCATAATGTATCCTTCAAAAATACACAACGGTTATTGCAACTAACATTGAGGGGAGGGAAACTCAAGGAAGAAGAAATCACCTTTTATTTTACATAATTCTATATTCTTCAGCTTTTCTTACAAACATGTAATACTGTTGTGATCATTTATGATAGCAGAGAAGAGGACAGAAAGCTTGAAGTTCTTAGAAAAATCGGGGTAAAATAAGTTGTGAACTAAAAGGGGCTACCGTGGCAAGCCTGATAAGCTCAATAACTAAAAGTAACCACCAGGATGTTTTGATCATTTAAAATAAAAATTATAACTGAGTGAGTTATGGTGGGAACTCTCATTTTAAGGCCTGTATGGTAAATTAATCTCTACCTTGAAGAAGCCCTGGTTAGCATTTTATGCATCTACAATAACATACTTAAAATGGCAAAATGGTCTCTTCTCCAGACCTGGTACAGGACAGATAACTTCAACATTCTGCATTATTATCTTTTACCCAGATAGCTCTTTCAACATAAGAAATGTTCGAACCCATAGAGAATTTTTCTAAGAGTTTATTTGAGCCAAACTGACAGCGTATGCCAGGGATCAATCAAGATCTCAAATGCTCCCGAGAATAACAGTTTTGCAGCTTCTTTTATGCATTTGAAATTAAGGAGGGGACTTAAGGAAGCTTGGAGAAGGCAAGGAGGGGATGGAATTACAGGATAGTTAATAAGATTGTGTGCTTTCTTGAGAGTAAATACCAGTTTAGAGGGGTATTACCGTATTTCAAAGGTGGGCTAACCTAGATGCACAAGAACAATGGGCAGGGTTGGCTTAAAATTTTGACTAAAGAAGTTACAGACCTGGGGTGTGACTACCCACCATGACCTGTCCATTTAGGAATTATAATCTGATCACCCTGTGAGGCTACTCCTCATATAACCCCCTTTTTTTTCACCTACACCTCTGTAAGCTAGGTATATGAAATATTAACTATCCTGCACCCACCAATGAAAAAAGAAATATGTATCTATTTTACTTTTTAACCAATTCTAGAGATTTTCCCTCTATTCTCAAGCATTATCTTGATCCCTTGTCTCAAAGCCATTGGCTCATAAGAAACTCTTTAAACCTTTCTTTAGGTTTAGAATTTCTTCCATCAACAAAGTGTATGTCCTATAATGTTATCTTTCTAATTGTTCTCATTCTAACTACTTCATTGCAGCCATTTTATTCTAAGTCTCTAAATAATCCAGGAAAACTTTAACCACTTGACTACACTTGCTTCCATATCTATTTCTGGATCCACAAGCAGAACTCCTAAGCATCAGGAAGTTTTTGATACCAAAAAACTTTCATTCCTACAACACATAAAGCAGGTAAAGTTTCTAATGTAGCATAAATTAACATTCAGGTGTGGTACAAAAAAAACAGACACTAGTGGGTGATGTCCAAAGTTGAGAGTTTCCTTTCCCCCTTTTACTGGAGAGCTGAACTCAATGACGATAGAAGGAAATTTAGCTCAAAATAGAGGGGGATTTCCTTGCCCTGCTGTCCCAGTCAGTGCCAGCCCCTTCCCTTCAGCTGCTGCCACAACAAGTCTGTGAGTCTCCTTAAGTCCCCCATCACCCCACAGAGAACATCTCAACCAGTTCTCTCTTGAGGCAAGAGGTTGGGTAGAGCCTGATGGGGCTGGCCAGAAGACCGGGCACAGCATTTATTTAAAACTTCATTTTCAATTTGCAGTCTACTCAAATTTAGAAAATGTAAATATATATCTGCATTTGTTTCAACATGTAAGTATTTTTCCCCAAAATCTCTCAAATAAATCCAATGTTCCAGGAAGAAGGGAATTCTGCAAATGGCGGTTTCAAGTATCCCCAGCATACACAAATTGTCACCAGAGCAAAGAGGTCCATCTGCCTGCACACATCTAGGTTAATGAGATACATACACGTGTTGCAGCAAAGAAAGTAAGCATTTGTTTTACAGAGTTGCAAGTCCCAGAGACACAGGTGAGTTACCGGTCAAAGACCTGCCCCCCGGGGTGTATCAAGCAGGTATGTTATATAGGGGGAAAATCTGTAGTCATGGAAACTAAGGGAGTTGGGGTCATGGGCGCTAGGATTGGACGGGCTGGAGTAACTGATCATTGTCATGCCATCTGGTCCTGTGGTCTGTGGCGCTGTTCAGCCTCGAGGGGTCTGGAGCTAAAACACACCTAAAGCCAAGATGTTATCCTCACGTAGTTTAATGAAACTTATCATTCTCAGGGTCATAGACCTGAGGCTTTATTATTACAAGATTTGACAGTGTTGGACCCTTGTCCTAAGGCTTAATGATTCAGGGAGTAGGCACACAAAGGTGGAATGATAAGGGTGAAAAAAGCAAGTGAATCACAATTCCATTATACTAGGCAAAGTCGACTTGAATCAAAGACAAAGCTATCTTAAGGCAGTGAAAGTTCTGTGCCTTTACACAACTGGAAGGTTTGAAAACCTGGCCACAACTTTCACTTTCAGCTCAAACCAATTATCAAAATGTCCTGGCAATTCCAGAACTCTGGTATATACAGGCTTTAATCAACTGCTCACACTGTTAGGTAGCAGTCAGACATGAGTAACAGGAGAACAAAGGAATGGGGGCCCAGCCCAGAGACCACCCAAAGAACACACATCGGTAGTCAGAGAATCCCCTCTGCATCCCAGAGACAAAGGACTGGAGGGCCATTACCTATAGCTGGTTTAATCCAGCCACAAGCACATGCATGGAAGGTACTACCCTAACGTGCCACTATCTCATCCTCGTTATACCATCATTATAATGCCGTGTTTAGGCCCATGTTTATGTCCGGAAGTCCATGAATCTAATTATAAAAGACTGAATTCTAGGTAAGCGCATGTGCTCTAGGCAAAAAGTTATATAGCAGCCAAGTGTCAATCAAAATGACCTCACCGCCAACCACCTAGGAATGCTTTTGTAACCACCCATTGTAGCCCTAATATAATACAGACCTTCCTACTTCTGGGTTGTTACAGCTCTCATCTTTTCACCTCACAAATTCCACAGGCTGCGGCCTTCCTTAGAGTGGCCCATCTCCTTCTAAAATATAACTTTAATAAATCTTTTTCTAAATCTCGCTGACCTGTGATTCTTTGCTGCATCAGTGGGGAAGAACCAAGGGAAAATGCTAATTGCACTTCAGTGTCATGACCCCCACACCCCATGCTGCTGGGGCAACATGCCAATTATAGTTCAGCTCGCCACCAGATGGTAACACCACCACCTCCACAACACAGGACTGTCCCTATCACTCCTCTTTCTGCTCAAAAAGCATAGGGGACCCCTATTTCCTTCTGCATCTGGTACAGACCTTGTCGCTGTGCTTGCTAGAATCTTCATAGATGGGCTGCAACCTGGTTGCTGTCATCTTCCCACCTGCTGATGGCCTCACACAAATGGCCTCTCCACTCACAAATACTACACGTTTGCTCCCACCCTTATGCCTGGAATTTCTTTCCCACTTGCCGCTTAATGTCTGAATCGTACTCTTTCAGACCCAGCTTGTTTTCCTTCCCAAATTTAATGATAGCATTCTCTTCTAAAATGTAGTGATAGCCTGTCTGTACCAACAGTTTGACTCATCACTTGATTTATTTCCTCACATTTTTGAGTAACACCTTAGCTCTAGTCCGTAAATCTTCTCCTAAGCCACCCCAGTCACCCCTTTCCTTCCCCCACTCTCCCAACTTCATGCCAAGTCTCTTAGTACCTGTCAAGCTCATCACTCCAGGCCTTCCAGAGGCAACAATCCTTGTTCTGAACCCCAGCCTCATACTGCTTTTATTTAAGTCCTCCCCGATGCCCACCTATTACTGCTGCCAGATGCCAGGAGATCCTTCCCCCTGGCTGGGCACCCTCATGGAGCCACCTCATGGTGGCTCTGGGTTTCAACCTTCCCAGGCAGAAGAAACACTGGTTACTACATTTCTGAACCCTCTACAACTCAGCTAAATGAATCAGACTTATGCTGCATCCAAGTGTGTGACTGATGGTGATTCAAAGATGAGCAAGCAGGGCCTCCATTAAAAAAGTGTACAGGCTATTGGAGAAAAGCGTCTGGAAGAGGCAGGATTTTTCCTGCCTGGGGTGCGAGGTGTCAGGAAGGCAAAGGAGGCAACATTTGACCTAGGCCTCAAAGGGTGTGCATGATTCCCCTGCTTAAAGTCGGAAATGAGGAGCAGGGGGCCATATAGAGACATCCCAGAAAGAGGAAAGTGCCTAAGCCAGAGGCACAGAGGGCATGAAAGGCCCCAGCCTCCTTAGAATAGCAAGCACACCAGCTCAGTTAAAGACCGGTTGTCACTAAATTTTTCCAGTTATGAAATGTTTCCCCAGTTCCAGATAAAAGAAGACATTTTGAAGATTAGGACAGAGCATGGGCATGTTCTCTTGCAAATCCTTACCGAGGGTAAACCTTATCCTTTGAAAGTAGTCATTTTTAGTAAACATCCCAAAGACAACTAGAGGAGAATCTAGCAGTTCATGTGGGTTAGCGCACACTGGTACATGCCCTGTGGAATGAGTGAAAAAGTAACGAAACCAATCCTCTTGGCCCATAAAGGGACTCAGAAGGGAATATTAAAAGTTAGTGACCATGCTGGAAATATAGAAATTATCCTAGACTTCTTCCTCAACCCCTACATTCACCTTCAATTACTGACCAAGCTCTACAATTATTGCCCTAGACGTTGAAGAACTCCATTTTCCTGATCACCGGGTTCCTTTCCTTCCATCGCTGACTCAATCAACCATCGGATCTCACCTGAGGGAATTAAAGGTGTGGGAGGATGGGGGAAACCAGATTGTCATTTTGTATCCTGATGGAAAATGTTCAACTGCTACGTTCTTACGGAACACGTTGAAATGTGGGCTGTTTCACCACGGATGTATATGGTCCACATATTGAATAGTTCTATCATGTTTCTGAAAGTTATAAAAGTTTTTCCACTTCCCCTAGGACTTTGGGGGTTGCAGATTCTCCCAGGTACCTCCCTTCCTGTCTTATCCCCAAACCCAGTTCTTCTTCACTGTTGCCAAAGTGAACTTCCTAAGAATCATTCCACGATTTTTCATCTTAGCAAGATGGGCAAGGTTCTTCACACCTGTGCGCTACCCTCTCTCCCCCGACACACCCTGAACAATGACCATACGCTCTCTCATTCCCCTCTGCCTACATAAGGGAACTATTGCTCCCTCTGCTGGGAAGCACCTCCTGGAGAACTCCAGCTCACCTTTCAAGGATCAGCCCCACAGCCTCCACCTTCCGTGTTGCCTTCACTATTTCCTTCGGACCTCAAACTGCCCTCCCTCCTCCACAAGAACACAGCCACCTACCTCACCCCTCCCACCGAGCACCTGCTGTCTGCATTGTCACTGTTACTGCACTTCACTGTCACCGTGGCCCACCGCCATTCAGTGAGCTCCTGAAGCACAAGCCTTAGGCCTTTCATCTTTATGTCCCCAGCAGTGTCTGGGACAAAATTGCTTCTCAATAAATGTTTGTTGAAGGAATAAATAAAAGAGTGAAGTGCTTTTAGAAATCTTTAGCAACAATAGCATCAAAAAAAATAAGCACAGTTTCCCAGAGTCATTACCGTTAGGAATAAAATTTATTTTAAAAAAATAGTGCCATGTTATATTTACATTGGATGTTGCAGGGGAAAGTCATTTTAAAAGATGAATGTTTTAGTAATATCTTCCCCTGATTTAAAAAATAACTCAAAATGTGTCATGCTTACACAACAGAGAGTCATGACCAATTAAGACAGAAATGATCACCTTCTCCTTCCTGTTCCAGCCTAGGATAAAGATGAAAATCAGAAGGTATGAAAATCTGATGACTAACAGGAGTTGTTTTTTTTTAAAAAAAAAAAAAAAAAGCAGGTGTCTGATTTACTGATATCATTCTAAGTACTTAATAGGATAGACATCAAACCAACAAACAAGAAGTTTTTGCCTTGTCAGCTTTTTCTTTCATCCTTCTCAGCCTACTCCAGCTAAGAGCTCATTAATAAATTTATCAATGTGCTGGGTAGGAGCTGTGCTAGGTAAGCCTCACCCAGGCCCTCGGTTAGAAGAGCACTCGGTTAGTCTGAGAGATGTTTCCTGGATGTACGTGTTCTGATGAACTGTCACGTGGGAGCCACTGGAGCACAGACAGGAGACACCCAGCCTAGTGAGGAACACCACCCATTTCGCAAGGAGCTCATTTTGTCACTTTATATCATCAGTAACCTGTCCTTGAGTTTCATACTTTTTACTTCCATAAAACTTGCATTTTTCAAACACACATTGATGCCCCGAAACCACCCTTTATGAACACAAGTGAGCTCTCTCCCCCAACTTAACCAACTTTCTATCTCAGTACTTCCCATTTCGAGCAAGAGAATCCTGCCATTAATTATGCACAATTTGCTCATTCCCAGTTTAGTGCATCTATAAATGCCATTACCTAGAAAGCTTCTCCATCAAGCAATGCAATTTATTCTCCTCTAAGTCAGTGGTTCTCATTGAGGGATGATTTTATCCCCCAGGGAATATTCAGCAATATCTGGAGACATTTTTGGTTGTCAGAACTGGGGGTTACTACTGGCATCTAGAGGGTAGAGGCAAGGGATGCTGTTAAATATCCTACAATGCACAGGACAGCCCCCCACAATGAAGAATTATCTGGCTCCAAAATGTCATTAGTATCCAGACTGAGAAACCCTGCTTTAAGTTGAGCTTTAAGTTCATCTACTTAGATCAAAAAATACTCCTGGATAAATCACACCCAACTCTGATCATGCTTTTGCTTTGCATTACCTCAGAATGTAGAGTGCTCTGGAGGTAAGGTTAAGAATCATAGAGTCTCAGAATAGGATAGGACCTGAAAAGTCATGTAGTCTAAACACTTCCTTGTCAACATTGCTTTGTAAACATCTGTTGCATGTTAAAAGTTATCTTTGCTCAACTAGATGATAAGCAACTCCATTAAATCTTTTTATGTTTGTGCATTCTGCATCTATTTAGTGCCTGCTATGTACCACGCACTGTCTTAGGCACTAGGAACACAGTAATAGACATTAGCTCTGCTCTTATAGATCTTAAGTTTAGTGACTATATATGTATATTCCATTGTGGTAAGGGAAAGAACATGGTTTACCTGGTAGCAGGGATGACTAAACCTGATCTGGGACATCAGCCAAAGCTTCCCTGAGAATGTGCCATTTAAGCGTGTATTGGGCATTCAGTCAGTATTTGCTGAATAAATAAAGAAGAAGCCTAAAGGATAAATGGAAGTTATCTAGGTAAAGTGTTCAGAGGTGGGAGGGGGACAGCAGGGGCCCATGGGTTTGAGGTGCCTATGAAACATCAAGGGAGAGAAACCACGTGGGCCGTCGGATGTATGTGTCTGGAGCCCAGGGAAGGAGGTTGGGACCACACCCATGGAACTCCAGTTCCAGAGCATAAGTCTGAAAGAGGACGAAATGAAAAGAGACTGATGAGGAAATGCCGGAGCATAGGAGGAAGAAAACCAGGAAAGGGTGTGTCGAAGAAAGCTTTTCAAGAAGCATCCAGCCAGCTTGCCGCCCACTGGGAAGTGGGGAAGTGAGCAGCCTGGACTGACTGTACAGACATCCTATAGGATGAACAAACTACTGTCTTTGTACTTTGAATTAGCACAAAATCTTTCTTTCTGTTGAATTTTCTACTTCAAAGTTAACCACATTGATCTGAGTATCAATCCCAGATTTTGTGGGTGTTCGCATTTATGACACTCAAATTTATCATGTTCATTTTAAAAGATAAACTCACGAATTTTAGATTCCTTTTAGTCCCCACTGTCACGATGCTCTACCAGTTTAGGGTGTCAATGAGAAAGAGTTTCGAGATAATGTCTCAGTAGCTAAATAAACAAAAGATGCGTCTGGCAATATTCAATTAGATCTTGATTATCTGTGCCTAGGTGGGGTAAAAATACATGAATAAAATTAATAGAATCGAAAACCTCAAGTTCAACCTCTTAATTAAATATTTGATTTTTTTAAAATTACTAAACAGCAGCAAATCTTATACTAATCTTACTCTCAGTTCTGTTTCATTCTGATTTAGAAGCTATGAAGCTGCTGAAAAGCCATCTAGATGGGGGAAATTAATAAGGAGCCCAGATAAACTAGAAATTGAGAAGTTGACTTCTCAATAAAGATAACTATAGCTGCCTCTTGTTGTTTCACGTTAGATTCGTCGAAGAGCACTTCAATTTCTAATTCTTTTAGAATGAGCTTTCATCACATTTCAAACACAAAACGCATGCTCAGATCATGAGATGAAAAAGACATTGTCTGGCCCTGAGGGGTCTTAGACTCCACCAGTGAGACAACAAGCCAAAAGGCTGAATGCAATAAGTGGGGAAAAAAACAGCAGTGGAAGCACAGAGGAAGGGATGGATTATCTGATAGATTTGACCACACACAGGGATGCTCAGGAAGAAGCAGTGAGAAGACGTGGGAAGACTTGCTTTAGAGGTTCAAGAAAATTAAGCATATGAATAAAGTAAAGCAATTTTTAACTCCAGGGAAAACAAAATGTAGAAGAAAAGAATTGTAACCATCTTAATATCGCTTAGTTCAGCCATAATGATACGATCACTTTATACTGATTTAAAGAAGAAAGCCTGTATTCACACGGAGAAGAGGCAGGGTCTAAGAGCTCTAGGTCTTTGCTGACCATATAGAAAGTAAACACTATTATCTAAAGCTGACAAACCAAGAACCCATAGTATAAGCATGTTATTTACACAGAACAAATGCATACCAGAAAAAACACTAAATTGGACGGCGATGCCTCTGCGTAGCACTGTCATGGTTGGGGGAGGTGACACTATTTTGTTGAACTTAAGTACTTACTTTACTCTTAAAACAGTTTCTATATAAACTTGGCAAAAATTAAAATTAAAAAATTCTAAGATATTTGCAGTGATAAAGGACAAAGTTTTATGCATTACCTAAAGATGGAAACCATTCTTTTATTCAAGATGCATTGGCAAAGGGCACTTTGCAGGCCAATCTGGATCATCTGTGTGGAGCTCTCTGGGGATCTTTCAGGTGAAAGCTACTGAAGGCACAAGGTATATTCTGAGAGTAAGATCCTCCATGTGAATTATTAATCATGTCACCGCACAGCAGAAAAACTGCCTTGGCAACTGGTGTATTGTGGTCACGTTGTGGATGCCGATGGTTAATGAGCAAAGACCACTGTATTTGATTCAATAAAATAATTCTGAACACTTAAAAGCTGAAGTCACCTTATAAAGCAGCTCACTACAATAAAAGAAGAGGGAAATCACTCTAGTCATGGTGCCTCAGCCCTGCGAAAGCTGGCATTTCTGCTTGTGCATAAGAAACCTAAGTTAGGCACACCGCATCTGGCAAGTTAAAAACTCAAGAAAAGGGACCTTTAAAGTGACTACTTCTAAAGTGGCTACTCCAACAACAGCCCAGATGGATCACACACCAATGAAGGTAGTTTAAGAGTCTTAGAGCCCAGCTAGATATGACACTGCTTCTTTTGAACTCTGTGAGTCGAAGAATCCGTGACTGTCACTTGGTTGTTTGCCTTTTACTTAAGGATGCTCAGGAAGAGTGTCGTCACACTCTCCCATGGGGGCTGTGTGCCAGGAGAACCAGGCCCCGCCTCTACAGCTAAAGGAGAGCCCTTGCTTTTAAATGCTGGGCCAGAGATTCTGCAAGAAGCTCAGAACATAACGTAAGGCCCAATGTAAAGATTCAAGTTAGCTGACTTTAATACGTACGCAAATCCCCCTCATCTCCACACCACCCTCCAACATTCTTCATTAATCAAGGAGCACCAGGAGTCCAAGGCACTTTTATATAGCCCTTGGGATTATGGGGACAGGTAGCACTTGCTACCTCTACCTCGGATGTGCTGGAAGAGTGGCAGATTATAAAACCTTGGGGGTGAATAACCCTGATGACTCATCTGTAAGTTCACTCAACATCGTGTGCCAGGAACTGGCAGTACAAAGGGAATCTTTGAAAGGCCCAGAAGCTCTCAAGACACTTACAGCCCAGATACATAACAGACAAGCTCGTACAATTCCATTATCACTGCAGAGGTAAGCAGCTGATGCTGGGACCACAGAGGCTCGCCAAGCACGGGCTTCATGGACAGCACTCCCCTTTGTCAGAACCCTCTGCCTTTTGTCTGCAGATCCTGCTTTATTATAATGTAAGCATTGGAAAAGTCCAAATTTGGTAGAACTAAAAAAATTTAAAATCTGCCTTGCCATTGTCCAGGCTAAGATAACAGGCACAGATAAAGGCAGGTACAAAAATAACAACCAAAAAAGTGTCTCTCTCAATGATACATTACAGTGGTAAAATATCAAAACAGCCCCCTTTATACATGACCACTGCTTTCTAATTCACCGAAAGCTTTTGTTCTCTAAAATCATAGATTGTCAGAAATCTTGCGATTTCAAATTAGATCAGTAAAAATGAAACATTCCATTCCTTTCTGGAGACTCCAAGTCGCTTTGACACAGAGAAACAGTCTTGATTTACAACTCAGGTGCTAAGCTTCAGAAAAACAGCTTTTCACATCTAAACTTTATAATTTCTAAGGAAACCACTCTGGAGACACTTCATAGTTCAGACGTGACATTGACCCCTTTATATGAGCCCTGTTTGGCTTTTAGTCTATTAAAATACTGCTTCATTAAAATTTTATCTCCCTCTTTCCCCCAATCCTATATTGACTCTATCCTTTGGTTCTCCGGTGTGTAGCCTTCCTCACTGCATGGGTTAATAAACCTGACTATTCAATGTGCCCAATCTCGGCTGATCTTGGAAGCTAAGCAGGGTTGGGCTTGGCTAGTACTTGGATGGGAGACCACCTAGGAATACCAGGTGCTGTAGGCATTTTGATTAATTAGTTAATTAATTAATAATTAATACATAAAATAAACCTGACTGTCAAATTCTAGGTCTATAGATGGGCTAGGACAGCATCAAATCTATGAAAACCTTATTTATCTCAAAAAATGCTATCAACAATATAAATAGTATATTATTTGAGCTATGACTAGACAGCTGTGGCAAAGAAAAGATTAATAAATTCATACCTGAGTTTCGGTTTCTTAGTAAATATAGTAATTTGGCAGCTTGAAATTTGATTCTATGTTTGAATTACAAAGATTGAAATGTGCACATAGCATTTTAATGTGCATTTAGCATTTACAATGATTGAAATGTGCAAGTAGCCTTAAAGACTATAAAAAATTAAGATATGAAGAAAACTTGCACTCAGAGGAAAAAATTTCCCAAAGAAGAGTTTAGTTAAAAAAAAAAAAAAAGTTAACCTTAGAGGGCTGAGTCCTGGCCAATTAATTCATGCTAATCCTATAAGACGGGGCTCAAACATTACCTACTCCCCAGGACCGTCCCTAGTCCTTCCTCTTCTATGCTCTGGTGGCACCTGGTGTTAGGTTGGTGTCATGGCACACACCACACAACTTTGTGGTTGTTGGATTACTCATTTCCCCCAGGCCCTCACACATCTCAGCTCTTTGAGAGCAGAGCCCCTTCATTGATCTGTAAATTCCTAGCACCTGACCCAATCTCTGGCACACAGGAGGACCTTGATTAATGCTGAATTGATGAACCAATCATTAAAGGGGAGACTGGGAGCAAGCAAACTGGTTGGCAGGTGTTTGTAATCATCCACGAGAGATAAAAATGGCGTGGTCTCAGTGTTACTAGAAGGAAAAGGTAGATGTGTATTGGATATTTAAAAGGAAGAAGACTTGATAATTAAGTGGAAATGGGAAACAAGAAGTAATCAATCGAAGAAAAATTTTAAGCCTATCCACAGCCACAAAGTGGATACCATACCTGGCATAAAGGAGTTCTTGAGTAGCCAATTTGATCAGTTTTAGGTAAGCAGATATTTCAAGGTCCTCGAAAATCCAATATGCTTTTGGACATTCAGAATTAGAGTCAAAATAGACTCTTATTAGACTTGAAAGCCGCTGGCACTGAGGCAGAAACTTTTTAAAAAGGGGATGGGCTCTCTGAGGAAGAGACTATGCATTGAGTGGTTGAAAGACTGAAACTTGGCAAAAGCAAATGTCTAGAGGAAAAGAAAAAAGGAAGCAAAGAGTGTGTTCATGGAGGAAAAAGTCAATGCAATATCCTGGACATGAATGGAGAAGCATGGCCTGCAGATAAGAGAAGAAAAACTCAAAAGAACCAACCACCTGAAAGCTATTGGAAATCAAAGTTCAGTAAGGTGGTCAGTTACGAAATACTGCAATTACTTGCAACAATCAATGGCTTTCCTCCAATTCCAACCTGTTAGAAAATATAATGGAGAAAAGATGCCATTTGCAATGGCAAAAAAAAAATCTAGGGCTTAACTTTTGAAAATATGTGGTACTTTTATAAATTCACAAAAACCGAAAGACAGATTTAATAATGAGAAAACATAGTAGATGGGAAACATGATATAAAGATGTCAGTGTCCTCACATTTATACATTTAATGCAATTTCAAGCCCAAACAAATTCCAAATAGACAAGATTTATTCCAAAAAAAAAAAAAAAAGTAAGAGAAGTACAGAAAAGGAAAAAAGGAGAAAGTTTTTCTAGGCATGATCTCAAAAGCAGGACAATAAGAAAATGATTGAGAGATATGACTCTGCATAAACCTGATTTCTACAGCACAGCTCAGGCCTTTAAAATGTCCTCCTCAGTCCATGGGTCTGTGATAAGGCCATGCAATCTTTCTCCCCCTTAGTCCAAGCTATTTCCATTCCCTGTGAAGATGAATCATTGTAGGCATTCATCAACAATCTCCACAATCCCACTGTGGGTGAATTCACACTGCAGTTTCTCACATTCCACAAGCTCTCTCAAAGCCTTATAATGCAGCTAGTCCTCAGCCCTGGCTGAGAAATGGGATCAAGAGACAAGAACAACCAGGGCTTGGCTGGCACAGGTCAGCCAAAAGCCAAAATTCCACACCACGAGCGTGTTTAGGGTTGGGGTTGTTCTGGCCCTAGAAGTAGGAGTAACACACCCCACCAGACTAAAAGCAGAGGGAAGACAGAAGCAGGTGTCTGTATTAGGATGAATGTTCGAATGTCCTCTGGCTTGCTTTTTCCTTAACATGTTTAAAAAAAAAAAAACAAAACAAAACAGTCTTCTATTGGTTCTCAAATTTTAGCATGCATTAGCATCACCTGGAGAGCTTGTTCAATTGCTGAAATAGACAATGTATTACGGAACTATACACTTTATATAATAAGATTATTAATGAGTCACCGCAATAAATTTTGTTTTTGTAGTTATTTAACTTTATTACATTTTAAAATCCGAGAACTGTAAAACGGTATCATTACAAACACCTGAGGACTGTTCAACAGGGCACAGCACTGTCACATAAACAATTTGAAAGCAGATTAAGTTTAAATTAGAATTTTATCTTAGCACACAATAGGAATAACATAGATGAAATCACACTTTAAATAGTCGCATCCTTGTATAAAGTAACATTTGGTTTTTTGAAAAAGAAAATGTACATTCTTGCCCTTGGCATATATTTTATTGACATTTACAACAAATGGCTAATAGTTTTAGCATGGATTATCATAGCTTATAAACATTACTCCAAAGTTATACAAAGCAATAACAATAAACATATACCACCATTTCCTCTTAAAACTTAAAGCCCAAAATGGTAAGTCAGAATTAAAGCATCCTCCAAAATTTAGCAGAATGGCTCAGAACTAAGCAAACTAACTGGAAACATTGCATAGGACAGAGAATGTCCCTATATAAAAAATGGTCTATGGATTGTTTCTTATCTCCTGAAGACTAAGCTGAGAGGTACAAGTAATAACAAACGATGCACATATTTTTTAGAAAATAAAAACATCTATAAAATAGTTTATCATTATTTCTGTGAGAGTGTGAAATGCCATATTAAATTCAAAAGAAACATTTACTTTCTCGTATATATACAGGTATAGAATAATATATAATATGGTATAGTATCCATATGAGGAAAAAATGCAGCCAACAAAATATACAGATTTTAAAAATTTGGGCACAGGTATCTTCATATATAGAGATGTGAGAAATGAATGACTAGTTAAATGTCTAAACTTAGCAAAAATATGTAGTTTTAAAATAATAGGTATTTTATTGAAAAAAATCAGACTTTATCCAAGACACACTTGTAGAATATCTCCTGCATAAAACAACTATTCTATAACTGTTTGATATTAATCAAAAACTGGTAAGAATACTATGAAAGTTTATAAGCTTGCTTTTTTTTCTTCTTTAAATAGGAACAAATATAGCATACAGAGAATTAGCAATAGGAAAATAATTTATACAGCTATTCCTTTTCTGGAAAACTGGTAGAACACAAACAGAAGATTGCAGTAACAGACAAAATAATAAAAAGACGTAAAGAACTGCCAATTTGAATATGCTAATATATATCAAATAGTATTTAAAGAAGTAGACCAGACTGTACTATAGTTCTGCTATTCTGGATATAACAGACATTTTAGGAACTGTTTTAGAAAACTAAAACTGCTAAGAGAATAAAAATACTTTTAATAAGTTATCAGGACAACTGAGAATTATATCTATGCTAAACTTACACATTTTTTTTAAATTGCATTTTCCTTCTTTAAGCTTTTCAAAGTAGTAACGTAACTTTAAAGCTGGCCTAACTTTAGTCCCGTGGACTTCATTGTAACATCACTTTTGAGTAGCAGCAGAGCCTTCCCATCAATTTCATGTTGCCTCCAGAGGTGGGTGAGGGGACCTGATCTCTAAAGATATTTATGTTTCAGAAACTGTATCGCTTGATCCTACGACCAGATTGAAGGGTCCTTAGAGAAGCCTCGTTTCAGAACATGGTGGTCAGGTAACAGCTATACAACTTGGTATTTTTGACTTTAACTTCATGATGTCTGCTCTGGGTAGCTGATGTGGTCCCCACTAATGCTGAACTTGAGGTACCTGGCACACTTATAGGATTTT
The DNA here is from genome assembly GCA_003508835.1 of Eonycteris spelaea. Taxonomy (NCBI): domain Eukaryota; kingdom Metazoa; phylum Chordata; class Mammalia; order Chiroptera; family Pteropodidae; genus Eonycteris; species Eonycteris spelaea. Next base: position 1,622,050 of record PUFA01000122.1, read on the forward strand.
TACTATCAGAATTAAAAGAATGAGCTAGATTTAGTAGTGAATTCTTGGAATCTTCAGGAAGCTTCTCCTCTTCGGGCATGCCATCTCCCTCAAAAGACAATAATTCTTCTGTCAAGGCATGCACCTTTGTTTTGAGGAGGTCAGGAGAGAGAATAGCGACATGAGGTAGAGATTGCTGAGAAGGTCATTTGGTGCTTTGTTTTTCTGTGATGTCTTCTTTTACTGACTTATTTTGATCATGCGCCACACTCCTATGAGTCTCAGCTCTGTGAGCCCCAAAAGGCTGGCTACTCAAATGTTATCACGCTGCAGGCTGTGGCATAAGATCTCAAGAAAGTGAAGAGCAAATGATGCACAGTCACTGAAGGAAGATGACGGAAAGAGATTCTCCATCAAAGGAGGCAGTTATCACTTCTCTTCCATGATCATGTGGCTTAAGAAATCCAAAAACAGTCTTACTTTCGATGGCAAATCCACACAGGCCTGCATGGTCCACCGCAGCCCAGGCCAAGGTGATCAGGCAGCTGCTGGATTTTCTTTCGATCCAGGTAAGAGCCAAGGTTTCCATGTTTGTTGACATAAACACAGACTGTAGACATCGCTATTTGAGAAGCGCAACTCCGCAGTCTCTGAGTAGCATCTTTACAGAAGCCAAAGAAGTGGAACACATAACAGGAAATCGTTTTTCCTTTCTTCCTGCAGCTGGGCCTTTTTTCCTTGGTGCGGGTTTTTTAACAGAACTTTCCTTCTTGGGAAATAAAGTAGGTCCAGGTGGTTTAATCTGACTCAATTTCTTGTCTTGCTTTGTTAGTAATACGACAGCAGTTTTCTGTGAAGACTGTATTGACTACTGGGTTGCTTTGGAAGAGAAAGACTGTGTTTTTGCTATGTTCTTTGTAATAGGAACTCTGGAAATATTCCTGAGAAACAAGTTGTTGTTGCATTTACCATGAAGGTGATTTAGGTTCTACTCGATAGCCTTCTCCTTTACCAGAAAGCATCTCACCTTAATAAATTTAATTTTTAAAAAAGATGGCTGAGTCCCCCCCCTCCCCAAGTTTCTGATTTAGTTGACCTAGAGTGTGACCTGAAGGTTTGCATTTCTAACAAGTTCCTGCAAGGGGGGGCGGGGCATGGGGGCGGGGGCGTTGCTGATTCTGTTGGCATGGGGACTACTGCCCTGCAATACTGTGACATGGGTGTGGACCTGAAAGATGGGCAAAAAGAACACTCTTGACTGTTTCTTTTTAGAATTCCTTGGAGAGCAGCAGCTGGAGCCCTCGTTTGGCATTGGCTGTTCAACAGGATGTCTTTTTTGTAAATACCCCATCTTAAACCGTAGGAAAGTTACTAAATTTATAAAATGTTTACTTTGAGTCAAAGGTGTGTGTGTGTGTGTGTGTGTGTGTGTGTGTGTGTGTGTGTGTGTGTGTGTGAGAAACAGCATAGAGTCAAACCAGCAAGACAAATCAAGAAGCAGAAACAAAAACAGGGACAGTAATGCCAGGAATTTACTAAGCAGGGGAAAAACTTCCAACTGCCCAAAGCAGGATCCAGGATAAGTTTACTGGATTCTGCAAGGTCAGGGATGTTCCAAGTGGATGTTCCAATTTCCTAATGCTTTACCTTGATTTGGATCTATCTCCTCTGGGCATTGGTGCACAACAGTTTTACTTCCAACATTAACTCTTAATTTGTTCCGATTCTAAACATGATAATTAAGGACTCTTAATCTGTACAGAAATGTAAGTGTAAAAGTTTGGTTCAAATTTAAAAGAATTAAAACTCTCCTGTATTTCAAACATGATTCCTAGTTAGTATGTTAGATTTTCTGTAGAGAGTTTTATAAGGCAGCGTACAACTCTGCAATCCCTCCATGATGATTATAAACTGTGCCTTCTTTAAAGATGTGGAGCCATTAGGTCTATTTCTTGACCCACTACTTGTTAGACAAAATAACACCCTCTCAAGGACTATTTCTGCACTATAGAATGAAAGAATGGCTTCATTAAATTTCAATCCATTTTTAAATGGTCCTTCTAATTTCATGTGTTTCAGATGAACTTTCAAGCTAGCACAAGTGGAAGACTCCTCTTACAATGAATAAGCATTAGCATATCACATTTCCAAAGTAGGGGATAATTTACTCCTTCAGATAAGGTTTACAAGAGTCATTACAGTTTTCCATTTAGCTGAACTGGAAAGTTTTTCCAATAGCCAAGTCTCCGAGATGGCCCCAGTGATCCTCGCTTCCTGATATTCACATATTTGTGTAGTACCTTCCCACTCTAAACCATGGCTACTATATGTCCAACAGAATAAGGCAGACATAACAGTATATCACTGCCAAGGTTGTCATAAAAGATATTGCAGTGTACACTTTGGTCTTAGTTTTGGATCACTCATTCCAAGGGAAGCCAGTAGTGAGGATACTCAAGCAATCCTTTCAGTGATCCATGCAGCAAGGAACTAAAGCCTCCTGTCAACGGCCAACACCAACTTGCCTGCCATATGAGTAAGCCACCTTAGAAGCAGGTACTCCAGCCCTTCAAATGACTATGGCCCCTGCCAACATCTTAACTACAACCTCTTGAGAGACCTCACAGCAGGATCTAGCCCAGCTAAGTTCTATCTCTAAATTCCTGACCCATAGAAACCACAAGATAAAACATTTAGTCTCCTGAGTTTGTGGGTAATTTCTTATGCAGCAAAATATGCAAAGGGAAAATATCCATTCAAGGGCAAGATAAGAATATCAAACATTTATTGATATTGTTTTAGATTTCACATTGCATCTAACCTTAGAGAAACTAATACTTGCCAAGTTTTAATGTGGTACCAAAGAAAAATATCAACGATTATCTGAAAAGCTATTAATACACTCTTTCACAACTAGATAGCTATGTGAGGTAAAATTTTCTTCATATAGTTCAACCAAAAGAATAGATTGGTTGCAGAAACAGATATGAGAATCCAGACATTTTCTATTAAGCCAGACAGTTATAAGAATTTCAAAAATGGTAAAGCATGTCACTAACTTTCTGTTTTGGAAAATGTTTTTTATATAAAATATATAACATGTGACAGATTTATTATTTGAAGTGAATTAATATTTTTTAAAATCTGTTTTAATATCTGTATTTTCAATATAGATGGATATAACCCACAAAGACACAAGTTTCTGGGAGTCCTCAAAAAAGCATTAAGAGTGTTAAGTGGTACTGAGGCTATAAGCATTGAGAACTAGTTTAGCAAATTTCAGAGAATTAATATACTTACCATACTCTCTGTTCAAAGCAATTAAAGGTCAACAACAGACATATATATTTTAAAAACTCCATATGTTTAGAAACTTAAAGGAATACTTCTAAATAACAGATTTTAAAAATTATAATTGAAAGTTAGTAGTTAAAACTATATTCTTTTAGTTTTACATATAGTCTTTTTTACTACATATCTAACTTGTGCGATGCAGTAAAAGAAGACATTTATAGCCCTAAGTGCTTATATTAGAAAAGGAGAAAGGCTGAAAATGAGATAAGCATTTAACTTAAGAAATAGGAAGAAAAAAAAAACAGAATAAATCCAAGGTAAGTAGAATGATTTTCCAAAAAATGAAATTTAACGAGATTAAAAATCAATGAAATGTAACAAGACCAAAATTTGATCAAGAAAGGGGAAGACAAACATTAGGAATGAAAAAGAAAGGCATGACTACATGTCCAGCAGAGATTAAAACATAATAAGAAAAAGCTATTAACAATTTATGTGAGAAATTTGAAAACTTGGGAAAAAATGGACAAACCCCTAGAAAAATGATAATTTATCAAAATGAACTTAAGAAGAAATAGAAATCCTAAATCATCCTATAACCATTAGACACGTTGGATTCGAGGTTTTAAATCTTCCCACAAAGACAACATCAGGTTCAGACAGTGATACAGGTGAGTTTAACCAAACTTGAAAGAAAAAATCAGCACAATATTATACAAACTCTTCCAGAGCACAGAAAAAATAGAGTTCTCCCTATCTCAATCTACGAGAGGAAATAACCTTGATCTTAAAAACGGATAAGAATAGCTAAGAAAGGAAAAGTACAGGAAAATACTACTTGAGAAATGGTAGAAAAATAGATACAAATTGACAATCTAATTCTAAAATTTATATAGACATGCAAAGGGCTTGGAATAACCAAAACAACTTCAAAAAGAACAAAACTGGAAGGATTACGCTACCTGATTTCAAAGCTTTTTATAAAGCTACAGTAATCAAGACAACATGGTATTGACTTAAACATAGAGTTATATATCAATGAAACGGAACAGAGTTGAGAAACAGACCCAAACATATGTGATCATTTTATTTTCAACCAAGGTGCCAAGGCAATTCAATGGGAAAGGATAATCTTTTCAATAAATGGTACAGGAACACCATTGGATAGCTATAGACCAAAAAAATAATAATAATTTATGGCTTTAACAAAAATTGATTTAAGATAGATCATAGACCTAAGCGTAGGAGCTTAAATTCAAAAATTTGTAGAAGAAAACAGGAGAAAATCTTAGTGACATTAGGTTTTGCAAAGATATCTTAAATATGACACAAAAGGAAAAAAAGAAAAAAATGATAATTTGGACCTCATCAAAATGAAAAACTTTTGCTTTGTTACTAAAAGAAAAAGGCAAGCCACAGACTAAGAGAAAATATTTGCAAAAGACATATCCAACAAAGCAGACAAACAACCCAATTTTTAAATGAATAGACAGTTCACCAAAGATGGCAAGTAAGCATAAGAAAAGATGACCAACATCAGTTAGTTGTTAGGAAATGCAAATTAAAACCAACATGAGAAATCTCTACACACCCAATAGAATGGCTGTAAGTAAAAAGACCAACTATACCAACCATGGTTGAAGTTGTGCAGCAACTAGAACACTAATACACTGCTGGTAGGAATGCAAAGTGTTGCAATCACTTTTGAAAACAGTTCTCTACCAGGAAAGCTCATTAGAGACTCAATTCCTAAGGTTTATATTTGGGGCTGGTCACATAGGCTCCCTCTCAGTCTAGCAGCACAAAAATTCCAGACTCTCAAAAGGAAAGCAGGTGTTTGACATAAACCACATTATCTGCACAAAGTTTAGGCACAGTGAGCCACTCTTATCAGGGTGGTTAGAAGCCTCCCAAATTCCTAGTTTCCAGATGCCAGCCAAAGACCAACCTTGTAAGCAGGCCTTTCAAAGGATGGCAGTCAGACCTGCTACATTAACTCTTTTTCACACAATAATATAAACTAGTTGAATTTATCCAGGGAATGAAAAGAGAGATAACATTTGTAAAATCTATAAATAGTATTCTCTACATTAAAAGAAAACTAATCATTTCAATAAACAGAAAGTATTTGATGAAATTCAATATGCATTCATTATAAAACCTTTTAGTAAAGTATAAATTAACTTGATAGAATGTATTGACCAAATATCTATAGTAAACATTATTTCTTAATACATTCGAAGTATACTCTTTAAGTCAGGAAGAGACAATAATGCCTACAATCAATGCTTCTATTCAGCATTTTACTGGAGAGCTTAGCCAATCCAGTAAAATAAAAGAAAGAAAAGGTATAAGGATTGGAAAGGAAAAGAGAAATGTTGTAATTCATAAGTGTTAGAGTTTTCTTTCCCCAAAAATAGCCAAGACAAATTTTCAGGAATATGGGACTTTAGCAAGATGACTGAATACAATATCCACATATTAAAATCATATACAAATGATTTTGTATATAATTCAAATTATATACAATATGAATTATTTTTCAATACGGCTGGTATATTTTTAAAAATCCATTAAGACTGCTGACTATAGAGCTTGGGTGACTGGGGACTATGTAATTGAGCATTTGTAGCTCTCAAGCTTGTGCCAACAGCAGGGATAGCTTCATTTCCCATCTCAAAGCAAATACCAGATTTTTAAAAATATGGCACCTGTATTGAGATATAATTTACATACAACTCAACCATATATCAGTCTCAAGTTCAGTCATCTTGCTAAAGTCCCATATTCTTTTTGTTGTTGTTGTTCTGGCTTTATTGAAATATAATAGACAATTAGTTGCTCGTATTTACATGCATAATTCAGAGGGGTTTTTTTCAATTTTAGTTAGCATACAATAATATAGCAGTTTCAGTTTTACAGCATAGTGATCAGATACCCACATAACTCACAAAGTGATCACCCCACTAAATATAGTACCCATCTTCCCCCTTACAAATTTATTACATTATTAACCATCTTCCCCTGCTACACTCTACATCTCCATATCTATTCTGCAACTACCCATTTGTTCTTCTTAATCCCTTTGCCTTTTTTTGCCATCCCCCCCACCTAGTAGCCCTCAAAATATTCTCTGTATCTATGAGTTTATTTCCGTTTTTGTTGTTGTTCATCTTTTCTTCAGATTCCACATGTGTGTGATAAACTCCCATATTCTTGATAATGTATCTTAGCTCTTTGGGGTAGATAACCCTATCATCTAATAAAAGACATTTCTTTTTCTTTTTCCTTTCCAATCCTTACACTTTTTTTTTTCTTATCTTACACCACTGGCAAAGAGCTGCATGAAAGCAACCAAGGCTATGACAATTACTAAAGTTCGAAAACTCTAACAGTGGGAGCATGATAACGATATTGTTTAACTGTGACCTAAAAAATCCAAATATAATCTGGAGTTTGAAAACAAAAACTAAGCTCAAAACTGAAAAATCTGAGGAAGATGCTCCCCTCAAGTGAAAACTCCATCCTTAAATGACAAGCTCTACCAGAGAGATTTAGAAGTTGCATCAGCATGAGCAGAGAACCATCAACGGTCTCCATCGTGTGCAGGGACATCAGAGTAAAGGAATTGAAAATCATGGCAGTACTAAACAAAAAGAATGAAAGAGCCTTCTCATTTCTCTAATTGCAGCACAATTAGTGCTTATTTAAATTTGGGTAAAAGTACTGAGGAAGATGATTTTCATGATGGTTAATGCTTGAGTAGGAGAGGAGCATTCTTTCCAGAGGAAGTTTTAGACCCAGATTAGTGATCTGACTTCAGTGAGAGTGAGAAAAGTGATGAAGAACTCACTATAAGTAAAAATAGTATTGTTGTGGGTTTTTTTTAAGTAAAGGAAAAGCCCCAGTAAAAAAAAAAGAACCACCTAAATTAAAACTTAATTCTTTGAGGACATCAGTAGATGCTGCTGCTGTAGCAACCAATAAATTAGTCAGCTCACAACAAAAAGGGTTTCTCTCATCTCAGAGACCATAAGAAAACCATGACAAATATTCAGCCCTGCCACTAAAAGCAAGAGGTCTAAATAGATTCTACCAGTAGCATCAGGAAGTGGTGGCAACAGCGGTAGCCTACTTGTGGCTTACATATTTATGGTAAGTCTTGATAACTTGATACAGTGTTTTACAATAATTTCAAGCATATTCCTTTAGAACACAGCATCGATTGAAACAGAAATACAGTGAAACTGAGAAATCAGCATTTTCTGTTTAATTTTGTTTTAGTGGGTGAAAGCTATGTGAATGTGTGTGTGTGTGTGTGTGCATCTGTGTGTCTGTTTAAATGATCACTTTATAGTAAGTCAGTGATATAGAAAGTGCTTCTCAAGTACTTAGCCTTATTATGATGTCAGGTAATATCACTTTTAAGGAAATTTAATCTAAATAAATCATGAATGCAGTTATAAATATTTTATAAAGGGTGAATTATAATCAGCTGCTAGTTATTGCATATATATCATTTATATATATCCTATATATACATATGTATAATTTAAATCTTGTTAACCATTAAAAATTAATAATACCTAACTTAGTTATTATGCTTTATAAAAACATAGATGTTAACACAAAAATATGTAATTCAGAATTATGTTTAAAGTGGACATTTGCCTTTTTATTGAAAAGCAATTGTACCTTCAATAATTAAAAGGCTAAACAAACTGTAATACATCTAGAAAATGAATACTACTCAGCAATTTAAAAAATGAACTATTGATACATGCAAATTCGGATGGATGTCAAGGGCATTATGTTGAATGCAAAAAGCAAGTCTCAAAAGCCTCCATACTGTACACATCTATTTAGATAAAATCCTCAAAATGATGAAGTTACAGATAAGGAGAACAGATTATCAGTAACCAGCATTTAGAAATAGTGGTGGAATGCTGAGTAGATACAACTATCAAGGGGGCTGAAATATTTGTGGTTATGGAATAGTTCTGTATCTTGATTGCAGTGCTGGTTACATAAATCTACACATTTGATAAAATGTCGTAGGACTGTACACATACATTGTACCAATGTCAATTTCCTGGTTTTGATATTGTACTATAGTTATATAAGATGGAATCATTAGAAAAGTGGGTAAAGAGTAGTTCATGGGATTCTGTACTATTTTTGCAATTTCCTGTGATTCTATAATCATTTTGAAACAAAAAGTTAACAGAAAAAAGACAGAAGTAAAAGAGCAGTTGCATTTCAACAAAGTTAGAAAGTAATTCTTTTAAAGATACATTTAAATAGGTAATAAAAATCATTAGTTACCTAGGAATTTTTTTTAAAAGATATGCAAGACTGGTACATAAAAAATTATAAAACTTCATTGAAAAATGGTGGAGGGATATCATATTCATTGATAGGAAGACTCAATATTATAAAGACATCACATTTTAAAAATGACCTTAAGAATAAATTCCAGTTAAAACCTCAGCATAGTTTTATAGAACTTAATGAGTTGATTCTAAAATATAATAGCATGATTTATCTTAAAACTATAGTAATTAACATGGTATGAGATTGATACAATAACAAATAAATAAACCAATAAAACACAATGGAGAGCCCAGAAGCAGACTCATAAACATTTGGAAATTTGATAATAAGAACACTGAGGAAAGGATGGACTTTTCAATAGAGTGCTAAGTATCCATATGGAAAAAGATTAATTAATTATGGATTAAAGAATTAAATATGAATAGAAAATTTGGCAACTTTCCAAAGAAAACATAGAAGAATATCTATGACAGGGTAGGGAAGTTCTTAAACAAGACATAAAAAACTATTAACCATGAAAATAAAATAACAAATTTGACTACCTTCAAAGAAAGAAATCCAGGAAACTGAAGTGAGCCACAAAAGGAGAAAAGGTATTTGCAATACATATTATTAACAAAAGATTGCTAAACAAAATGTATTTTTTAATTCATAAAAAAGTAAAATGGAAAACTGATCATCAGGAAGATATAAATTAAGGTCACAATGAAAAATTGTTTTATACTCTTCAGATTGGTAAAAATTAAATCTGATAAGTATTGGCAAGAATGAAGATTTTTATGGGAAGACTGGGAGATTCTTAAATGGAATTTTTGATGTTTCCTTGTGGGTGTGTCGACTGGTATACCTATTGTGGAAAACAATTTGATACTATCTTGAAAACTAAACATGTACACTACAACCTACAATTACCACTCCTAGATTTATTTATACCATAAGAAATCCTGAAAATATGCATCAAAACATATATAAGAATGTTCATAGCCTCAATGTTTATAATAACAAAGTAAACAAATAATAAGAAAAACAGCCAAAATTTATATTAGCAGAAAATAACTCCTAGATGGGCAGATTTCAGCTCAATGTCACTTCTTAGGCCTTCTCCAAGCTCTAGTTAAATTTAAAATATGCACAAACAGTAACTTTCTTCTAGCAACTACCCCCTTACTTTTATATCAAGACACAACTATCACTCACTATCTAAAATCAAAGCATTTGTTGTCAGCTATATCTTCTTCCCCTCAAGATAGTAAACTCCATGAAAAGAAGAACATTGTGCCTCTTACTTTGATTCTAGGCCCTGGCACACAGTACACTGAAAGGCAAAGGGAAGGAGATAGAGAAATCAAAAGAGGGGGAAGGGTGAGGTGGATGAAGGAGAGAGTTCACTGAGATCGCAGACAAAAGAGGAAAAGGGAGCCAAGTCATGGAAGTCACCCACATGGACTGGAGCAACTATGTGCATGGAAGGTATGCTCATAGTTTGAGGAAGCAGTGGAGGAAGAGAATATAAAGAAAAGATTTGGGGAGAGGATCTGAGGGTACTGAGAAATTCTTCAAAAGTATTCCCCTTCTCTAGCTTAAGCTTTTACTCCCACTGTTGATATACTCCATCGATGGGGGGAAATAAGATATTCCTGTGGAAGACAGCAGGAAATAACATTCACCTTAATCAAAATGTACTTTATCATCAATTTTGCTTACTTCACAAAATAAAGGATGACAATAGTTATAGACTTAATTGTATCCACCCAAAATTCATATTGAAGTCCTAACCCCCAGTGCCTCAGAATGTGACTATTCTTGAAGATAGGGTCTTTAAGGAAGTAATTAAGGTAAAATGAGGTCACATAGATAGGCCCTAATCCAGTATGACTGGCACTCTTACTAAGAGAGGGTTAGGACAGACATTTGTGCACATAAAGATCATGTGAAGATACAGCAAGAAGGCAGTCTTATGTAAGCCAAGGAAAGAGGCCTCAAAAGAAACCAAACCCGCTGACACCTTTATCTCAAATACCCTGCTCCAGAGCTGTCCGAAAGTAAATTCTGTTGTTTAAGCAACTGTCTGTGGTATTTTGCTATGGCAGCCCTGGCAAACTAATACACCAATATAGATGAAAATTCCTTTTTTTAAGAGTACCTTTGGTGTGAAGAAAACTTTCCTGTGCTTCCCTAAGTTCCATAAACCAACATCTATTAAAATTGAAAAATCTGTCATACTATTAAGAAATCTCGAAATTGCTTAATTATCTGAGTATGGGATGCTGGTAAATTGCTGCCAAACTTTGGTGCCCTCATGGATCCATAGGAAGACTCAAAAACACCAATTTATCTGTTTGGCACTGCAGGCAGAGTGCCTAGGTTACTTTTCCAGAAAAGAAAACACACAGGAAAATGATATCTGGACAGGGAAAGGGCAAGTATTGGTTCTAAATAAAAATAAAACTATAAAATTAAGAAACATTTAATTAAATTTACATGTAACTTCATTAATTTTAAAATTTAAAATATGTATAAGTTTCATTACATTTGAAAATAATTAGTACATTAGATTTTCTCATTTCTCAATAATTCTCATGTACATGATTGCTTAAAAAATCATGAGTCATCATCAAATAATAGCCAAAATAGTCAAAAATAAGAATAATATATTCAAAAAGTTTTACAATAAAAATATTCAACATTGGATATGGGTACACCCTAATATGTGATAATACACAGGGTAGGAGCTCCCTTTTCTCCCTCCATTCCCTAAATTCCTGTCTCCTTTAGTTCCAAACCACTGATAACAGTTCAGAGAAGCTGAGGCAGTGTTTCCTGCAGGGAGGCCTGGGGAGGAGGGGCGTGGGAGGGCAGTTTCTAGGGGTTAGGAGGAAGAACAGCTAAGAAAAGAAGCAACCACAGTCCATGTATGATACACACTGAAACAGGCCGTACACACACAGATACATCCTGGATCCTTGAAAACAGAAGTGACAGATCTAACAAGCAACAGATTTAATGCTGCATTTTCACATCTGGAGACAGGAGGCCACATCTAGAGGTAGAGCAGTTCTTACAACAAGAAAACAGTGCGATAACCATGAGGAGGTGAATTCTGCCAGCAACTCGAGGGAGCTTGGAGGTGGAACCTCCCCCAGTCAAAGCTCCAGATGAGAATGCCACCTGGCTAGTAAATTGATTATACCCTTCCAGGACTGAGTAGAGATACCGCCATACTGTGTTGACCCGACTCACAAAAATTATGGGATGATAAATATGTGTCATTTTTGCAACTAAGTTTGTAGCCATTTGTTACACAGTAATAAAAACTAATAGTGAGTCAAACTGATCAGGAAAAAGAACAATTAGTTTCGGTGGAATCACCAAATCTAGCTCCAGGCCCACACATTAATTTAAACCCATTTAAATATTAAAAATTTATGCTTCATTTAAAAAAGGAATTGGGCAGATTAAGGCCTCAAGTAGTCCTTTAAGTTTCATTTGTAGATATGATAAAAACACAGAGATATGAGAAAACATTTACAATTACAAAATGTAAGAAGGCTATGCTGAAAGTGTCAATCGGTTTTGACCAAGAACAGTCAAACAAAAGGTTTATTTGGGGGTCTTAACAAATGGCAATTTGGACACGGATTTGCATAAAACCCAACTGTGTTCCACAGTGGAAAATAAGAGACATGATTTATAAGGACAGAAAAAGGGGAGCTTTCAAAAGGATTACACAGTTGCTTTGAAAGCGCTGTGACTGGTGCTGGCAAGCAGACTTACGCTATGCTATTCATGATTAATCACTATGTTTATTGCTAGGTGAAAAAGATATATTTTTAAGAGAGTTCAATGTTGCAAATCCAATTCCAGGACCTGTATCAAGATGTAGTGTTTGGTTTAGCCCAGTTCAAAAGTTCAGTTTTGCATGTACTGGGATGAGTTAGCTCAGCTTCCCAGAGGCCACCTGGCTCCACTTTAGATTGCTCTCTTGACAACATCAACTCCATTTTGCTGTAATTTTTTCACAAATACTATGATTGTTCAATAATCCAAATGTAATCACATTATAGGAAGCATCCTAAGAAAACAAAAGAACAGAAAATATATTCCAAGATCTACGCTATGCATTAAAACTGAGGTGGAAACACTGTCATAGCCCCCTGCTTCAATCAAAACTGTGTTCACCACCAATTTCCCTAAGTGATAGTTGAAAGATTTTTTTTATAATGGACATTAAAAAATTGTACAGATTTATAATAAATATATATTCTTGGATTAAATTTTCTTCTTGTTGCACCTTTTTGGGGGGTATCTTATATTTATTGCTTATAGGTTCAGTAGTCATTTTTCCAGGTCAGTAAACTTAGATTTACCTCAGTTTGTAATGACTTCATGATGCTTCATGATAGATGACATATTTATTTAACAACTCCCCTGCTGATGGACGTGTGATTTCCAGTGTAATTATTCACCTGTATTTTATTAATTTTATTCTTCTATATAGCGGGAATTAATCTTGACATTTGGCCTAAGAATTCTAGCTTCATTTCTTCAGAAAGAACTGAGATGATGTATGTGAAACAACTAGCACAGTGTCTGGCATATAATTGCTATTATTGTCATTATTGTGTTATCCTGATGATGGAGGTGGTGGTGATGATGATAATGGTGGTGGTGGTGGTGGTCATGATGATGATGATGGTGGTGGTGGTGGTGGTGTGATGATGATGATGATGATGATGGTGGTCGTGGTGGTGGTGATGATGATGTGGTGGTGGCAGTGGTGGTGTTACAATTGTCATCTTAAATTTCTAACTAGCTCAAATTTAGCTTCAATGGTATACAAAACTCCTATACAGTTCTGTCCCTCCCCTTTATGTTATCATAAATTACATCTTGATACAGTTACTGCCTGCTTTTTTTATTATTGAATCACATTCTAAGTAGAACCTCAACAATGTGCCTTTTTAATATCTGCTCTAAGTGACCTTTATGTATAAGGCCACTATGAACCCCCTACTGAGGTGGAGATGAGGGTATGATGGAGGAATGGCTGTGGAATCTGGGAAGAAAGTAGGATTTGCAATGACAGAAATCTTGCAAAGCTACCACATGGTAAACACTAGGTTAAAATAAGACTAGTGGTGTTATTCTGTAATATATCATCTGGCAATATGCTGAAACACTTAAAAGTATATATAATGCTTCTAATCAGATAAAATATCGATATACTATTCTTTATCATTTTTCTGCTTCCACCTTTTTTGTACAAACACCATACTATCACCAGTTCCAGGTCTCCTTACAAGGAGCTTTTAGAAAGAGCACAAGGCAAGACAGAGGGAAGGACAAGCCTTCCCTTCTGGAGGTGTAGCATTCCGTGAGGAAGTGTGTAGACGTCCCCCTCAAGCTCTGCTGAGCCCTTACATCTGTGGGAATCACTGCTCTAGTGAGAAAACTAGTTCAAAGGAACAGACTTGCCCAAGATTATTATGGTAGAGCCTGAGTTAAAACATATTTTGATTTTTTTAATACTCTATCACATCTCTTTACACATTCTTTTAAAAAGTTAAAATGTACAGATACCGACAATGTAATTTCCTCCCAGCTGCCACTAATGATTTTTATGTTAATAGCAAAAAAAAAAAAAAAAATACCTTGGTTGCTGGCAACAGAAATTCCGGAATAGTAGACACAAGGGGCAGGAACAGGATTTTTAAGAGTAAGACTGGAGGATGAAGTTGCTCTTCCTCACTGCAAATTTCTATTTTACTAATTCATAAAGTTTAGAATACTGGTAAGTATAACCCTTTCAAGGAAAGACCTATGTTAATGACTCAAGGAACCTGAATACTAACTCCATGCCATTGTAACAACTGCTAAATACTGTCACTCCATCCTATGTGGTAGAAGGGAAATAAAAATACTTCTTAGCACAAACGATATGGATAGAAGTCAAAAAGTACTTTCTAGTTTAATCACACCAAGAGTATGTCTAAAATAAAAAATAAAAATAACACTCAGAAACAAAGATTACTTACAACCCAGGACATTTTAATTCTAAAGAGCTTTAATAAATAAAAAGCCCCAAGTTTCCAAAGTCCATCAAAAAGAGAATGAATAATCAGTTTCATCAGAGCTTGGGGAAATTTTTTTAAAAGGGGAGGGATGAATGTTGATAACCATTCTCATTCAAAAAGATAAAGATGAAACACTGCTTCTTCAAATAACAACTCATAACGTCACTTGATATGAGTAGGCAGGAGGAAAATAACTGTCCATATCTGCTTTATATACAACATTGGGCAATTAAATGCTAACTTAGCTATTTAGGAATGGCTTGCTAAAACATTGAAAAAATGAAAGACTTCATCCTTGTCATAGACTGCCACTTCGGTGGAACATTCGGTGCACATAACGGGATGATAGACTTCTTCCACTTCTGTCTCTGCCTGCTCTGCAGCATCCTCACGGTCAGACCGCATCTTCTTCCGGCCTCGCCTCTTCTTCCTGTTCTCTGGAGTTTTGTATCTTAAAATCTCCTCTTTATTGACAGAACAATTCATCACAAACATTGCTCTATATTGAGTTTTGTACGATTCATGCCTAAGAGGAAAATGAAATGGAGAACTTGGATTTATGTTCTATTTTAATAGTTATCTATTTAGATAAAATTTGAGAACACCAAAATCTTACTGAAATACCAACCAAAGTAAAGACATGAGAAAAAATGGGAAATTTAAAGAAATGTTATTTTAAGAATAGAAAGGAACTTGGTAACAAATAATAGTATAAAGAATGAATATATTCCTTTCTCCTGCTTTAAAATTAACTTATATCAAAAAACTGTTTTTCAAAACCAGAAAGACAAGAAAAGTTGTAGAAAACTTGAGAGGTATGTTTAAATAATCTTTGCACATTTTTCTGTTGTGACCTGAGACTCTGTGCTCCTCTCAATACAGGTGGTGCCATTCTGGTCACCATTTTAGTAAAAGCTCTAGTTTTAAAAGCTTAAGGAGCTTCTGACTTTATAATGTCCACTCTTGGCTTTACTCCAGCAGTCTAAAGAATAGCTAATGCTTCCTTTGTTCTCCTCATATACTTACTATTCCCCTACTTCTTTCCCCACTTAATAAATTGCTTTTCTTTTTTTCCCTTTAAACCTCATGTGACAGAAATACTTATCCGGCTAAAAACAGTGAACTCTAGTTATGCCCTCATCAGTTTATCTCCACCACCATCACCACTAGCAATTTTGACTGTGCAAACTGGTGCTTCGCCAAGTAAGACTATAAAAATTTCATTCACACTCCACTGTATTAGAATCCTGTGTTAATATGGAACACAATTTTTACTAAGGCCAATTTCTACTCTTAGATTATGAAGCAACTTCTTTTGAGTATAAGAACCCTGTGATATAGTTTAATTTGAAAGAGAAGTAACTTAAATACAAAGACATTTTACTTTTTCTTCATTTAATAAACACATTCTAGGTGTCAATTTCTATACAAAAAGTTTAAGACTTCACATGGAAAGTATAAAAATTAATTGTTGCAGATCAGAACCTCAAGTTGGCAAATAAGAATAATCTATAGCTAGCTACTCATTAGTTCCTAAAACAAATCCACCACTACATTGTCACTAGTTTCAGTTAATTTGATTCAAAACATGAACTAAGCTAGCCATTTATAAGGACACGAGAAAAAGAAAAAAAAAAAGGAAAAGAAAAATGTCAAGAGTATACTACTGTCAGCCCTCAGTATCCACAGGTTCCACATCCATGGATTCAACCAATCACAGATGGAGTATTTCCAATCAGCGGTTGGGAATCCATAAATGCCGAGGGCCAACTGTATGTACCGTTCTATGACATTTTATAATATAAGAGACTTGAACATTTTGGTATCTGCCAGAAGATAGTGAGGGTGTCCTGGAACCAATCCCTCTCAATATCAAGGGATGATTATATTTGGATTAACGAAATGAAAAAAAAAAAAAAGCAAACACATGATCATCTCAGTTGGTACAGAAAAAGAATGTGACAAAATTCAACGTGTTTTCATAATAAAAATGCCCAATAAGCTAGGAATAAAAAGCTTCCTCAATATTAATAAATGTCATATATAAAAAACCTGTAATAGCTAGCATCATACTCAATGATAAAAGACTGAAAACTTTTTTCCAAGTTCCAGAAAAAGACAAAAATGTCTACTGTCACCACTTCTATTCAACGTAGTACTGGGAGTTTTAATCAGAGCAATCATGTAAGAAAGAAATATATAAAAGGCATCCAAAGCAGAAAGGAAAAAGTAAAATTATCTTTGTTCACAGATGACATGATCTTATAGGCAGAAAACTCTAAAAATGACACCAAAAAAAAAAAGTGCTAATAAACTAATTTAACAGAGTTGCAGGATACAAAATCAATACCCCAAAATCTGTTGCATTTCTATATACTACATGAACAATCTGAAAAGGAAAGTAGAATAGAAATTACCAGAGGCCGGGTGTTTGGGGTGGAAAATGGGGAATTACTGTCTGATGGGTACAGTTTCTGTTTGGAATGAGGAAAAAGTTCTGGAAATGGACAGTGGTGATGACTGCACAATATTGTGAATGTAGTTCATGTCGCTGAATTTTACAAATGGTTAAAATAGGAAATAAGAGTGCCCATTGTCACCACTTCTATCCAACACGGTTCTGAAGTCCTAGCCAGAGCAATCAGGCAAGAAAAGAAATAAAAGGCTTTAAAATAAGAAAGGAAGATGTAAAACTGTCTTTGTTTGCAGATGATATCACCTATGTATGTAAAACTCTAAAGACCCCACCAAAAAACATTGTTAGAATAAACAAATTCAGAAAAGTTGCAGGATATAAAATCAATATATAAAAATTGGTTGTGTTTCTATACACTAACAATAAACTATCTGAAAAAGAAATTTAAAAAACAACTCTATTCACAGTAGCAGCAAAGATAATAAAATATTTAGGAATAAATTTAACCAAGAGGTGAAAGATCTGTACACTGAAAACTATAAGACAATGAAAAAAAAAAAAAACTGAAGAAAAAACAAATAAATGGAAAGATATCCTATGTTCACAGATCAAAAGAATAAATATTGTTAAAATGTCCATACTACCCAAAGCCATCTACAGAGTCATCATAATCACTATCAAAATTCCAATGAAGTTTTTCAGAGAAATAGAAAAAAAAAAATACTAAAATTTGTATGGAACCACAAAAGACCCCAAATAGCCAAAGCAATCTTGAGAAAGAAGAGCAAAGCTGGATGCATCACACTTTCTGATTTCAAACTATAATACAAAGCTGTAGTAATCAAAACAGTATGGGATTGGCATAAAAATAGATTCACAGATCAATGGAAGAGAATCAATAGCCCAGAAATAAAACCACACATATAATGTCAACTATTATTTGACAAGAAAACCAAGAAAATTTAATGGGAAAGAGAGTCTCTGGATGTTTACTTGCAAAAGAATGAAACTGGATCCCTATTATCTACTGCTCACAAAAATTAACTTTAAATGGATTAGAGACTTAAATGTAACACCTGAATTGTAAAACTCCTGTAAGAAAATATAGGAGAAAAACTCTTTGACAATGATCTTGGCAATCATTTTTTGGATATGACAGTAGGGTGACCACTTCAAAAGTTATCTAGATCTCTAATCACTATGCTGTACTACTGAATCTAATAAATTATTGTGTGCCAACTACATTTGAAAAAAACTCATTGAACTGTACAATGTAAACATGAGCAACTAATTGTCTATTATACTTCAATAAAGATGAGCAAGAAAGGTAATTCTGTGAGTTGAGGCGATGGATGTATTAACTAACCTTACTGTGGTAACCATTTTGTAATATATTCATATATCATATCATCCCACTGTACACCTTAAACTTGTACAATGTTATATGTCAATCACATTTCAATAAAGCTGGGAAAAGACTTTTTAAAATGTTTAAATGGTCTAGTTGGCAAGAAACTGAATATTCAAATGGAAGTCTTAACATAGCAAATTTAAAAAATGGTTAACATAGAATATTTTGTTATATATATTTTATCACAAATAAAGTGTATCTGAGAGAATATATCATTCGGCATATATGCAGTTTCACTGAATCCTTGTCAGTACTGGCAAGTGCTTTATTTTAAACTACTTGTGACAGAACTGTGTATAAACAAAATTATTTATAAAAAGATCAGCCAGGTAGTACCATGGATATATGAGGACAGAACCTTATCAGAATTCCTAAGTACCTCAAAAGTCCACTTCTGATTTTTAAAAAGACCCACGAGTTGAGTTTTTTTGCTTGTTTGTTTTGTGTACATTGTTACCCTTTACCCGTTACCTTTGGCAATCAAGACACAGTGTGGTCATGCAGGCAGGGCAATTCAAGACAGCATCACTATTTGGAACTGGCTGTTGTTGCTGATGTGGCCTCTGTATTCCAAAACCATGGTAGCTAGAACAAATAAAGAAAGGGGAGCAGGCACATTAAAGCCAGATCCTGATTTCTAATGCTACTCTCCAATGAAAGTAACCAATAATCCTTAGAAAAATAGTTGATTCTAGGAATAGGACATACAAGATGAACCTAGAGCATCTTGTAGTGCCAGAAAGTAAAGTGTTAAAAAAAAAAAAAACACCAATGCAGGAGGTATGTTGAAGGGGCACAGGAGCCAACTGAAAGCACTCCTAGTGGCCAAAGCCTAAACAATTAGAGCAACGAAATAAAATAATACTGGATTATAACCCAAAGTATAAATAAATACTCATGAGTCCATGGCGATATAAATGACTGAATAAATACATAAATGGAGGAGAATAAATAAACCTCCAATTCCGAAGAATTACAAATAATTTACTAAGATACTCTCCTCTCTTAACACTCAACTCCTTAAGTCTAGGCTGCACACAATGACTTCCTTCCAAAAAGTACAGTATGGAAAGGAGGGATGGGGGGAAAGAAAAAAGACGGAGTTTAGAGAAACCGGACAAACGCCACCTCACCATGGTGACTGAAGTAAACATTAACAGTAGTAAATCATGCCGATGGTGTGGGTTGTGCCCTTGGCATTATGTGATGAAAATGGCACTTTGCCTCTTTGGTCTTCCTCCCAAAAACCTATCATCCCAGTCTAATCATAAGAAAAATATCAGACAAATTCCAAATAAATGGGGCCTCCTACAATATACAGTCATGCACTGCATAATGATGCTTTGGTCAATGACAGACGGCTTATACAAATGGTAGTCCTGTAAGATAATAATGGAGCTGAAAAATTCCTATAGCCTAGTGAAGTCGCAGGCGTGGTTACATCGTAGAGCAATGCATTACTCACATATTTGTGGTGATGCTGGTATAAACAAACCTACTGCATTGCCAATCATATAAAAGGACAGCATGCACAATTATTACAGTATATAATACTTGATAATTATAAATAACTATGCTATTGGGTTATGTATTTACTCTACCTACTTTTCACCATATTTTAGAGTGCATTCTACTTATAAAAAGTTTGCTGTAAAATAACATGCTGTGTTATGCCAGCAACAGCCTCACACATCTCAAGTTTACCAAGTCTCTTACTGCATCATTTTCTCGTGTGATTTAATTTCATGTTGTTTTATAATTTAGTGTAGCCTCCTGTATAATGTTTATAAAGTCTACAGTAGTGTGTGTATGCAGCAATGTCCTAGGTCTCCACATTCACTCACTACTCAATCACTGACTCGGCCAGAGCAACTTCCAGTCCTGCAAGCCCCATACATGCCCTATACGAGTGTACCATTTTTTCCCTTTTATACCATATTTTTACTGTATCTTTTCTATATTAAGATATGTTTAGATATATGAATACTTACTATAGCGTTATAATTGCTTACAGTATCAGTATAGTAACATGCTTTACAGGTTTACAGCCTAGAAGCAATAGCCTCTATCAGACAGCCTAGGTGTGTAGTAGGCTGCACCATCGAGGTGTATGTAAGTGCACTCTATGATGTTCGCACTACAATGAATCACTTAATGACAAATTTCTCAGAACACAACCCCACTGTTAAGCAGTGCACGACTGTACCTGACCAGTATAGGACAGCTCCTCAAAACTATTACGGTCATCATAAGCAAGGAAAGTGAGGAACTATCACAGCCAATAAGGGCCTAAGGAGACATGACAACTAAATATAACATGGTATCCTGGATGGGTTCTAGAACTAGAAAATGATCGTTAGTTAAAAACTAATTTGAAAATGAGTATGAAGTTTCCTCTTGGGATGATGAAAATAGTTTGAAATTAAGTAGAAGTCATGGCCAAACAACACCGTAATTATACTAAATGCCACTGAATTATTCACTTTAAAATGGCTAATTCTGTTATGTGAATTTCATCTCAATGTTTTAAAATCCAATCTGTAAATAGTTAAAAAGAATGATTCAGATGCAAAACATAACATCTACTCTTCAGCCACATAAATTCTTAATCTCCAACTAGTTTTAAGTTGTGTCTATTTGAAAAAATTCAGTTTTGTTTCTTGAATGTGCAGACTATTGAGAGTTTGAATTCAACAGTTTTTTAAAAAAACTGACGGAAATTTGCTAGTTATTTTCAAAATAAACTAAGCAGTTTTTTTCAAATTTCTTTATGTATGTCTATATAAACATATACACAAACATTCAAAATGTGAAGGTAGTGAAAATCATCTTTTAATTATTTTCTCTAAAGATTCTATATGTTAAAGTTCTTACCCTCTTCTCCGTGCATCAACCCAGGCCTGATCTCTGTTATCTTTTTCAGGATCATATAGTAATTCATCATTTGTTGGAATCCTGTGTCGTTTCTTCTTTTTTTTCTTGGTTACCTGTGCTAATTTTGAAAATGTTAAGGATACAGCTAAGCATCATGTGTAAAGTTCACACCTCTTTAATACAGAATAAAGAATCCCATTTTTATTTATATTTTCCTTAAAAAAAAAAGGTTTATTCCTCTAAGTAAATTTCCTGTCCAATTAATGAGGCATTAAAATGAAGAATGACAGAGGAAGCAAAAACTGTCACTTCACTGAAAACTGGTATCATAAGAGCTTAAATAATGAAAATTAAGGGTCCAAAAACGCCACTCAGAACAAACCAGAATAGTAACTATTATTGATGTCTAAATTCTCTATAAGTTCCCATATAGAAAATGCTACTGAAATCAGAAGAAAAATATTTCAAAAACGAATGGAAAAAAAAACTACGGTCATACACATACACTAGACATTTAAAATGTACTTGAGCAGGTCAATATTTATGTAACAGATATAAAAATATAAAGTTATTTCTTTACCATATAAATTTGTTATTTGTGTAGTGCAGTATAATTACTGCTACAATTAAATTCGTTTTAGATCTTGTCATTATGTTCAACTTTGCTCAAATTTTATGCAAAATAAATTCCAGGGGTGGCTCCATAGTGTAGTGGTTAGCACATCTGCTTTACATGCAGAAGGTCCTGGTTTCACGCCCCAGGTAAAGCCACAGACCAGGCCCTGGGTGCACCAGGCCCTGGGTGCACGCTGTGAGTGTGTGGCAGGAGACACCCTGCCTTCAGAGATCCAGTTCTTAAGTGGAAATGGCAACATCCATAGATCAGGAGTAGAAGTGGAGGGGGATGGGGAGGATTAAAGAGGGGTGGGTAAATAAATAAATAAATTCCAAAGAAAAAGGGGCCGGTTTTTTAAAAAGCAACAACTTTAGGAAAATTCTTCAAGAGGGTAAAAACATAGAAACTATTTGCAGGTGTGAAAGCAAATACTGCTGAACTAAGGAACCTAAAGGAAGAGGTGGGCCAAGAGCCCAGAGGAAGGAGGTACTGCATCAGGACTTATTATTCCTCCTCTCCCCAGGTGTCTATGCAGTGCCACTGGTGGTCCCACATCCTCATATGTGTGCATGCTCATCTGTTTTTTTTTTCTTGTGATAAAATTGGCATACAAGATTATATAAACGTCAGGTGTACATTATAATTCGATAAATTTTATACACATCTTTTCTTATTCATCGATCCTGCCTTTGTTTTCATATCAACAGCCTGCCATTTTTTAAAAGATCAAATCAAGAGAGAAATCCTAATATCAAATAATTTTTCATAAAATATTAACAGCTAAACCTGGTAAGCATTTTACTTACCTGCTTTGTCTTCCTCCTCAGAATCAGAATCGAAATATATATCATCATAGTACTTTGTCACAGCTGTTGCAACTTTCCCATTTCCTGAGGAAGACCCTGTTCAAACCATAACGGAAATACACAGACTAAACCATCCATAACCAGCAGAAAAAAAATCCAAAGATTCTTCCATTACCTCAAACAATTTATCAACTCATTTCCAATATCATTTGAATGAAAAAACACTTCCACATTATTGACTTACTGGATATGTGCCCTGTGCAATTACAAAGAACTGCCCTCCTTGAGTAAATGTTCCAAATCACAAAATTATTTTTGCCTCCCTACCCATAAATCTAATTAAACAAAACAGCAGTATTTTCAGGTTCCCAGCAAATGTATTCTACCTTTCAGCCATGAAGTATATTGTGAAGAACAAAGAATAAACATCACATTTTAAAGAGACTTTAAGGAAAAGAGAATAAAAGCCCTACAAAAGGCAGGGAAAATGAGTCAAGGACACATTTTCCCCTCTTCAGTTATGCCTGGTGCCATGACATTACCTATACTTATGTCATCATATGCCTGCATCCCTAATTTTTCCTCTTAATTAATATCCACTTTTGACTTTATTATTATCATATATGCTTTCGTTCTTAACAGTTAATACTTGGCATATCAAAATGGAAACCAATGCCGAAGAGCCCTACTTTCACAAATCAGTTTTCAGGTCAGGTTTATGTTACATAAACACCAAGTATCGAAATGAAATATGTTTCATTACTTATTAAAATGAGACAGGAATGTGTGATGACAGATCAATCTGCCATATCAGTACTGTATAACTCTAAAAATACTTCAAGCCTGTCTTTTTTTTTTTTTAATCCTGAGATAAAAGTTACAGAAGGAAATCACGCAAAACATTACTAAATAATTTCTTTCCAACAATACAGGAGACACTCCTTCACCAGTCATCAAAGAAAACTATGCCCAGGTTGTCAAATACATTTATTCATTCACACAGTAAATATATTAGTTAGCACCGACTAAAAGTCCTGGAGACACAAGAGAGCACAAATAAGGTTCTTGTACATATGGAGCTTTAAAAAATATCTATATGAAAATCTAACTAAAAGTTTACCTGTTTCAAGAGAGGATAACTTGTCCTCCATTGTTTTAATGGTGGAATTTAATTCGGCTTCCATTTCTTTTTCAAATTCATCTTCACTAGATGATTCACTTTCTCCAGTAAGACATTCTCTGATGAGTTTTCGTTTTTGGTCGGGAGTTCCATGTAAAAGCACATCCACTTCATCTTCAGAACTGGTATACATTTAAATCATAAAGAATGTGAATATTAAAGAATTAAAATAACTTACAACTCCCATTATCTCCCACTGCCCAACAATTTTAAGTTTTACTTATCTGCATATGATTTATTAGAGCTATTCTTGCTTAACAGATAAACCACTTCTGAATATTTCCAAATATGTATTTTAATGTCTGCATAACATTTCCTCTTGTAGATGCTGTACATTTATTTCTAGTTCTTTGCTATTAAACAATACAATTAACACCTCTGTATATGTAATTTTGCTTCTGTTTATTTCCTTAGGATAAATGTCTAGAATTAGCTCCAAACATATTTCTGACTTCTTGAATTATCACATTGCTTTCCACAAGTATTGCGCCAATTCATAATTCCATCAGCAATGTAGTTGATTCCACAGAACTGAGAGTTTTTTAAAACTCTGGACACTTAAACAAAACCTAATATATGTAACTAATATATCGTTATATACCCACATAAAATGTTAACAGATAATAATTAAATATTATAGTTTAAAAGGCACAATGCTAAAGAGAGCTAAAGAGAACTACAGAGAGAAAGCTTAATTATAGTCCAAATTCTCCTGCATAATTTCTACCAATTTACTTGGCCTTCTGTGCCTGGGTTTCCCTATCAATAGCAATATTCCTCACCCTGACCAACATGCTGCTTCTTTCTCCATTACCACTATTTTTACTCGGGTCCTCTTAAATTTACACCATATCCTAAGGATGTTCAGGTCTCCAAACTCTTCTGTTTCATTCCACCCCGAACCCTGCAGCCAAAATGTTATTCCTAAAGAACTCTCATAACATTAATACCCAGCTCTGAAATAAACTGTCCATTGCCAAATCTCTGAGCACAGCATTCAAAACAGCCTTCCACAATCTGGTTTCACTCATCTTTTCAACCTTGAACTACCTTACTGGTCTTCAACTTGGGGTAATTTTGTCCCTCATGAAACATTTAGCATTACTAGAGACATTTTTTACTGTCACAACTAGAAAGCAGAAAAAGGGGATACTTGGCATCTAGTGAGTAGAGGCCAGAGGTGCTGCTAAACATCCCACAATGCACAGGACAGCCCTTCAGAACAGAGAATCATCTGATCCAAGATGTCAGTAATGCTGAGGCTGAGAAACTCTGATCTAATCTGTATTCTAGTGTTTCCAAAGTGCAGGATATAGGAGGTTATTTTAAAGAATAGCAGGATAGACGACAGTCCATTAAATAACGCTGAAGCCATTGCTGGTGGGAATGTAAGCCACTATGGAAAACAGTTTGACAGTTTCTTATAAAACTAAACATGCAATTACCATACATTCCAACAACGGAATTCCTGGGCATTTATCACAGGGAAATGGAAACTTATATACACACAAAAAACCTATACATGAATGTTTTTAACAGTTTTATTCACAATAGTCAAAACTGGAAACAATCAGATGTCCTTAAATGAGTGAATGGTTAAACATAGAATACTACTCAGCAAAAAAAAAAAAAAAAGGAATGAACTATTGACGCCTGAATGAATCTCCTGAGAATTATGATGAGTAAAAAATGCCAATCCCCAAAATCATACATACTGCATGATTTCACTTACAAATTTATTGAAAATTACAAAACTATAGAAGTGGAAAACAAGATTAGTGGTTTCCAGAGGTTAAGTAGAGCATGGAGGAAGGAAGTGGGGAATATAAGAGATCTTTATGGTGATGAAAATGTTCTGTATCTTGACTGTATTACTGTAAATATCCCAGTCACGATATCATAGTACAATTTTGCGATATGTTAACATTGGGGGAACTAGGTAAAAAGGACAAAGAATCTATTATTTCTTACAACTGCACGTGAATCTACCTCAAAATAAAAAGTTAAAAAATAAAAATCAAAAATAAAAAGTTAAAAATTAAAATTAAAAAAAAAAACACTGACTCACAAGGCAAGAGAAATATTCCTTTTGCAAATTTCTTCAGTCCTTGCAATTATTTCAAGAGAATTTATGGGCCCTGGATATTCTTGTTGAGTATGCAAAGTTCTTACCACTCTTTACCTAGGACATTTCTCAGGGTTGTGTTTGCAGTAAAAAAAAAAAAAACAAAAAAACAAAAACAAAAAAACAAAAAAACCCTTGAGGGATAAGGTAATGTCTCTTTCCAGGACAAAAAACAGGTATTTATTTACTGCCTGCTATAAAAGAGGTGGATTCTCCAAGCTCAAGTGGTCCTCAGTCACCATGCGAACCCACTGAATGTGTAGCATCCATCTGGGTCTCTCTCTGTGTAACCCCTGCAGAAGCTGAGAAGTAAGAGTGATCAATACAAACATAATGTTCATGCTGCCTGCTGTGCTGTGAGCTGTCTCTGACTCAGGAGTATCAGATCTTCTGCCAGCTTCCACGAAATAGTAACAGGGTATAAAATATTAGCTTATAAGAGGGGCAAAATCAAATTCTGACAGACACCCTTTAAACACCTAACACTAATCTCCCTTTTTTAAAATAAGCATTAGACTCAGAGCCTTGAGCAGGTAATACATCAAACAACATAATTTTGTTTTCATAGGATTTCTTTTTAGTTACTTTACCAGTGGCAACTGTCACAGAGATATAAAGCTTCCTTTAAGAAATTTAACTACAAAAATGTAAGTTGATTTAAAGAAAAACATTAAATACATAACACAGGTGAATATGAAGATGGTGATGGCAAAATAACTCAAGTCCAGGAAACAGCTCTATTTCAATTAAACTGAATTACTAATTGAGGCCTACATATATATACCTCCTTTCACAGACCTGACCCATTAACTGAAACTCTTTTTCACAGGGAATCTTGAAATCCATCCTCACTTCCCACAACAGAGATCTTCACAGCCGTCTGGTCTCCATGCCTACAACCCCTCTCCAGGATGTGAGGAAACATTGTGAGGGAAGGTAAAAGTTTTACAAAAATCTCAGTAGGGCAGAATGTTTTAAAATTTATAGGCAGGATCTGCTGACAGCTTTCAAAATGGCTAAATTTGCCTGGAAATCTCTTGCCAACATAACTGTTTCCCTTCTGGAAATTTCCACATAACTTCATCTGTGTCTATCTCAGGTGACGCCCTTCTGAGATACATATACTTTCCAATATACATTTTCCTAGATATATATATCTTATTTCTCCTACTGTATTGTAAGCCGGTAGAAGGCAAAAATCTTATGGTTGACCTCTGTAGCCCAGAGCAAGCATATAGTAAGTGCTCAAAAAGTCTTAAATATTCCCTTACTTCTGTTTATCCCATATTAATCTTCAAGACGGTCACTTCACGTTAGGTGCCACGAGCCTTACAGCATATTTATGATATTTCCTCTTTTATAGACGAGACATAGAATAAGTGACTTGCCTTCGGTCACACTGCTAGTAAGGTGCAGAGGCAGGATTCGATCTCAAAGCTTTTGAAAGTTTACACGTGATTCCAGAATAACCTCCTTCCTAGCGCAGGTGTCGGTCCCGCCTCCCCCGTGACTGCAAGACCTCACCAGAACTCCCCTCAGCGTCCCACAGGCCACAGCGGGGCGCGACAGGCGCCGGAATCGCTGGGCCAAGGGTCCCCACAGGCCAGGCAGGCGCAGCGCAGACAGGTCGGCCAAGGCCCGGAGCCTCAGGGGGCGGGGCGCGGCTGGACAGGGGCCCACCTGCTTAAAGCCGGCTCCTCGTCGCTAGGTTCTTCAACTGCGTAGGGGTCATAGTCATCTTGGAACCGGTTCATGCTGCGCAGCGGCCTCGGGCCGGGTCTACAGGCGTCGACCCACTGTTTACAACGCAGGTCCCTTCCCTAAAGCGTTCCGGGCTCCACTTCCGCCCGCACTTCCGCGCCCTCCCTGCGCGTCTGCGCAGATCGTCCCGGCCGGGGGTGGGGGGGACGGGGGGAAGCAGGGAGAAGTGGTGGCTGTTGGTGTCCAGTCGCTCGCTGCCCTTCTTCGGCTTCCCTTTAGCTGGAAACAGCTACCTTATTACTGGAAATAGTAATCGACACCCTTATAAATAGCGGTCTCTTAGATTAACACTCCATCTGCGGTGTCTCATGTCGTGAAGCAGATATCTTAGATGCTGAAGGACATGCGCCCTGTAGGTCCTCAGACGCTAGCACCCAATGTCCCTCCAACCTCCTCGCCTCAAGCCATTCCATCTTCTTTTCACTGAGCAGCTGCCTCGTCTTCACACTAGTTACTCCTCAGTCTAAGTGAGCCCTGAATTTCTACCGAAAAGTTGCTAGACTGTCACCAATTACTTCCTAATTACCTTTTCCTGGCCTCTTTTTAGTCCCAACTTTTGCTGAGCCCACTCAACATTTGAGATGAGGCAGATGACAGCCTCTTAATTGTGACACCTTTTCTTCCCTGTTTCTGTACCAGCCTACACACAAGTTGCTGCCTCCTTCCATGGTCCCATTCAGATGACTGCCCTGCCTTATTTTGGTCCATGTCCTCTTCTCAGGTACTATGTCAGCTTTCCAACTTCCTGGCTAAATAATTCTGCCTGCTGCACCACTGGCAATCCAAAGTTAGTGCACTGCAAACCCAACTAAACATTTCCCACTTAATTCCTATACCTCAACCAACAGCTGCTTTCGACGCCATTTCTGCCACTTTCTCCATCTTTACAACTGCTATAGGCTGAAAGTCTTGGACTCTTGGTTGACTCTGGGTCCTCCATGTGCCCTCAGGTAAGTTCTGGAGATCGCTTAGCAATGTCTCTCTCATCCACATATCACCTCCCTATCCACCATCCTGACTACTGATATAAGCTCTTGACAGCCTTGTTTTGCTACACTCTGCTGGCAGTGACACTCTTCCAGCGCAGCATTCTCTAGACGATTTCCTTCCTAATAAATCCTAATATTTCACTTTTACTTGCTAATCTGTTCCCTTATTTTGCAGTATTCTTTGCCCTCAACAATATAGTTCAATACATCATGCCAAACTGATTTCCCTACACATACCAGCACAATTTGCTGATTCAAGAATTGCATTATGCCTTCCATCACTAGCCTTTGCCTATGCTATTCCCTGAAGCACCCTCCCTACTTTTATGTCCACCATTCAAACCCTACCTATCCTTCAAGATGCATCTCCACCATCCAAAGCCTACCTGTCCTTCAAGATGCATCTGCAAGTAATGAATGGGTCAGTAATCAGACAGAAATTATGAAGTGACTATAAAACATATAGTATATTTTCAATTTTTCAGTATTTTAAAATACTTTCCATTACCAATATTATATACTTAAATCTACCACTGCAAAATTTACAGTGGAAAAAGTTCATACTTTGCCTTGATATTTTTTCTTCAAGGTTAAAATCTTGACTCCCCCCACTTTGGGTTTTACAAAGTTTAACTGTGTTCATTGAACCAGTTCACGAGAAGTAGTATGAGACAGGCTTGCTCAAAAGACACGCGAAAAAACATCCCTGCTAAGTTAGTTGGGTAAAACTTAAATTAAAAGTTTAAGGGGGATTGTCAGAAGTCCTCATAACAATGGTGTCCAATGAGTATGGCTCTTCTAGGGCTGAGAAAACAAAATAGGCTGAAACTTCCTATTTCCTGAAGGCAAATAAACCAACAATGAACCCTGAATCATCCCCTCAGTGGGACTCTAACTGCTGGACGCTGGGTTATGCGACATCGCTCCTCAGCAGTTTCTCCTCCAGACCATGCGCTCACCTGCGCCTAGCCCGCACCCGAGACACCAGAAGGTCACAGGCGAAGACATGTATCCCCTTCAGTGGATACAGCTAGGAGATAAATATATTTCCTATACCTACTTACAGCTATTAAAAATAATGAGCCCATATGGATGTCGATTTCCGTTTCCACCTTAAAACCACATGGTTCCTCCTTGACTTCCCCCATTCCATATTTTTTCCATCTTCTTATCCAACGTGAGAACCTTGATTCCCAACATCCATTTACTCATTAGCTCAATCCTACACTACACACAGCATTATTTCAGAGTTGTTACAACCACATAACTATTAAAAACAAACTTACGTGGGATACTTCATGTTTGTTTGCAGTTCTAGCCCATGGACTTGAAGATGGCTTATAGATAATGTCCTGCGTTCAAAAGTCATTGCGGTTGATTTGGTTTCTATTTTCATACTTTTCCTAGAAAAAGGGTAGCATACTACATATATGCACGCAAACAAACATGCCCTAACCTGCTTCAGGCCACAAAGGCAGCCAAAGAAAACTTAAACGAACTAGAAATCCGCCTGAGTGGTGAGTGGCCCAAACTGTGATTTCCCAGCATAGAAAAGATTAGGAAAAGGCGTTGAGAAAATCGAGCCCCTCACCCTAACTTTACGAACGAATGTTCACTATGGAATAGTCAGAGCTGGATCTCTCTTGGGTTTTTTCTTGCCTGAAGAATAGCGAGAACGCCAGGGACGTCACGACAGGGGCGTGTCGCATGCAGATGAGCAGGCGCGCAGAGCCTGGCGGTCCTCTCGCGCTCCGCCGCGCTCCGCGGCCCGCGGCCGGAGAACGCACACGCCCCCGGGGGTGTTTTGCCGACGGGCCAGGTGCGGGCGAGCGGCCTGGAAGCAGCGAGGGTGCGGAGTCGGCGCGAGGGAAGTGACCGTGCGTGAAGAGCGAGGCGAGCGCGAGGGTTGGGGCGGAGGCGAGGCGACAACTCATACTTACCTGGCAGGGGAGATACCATGATCACGAAGGTGGTTTTCCCAGGGCGAGGCTTATCCATTGCACTCCGGATGTGCTGACTCCTGCGATTTCCCCAAATGTGGGAAACTCGACTGCATAATTTGTGGTAGTGGGGGACTGCGTTCGCGCTCTCCCCTGATTTTTCTTGAGTTGTAATGTCAGAGAATTTTAGAGTATAGCTAAAGTGCTTGGTTGTTTTCTCTATAATTGGGACCGCTGTTTAGGTAGAACTTAAACTTCACGCCCGTGCTTCTTCATCTGAGGGTGACGATGCCGCACTACTGACAGTGCGCCGGGATGCTCAAAATCCGTCTCCAGTAATCCGGGTGCTTGGCTCTTTTAAACTCTATAACGTCTTTTTTTTTTTTTTTTTTTTTTTTTTTTTTTTGCCAAAGCTGTGGTCCTGCCTGCACCTCTTTGATGCTGAGTTTCTTCCCCAGCACTTGTCACCTTGCTACTTCCTGTGATTCTTGACC
Organism: Eonycteris spelaea; assembly: GCA_003508835.1. NCBI lineage: Eukaryota > Metazoa > Chordata > Mammalia > Chiroptera > Pteropodidae > Eonycteris > Eonycteris spelaea. The sequence continues at coordinate 1,653,343 of PUFA01000122.1, forward strand.
AGTGACTCCAAAGTCAGCGGACACCAGCATATGCTGGAATTCAGAATCTTAGCACCTTTGCAAGAGCTACTGAATCAGAGTCCCGGTTTATTCTATGCTCATTATAAATTTGAGAAACACTCATCTAACACACTATGTATTTTACTTGTCTCATTTTACCCACTGGAATGTAAGTTACGTGAGGTCAGAGATTCTTTACTGTGTTGTTAACTGCTCCATCCTTCATTGCTGGAATAGCACATGACTATAACAGGCATTTAATATCCTTACTGGATTAATTTCTTCAGCGCAGACGTCAACAAAAGTTTCCCAGCAGGTTCCCAGGTCCCATCTCTGAGTCCAGATCAGGTGAACAATAAATACTGTGTCCTTCCTACAGAGAAATCACAGAATTGGAAACACTCGCTGTTCAGGCTTCATCAGTAATGTCTCTGAACACCATTTGCTCGGGCCTATAGGAGATAGCTATAACAAAACAAAAACAAACGCACAAACATAAACAGTTCCTGAGCCGAAGGAGAAGATCCTCTAGGCCAGCAGTCCCCAACCTTTTTGGCACCAGGGACCGGTGCTTCTATGACAATCTAATGCCCGAGGACCTGAGATGGAGCTGAGGCGGTGATGCTAGCAGCGCTGGGGAGCCGCTGCAAATACAGATGAAGCTTCGCTTGCTCACTTCCTGCTGGGCAGCCGGGTTCCCAATGGGCCACAGATCGCGTGCCCTCCATGGCCCGGAGCTTGGGAACCCCTGCTCCAGGCCACACCATCAGCCTCCAATTGAGCTTCTTTCAGCCCCTTTTCCTTTTAGGAGAATGTGATCATTGTCCAGACACCAGAAAAAGGCACGTCAAGGGTAAGGGCCTTCTTTTTCTCACATACCTGCCCCTTATATTCATTCGTTGCTTCACCCTGGTTCAAGCTGTATGAGAGTCAAAACTTTATTTTACCCTTTTAGGGTCTCTGAAAAAAGCCTGAGAATTAAAAGAACATAAAACAGATTAACCAGAGAACATTATACAGGTTTTTACATGTACATGAGCCCCCCCCCCCCCCCCACACACCCCAGGAAAATGACCCAACCAAGAAGTGAGGCTAGTCGGTTCTCCAAGGAGCAGCCTCGTTACTTTCATTGAAGAACGACATTTACAGAACAAGATCTAGTCATTGATACTGGTTTGTCGTTGCCTTTAGGCCCCGTACCTATTTCATTCAAGGGCTAATAATCCAGTATTATCATTATCTTGATTTGGCCAGTGGGAACCCTTTCAAAGAGGCTCGTATGTGCCGGACGTGCCTCCGTCAGTCACTATACATTTCTTTGCTTTTTTAGTACACCTCATATTCCAGGCTCAGGTCCTGTTTTTCCCCACCTGAAGAGCCTGGCTTCCCTGGGGTGCTGATGTGCTTCCCACTTTGGGTGCACGGCGGCTTGCTGGGAAGTGATAGAGAAAGGATATTGGGCTGGGCGGGGCGGGGACCACGTCCAAGGCTTCAGGAGGAGGCAGATACATACCAAGCCACGGTGGCCAGTCTGGGGTCTTGGCTCCCCTCCTCTGCCCACCCACCCAGATTCCTTTGGCAGAGGTGGCTGCTTCCTAACATCGGTCACGGTTCTGTGGCTTCATGGAGCGGCACTGGAGCCCAAGGGGGAGGGGTGGGAAACTCGGGTGTCCCGGTTGGACTCCTTGCCCCAGCTCCATGTATTTTACAAACGTCTCCGATCCCATCTGGTGTGTGCCCACCCCCCAAGACTGTTCACTCGCACAGCGTAAGTCCCACAGAAGAACGGCAAGCCACCTCGAAATGGCCTTCCCTCGACCGAGTGTGTCGCCACCCCCTGACTGGGCGGCAGGCACCTCCGGTCCCTCGAAGGTGAGGGTCAGTGCTTCGGAGGCCCCCTGGGACTCTCGGTGACACCCCAAACAGGAAGAGCCGGCCATCCTGGGCTCACAATCGCGTGTGCTGGTCACCAAAGCCCACTGCCGCCCCCGCCTCACCCCATTCCCTCTAAGCACCAAAGCTAGGTTCCCAGGGATTCCACACCCCCACATCCCTCAGAGGCCATATCTAATGAACATCTAAGATTCTGCCTTTGGTCCCTTGTCAGCTGGTCTTCGCAGGTGGTGGCATTCGCAGGTGGTGGCATCCCTGGGCAGCTCTGTGTAGCTGCAGAGCGATAGAATCTTCCTGCAGGTCACCTGCCAGACTGCAAAGGCACAGCCTCCGGGACCAGTGGAGACTCCACCACCTCGGGCTCAGCCAGTCTCAGCAGTTCCACAGCAGAGCGGGCCCATACCGCAGGAGGGAGGCCGGAAGCAGCTCTCCGGAGAGGAGGCCGTGCTGGGAAACGCAGTCTCGGGTTTGTGAGGCAGAACCAGAACCCAAAAGAGCGTGTGAGCTTTAGGAGACAGGGGAGAGAGGCGGCTGGGCCCCCAGGCTTCAGAGCCACAGTCCCATCGCGGTTTCATCGTTCAGTCCTCTCTGGGGTGCGGTCCAACCGGACCTACGTCTACTCTCTGGAGTTTCCTTCCCACGGGAAGGAACAGAGCAAGGCCCGCTCCCTTGCCGCCTCCTCTCATGCCTCTGCTCCCCGCCCGCCCCCCACCACCAACCCTCGCCTTTGTCCCCAAGTTGCAGCGGTCCGGTCTCCGTCTCGGTGAAAGCCCAGCCCCTTCCCTCCTGGGTGTTCTCTGGTCGGGCCTCAGCATCCTCCTCTTCATGACGTGACAATTTCACCTGAAGGGCCCAGCGCTCGAGTCAGCCATCTGGTCAAAACTCAGAGGTCAGCGGCCTAAAGTGGGGCTGGGCGCCAGGCGCCGGTGCCCTTTCTGAGGGCGCAAAAGCCTAAGGCACGTCCTTCGACCGGGACGCGAACCAGCAGCCTAACGACGTCCTTTCTACCGTCCTCCGCTCTGCCGGCTGAGCTCTCGAAGGGCACACACTGTCCTGGCTGCGTCATTACTTTTCCTTGGGATAACAAGACACCGAGACGCTAGCGCCCGCGGTCCAACATGACCTGTGTGGCAAGCAAGCCCCTTCGAAGTGAGCCGGGCACACGCTGCCGCCTCACCCTGGCGGGCGGGCTGAGCGAATCTCCAGCGCGTGGCTGCTCCCGGGGGCTCCGCGGTGGCGCGGCCCCGCGACGGTGATTTTCAGTATGCCTGGGCCCAGGCGCTCACCCGTTGCCTCATTTCCGCTCCCCGCACGCGCACGCAACAGCGGTCCGTGGCCAGAAAGTGGGTAAGGGGTGTGGGGCGGGGGGGCAGTGGCGGGAGAGGATCGTGCGTTGGCAAACGGCTTCGTGGGATGGGGTGGATAGGACTCCCGGGGTAAAGGAGGAGCACCCACCGGAACCGGACCGGTAGGAGGCAGCGAACCTGTTGGGTTTCTCCGGATAACCACCCAGAAGTGGAACTTCTGGGTCCTTCTTGGTCTCTTGTTATGGGCTTTGTTTTAAAGCATTTTGTCTGGTCTAAGTATTGCTACTTCAACGTTTTTTGTTTGTTCCCATTTTCATGAAATATCTTTCCATCTCTTTACTTTCAGTCTGTCTTTCTGTGAAGTGTCTCTCGTAGGCAGCATATGTAAGGATCTTATCCAGCCACCCCTATGTCTTTCGATTGGAGCATTTAATCCATTTACATTTAAAGTAATTGTTGATGCCTACTTATTGCCATTTTATTATTGATATTTTTATATACTTTTTTTCTTCAGGAAGTCACTTTAACATTTCTTATAATACTGGGTTGGTGGTGATGAATGCTTTCAGCTTTTTTATTTTATTTTATTTTTTGTCTGGAAGCTCTGTATTTGTTCTTCCGTTCTCAGTGATAGCTTTGCTGGGTAGAGTATTCTTGATTGTAAGTCCTTACTTTTTATCACTGTGAATCTTTCATACCACTCTGACCGGCACAAGTGGCAAATATAATATAATATAAAATATGATATATTTTCAATAAGACTCTTCCGAACTATTTGAACTTCATCATTTATCCTCCCTTCCTTTTCAGGGTAACCTACAGTTGCTGCAGAACTGCCTGGCAGTGTTAAATGGAGACACATAAGCCACACTCCACCTTCCGGTTAAAAAAGGGCTGCCTTCCTTCAGATTTTATTTTTGTTCTCTTAATGATGTTAGGCATTTACTGCTCACTGTAAACAAAAGACACAGCTGACAAAGTGCATCTTCTGTCCTTTTTTCTGAGAAACACGAAGCGGTGCCGTCCACAGGTGCTGCCAGTCTGTGGCAGACGCTGCGCTCCAGCACCTGCGTGCTGCTCCCCAGGGCAGTTGTCACTCGTCGTGCGCTCTTCCTCTTCAAAAGCCCAAATTTCAGTCTTTTTCTTTTTTTTAAGTAGCCTCTATAACTGTGTTTATTTTATGAATAGTATTCCTTATGGCTGCCAACCTTATTTACCTTTACGTAATTTCTGAAGTTTAACTCTTTCAAAATGTAGTCTTCAAACGAGATAAAGGTTGCCATTACCTTTTTTTTTTTTTCAGTTTTGTTTATTAAAAAAAAAATTGTATATCACCTTAGTTCATTCATGTATCCTGGTTAAAAAAAAACAACAACAAGCATCTTAATCAGATTTATTTTTAATATTTCTTAGACGTTTTGGGACAGACTTTATGTAACCTTTCTAAGTATGATTTCTGAAGAAAAGCAAATGCATTAGTATGTTTGCCTTAAACTTGTAGACTAAACCAACTATTGTCAAATAAACAGTGATAACAGTGATGGTTTTTAACTCTGATCATTGTATCACTCTAAAATCTGGGGTAGCTATAATCTACTCCTATATAATGCTTTACAGAGCAGGTCTTAGTTTTTCTTATTTCCTTTAAGGCGGCATATTGAACCAGATTCGCCTGTCCCTTTACAAAAGAATGAACTGCTTCTCTGTGCTTTTCATACTTCACGGAAGGTGGAATCCGACAGAGGCAGGTTAGAGACAGCTGCTTCTAAAATACAGGAGCTGAGAATATGGTCTGTTAACGATTTCCCGGATTCTATGCCTAGCTCAGCCAGTTAACCATGTGACATATGTCCTTGAGCTACTTGGTAGGTATGCCAGTGTGGAGAGAAGGAGGTCAGCTGAAGGGAACAGCACTTGATGGGGGAGAATTGCAATATTTGGAACGAGGGTACCAAAAGGATACTGTCAGTAGTGACATCATAAATATCGGCCTTTCTAATGTGAATGAACATTGTGTCATAGCTAGTTTAAAATTAGATTGAGTGGTTGGATTTTTCCAATGTCTGTTTCTAAGTTCCAGGATTTGGAAACCACATGCATTTGGGGGCGATTATCCTCAGATGGGTTCCTAGCTTGTCCATCTTCCCAAACCGTTCTGAAAAGTGCCTGTTCTAGGTCCCACGGCAAGTCAACGATAACTCCAGCCTTCCTCTGCAGCATGTTCTCTTGCCTCACTGTTGTGCCGGTTAATGTTTCTCTAACTGATGTTCCCTGATGCCATTTGAACTGTTGATGTTTTCTGTTGGCTGAGAGATGTGTGTGTTTTGTCCTTCATGTCACCCTCACTGGTGGAAATATGCCCATGTGATGCTCACCAGTGGGTGAACGTGGGATGAAGCCCTAGCTTCTGGATTCGATGCAGACCCTTATGGCCTCAGGCAGGTTCACTTAACCTCTCTCTGCCTCAGTTTCTCTACTATAAAGGACATACTGACCTACCTCACAGGGATGTTGTGAGGATTAATAAATGTTGGTACAGTGCTTTGGAAACGTGAAGATGCTGTGTAAATGCTAAGAGCGAACAAGTACAGGGCAGAAAGCTATACAGTGCTCCACATATCCATCAGCTGATCTGTTTGTACCAAAGTGGCCTTTTTGGGGAAAAGGGGTAGAGAGGATGGTACATCCTTTGGCCCCTTTCATTTTCATTGAGGTTTTTTTTTGGGGGGGGGGCGGTTTGTTGTTGTTGTTGTTTCGTTTCCCCTTACGTTTTTAGAGTACTTGTTGAGTGAGGTGTGGGTGGACTGGAAGCAGCAAGGGAGGAGTGTTGCTTAATATGAGTTGACTACCACACTGCAGGGGTCTTCTAACAAATCATACAAACTAGATGAAGCATGTACGTTAACTCCCTCATGGACGTACTGAGGAAAGATTCCACTTTGCACCTCCAGAACAATGGAAACGTCTTATTACTACATAGCTCACTGCTTGCCCCTAATAAAAATAGCCAGCACTCCATTCACTGGTACTGAATTGTAGCATTCAGTAAACATACATCTGTCATCTCGTGCCTGGGGAACAAACCCAAAGGTGAAACGGGAAGATGCCTATCTGCAGAGAAAAAGCCCTGCATGGACCATCCAGGGTTTCCCCCTAGTGATGCTTTGAAAGAGGAACGGGAGCGGGCGAGGCCTTGGGAATGGCCTGGGACCGAGGACTGAGGGATGAAGGGTTTATCGCAAAGACAGAGGCGGACAGGTGAAACTGCAGAAGTGGGTCAGGCCCGTAGATCAGTGAGGAAAAGACTGGTACCTAGTTTGGAAAGGCTTATACGATATTAAAGTTTCAAGTAAAATTATAGAAGTTGAGCTCAACGTGATCCTTTTGAAGTAGGCACTGCAGAAAATTGAGTAAAGTGGAAGAGTCAAGGGTGGTTGGTTTAAATGGGAAAGTTCTGCAGGAAAATAGCGACTCAAGGCCTTAAAACCAGAGGGTGAAATTACATTTAAACCTCACATTACGATGTCTCTGGGTGGAGCGAAACGCCACACCTCCACCCAGGCCTAGCAACATAAAACCTAAGGGAGAACTCTACATTAAAGTATAACTGACAAGACTCAACTCTCACCTCATCTCATTCCTAGGCTGGGTTAACTCACTAGCCGGGGCTATTGCTTCCGGTTTCGCCACATTTATGCGAGGGAATAAAAAAAAGAAAAAACACTCACGTAGGATGGCAAGCAAAGGCGAATTCGTGAGTTCCAAAGCTCAGCGGGATAAATCCGACTGAAGGCCTCCCCACAGAACAGACCTAATCAAACCCAAGCGACTCGAAAAACGAGCACAAAACTACGCAAGGTGAAGCTCTTCTACTGTTAACACAGAACAAACCAGGGGAGAGCGCGAACGCAGTCCCCCACTACCACAAATTATGCAGTCGAGTTTCCCACATTTGGGGAAATCGCAGGGGTCAGCACATCCGGAGTGCAATGGATAAGCCTCGCCCTGGGAAAACCACCTTCGTGATCATGGTATCTCCCCTGCCAGGTAAGTATGAGTTGCTCGCCTCGCCTCCGCCCCAACCCTCGCGCTCGCCTCGCTCTTCACGCACGGTCACTTCCCTCGCGCCGACTCCGCACCCTCGCTGCTTCCAGGCCGCTCGCCCGCACCTGGCCCGTCGGCAAAACACCCCCGGGGGCGTGTGCGTTCTCCGGCCGCGGGCCGCGGAGGCGCAGGCGGAGCAGGACCGCCAGGCTCTGCGCGCCTGCTCATCTGCATGCGACACGCCCCTGTCGTGACGTCTCCAGCGTCTTGCTTCCGGTTCTGACGCGCTCTTGTCTCGCGGACCTGGCGGGTCCAGGTGAGCGCTCAGCGACCGGTCTGGCACCTGCGGGTGGGAACCTGAGAGCACGCGATCTCACCGGAACCGGGCCAGCAGTTAGAGCCCCCCAGGGTTCGGGGCTCGGGGTGGGTCACGCCATCATTTCCGCGAAAATGACACGCGACAATGTTGATTAAATGTTAAATACTGTCTGACCAATGTACTGTATACCTGAAACTGATTTTTTTCAATGTTAGAGTTTCGTCACCTATTTCACATGAAATTGTTTTAATCCCCGTTCATGATAGTTCAACGTATGTAGTAACCTAACCTTGCAACAGTAAAAGGAAAATTTGAACAGAGAATATCGGGGCAAGGCGTCCGTTCAAGCGGTAGCTGCGTGGGCTGGGAGCGGGTGTCGCGTGGTCTCTGAAAATCAAATGAACAGAAATGTCACACTTCCGTCCTGGGGGATTAGGTTGCCTCTTTCGAGCTACCCGGGTTGTCTTTTTCTCTTCCATACATGAGTATTCCTGATTGAGGATCCAGTGGAGGGTAAAGGTGCATCCTTCTCAGGTGTGAGCAAAATGATTGAAATATGGTGTGTTAGTGAGTGGTCAGAGCTGTGCAGCAAAGCACAAGAGACAGACACTAGAGATGAGGCTTCCCTGAGGTTCAAGCTGCAGAAAGATCCGAAATAACGTATTGCGGCATCCCTTTTGATTGTTGGTTGTTTCAAGAAGTTTCCTTTCCTGGCGTGTACTGAAAACAGAGGATTCTCTTACCCAAACCCAGTGTAATTATCAAAATCAAGAAATTAACATTGCTACAATGTTAATATTATTTACTCTACAGACATTATTCAATTTCCATCAATTGTCCCAGTAACATTCTTTATAGCAAAGGAAAAATTCAAAGCCACGTGTTGCATTCGGTTGTGTCTCTTTAATCTGCTTTAATCTGAAATAGTTCCCAAGTCGTCCTTTGAATTTCTTTTTGTAAGTATTTTTGAAGACTACAGGCTAGTTATTTTGTAGAATATCCTTCAATGTGGGGGTTGTCCAGTGATTCCACATAATCACATTCAGGCATGCATTTCTGAAACAAAGGCTACGATCTTGTGACTGTTAGGGGTTGACTTGTGTTCCTCCAAAAACTATATTGACATCCTAACCTCTGGTACCTATGAATGTGCACGTATTTGGAAATACGATCTTTGCAGATACAATTAAGTTAAGGTGAGGTTACCAGAGCGGGCCCTACTTCAGTATGGCTGATAACCTTATAAGAGGAAAATGCCACGTAAAGTACAGAGTTGAGGAGAACGCCACGTGATGACAGAAGCAGAAATTGGAGTGATGTAACTGCAAGCCGAGGATCGACTGTCACCACTAGAAGCCAGGAAGGGGCGAGGAAAGATTCTACCTAGAGTCTCAAAGGAAGTGTGGCCCTTCTAACGCCTCGATTTGGGACTTCTAGCTTCCGGAACTGTGAGAGAATCGTTTAAATAAATTGTTTCAATAATAAATCATTTACATAAATTGTTAAAACTGTTGTTTTAAGCCACCAAGTTGGTGGCACAGGCGTACCTCAGAGATATTGCAGTTTTGGTCCCAGACCACCATAATAAAGTGAAGATCATTAAAAGAGCAAGCTGTAATTTTTTGCTAGCGGATAGTCTTGCCTTCCATTTGGCAAAAAAGAGAAAATGCAACATCTGTGAGGTGCGATAAATTGAAGTACGGCAGAAGGAGGTATGTCTGTGGCCATGCCAGCCTGAACATGCCCGGTCTCCTCTGATCTCGAAAGCTAAGCAGGGATGGGGCTGGTTAGTACTTGGATGGGAGACCACCTAGGAAGACCAGGTGCTGTAGGCGTTTAAAAAAAAAAAAAAGAGGTATGCCTATGCCTGTACTTTATTATGACAGTCCTACCAAAGTGATACTGTGTCCTCCTCCGAGTTGTCACATTTAAAGGCACATGAAGTATATGTGTTCAGTTATTGGTGGTGTTAATATCGATTACTTGGTTAAGGCGGTGTATCTGTTATCCATTGCTGAGTAACAAACTGCCCCAAAACGTAGTGATTTAAAAATAACGACTATTTTATTTGCTCACAATTCTTTGGAGCAGCAATTCTGGCTGGGCTCAGCTGGGCAGTTTTTCAGGTCTCAAGTGGGATCACTCATTCAGCTGCAGTCCAGTTGGGGCCAGTCTAAGGGACCTCACCTGACACGACTTACCTTCGACAAGCTAATTCAGGCTTTTTCAAATAGGTTCTAATAGATTAACCTCCTGTAGGTTAGTCTCCAATAGGCTAACTCGGGCTTTTACTCGTGGTGGTCTCAGGACAGCAAGTGTGATCAAGTCCCAGTGAGAAAATGCTTTTCAATCTTCTATTGGCATCATGTTCACTGATATTATTAGCCAAAACAAGTCCCAGAGCCAAATCCAGGGTCAATATGGGAGGGTACTACAGAAACAAATCGGTGCACATGGGGCCGGTACTGCAACCATCTGCCAATGGAGGTGTTCGCCAGATTTGCCCTTTGTGATTATTAATTTGTGTGGAGATAATTTGAAGATGTGTAAATATCCTGTGCCTCATCAAACTTTAACATAATAGTGTTTAGCATCCGGTGATGACGCCTGCTTTGTGATTGTCACATGTCGATTTTTGAATTCTGTCATTTTTTACGTTTATTAGTTGGCGTTCAAGTGTAAGGAAACATTTTCCTTTCTTCCCTCATGCACAATCAATATGAACTCATGATGATTATTCAGTTGTTTATACTCCATAACCATTTTTATTTAGTTTGATGTTCCAATGTTCTCATATTCGATCTATAAAAGCCCCTGCAAGTTAACTCTTTTGAGATGTTCATATTAATTTTTGGAGCATTTCCTTATTTTATGGCACCAGATGTTCCAGGCTTATCCAGGGAAGAAGTCACCTTCCCTGATCGTTGAGAATCATCTATTTCTCCAGAGAGTCCTGGTTCTTTTCAGTGGGGAATGGCATTAAAAAGGAAGAGCAGGGCACTAGGTATGCTCATTGCTACTGGGTGTCTTCGCTTCTAGGCCCCTTCAGTGGATACAGCTGGGAGATAAATATATTTCCTATACCTACTCACAGCTATTAAAAATAATGAGCCCATATGGATGTCGATTTCAGTTTCCAACTTAAAACCACATGGTTCCTCCTTGACTTCCCCCATTCCATATTTTTTCCATCTTCTTATCCAACGGTGAGAACCTTGATTCCCAACATCCATTTACTCATTAGCTCAATCCTACACTACACACAGCATTATTTGAGAGTTGTTACAACCACATAACTATTAAAAACACACTTACGATGGGATATTTCAGGATTTGTTTGCAGTTCTAGTCCATGGACTTGAAGATGCTTATAGATAATGTCCTGCGTTCAAAAGTCATTGCGGTTGATTTGGTTTCTATTTTCATACTTTTCCTAGAAAAAGGGTAGCATGCTACATATATGCACGCAAACAAACATGCCCTAACCTGCTTCAGGCCACAAAGGCAGCCAAAGAAAACTTAAACGAACTAGAAATCCGCCTGAGTGGTGAGTGGCCCAAACTGTGATTTCCCAGCATAGAAAAGATTAGGAAAAGGCGTTGAGAAAATCGAGCCCCTCACCCTAACTTTACAAACGAATGTTCACTATGGAATAGTCAGAGCTGGATCTCTCTTGGGTGTTTTCGAGTTGCCTGAAGAATAGCGAGAACGCCAGGGACGTCACGACAGGGGCGTGTCGCATGCAGATGAGCAGGCGCGCAGAGCCTGGCGGTCCTGCTCCGCCTGCGCCTCCGCGGCCCGCGGCCGGAGAACGCACACGCCCCCGGGGGTGTTTTGCCGACGGGCCAGGTGCGGGCGAGCGGCCTGGAAGCAGCGAGGGTGCGGAGTCGGCGCGAGGGAAGTGACCGTGCGTGAAGAGCGAGGCGAGCGCGAGGGTTGGGGCGGAGGCGAGGCGAGCAACTCATACTTACCTGGCAGGGGAGATACCATGATCACGAAGGTGGTTTTCCCAGGGCGAGGCTTATCCATTGCACTCCGGATGTGCTGACCCCTGCGATTTCCCCAAATGTGGGAAACTCGACTGCATAATTTGTGGTAGTGGGGGACTGCGTTCGCGCTCTCCCCTGACTCTTTTGGGTTGCAACGTCAGAGAATTCTAAGGTGTGGCTGAAATGCTTGGTTGAACTTGGGCTTTTCACGCGTTTGTTTTCATCTGAGGGAGAACGATGCGAGGGTCGAGATGCTCAAAGTCCGTCTCCAGTAAGCGGGTGCTTGGCTCTTCTAAACTCTATAACGTGTCTTTTTTTTTTTTTTTTTTTCTCTTTTTCTTTTTTGCTGCCAAAGCTTCGGTCCTCCCTGCACCTCTTTGTTGCTGTTTTCTCCACAGCGCTTGTCACCTTGCTACTTCCTGTGGTTCTTGACCAGTGACGCCAATGTCAGCGGACACCAGCATATGCTGGAATTCAGAATCTTAGCACCTTTGCAAGAGCTACTGAATCAGAGTCCCGGTTTATTCTATGCTCATTATAAATTTGAGAAACACTCATCTAACACACTATGTATTTTACTTGTCTCATTTTACCCACTGGAATGTAAGTTACGTGAGGTCAGAGATTCTTTACTGTGTTGCGAACTGCTCCATCTGTCATTGCTGGAATAGCGCATGACTATAACAGGCATTTAAATACACTTACTGGATTAATTTCTTCAGCTCGGGCTTCAACAAAAGTTTCCCAGCAGGTTCCCAGGTCCCATCTCCGAGTCCAGATCAGGTGAACAATAAATACTGTGTCCTTCCTACAGAGAAATCACAGAATTGGAAACACTCGCTGTTCAGCTTCATCGGTAATGTCTCTGAACACCATTTGCTCGGGCCTATAGGAGATAGCTATAACAAAACAAAAACAAATGCACAAACATAAACAGTTCCTGAGCCGAAGGAGAGGATCCTCTAGGCCAGCAGTCCCCAACCTTTTTGGCACCAGGGACCGGTGCTTCTATGACAATCTAATGCCCGACGACCTGAAGTGGAGCTGAGGCGGTGATGCTAGCAGCGCTGGGGAGCCGCTGCAAATACAGATGAAGCTTCGCTTGCTCACTTCCTGCTGGGCAGCCGGGTTCCCAATGGGCCACAGATCGGTGCCGCTCCATGGCCCGGAGCTTGGGAACCCCTGCTCCAGGCCACACCATCAGCCTCCAATTGAGCTTCTTTCAGCCCCTTTTCCTTTTAGGAGAATGTGATCATTGTCCAGACACCAGAAAAAGGCACGTCAAGGGTAAGGGCCTTCTTTTTCTCACATACCTGCCCCTTATATTCATTCGTTGCTTCACCCTGGTTCAAGCTGTATGAGAGTCAAAACTTTATTTTACCCTTTTAGGGTCTCTGAAAAAAGCCTGAGAATTAAAAGAACATAAAACAGATTAACCAGAGAACATTATACAGGTTTTTACATGTACATGAACCCCCCCCCCCCGCCCCCGCCGCCCCACACCCCAGGAAAATGACCCAACCAAGAAGTGAGGCTAGTCGGTTCTCCAAGGAGCAGCCCTGGTTACTTTCATTGAAGAACGACATTTACAGAACAAGATCTAGTCATTGATACTGGGTTTGTCGTTGCCTTTAGGCCCCGTACCTATTTCATTCAAGGGCTAATAATCCAGTATTATCATTATCTTGATTTGGCCAGTGGGAACCCTTTCAAAGAGGCTCCTGTGTGCCGGACGTGCCCCCGTCAGTCACTATACATTTCTTTGCTTTTTAGTACACCTCATATTCCAGGCTCAGGTCCTGTTTTCCCCACCTGAGAGCCTGGCTTCCCTGGGGTGCTGATGTGCTTCCCACTTTGGGTGCACGGCGGCTTGCTGGGAAGTGATAGAGAAAGGATATTGGGCTGGGCGGGGCGGGGCGGGGACCACGTCCAAGGCTTCAGGAGGAGGCAGATACATACCAAGCCACGGTGGCCAGTCTGGGGTCTTGGCTCCCCTCCTCTGCCCACCCACCCAGATTCCTTTGGCAGAGGTGGCTGCTTCCTAACATCGGTCACGGTTCTGTGGCTTCATGGAGCGGCACTGGAGCCCAAGGGGGAGGGGTGGGAAACTCGGGTGTCCCGGTTGGACTCCTTGCCCCAGCTCCATGTATTTTACAAACGTCTCCGATCCCATCTGGTGTGTGCCCACCCCCCAAGACTGTTCACTCGCACAGCGTAAGTCCCACAGAAGAACGGCAAGCCACCTCGAAATGGCCTTCCCTCGACCGAGTGTGTCGCCACCCCCTGACTGGGCGGCAGGCACCTCCGGTCCCTCGAAGGTGAGGGTCAGTGCTTCGGAGGCCCCCTGGGACTCTCGGTGACACCCCAAACAGGAAGAGCCGGCCATCCTGGGCTCACAATCGCGTGTGCTGGTCACCAAAGCCCACTGCCGCCCCCGCCTCACCCCATTCCCTCTAAGCACCAAAGCTAGGTTCCCAAGGATTCCACACCCCCACATCCCTCAGAGGCCCTATCTAATGAACATCTAAGATTCTGCCTTTGGTCCCTTGTCAGCTGGTCTTCGCAGGTGGTGGCATTCGCAGGTGGTGGCATCCCTGGGCAGCTCTGTGTAGCTGCAGAGCGATAGAATCTTCCTGCAGGTCACCTGCCAGACTGCAAAGGCACAGCCTCCGGGACCAGTGGAGACTCCACCACCTCGGGCTCAGCCAGTCTCAGCAGTTCCACAGCAGAGCGGGCCCATACCGCAGGAGGGAGGCCGGAAGCAGCTCTCCAGAGGAGGCCGTGCTGGGAAACGCAGTCTCGGGTTTGTGAGGCAGAACCAGAACCCAAAAGAGCGTGTGAGCTTTAGGAGACAGGGGAGAGAGGCGGCTGGGCCCCCAGGCTTCAGAGCCACAGTCCCATCGCGGTTTCATCGTTCAGTCCTCTCTGGGGTGCGGTCCAACCGGACCTACGTCTACTCTCTGGAGTTTCCTTCCCACGGGAAGGAACAGAGCAAGGCCCGCTCCCTTGCCGCCTCCTCTCATGCCTCTCCTCCCCGCCCGCCCCCCACCACCAACCCTCGCCTTTGTCCCCAAGTTGCAGCGGTCCGGTCTCCGTCTCGGTGAAAGCCCAGCCCCTTCCCTCCTGGGTGTTCTCTGGTCGGGCCTCAGCATCCTCCTCTTTCAGGACGTGACAATTTCACCTGAAGGGCCCAGCGCTCGAGTCAGCCATCTGGTCAAAACTCAGAGGTCAGCGGCCTAAAGTGGGGCTGGGCGCCAGGCGCCGGTGCCCTTTCTGAGGGCGCAAAAGCCTAAGGCACGTCCTTCGACCGGGACGCGAACCAGCAGCCTAACGACGTCCTTTCTACCGTCCTCCGCTCTGCCGGCTGAGCTCTCGAAGGGCACACACTGTCCTGGCTGCGTCATTACTTTTCCTTGGGATAACAAGACACCGAGACGCTAGCGCCCGCGGTCCAACATGACCTGTGTGGCAAGCAAGCCCCTTCGAAGTGAGCCGGGCACACGCTGCCGCCTCACCCTGGCGGGCGGGCTGAGCGAATCTCCAGCGCGTGGCTGCTCCCGGGGGCTCCGCGGTGGCGCGGCCCCGCGACGGTGATTTTCAGTATGCCTGGGCCCAGGCGCTCACCCGTTGCCTCATTTCCGCTCCCCGCACGCGCACGCAACAGCGGTCCGTGGCCAGAAAGTGGGTAAGGGGTGTGTGTGGCGGTGGGGGGGGGGTCGGCGGGGGGCGGGTGAGGGAGCGTGTGTTGGCGAAACGGCTTCGAGGGATGGGGTGGTTAGGACTCCCGGGGTAAAGGAGGAGCACCCACCGGAACCGGCACCGGGTAAGCGGCTGCGAACCTGTTGCGTTTTAAGTGCCTTTAGTTTAAAATTATCTTTAGAACAAAATGGATTTGGGTGTGGCATATTCTGCCACCATTCGAAGCCAACATCTTCTTGCCTGGAATATGCAAGTTTCCTCTTTCGTCGCCCTGCTGTGGCCCTTGCCACCCCTGCAGCCAGAGTAGTATTTTGGGGGGCGGAGGCGGGGGGCAGGTGGACCCAAGACATTCCTCTCCTCGAAATCTTCTGGCTCGCTCAGATTTGAAGCCTTACAATGGTCTACAAGACCCTCAAGATCTTACCCTCGACCAATCACCTCTCTTACTTTTGAACAATTCCTTAATTTTGCTCCGGACACAGGGCCTCCACGATGTTCTAACACAGTTCCACCTGGGTTTTTACTCCTGCCGATCTTTGTGCTCCTAAGCGCTTCCCCGCTTGACATCCTCTGACCAACTGCCTCCCCTCCTTCAGGCCTTTGCTCACATGGCACTTTCTCAACGAGCCCTCCTCGGACCACCCAGTTTTAACACACCACCTGCACCTCCGGATCTTCTCTCCCTCCTCCGTTTTCTTTTTCTTTTTTTTTTTTTTAAATCTAACATACTAATTAACATCTGTACATAGTAATTAATGAGCCCATCGAGTCAATTGTCAATTTTCTCCCGCCCCACTTCCCCTTCTCTAAAATGCGAGCAACGGGAGGTCTTTTTTGTTCCCAAAATTCCTGAACAGTGTCTGGCCATGGAATGCACTCCATAAACAGTTTTCGAATGGACAAACTCTCAATGTCATCTCCAAAGTGTCTCTCAAGGACTGAGAGCCATTCCTTTGAAATGTAATTGGGAAGGACAGAGCCTCTGTCTCCCAGTGTCCAGGAGGATAGCATCCTAACTCCAGTCATCACCAGCTGACTGATAGCCTGTATGCTGACCAACCAACCCTTTGACATTTTCCACTTCTCGGATTCAGCAGAGCCCCCACCCACTCCTCTCATTCTCCCTTTAAAACGCCCAGATCACCTCTGCACAAACGGGAACGGAACTCAGCTGTTCCCTTACTTTCAATAGTTACCGAATAAAATGTTTCACCACTTTCACCACTGCCTGTTGTATTTATCTCTGACAAGAGTCCACGGCAGAAAGGACCAGAGGGCACTTTGTGGGGCCACCCTGTGAGCGTGCTGGGACAGTACGAGAGGTGCCCCTGACCACGGGGCTCCCGGGAGACCCCCGCCTGGCTGCGGTTGCAGGGGACCGCTCAGCGCTTTATCCTGGTTTTCATTCTCCAAAACTTAGGATCCTGGGCTTTCCTTCCAGTGTTACCAGGTTAGGGTACTACATATTCCTAAGCACACCGTCACTTTGACTCGACTCCAGGGATACATATAAGCACGATTTCTTAAGAAGCGGCTTAGCACTTACTATCAACTGGCAAAAAGACCTTTCCTGAGTTTCGATTACTTGAACATGAGATAGAGGAGGCGCGGACAAAAATGGGCTGAAATTTTCTCTCGTTGAAAGGTGAGACCAACCCTGAGACTTGAAGCACCTCTTGATGTTGGGAGCCGAGTCGCGCGAAGTCGCGTCCTGCCAGCTGGGGACGTCACGACAGGGGCGTGTCGCATGCAGATGAGCAGGCGCGCAGAGCCTGGCGGTCCTGCTCCGCCTGCGCCTCCGCGGCCGGCGGCGGGAGAACGCACACGCCCGGGGGTGTTTTGCCGACCGGCCAGGTGCGGGCGAGCGGCCTGGAAGCAGCGAGGGTGCGGAGTCGGCGCGAGGGAAGTGACCGTGCGTGAAGAGCGAGGCGAGCGCGAGGGTTGGGGCGGAGGCGAGGCGAGCAACTCATACTTACCTGGCAGGGGAGATACCATGATCACGAAGGTGGTTTTCCCAGGGCGAGGCTTATCCATTGCACTCCGGATGTGCTGACCCCTGCGATTTCCCCAAATGTGGGAAACTCGACTCATATGCATAATTGTGGTAGTGGGGGACTGCGTTCGCGCTCTCCCCTGGCACTGTTTGTTCCAAAGTTAGACAACTTGTCCTGTGAGTGCTCCTTAGCTCTCGTTGACGCGTCACGGCCCGGTCGGTTTGCGATCCTGATGTTTTGCTCTGGAAAGAGAGACCGTGTTGTCTCCCCAGTAAAAGCTTGCAGTTTCGTTCTTTGCATCCTCTTCAATTGGGCGTCGCACTGCCGAAATCTTTCCTCCGCGATTCGGCTCGGCGCTGACACAGGTTGAGCTGAGTAGGACTCCTGGCACCTCTGGGCAGTGTCCGGAGTGAGGATTGGGATGTAGTGAAGCCACGTCCAGAGGATGTCTGACAAGCCCTGGAGATAATGGAGCTGAAAGTCCCCACCGCTCACCCGCAGGCAGCTGGTCTGGAGGGCCTGGATGTCCCTGGCGGTGCTTCGGCAGGCGAGCCTGGATATTCAGGACCAGGCCCAGCAGGTGCAGCAACCGCAATGCCAAGAAGTACTGGCATGAGGGCTGGAGGTCGCGGAACGTGTGCCGCGGGGCCCTGACGGCTCGCTGCTGTTGTCTGTGAGCCCGCTGGTGATATCCAGGCAGGGGCAGCCAGCGAAACGACGGCAGGTTGATGTGGAACAGCCGTTGGCCCTGGGAGGACAAGCTGGCGGGGACCCCAGGCTAAACGGCATACCACCGTGATCCAATGCACCTCAGCGGAACTCCGGGACCTGATGAAGCAGGTACCGCATAAGGCTCGGGAGACTTCTGTCTGGAGTGGCTGCTTCGGGTGTGGGGTGATGGGGCCCCAGGAACTGAAATTGTCTCCGGATGAGATGATTCGGCTGGCCTCCAGAATGGTAATACCTTCCGAACGGCACGGGCTGATCAATTGGCTCACGTTCGTTGCACGGACAGTGTGGGCCGACGCTGAGGAGCTGCCAGAGACAGTGAGCAAAAATGGACCACGTATTCAGACCCAGTCCTGATAATTCGGGAAATGGGCATGCGGCAAATGATGTTTCACGCCCAGTATAATTGTCCTGATGAAGAGGTATTTACAACCCATAGGAAGGACCTGATTTTAACTTCTGGCCCCGCCGGTACTTTTGGTACCATGGCGGCACTGTTGGCCCCTTACGTGGACAGACGAAACCACGAGGTGATGTCCGCCATGGCTAGATTGGGGACTGTGGAAGTGAAATGTAAGGAACGTACCACCCAAGTGCGTGCTATACCGCCACCCACTGCCCCCAAGCTGGCCAGTGCGTGGACAAAGGCATGGCCAAAGAGGGGGGACTGGAAGAACCCCTAACTTGTCCTTCCGTGAAGGTGAGCCGCAAACAGATGTGGTTTAATCTCCTCATGGCAGGGGTAGCCCCAGAAAAGATTGAGCAGCAACCTAATGAAGTGCTTCTGGCATTGTGGAATCAGTTGCGCCCAACCAGCACCTCACCCCTATTCCCGGGAAGGCCGCAACCAGTGAGGTACTGCTGGCCAATTTTCTCACTGATTAGGGATTTGGCCGGGGCACCGGGTTGGCGGAGGGAGCCGGCTGACCAGAGCCCGCACGTGGAACTGACTATACATTGATCCCCCCACAATGTACAAAGGGTACTAGCCCTCGTGGACATGGGTGCTGACGGCACTCGGCTCTACGGGAACCTGGACAAGTTTTCTGGACCCAGTGCAACCATAGAAGGCTGTTGGGATCGAACCATTTGCGTGAGGCAGGTCCGTGTGACACTGGGTATCAGCAGATTGCCTCCTCGGACGTACCAGGTGTACGTATCCCCCATATCAGAGTACATTTTGGGGACCGATGTCTTACGAGACCTGACTGTGAAGACCACTATTGGTGAATTCCACCTTTGCAACCGAGTGGTGAAGACTATTATTCGGGGACATCCATACCATGCCCCATTTTGCTGCCCCAGGCTACCCGGGTAGTGAACACAAAACAATATCTCTTGCCTGGCAGCCATGAGGAGGAAATAGGTCACACCATTCTGAAGCTGGAAGAAGCCGGTGTCATTCGTCCCACGCATAGCCCATACAACTGCCCTGTGTGGCCAGTGCGGAAGCCTGATCGCTCCTGGCACGTGTCGGTTGACTATCGGGCGTTGAATAAGGTTACGCCACCCCTACATGCTGCCATGCCGAATGTCACAGACATTATGGACCATTTGTCACATGAACTTGGACGATGCCATTATGTGGTAGGTTTGACGAATGCCTTCTTCTCTATTGATATAGCCCCAGAAAGCCAAGAATAGGTCACTTTCTCCTGAGAAGGATGCAATGGACCTTCCTCATCTTTCCCCAGCCCTACCCTGTGTCATGGTCTCGTGGCTCGATTTGGCCACGTGAAAATGATCGCCCCACAGTACACCTGTATCATTATATTGATGACATAACGTTAACCTCTGATTCTCTTACAGAACTAGAAGCAGTGGCAACTAGTCCATGAGAAGCTCTCATCAACTGGGGTTGGGCTGTTAACGAAGACGAGGTCCAAGGACCTGGGTTTCTCTGTCAAATTCTTGGGAGTTGTTGATGGATAAGATGAAAGTGATGCCAGAGGCAGTGATTAATAAGATACAGGCATATGCCAGACCCGAAACTGTGAAGCACCTCCAAACCTATTTGGGACTGCTGGGATTTTGGAGAGTGTTAATTCCCCATTTGAGCTCCGTGATACAACCCCTGCACCATCTAGTGTGATTAGGTGTCCCATGATTTTGGACCCCTGAGACAGAAGAGGCCTTTAAGGCTAGAAAACCAGCTGTAGTGCAAGCCCAAACTCTATGAGTAATAGAGCTGGCCCTCCCTTTTCTGCTCATGGTGCAGGTGGATGAAGCAAGATTTGGGTGGGGCTTGTGGCAGAAGCATGCTTTCTGGAAGGTGCTGATAGGCGTCTGGTCCCAATTGTGAAAAGGCAGGGAAGTTTGGTACTCCTTGATTGAGAAGCAACTGGCTGCCATATACACGGCCCTTCTGGCCAGTGAGGCCATCTCTGGTCCTAATCCCATAACTGTGCAGTACATATCCCCAATGGAAGGGTGCCTACGGTCCTAGATAAGACTCCTTGTATGGAGATTGCACAGCCCCCTACACTGACTAAATGGGGGGCGCACTTGGAGGAGCAGGTGCGGTTCTCTGCAAGCCCCCTGTCGAGTAAGCTACACTCCCTATTTAGACCAGTGTAGTTTCAAGCAGAGCTCCTGGTGGAGCCCGCTGAGACAGAAGATATACCAAGTCCCTATGAAGAGTGTCAGGCTCCCATCCCCTACATGGGCTGCCATGGCATTGCAGCCATCCACAGAAACCT
The DNA here is from genome assembly GCA_003508835.1 of Eonycteris spelaea. NCBI lineage: Eukaryota > Metazoa > Chordata > Mammalia > Chiroptera > Pteropodidae > Eonycteris > Eonycteris spelaea. The sequence goes on from PUFA01000122.1 coordinate 1,674,016, forward strand.
TTTGGTGTGAGACTCTTGCTGGGCAGTCCAACCAATGAGCTGAGCTTTGTGCTGTGTGGTTGGTTCTCATGAATGAAACAGGCCCAGCGTATGTACGCACTAAGAGTTGGGTCATATATCAAGGTCTAACTCTGTGGCTGCCCTGCTGTGCTGCCCAGTAATAAATGATAGGCCACTGCCCCTATGGGGCCAGGGGCTGTGGGAAGACCTCTGGAAGTGGGGCCTCAACAGGGGGCTACCATATACCATGTCCCTGGTCATTGGCCATTACAGGCCCTGGGCAATGATGCAGCGATGCACTGGCATGAGTCCACTACACCTGTGTACCACCGTTTCTGGCAGATATTAACCTCTGGCTCCACCAAAAACTGGGGTATGTAGGGGACAATACTATGGAACAGGTAGTGAAGTGATGGAAGCTATTGTTGACCTGGCCACAAGCACAAGTTGTCGTGTCACAATGCCCCTGGTGTGCTGAGCAGCAGCCAGATGATGGGTAAAGAGTACCCCAGGGGTGGTACACTGTGAGGCTAAGCCACTCCAGGAATGGCAAGTAGACTACATAGGACCCTTGCCCACAGACCAGGGGTGTAGACATGGCCACCAGCCTAGGGTTTGCATGGTCAGTGGCGGCTGCAGATCAACACCATATTGTGACTGCGCTGGAACACCTTGTGGCTGCTCATGGCCAGCCCTTATTAATCACCAGTGACAGAGGCACTCATTTTACAGGACAGAAGTGCAAGCCTGGGCCCACACAAATGACATGTGGTAGCAGTTACATGTCCCCTATCGTCCACAGGCAGCAGGAATGATAGAACAATTCAACAGCTTGCTGAAGAATAAACTGCATGCCCTGGGCCTGTGCTGGCATTGGTACAGTAACCTCCCACAGGACAACCCCAGGGAACATGGTTGTCTGCCCTCGATCAGGTTGTAGCAGGCTTGCTGCAGGCTATCGAGGTATACCCGGGCACCACTGCTACAGCTCTTGCTCTAGGCCTACAGGCAAGTTTGCCCTTGCCAGCCCCAGTACCTTTGGCAGCAGGTAACAGGTCACCTAGTCGTGGCCTTGGACTATACAGATAACACAAAAGCTGTGGATAGCCCTGGTGAAGCCCTAGGGGCAGGGCTTATGCAATGGATTGTAGTAGAAGCCTAGACTTGTGTTTGGCCCACATGCCAGAGCCAGCCGGCTAAAGTCGAAGAGCACCTAAAAGACATGGGTGGAGCCTAAGGAAAAAAAGAAGACAGGAAAGCGCTTCGGGAGGGCATACAGTCAATGCTGCAGCTCAGCCTTTATATATGTTTTAAGATACAATAGTAAAGCACAACGCATATCATTCGAATGCTAACATTCACACAAGATCATATAACATCCTTGTTATCTGGGATGTAACACATTCCATTATCTTAAAAGGATTTTTTTAGGAGGCAAACCTCCCCTCCAGGGTCAGTAATAATTAAATCAACCATTTGCTTCCTTGAACCATTGATAGCACAATCTCAGCAGCTGCTTTAGGGCTCCAAGCAGTCTCAGCAACTGTTTGATGGCTCCCAAACTATGTGACACCTTGGTGTCTTGTAATGGCTCCCAACACCCACACCCTTGCGAATGTCACCCCTGATGACTGCTGAGGGTTCACTGTTAACAGGGAGTTTTCTCCTTAGCCTCTGGCCCATTACTCTCTATACTTTACTCACAATGAAGATCCCTAGTTTGCTGCTCTTGGAGAAATAGTACAGGTGTAAGAAACCGCCTGCAGTCCTGTGGGATGCCTGGCGCTTGGAGCAACCGGTCGGTCATCAGAAGCAAATGTGGACTTCAGACAAGGACATTGCAGGGAGGCGCACACCTCTGACCTATTCTGGGACTTCTTGCTCTAAGGGACAAGATAAGAAAACTAGAAAACGATACTTAAGAGGAGATAGCTGAGAACACAGAGGTGGCTTTGAAGCTGAATTTGGGAGTTAGCTAGCGAGAAGGCCAAGGGACTGCTGTAGCACATCATTCTGGCCATGGAGAGAACTGGACGTGGCTATGTACCCGGAACATGACACCCGAATGGACTAGCAACGACGGGCCTGTAAGCGGTAGTCCGCCATGACTATCACAAATCACCACACCTCGTCTACGTAACAGCCCAACCCCAGTTGATGAGAGCTTCTCATGGACTAGTTGCCACTGCTTCTAGTTCTGTAAGAGAATCAGAGGTTAACGTTATGTCATCAATATAATGATACAGGTGTACTGTGGGCGATCGTTTTCACGTGGCCAAATCGAGCCACGAGACCATGACACAGGGTAGGGCTGGGGAAAGATGAGGAAGGTCCATTGCATCCTTCTCAGGAGAAAGTGACCTATTCTTGGCTTTCTGGGGCTATATCAATAGAGAAGAAGGCATTCGTCAAACCTACCACATAATCGTCCAAGTTCATGTGACAAATGGTCCATAATGTCTGTGACATTCGGCATGGCAGCATGTAGGGGTGGCGTAACCTTATTCAACGCCCGATAGTCAACCGACACGTGCCAGGAGCGATCAGGCTTCCGCACTGGCCACACAGGGCAGTTGTATGGGCTATGCGTGGGACGAATGACACCGGCTTCTTCCAGCTTCAGAATGGTGTGACCTATTTCCTCCTCATGGCTGCCAGGCAAGAGATATTGTTTTGTGTTCACTACCCGGGTAGCCTGGGGCAGCACAAATGGGCATGGTATGGATGTCCCCGAATAATAGTCTTCACCACTCGGTTGCAAAGGTGGAATTCACCAATAGTGGTCTTCACAGTCAGGTCTCGTAAGACATCGGTCCCCAAAATGTACTCTGATATGGGGATACGTACACCTGGTACGTCCGAGGAGGCAATCTGCTGATACCCAGTGTCACACGGACCTGCCTCACGCAAATGGTTCGATCCCAACAGCCTTCTATGGTTGCGCTGGGTCCAGAAAACTTGTCCAGGTTCCCGTAGAGCCGAGTGCCGTCAGCACCCACGTCCACGAGGGCTAGTACCCTTTGTACATTGTGGGGGGATCAATGCATAGTCAGTTCCACGTGCGGGCTCTGGTCAGCCGGCTCCCTCCGCCAACCCGGTGCCCCGGCCAAATCCCTAATCAGTGAGAAAATTGGCCAGCAGTACCTCACTGGTTGCGGCCTTCCCGGAATAGGGGTGAGGTGCTGGTTGGGGCGCAACTGATTCCACAATGCCAGAAGCACTTCATTAGGTTGCTGCTCAATCTTTTCTGGGGCTACCCCTGCCATGAGGAGATTAAACCACATCTGTTTGCGGCTCACCTTCACGGAAGGACAAGTTAGGGGTTCTTCCAGTCCCCCTCTTTGGCCGTGCCTTTGTCCACGCACTGGCCAGCTTGGGGGCAGTGGGTGGCGGTATAGCACGCACTTGGGTGGTACGTTCCTTACATTTCACTTCCACAGTCCCCAATCTAGCCATGGCGGACATCACCTCGTGGTTTCGTCTGTCCACGTAAGGGGCCAACAGTGCCGCCATGGTACCAAAAGTACCGGCGGGGCCAGAAGTTAAAATCAGGTCCTTCCTATGGGTTGTAAATACCTCTTCATCAGGACAATTATACTGGGCGTGAAACATCATTTGCCGCATGCCCATTTCCCGAATTATCAGGACTGGGTCTGAATACGTGGTCCATTTTTGCTCACTGTCTCTGGCAGCTCCTCAGCGTCGGCCCACACTGTCCGTGCAACGAACGTGAGCCAATTGATCAGCCCGTGCCGTTCGGAAGGTATTACCATTCTGGAGGCCAGCGAATCATCTCATCCGGAGACAATTTCAGTTCCTGGGGCCCCATCACCCCACACCCGAAGCAGCCACTCCAGACAGAAGTCTCCCGAGCCTTATGCGGTACCTGCTTCATCAGGTCCCGGAGTTCCGCTGAGGTGCATTGGATCACGGTGGTATGCCGTTTAGCCTGGGGTCCCCGCCAGCTTGTCCTCCCAGGGCCAACGGCTGTTCCACATCAACCTGCCGTCGTTTCGCTGGCTGCCCCTGCCTGGATATCACCAGCGGGCTCACAGACAACAGCAGCGAGCCGTCAGGGCCCCGCGGCACACGTTCCGCGACCTCCAGCCCTCATGCCAGTACTTCTTGGCATTGCGGTTGCTGCACCTGCTGGGCCTGGTCCTGAATATCCAGGCTCGCCTGCCGAAGCACCGCCAGGGACATCCAGGCCCTCCAGACCAGCTGCCTGCGGGTGAGCGGTGGGGACTTTCAGCTCCATTATCTCCAGGGCTTGTCAGACATCCTCTGGACGTGGCTTCACTACATCCCAATCCTCACTCCGGACACTGCCCAGAGGTGCCAGGAGTCCTACTCAGCTCAACCTGTGTCAGCGCCGAGCCGATCGCGGAGGAAAGATTTCGGCAGTGCGACGCCCAATTGAAGAGGATGCAAAGAACGAAACTGCAAGCTTTTACTGGGGAGACAACACGGTCTTCTTTCCAGAGCAAAACATCAGGATCCGCAAACCGACCGGGCCGTGACGCGTCAACGAGAACTAAGAAGCACTCACAGGACAAGTTGTCTAACTTTGGAACAAAACAGTGCCAGGGGAGAGCGCGAACGCAGTCCCCCACTACCACAAATTATGCAGCGAGTTTCCCACATTTGGGGAAATCGCAGGGGTCAGCACATCCGGAGTGCAATGGATAAGCCTCGCCCTGGGAAACCCACTTCGTGGTCATGGTATCTCCCCTGCCAGGTAAGTATGAGTTGGCTCGCCTCGCCTCCGCCCCAACCCTCGCGCTCGCCTCGCTCTTCACGCACGGTCACTTCCCGTCGCCCGACTCCGCACCCTCGCTGCTTCCAGGCCGCTCGCCCGCACCGGCCGGTCGGACAAAACACCCCGGCGTGTGCGTTCTCCCGCCGCCGGCCGCGGAGGCGCAGGCGGAGCAGGACCGCCAGGCTCTGCGCCCTGCTCATCTGCAGCGACACGCCCCTGTCGTGACGTCCCCAGCTGGCAGGACGCGACTTCGCGCGACTCGGCTCCCAACATCAAGAGTGCTTCAAGTCAGGGTTGGTCTCACCTTTCAACGAGAGAAAATTTCAGCCCATTTTTGTCCGCGCCTCCTCTATCTCATGTTCAAGTAATCGAAACTCAGGAAAGGTCTTTTTGCCAGTTGATAGTAAGTGCTAAGCCGCTTCTTAAGAAATCGTGCTTATATGTATCCCTGGAGTCGAGTCAAAGTGACGGTGTGCTTAGGAATATGTAGTACCCTAACCTGGTAACACTGGAAGGAAAGCCCAGGATCCTAAGTTTTGGAGAATGAAAACCAGGATAAAGCGCTGAGCGGTCCCCTGCAACCGCAGCCAGGCGGGGGTCTCCCGGGAGCCCCGTGGTCAGGGGCACCTCTCGTACTGTCCCAGCACGCTCACAGGGTGGCCCCACAAAGTGCCCTCTGGTCCTTTCTGCCGTGGACTCTTGTCAGAGATAAATACAACAGGCAGTGGTGAAAGTGGTGAAACATTTTATTCGGTAACTATTGAAAGTAAGGGAACAGCTGAGTTCCGTTCCCGTTTGTGCAGAGGTGATCTGGGCGTTTTAAAGGGAGAATGAGAGGATGGGTGGGGGCTCTGCTGAATCCGAGAAGTGGAAAATGTCAAAGGGTTGGTTGGTCAGCATACAGGCTATCAGTCAGCTGGTGATGACTGGAGTTAGGATGCTATCCTCCTGGACACTGGGAGACAGAGGCTCTGTCCTTCCCAATTACATTTCAAAGGAATGGCTCTCAGTCCTTGAGAGACACTTTGGAGATGACATTGAGAGTTTGTCCATTCGAAAACTGTTTATGGAGTGCATTCCATGGCCAGACACTGTTCAGGAATTTTGGGAACAAAAAAGACCTCCCGTTGCTCGCATTTTAGAGAAGGGGAAGTGGGGCGGGAGAAAATTGACAATTGACTCGATGGGTTCATTAATTACTATGTACAGATGTTAATTAGTATGTTAGATTTAAAAAAAAAAAAAGAAAAAGAAAACGGAGGAGGGAGAGAAGATCCGGAGGTGCAGGTGGTGTGTTAAAACTGGGTGGTCCGAGGAGGGCTCGTTGAGAAAGTGCCATGTGAGCAAAGGCCTGAAGGAGGGGAGGCAGTTGGTCAGAGGATGTCAAGCGGGGAAGCGCTTAGGAGCACAAAGATCGGCAGGAGTAAAAACCCAGGTGGAACTGTGTTAGAACATCGTGGAGGCCCTGTGTCCGGAGCAAAATTAAGGAATTGTTCAAAAGTAAGAGAGGTGATTGGTCGAGGGTAAGATCTTGAGGGTCTTGTAGACCATTGTAAGGCTTCAAATCTGAGCGAGCCAGAAGATTTCGAGGAGAGGAATGTCTTGGGTCCACCTGCCCCCCGCCTCCGCCCCCCAAAATACTACTCTGGCTGCAGGGGTGGCAAGGGCCACAGCAGGGCGACGAAAGAGGAAACTTGCATATTCCAGGCAAGAAGATGTTGGCTTCGAATGGTGGCAGAATATGCCACACCCAAATCCATTTTGTTCTAAAGATAATTTTAAACTAAAGGCACTTAAAACGCAACAGGTTCGCAGCCGCTTACCCGGTGCCGGTTCCGGTGGGTGCTCCTCCTTTACCCCGGGAGTCCTAACCACCCCATCCCTCGAAGCCGTTTCGCCAACACACGCTCCCTCACCCGCCCCCGCCGACCCCCCCCCCCCCCGCCACACACACCCCTTACCCACTTTCTGGCCACGGACCGCTGTTGCGTGCGCGTGCGGGGAGCGGAAATGAGGCAACGGGTGAGCGCCTGGGCCCAGGCATACTGAAAATCACCGTCGCGGGGCCGCGCCACCGCGGAGCCCCCGGGAGCAGCCACGCGCTGGAGATTCGCTCAGCCCGCCCGCCAGGGTGAGGCGGCAGCGTGTGCCCGGCTCACTTCGAAGGGGCTTGCTTGCCACACAGGTCATGTTGGACCGCGGGCGCTAGCGTCTCGGTGTCTTGTTATCCCAAGGAAAAGTAATGACGCAGCCAGGACAGTGTGTGCCCTTCGAGAGCTCAGCCGGCAGAGCGGAGGACGGTAGAAAGGACGTCGTTAGGCTGCTGGTTCGCGTCCCGGTCGAAGGACGTGCCTTAGGCTTTTGCGCCCTCAGAAAGGGCACCGGCGCCTGGCGCCCAGCCCCACTTTAGGCCGCTGACCTCTGAGTTTTGACCAGATGGCTGACTCGAGCGCTGGGCCCTTCAGGTGAAATTGTCACGTCCTGAAGAGGAGGATGCTGAGGCCCGACCAGAGAACACCCAGGAGGGAAGGGGCTGGGCTTTCACCGAGACGGAGACCGGACCGCTGCAACTTGGGGACAAAGGCGAGGGTTGGTGGTGGGGGGCGGGCGGGGAGGAGAGGCATGAGAGGAGGCGGCAAGGGAGCGGGCCTTGCTCTGTTCCTTCCCGTGGGAAGGAAACTCCAGAGAGTAGACGTAGGTCCGGTTGGACCGCACCCCAGAGAGGACTGAACGATGAAACCGCGATGGGACTGTGGCTCTGAAGCCTGGGGGCCTAGCCGCCTCTCTCCCCTGTCTCCTAAAGCTCACACGCTCTTTTGGGTTCTGGTTCTGCCTCACAAACCCGAGACTGCGTTTCCCAGCACGGCCTCCTCTCCGGGAGAGCTGCTTCCGGCCTCCCTCCTGCGGTATGGGCCCGCTCTGCTGTGGAACTGCTGAGACTGGCTGAGCCCGAGGTGGTGGAGTCTCCACTGGTCCCGGAGGCTGTGCCTTTGCAGTCTGGCAGGTGACCTGCAGGAAGATTCTATCGCTCTGCAGCTACACAGAGCTGCCCAGGGATGCCACCACCTGCGAATGCCACCACCTGCGAAGACCAGCTGACAAGGGACCAAAGGCAGAATCTTAGATCTTCATTAGATAGGGCCTCTGAGGGATGGGGGTGTGGAATCCCTGGGAACCTAGCTTTGGTGCTTAGAGGGAATGGGGTGAGGCGGGGGCGGCAGTGGGCTTTGGTGACCAGCACACGCGATTGTGAGCCCAGGATGGCCGGCTCTTCCTGTTTGGGGTGTCACCGAGAGTCCCAGGGGGCCTCCGAAGCACTGACCCTCACCTTCGAGGGACCGGAGGTGCCTGCCGCCCAGTCAGGGGGTGGCGACACACTCGGTCGAGGGAAGGCCATTTCGAGGTGGCTTGCCGTTCTTCTGTGGGACTTACGCTGTGCGAGTGAACAGTCTTGGGGGGTGGGCACACACCAGATGGATCGGAGACGTTTGTAAAATACATTGGAGCTGGGGCAAGGAGTCCAACCGGGACACCCGAGTTTCCCACCCCTCCCCCTTGGGCTCCAGTGCCGCTCCATGAAGCCACAGAACCGTGACCGATGTTAGGAAAGCAGCCACCTCTGCAAAGGAATCTGGAGTGGGTGGGCAGAGGAGGGGAGCCAAGACCCCAGACTGGCCACCGTGGCTTGGGTATGTATCTGCCTCTCCTGAGCCTTGGACGTGGTCCCCGCCCCGCCCCGCCCAGCCCAATATCCTTTCTCTATCACTTCCCAGCAAGCCGCCGTGCACCCAAAGTGGGAAGCACATCAGCACCCCAGGGAAGCCAGGCTCTCAGGTGGGGAAAACAGGACCTGAGCCTGGAATATGAGGTGTACTAAAAAGCAAAGAAATGTATAGTGACTGACGGGGCACGTCCGGCACACAGGAGCCTCTTTGAAAGGGTTCCCACTGGCCAAATCAAGATAATGATAATACTGGATTATTAGCCCTTGAATGAAATAGGTACGGGGCCTAAAGGCAACGACAAACCAGTATCAATGACTAGATCTTGTTCTGTAAATGTCGTTCTTCAATGAAAGTAACCAGGGCTGCTCCTTGGAGAACCGACTAGCCTCACTTCTTGGTTGGGTCATTTTCCTGGGGTGGGGGCGGCGGGGGCGGGGGGGGGGTTCATGTACATGTAAAAACCTGTATAATGTTCTCTGGTTAATCTGTTTTATGTTCTTTTAATTCTCAGGCTTTTTTCAGAGACCCTAAAAGGGTAAAATAAAGTTTTGACTCTCATACAGCTTGAACCAGGGTGAAGCAACGAATGAATATAAGGGGCAGGTATGTGAGAAAAAGAAGGCCCTTACCCTTGACATGCCTTTTTCTGGTGTCTGGACAATGATCACATTCTCCTAAAAGGAAAAGGGGCTGAAAGAAGCTCAATTGGAGGCTGATGGTGTGGCCTGGAGCAGGGGTTCCCAAGCTCCGGGCCATGGAGGGCACCGATCTGTGGCCCATTGGGAACCCGGCTGCCCAGCAGGAAGTGAGCAAGCGAAGCTTCATCTGTATTTGCAGCGGCTCCCCAGCGCTGCTAGCATCACCGCCTCAGCTCCACTTCAGGTCGTCGGGCATTAGATTGTCATAGAAGCACCGGTCCCTGGTGCCAAAAAGGTTGGGGACTGCTGGCCTAGAGGATCTTCTCCTTCGGCTCAGGAACTGTTTTGTTTGTGCGTTTGTTTTTGTTTTGTTATAGCTATCTCCTATAGGCCCGAGCAAATGGTGTTCAGAGACATTACTGATGAAGCTGAACAGCGAGTGTTTCCAATTCTGTGATTTCTCTGTAGGAAGGACACAGTATTTATTGTTCACCTGATCTGGACTCGAGATGGGACCTGGGAACCTGCTGGGAAACTTTGTTGAAGCCCGCTGAAGAAATTAATCCAGTAAGTATTTAAATGCCTGTTATAGTCATGCGCTATTCCAGCAATGAAAGATGGAGCAGTTCGCAACACAGTAAAGAATCTCTGACCTCACGTAACTTACATTCCAGTGGGTAAAATGAGACAAGTAAAATACATAGTGTGTTAGATGAGTGTTTCTCAAATTTATAATGAGCATAGAATAAACCGGGACTCTGATTCAGTAGCTCTTGCAAAGGTGCTAAGATTCTGAATTCCAGCATATGCTGGTGTCCGCTGACTTGGCGTCACTGGTCAAGAACACAGGAAGTAGCAAGGTGACAAGCGCTGTGGAGAAACAGCAACAAAGAGGTGCAGGCAGGACCGAAGCTTTGGCAAAAAAAAAAAAAAAAAAAAAAGACACGTTATAGAGTTAGAAGAGCCAAGCACCCGGCTTACTGGAGACGGACTTGAGCATCTCGACGCTCGCTCAGCATCGTTCTCCCTCAGATGAAAACAAGACGCGTGAAAAGCCCAAGTCTCAACCAAGCGTTTCAGCCACACCTTAGAATTCTCTGACGTTGCAACCCAAAAGAAGTCAGGGGAGAGCGCGAACGCAGTCCCCCACTACCACAAATTATGCAGTCGAGTTTCCCACATTTGGGGAAATCGCAGGGGTCAGCACATCCGGAGTGCAATGGATAAGCCTCGCCCTGGGAAAACCACCTTCGTGATCATGGTATCTCCCCTGCCAGGTAAGTATGAGTTGCTCGCCTCGCCTCCGCCCCAACCCTCGCGCTCGCCTCGCTCTTCACGCACGGTCACTTCCCTCGCGCCGACTCCGCACCCTCGCTGCTTCCAGGCCGCTCGCCCGCACCTGGCCCGTCGGCAAAACACCCCCGGGGGCGTGTGCGTTCTCCGGCCGCGGGCCGCGGAGGCGCAGGCGGAGCAGGACCGCCAGGCTCTGCGCGCCTGCTCATCTGCATGCGACACGCCCCTGTCGTGACGTCCCTGGCGTTCTCGCTATTCTTCAGGCAACTCGAAAACACCCAAGAGAGATCCAGCTCTGACTATTCCATAGTGAACATTCGTTTGTAAAGTTAGGGTGAGGGGCTCGATTTTCTCAACGCCTTTTCCTAATCTTTTCTATGCTGGGAAATCACAGTTTGGGCCACTCACCACTCAGGCGGATTTCTAGTTCGTTTAAGTTTTCTTTGGCTGCCTTTGTGGCCTGAAGCAGGTTAGGGCATGTTTGTTTGCGTGCATATATGTAGTATGCTACCCTTTTTCTAGGAAAAGTATGAAAATAGAAACCAAATCAACCGCAATGACTTTTGAACGCAGGACATTATCTATAAGCATCTTCAAGTCCATGGACTAGAACTGCAAACAAATCCTGAAATATCCCATCGTAAGTGTGTTTTTAATAGTTATGTGGTTGTAACAACTCTCAATAATGCTGTGTGTAGTGTAGGATTGAGCTAATGAGTAAATGGATGTTGGGAATCAAGGTTCTCACCGTTGGATAAGAAGATGGAAAAAATATGGAATGGGGGAAGTCAAGGAGGAACCATGTGGTTTTAAGTTGGAAACTGAAATCGACATCCATATGGGCTCATTATTTTTAATAGCTGTGAGTAGGTATAGGAAATATATTTATCTCCCAGCTGTATCCACTGAAGGGGCCTAGAAGCGAAGACACCCAGTAGCAATGAGCATACCTAGTGCCCTGCTCTTCCTTTTTAATGCCATTCCCCACTGAAAAGAACCAGGACTCTCTGGAGAAATAGATGATTCTCAACGATCAGGGAAGGTGACTTCTTCCCTGGATAAGCCTGGAACATCTGGTGCCATAAAATAAGGAAATGCTCCAAAAATTAATATGAACATCTCAAAAGAGTTAACTTGCAGGGGCTTTTATAGATCGAATATGAGAACATTGGAACATCAAACTAAATAAAAATGGTTATGGAGTATAAACAACTGAATAATCATCATGAGTTCATATTGATTGTGCATGAGGGAAGAAAGGAAAATGTTTCCTTACACTTGAACGCCAACTAATAAACGTAAAAAATGACAGAATTCAAAAATCGACATGTGACAATCACAAAGCAGGCGTCATCACCGGATGCTAAACACTATTATGTTAAAGTTTGATGAGGCACAGGATATTTACACATCTTCAAATTATCTCCACACAAATTAATAATCACAAAGGGCAAATCTGGCGAACACCTCCATTGGCAGATGGTTGCAGTACCGGCCCCATGTGCACCGATTTGTTTCTGTAGTACCCTCCCATATTGACCCTGGATTTGGCTCTGGGACTTGTTTTGGCTAATAATATCAGTGAACATGATGCCAATAGAAGATTGAAAAGCATTTTCTCACTGGGACTTGATCACACTTGCTGTCCTGAGACCACCACGAGTAAAAGCCCGAGTTAGCCTATTGGAGACTAACCTACAGGAGGTTAATCTATTAGAACCTATTTGAAAAAGCCTGAATTAGCTTGTCGAAGGTAAGTCGTGTCAGGTGAGGTCCCTTAGACTGGCCCCAACTGGACTGCAGCAGAATGAGTGATCCCACTTGAGACCTGAAAAACTGCCCAGCTGAGCCCAGCCAGAATTGCTGCTCCAAAGAATTGTGAGCAAATAAAATAGTCGTTATTTTTAAATCACTACGTTTTGGGGCAGTTTGTTACTCAGCAATGGATAACAGATACACCGCCTTAACCAAGTAATCGATATTAACACCACCAATAACTGAACACATATACTTCATGTGCCTTTAAATGTGACAACTCGGAGGAGGACACAGTATCACTTTGGTAGGACTGTCATAATAAAGTACAGGCATAGGCATACCTCTTTTTTTTTTTTTTTAAACGCCTACAGCACCTGGTCTTCCTAGGTGGTCTCCCATCCAAGTACTAACCAGCCCCATCCCTGCTTAGCTTTCGAGATCAGAGGAGACCGGGCATGTTCAGGCTGGCATGGCCACAGACATACCTCCTTCTGCCGTACTTCAATTTATCGCACCTCACAGATGTTGCATTTTCTCTTTTTTGCCAAATGGAAGGCAAGACTATCCGCTAGCAAAAAAATTACAGCTTGCTCTTTTAATGATCTTCACTTTATTATGGTGGTCTGGGACCAAAACTGCAATATCTCTGAGGTACGCCTGTGCCACCAACTTGGTGGCTTAAAACAACAGTTTTAACAATTTATGTAAATGATTTATTATTGAAACAATTTATTTAAACGATTCTCTCACAGTTCCGGAAGCTAGAAGTCCCAAATCGAGGCGTTAGAAGGGCCACACTTCCTTTGAGACTCTAGGTAGAATCTTTCCTCGCCCCTTCCTGGCTTCTAGTGGTGACAGTCGATCCTCGGCTTGCAGTTACATCACTCCAATTTCTGCTTCTGTCATCACGTGGCGTTCTCCTCAACTCTGTACTTTACGTGGCATTTTCCTCTTATAAGGTTATCAGCCATACTGAAGTAGGGCCCGCTCTGGTAACCTCACCTTAACTTAATTGTATCTGCAAAGATCGTATTTCCAAATACGTGCACATTCATAGGTACCAGAGGTTAGGATGTCAATATAGTTTTTGGAGGAACACAAGTCAACCCCTAACAGTCACAAGATCGTAGCCTTTGTTTCAGAAATGCATGCCTGAATGTGATTATGTGGAATCACTGGACAACCCCCACATTGAAGGATATTCTACAAAATAACTAGCCTGTAGTCTTCAAAAATACTTACAAAAAGAAATTCAAAGGACGACTTGGGAACTATTTCAGATTAAAGCAGATTAAAGAGACACAACCGAATGCAACACGTGGCTTTGAATTTTTCCTTTGCTATAAAGAATGTTACTGGGACAATTGATGGAAATTGAATAATGTCTGTAGAGTAAATAATATTAACATTGTAGCAATGTTAATTTCTTGATTTTGATAATTACACTGGGTTTGGGTAAGAGAATCCTCTGTTTTCAGTACACGCCAGGAAAGGAAACTTCTTGAAACAACCAACAATCAAAAGGGATGCCGCAATACGTTATTTCGGATCTTTCTGCAGCTTGAACCTCAGGGAAGCCTCATCTCTAGTGTCTGTCTCTTGTGCTTTGCTGCACAGCTCTGACCACTCACTAACACACCATATTTCAATCATTTTGCTCACACCTGAGAAGGATGCACCTTTACCCTCCACTGGATCCTCAATCAGGAATACTCATGTATGGAAGAGAAAAAGACAACCCGGGTAGCTCGAAAGAGGCAACCTAATCCCCCAGGACGGAAGTGTGACATTTCTGTTCATTTGATTTTCAGAGACCACGCGACACCCGCTCCCAGCCCACGCAGCTACCGCTTGAACGGACGCCTTGCCCCGATATTCTCTGTTCAAATTTTCCTTTTACTGTTGCAAGGTTAGGTTACTACATACGTTGAACTATCATGAACGGGGATTAAAACAATTTCATGTGAAATAGGTGACGAAACTCTAACATTGAAAAAAATCAGTTTCAGGTATACAGTACATTGGTCAGACAGTATTTAACATTTAATCAACATTGTCGCGTGTCATTTTCGCGGAAATGATGGCGTGACCCACCCCGAGCCCCGAACCCTGGGGGCTCTAACTGCTGGCCCGGTTCCGGTGAGATCGCGTGCTCTCAGGTTCCCACCCGCAGGTGCCAGACCGGTCGCTGAGCGCTCACCTGGACCCGCCAGGTCCGCGAGACAAGAGCGCGTCAGAACCGGAAGCAAGACGCTGGAGACGTCACGACAGGGGCGTGTCGCATGCAGATGAGCAGGCGCGCAGAGCCTGGCGGTCCTGCTCCGCCTGCGCCTCCGCGGCCCGCGGCCGGAGAACGCACACGCCCCCGGGGGTGTTTTGCCGACGGCCAGGTGCGGGCGAGCGGCCTGGAAGCAGCGAGGGTGCGGAGTCGGCGCGAGGGAAGTGACCGTGCGTGAAGAGCGAGGCGAGCGCGAGGGTTGGGGCGGAGGCGAGGCGAGCAACTCATACTTACCTGGCAGGGGAGATACCATGATCACGAAGGTGGTTTTCCCAGGGCGAGGCTTATCCATTGCACTCCGGATGTGCTGACCCCTGCGATTTCCCCAAATGTGGGAAACTCGACTGCATAATTTGTGGTAGTGGGGGACTGCGTTCGCGCTCTCCCCTGGTTTGTCTGTGTTAACAGTAGAAGAGCTTCCTTGCGTAGTTTTGTGCTGTGTTTTTCGAGTCGCTTGGGTTTGATTAGGTCTGTTCTGTGTGGGAGGCCTTCAGTCGGTTTTATCCCGCTGAGCTTCGGAACTCACGAATTCGCCTTTGCTTGCCATCCTACGGAGTGTTTTTTCTTTTTTTTTTATTCCCTCGCATAAATGTGGCGAAACCGGAAGCAATAGCCCCGGCTAGTGAGTTAACCCAGCCTAGGAATGTGATGAGGTGAGGTGAGAGTTGAGTCTTGTCAGTTATACTTTAATGTAGAGTTCTCCCTTAGGTTTTATGTTGCTAGGCCTGGGTGGAGGTGTGGCGTTTCGCTCCACCCAGAGACATCGTAATGTGAGGTTTAAATGTAATTTCACCCTCTGGTTTTAAGGCCTTGAGTCGCTATTTTCCTGCAGAACTTTCCCATTTAAACCAACCACCCTTGACTCTTCCACTTTACTCAATTTTCTGCAGTGCCTACTTCAAAAGGATCACGTTGAGCTCAACTTCTATAATTTTACTTGAAACTTTAATATCGTATAAGCCTTTCCAAACTAGGTACCAGTCTTTTCCTCACTGATCTACGGGCCTGACCCACTTCTGCAGTTTCACCTGTCCGCCTCTGTCTTTGCGATAAACCCTTCATCCCTCAGTCCTCGGTCCCAGGCCATTCCCAAGGCCTCGCCCGGTCCCGTTCCTCTTTCAGCGTTAAGCATCACTAGGGGGAAACCCTGGATGGTCCATGCAGGGCTTTTTCTCTGCAGATAGGCATCTTCCCGTTTCACCTTTGGGTTTGTTCCCCAGGCACGAGATGACAGATGTATGTTTACTGAATGCTACAATTCAGTACCAGTGAATGGAGTGCTGGCTATTTTTATTAGGGGCAAGCAGTGAGCTATGTAGTAATAAGACGTTTCCATTGTTCTGGAGGTGCAAAGTGGAATCTTTCCTCAGTACGTCCATGAGGGAGTTAACGTACATGCTTCATCTAGTTTGTATGATTTGTTAGAAGACCCCTGCAGTGTGGTAGTCAACTCATATTAAGCAACACTCCTCCCTTGCTGCTTCCAGTCCACCCACACCTCACTCAACAAGTACTCTAAAAACGTAAGGGGAAACGAAACAACAACAACAACAAACCGCCCCCCCCCAAAAAAAAACCTCAATGAAAATGAAAGGGGCCAAAGGATGTACCATCCTCTCTACCCCCTTTTCCCCAAAAAGGCCACTTTGGTACAAACATCAGCTGATGGATATGTGGAGCACTGTATAGCTTTCTGCCCTGTACTTGTTCGCTCTTAGCATTTACACAGCATCTTCACGTTTCCAAAGCACTGTACCAACATTTATTAATCCTCACAACATCCCTGTGAGGTAGGTCAGTATGTCCTTTATAGTAGAGAAACTGAGGCAGAGAGAGGTTAAGTGAACCTGCCTGAGGCCATAAGGGTCTGCATCGAATCCAGAAGCTAGGGCTTCATCCCACGTTCACCCACTGGTGAGCATCACATGGGCATATTTCCACCAGTGAGGGTGACATGAAGGACAAAACACACACATCTCTCAGCCAACAGAAAACATCAACAGTTCAAATGGCATCAGGGAACATCAGTTAGAGAAACATTAACCGGCACAACAGTGAGGCAAGAGAACATGCTGCAGAGGAAGGCTGGAGTTATCGTTGACTTGCCGTGGGACCTAGAACAGGCACTTTTCAGAACGGTTTGGGAAGATGGACAAGCTAGGAACCCATCTGAGGATAATCGCCCCCAAATGCATGTGGTTTCCAAATCCTGGAACTTAGAAACAGACATTGGAAAAATCCAACCACTCAATCTAATTTTAAACTAGCTATGACACAATGTTCATTCACATTAGAAAGGCCGATATTTATGATGTCACTACTGACAGTATCCTTTTGGTACCCTCGTTCCAAATATTGCAATTCTCCCCCATCAAGTGCTGTTCCCTTCAGCTGACCTCCTTCTCTCCACACTGGCATACCTACCAAGTAGCTCAAGGACATATGTCACATGGTTAACTGGCTGAGCTAGGCATAGAATCCGGGAAATCGTTAACAGACCATATTCTCAGCTCCTGTATTTTAGAAGCAGCTGTCTCTAACCTGCCTCTGTCGGATTCCACCTTCCGTGAAGTATGAAAAGCACAGAGAAGCAGTTCATTCTTTTGTAAAGGGACAGGCGAATCTGGTTCAATATGCCGCCTTAAAGGAAATAAGAAAAACTAAGACCTGCTCTGTAAAGCATTATATAGGAGTAGATTATAGCTACCCCAGATTTTAGAGTGATACAATGATCAGAGTTAAAAACCATCACTGTTATCACTGTTTATTTGACAATAGTTGGTTTAGTCTACAAGTTTAAGGCAAACATACTAATGCATTTGCTTTTCTTCAGAAATCATACTTAGAAAGGTTACATAAAGTCTGTCCCAAAACTCTAAGAAATATTAAAAATAAATCTGATTAAGATGCTTGTTGTTGTTTTTTTTTAACCAGGATACATGAATGAACTAAGGTGATATACAATTTTTTTTTTAATAAACAAAACTGAAAAAAAAAAAAAGGTAATGGCAACCTTTATCTCGTTTGAAGACTACATTTTGAAAGAGTTAAACTTCAGAAATTACGTAAAGGTAAATAAGGTTGGCAGCCATAAGGAATACTATTCATAAAATAAACACAGTTATAGAGGCTACTTAAAAAAAAGAAAAAGACTGAAATTTGGGCTTTTGAAGAGGAAGAGCGCACGACGAGTGACAACTGCCCTGGGGAGCAGCACGCAGGTGCTGGAGCGCAGCGTCTGCCACAGACTGGCAGCACCTGTGGACGGCACCGCTTCGTGTTTCTCAGAAAAAAGGACAGAAGATGCACTTTGTCAGCTGTGTCTTTTGTTTACAGTGAGCAGTAAATGCCTAACATCATTAAGAGAACAAAAATAAAATCTGAAGGAAGGCAGCCCTTTTTTAACCGGAAGGTGGAGTGTGGCTTATGTGTCTCCATTTAACACTGCCAGGCAGTTCTGCAGCAACTGTAGGTTACCCTGAAAAGGAAGGGAGGATAAATGATGAAGTTCAAATAGTTCGGAAGAGTCTTACTGAAAATATATCATATCAGAAATCGCATAACTTTACATTTATTAAGATATAAGAATTTTGGAAACAGCTATCATATACAAATAAAGGTTGTAAAGACATAAAATCACGTGTTTCACGTACACTGTTTTCCACATACTAGATGCTTCGGCAAATTTCCATCTAAACAAATATCTGTTTTGAATTATTTGGCAGGTTCTAATGAGGGATAAAATATGCCCTTTGTGCCCAAGTTAAACTACTCAACGCTTTCTCACTACAAGATATCAGCATAGATTTACAGCAGTTTTTATAAAAATAGTAAGATTACATATAACAGTACTCTATAAAATTTATATCCAAGTACCCATTTGTAAAACATGTGAACTGGCATGCAAATTTAGAGACTGTAAAGACAAATTTAAGTATATTTAGGTTACATTAATATCTAAGTGGGGGTTAAAGAAAACCTCTTCCTTAGAGTACAAAGTGAGCTAAAACGTATAAAGAATGACGGATTTAGAAAATGACCATTGACAACCATCATAATTGATTCCGGCAAAAATCACAGAGTCTAAAAACAGTACACAGCCAATACTAATGCCAATACTATAGCCATTAGCTGTGTGCAGCTACCCACATTTCAAATGCTCGATGACCATATAAGGCCAGTGGCTACATAGTGGACAGTGATTACAGAATATTTCCATCGCACAAAATTCTGTTGGACAGTGCTGGTTGAGCGATGATATTATGTAATCCCTGCAGAATAGTTCTTAATTCCAAAATGTAAAACAGTAACTCTGCCACTGAGAAACTTGTAGGTATCACTTTAACCAAATGATCAAAGTTAACATGTGTCTGCTGAGGTGATGCAGTGAGATCTGAACATCACTTCTGTGGTATTTCTGCCCAAAGTGCATAACCTCAACCCAATAATTAGACAAACTCAAACTGAGGAACATTCTATAGGCCTGTGCTTTTCAGTATCCAATGTTATGTAGTACAAAGGCTCAGAAACTTTTCCAGATTGAAGAAGTTTAAAATGACATGTGCATTGAATGCAACACATTATCTTGAATTTCCTTTTCACGTAACATACGGACATTACTGAGACAACTGGTAGAATGTGAATCAAGGCCCGTGGATTAGATAAGCATTGTGCCAGTACTTATTTCCTGATCTTTATTATTGTAACAAAGACTTAAGAAAATTACTTGGTTTTAGGAAATGCACATTTGAAGTGTTTAAGAGTGAACAAGTGTTACATTTGCAACTTACTCAAATGGTTGACGACAAAAATAGTGTGTACAGGGGTGTGTGTGTGTGTGTGTGTGTGTGTGTGAAAGGTGAGGAGGGAGGAAGAGAGGGAGAGAAGAAGGACAAAGCAAATGTGACAATATGTACATTTAGGGAATCTGGGTGAAGAGTATCCAGAAATTCTTTTCTTACAACTTTCTGAAAGTCTGACATTAAGTAAACATAAACATTTAAAAAATGTAGGTGTTTAGGTTAATGCCAATTTTTTTTTTTTGCTGATATAGTGACAGAACAGTGACAAATTACTTTGAGCCTGTCTATAGTTGTAAAATTATCTTCTAAAGGTATATTCCTCAAATGGGACTGCTCAGAAAGATGCATATCTTGCACTCTGACACACTGCCCAACTGCCCTCCGAAAGGGTATGCTCCTAACCCGCAACCTACACCAACAGGGTATAGGAAGACTTCACACCCTCACAGTTGGCATCATCGCATTTTTTTAAATTGTCCTTACTATATACTTGAAACTTCATTAAGAGAATCTGAGACTATTTGCAAGCACACAAAAGTGACCTAACTAGTTTTCTGTTGCAACCAGACTTCAAGTTATGTAGTAACACATATTCCCAAGTATAATAAATAAAATCCGAAGTAGCTTCAAATCGTCTTGCTGTAAATTTAACTCATCTAGTCTCTTTGGAATAACTCATGTGGATTCTGGGACCAAACTGGGACTCCGCTCAGATTTAAAAAATCATTAAGACATCTTAGACAGCAGACCAGGGTTTCCAAGCCTTGGCAAACCTTGAACATTTGGGGCTGAATTCCTCTCTTGTGGGGGTCGTCCTGTGCCTTGCAGGATGTTTAGCAGCATCCCAGTAGTAACCCACCCGTCCCACTATGTGACAACCACAAATGTCTCCAGAAGTTGCTAAATGTCTCCCGGCAGGCAAAATCACTTCCAGTTAAGAGCCGCCAGACTAGAAGAGCTATCAAAAATTTGAACACAGAGAACATGTTTCAGAAAGGATTTGAAAAAATATAAAATCTGGAAACCAGAGGCCAGCATCAATCTATACTAGGGGTCAGCAAACTTTTTCTATAAAAGGGTTGAACAGTAAACATGTCAGACTCTGAGAGACATTTGGCCTCTGTTTCTTGAACTTTGCTGTAGTACTGTGAAAGCAATCACAAAGAAGAAATAAATTAGCTTGGCTGTTTTCCAATAAAATTTTATTTCTAGATTAAATTGGAATTTAATGTAATTATCACATGCCATCAAATATTCTTTTTTCTATTTTTTTTTTAAAACCATTTACAAACATAAACACTATTCCTGGTTCACAGGCTGTATATTTTTGTTCTTTTGAAAGAGGTTATAAACTAGAATTTTGTTACAGATTGAGGAGGGGTTGGCAAGCTACAGCCTGCTTTAATACGGCTTGCCAACCCCTCCTCAATCTGTAACAAAATTCTAGTTTATAACCTCTTTCGAAAGAAAAAAACAATGAACAATAGAAACCAACACAGGCTTGTCTAAGACCATGTCACCCTGAATAAGCCCGATCCCGTCTGATCTTGGCAGATAAGCAGGGTAAATACAAAAAATAAGGGATCGTAAGATGACAAGGTCCTTGCACTTTGTGAGGTCGACCAAGGGCTGCCTTGACTAAAAAAAAAGAAAAAAAGAAAAAAGAAAAAAATATTTTGATTTTAATGGAGAGGAATTTGATATTTCTTATATTCTTAATGGATAAAATAGAGGAATAATGGTCAATAATAGTATAAGTAGGTGAATTCATAACTATGTAAATAACTATAAACAAAGAATATTAATAATAAGTTAATACCAACTAGCATAGAAAGAAAGGAAGGGACCTAATAATTTAACCTTTTTTGGTACCATGTACTTTTACAATTAGATTAATGTTGATTCCTTTGGTCTTGGTTAATAAAAGGGAAGTTCATACAAATTACAAATGTCCATCACCTGAAAGGAATAACTGGTATAATAGATAAAAACTATATGATCAAATCCATGTCTCTAAAATATTAGAATGCGTTGTGCTAAAACTAGCAAGCTAAAACTTAACAGTCATAAACATGATCTGCAATTACATTTTAGATATCAAATGCTCAATCAATGAAAAAAATTCTGTCTGCTGCTCAACGTGAATATACTTAACTCTACTGAACCGTACATTTTAAAATGGTTAAGATGGTAAATTTTATATTTTTTTACCACAAAGATGAATAAACTTGCTAAAAAAAATATGAATGCACAAGTACGGGTTCAAGGTTCATAGATTGACGAATAAGAAAAAAGGTGTGATTATATAAGCCAAATCAAGTTGGTGCGGTATGACAGTTTAAAAAATCCCTATCCATATAAAACACGCCGTAAGAAGAAATGTGTACAATAATCAGCCTATGTATTGTTTTAAGAGTGTTCTCATTTCTGAGCGCAATATTTTAAAAGAGCAATGACAGGAGAGTAATATTATTATAAAACGCTTTTTGAGGTGTATGGGATGAAAACTATCTAGCCCAGGGATGTCCAGCCTGGATGACAGAATATATGCAGATAATACAAACTATTCAAATATCTCAAGGGTAAACTAAAAGAGGAATGACAACCTACCTTTCTTATATTTTAGATGACAAAACTTTGACCAAAGTTACAAAGAAGTAGATTTGTGTTTAAGCTTTATAAATTAAGATATGTAAATGTTATAAATGTATCAAAAAATGGCATTTAAAAGTTAAAGTTCTGTAATACTTGTTTATAGTTTTGGGAATTCTGAATACATTTTTAATTTTCAGTCCCTCTGAAGATAACAATATTAAGGAAATTTTTAAGGAATGTTTATATTAAGGAAAATATATATTTTTAAACTAGTCAAAAAATACTGCTTTCCATATTAGTTACCAGTTTTGTAGAGCTGACCATCAGAGATATTATAGATATTATTCTTACTTGAATTAGATGACCTTTAAAACCCTTCTCAAGTCTAAGATTCTCCATTTTAAAAACTACCAGAGGGTCTGGACTAAGCTTTATCTTTATACGAACTACAAGAAAGGGCTTGATTTGAAGCAAACAAATCTTGTCAAAAAAATTCTGTAAGGCTAGTTATTTACTAAAACTAAATAGTTTTAAGGAGTGACATAATCTTGGAAAACATAATTCCAATTCAGGAACAGTTCTTACAGTATCCCTTGGAATCAATTTCATAACTGACTTATTTCTAAATTATAAGTTCCTTAAATTATTAAATCTTTAACGACACTACCTTTGCATGCTTCAGTTCTAACTCTGCCAGTTCCACTAAATTTTTTCTGAATGCGGCAACTCTTCTTGTCTTAAAATCTATAAGTTCTGTGAACAAAAGAAACTGGGATTAACTATTTAGTTTACACGCTCGTGTAAAGCACACTTTATGATTAAAGGTTAATAGAACAGTACCTTGTTTTGCAGATTCAGATATTTTTTCAAATTTCTGACAACATAATTGTTGGGATGTTTCGGCCTGCAGAACATCTTTATTTTTTGCTCTTGCTTTATCCAGGGCTTTATTAGCATTTTCATAATCCACTAATGACCTAGATCTTCGATAGAGGAGATCCTGTAAAACGGAATGCTTCACAGTCACAGGAACTTCACGTTCCTAGGAGTTACGCTCTGCCACCACCGCCGCCGCACACCACCCGACCACGGGCAGCGCTCGCACTTACACAGTGACCGCTACCAGCCAGTTACTCGTCTGAATGTTTTTTAGAACAGCTTCACTGAGATGTAAGTCATACACCCTATTGCTCACTTATTCAAAGTGCTCTTATTCGATGGTTTTCAGGATGCTCACGGAATTGTGTAACCGTCACTACAATCAATTTTAGAACATTGTCATCGCCCACAGAGAAACCCCGTACCCGTTAACAGTCGCTCTCCATACCCTCAGCCCCTATGAATCTGCTTTCTGTCTCTAGAGATTTGCCTGTTCTGGACTTTTCATTAAAATGTGGAATCATATAATATGTGGCCTTCTGTGCATGGCTTTTTTCACTCAGCATACAGTTTCAAGTTCATCCATGTTATAGCATGAATCAGTACTTCACTCCTTTTTACTGCTAAATAAGATTTCATTGGATGCATATATTACGTTCATTTGACCACTCATCAGTTGATAAGACATTTGGTTTGTTTCCACTATTTGCCTATTATAAATAAAGCTGTTACGAACATTCGTTGTAAAGCCTGTGCGTGGACATTTTCATTTCG
This sequence comes from Eonycteris spelaea, assembly GCA_003508835.1. Taxonomy (NCBI): domain Eukaryota; kingdom Metazoa; phylum Chordata; class Mammalia; order Chiroptera; family Pteropodidae; genus Eonycteris; species Eonycteris spelaea. The sequence continues at coordinate 1,697,517 of PUFA01000122.1, forward strand.
TTGCTCTTTTATATCTCATTCTTTAGGAGTGGAATTACTGGGTCAACTGGTGACGCTACACAGTACCAACCGATTGAGAAACCGCCAGGCTGTTTTTCCAAAGTGGCTGCACTGACCGAACGAGTGTTCCAATTTCTCCACATCCTTGTCAAGACTCAGCCTTCTTTTTGAGGAAAGCTCCCTAGTGGGTGTGAAGTGAGACCTCACTGTCGTTTTGATTTGCATTTCCCTCATGGTTAATAATGCTGAACATTTTTTAATGTATTCATTAGCCACCTGTGTATCTCCTTTGGAGGAACATTCATTCGAGTATTTTGCTCATTTTTTAATTGGGCTATATTTCTTTGTATTGAGTTCTAAGAGTTCTTTATATATTCCGGATGCCAGCTGCTCATAGGGACTTACATTCACAAATATTTTCTCCTACTCTGTGGGTTTTTTTCCCTTTTCTTGATAGTGTCATTTCATACACAAAAGTTTTTAATTTTAATAAAGTCTAATTTATTTTTTCTTTGTTTGCTGTGCTTCTGCCGTCACGTCTGAGAAACCAAAATGTTAAAGTTTTAGCACTCACATTTGTCTTGGATCCAGTCTGAGTAAATTTTTATACACGATGTGAGGAAGCGGGTCCCACTTTATTTTTCTCAGGTAACGTTGTCCCAGTAGTATGTGTTGAAAAGTCTACTCTCTTCCCCACTGAACTGTCTTAGCACCTTGGCCAACTTGATAAAGAACACCTACAAAAAACCTGCAGCTAACGTCATGTTTAATGGCGAGGAACTAGAAGCTTTCCCACTAATATCAGGAACAGCACAGGATGTCCTATTTCACCATTCTTTCTCAACACTGTACTGGAAATTCTAGCTACTGTAATAAGAAAAGGAAATAAGAAACACACAGACGAGGAAGGAAGAACTAAATCTGTGCACAAATGGCATGACTGTTGATGTAGAAATCTGACAGCATCAGCAAAAAACTTCCTGGAATTAATAGGCGAGTATAATAAGGTTGTAGGATAAAAGATGAATACATAAAAGTCAATGGCTTTCTTACATACCAGCAATGAAAAACTGAATTTTGAATTTAAAAATGCAGTATTTATATTAGTACCTCTTAAAATGCAATAATTTAGGTATTAATCTGACAAAATCTGCACAAAATCTATGAGGATACTACAAAACTCTGAAAAAAGAAACAGAACTAAGTAAATGGAGAGAGTCCATGATTGTGGATATTATAATATTGTAAAAACATTGTCATCATCAGTTCTTTCCAACCTGATCTACAGATTCCACACAATCCTCATCAAAATCCCAGCAAGTTATTTATAGATTATCGATAAACGGATTCTAAAGTTTATGTGGAGAGGCAAGACACAGAATAATCAAGACGATATTAAGGGAAAAGAATAAAGTCAGAGGACTGACACTACCTACTGCAAGCCTTACTCTAAAGCTACAGCATTCTAGACAATGTGGTACTGAATCAATAGGATAAAATGGAGCCCAAAACTAGACTCGAATGATCTTTGATAAAGAAGAAAAGGAAATACAATGGAAAAAAGACAGTCTTTTCAACAAATGGTGCTGGGAAAACTGGACATTCACGTGCAAATAAATGAACTCATACGCCAGCTTTACACCTTTAGAAAATTACCTTAACGTGGATCACAGACCTAAGTGTATAATGCAAAACTTTGAAACACCTCGAATACAACATAAGAGAAAATCCAGGTGACCTTGGGTTTGGCGATGGCTTTTTAGATACAGCGCCAAAGGTGAGATCAACGAAAGAGCTAACTGATACACTGGACTTCATTAAAATTAAAAATTCTCTGCTATGCAAAAGACATTGTCGAGAGGATGAGAAGACAAGCCACAGACCAAGAAAAAATATTTACACGAGATATCTGATAAAGGACTGCTATCCAAAATATAAAATACTCCTATGACTCAACAATAGGAAAATGAATAACAAAATAAATGGGCCAACGACCAATTTTTTTAAATAGACACCTCACCAAAGAAGATATATAGATGGCAAATAAGCATGTGAAAAGATGCTTGACATCATATGTCAGCAGGGAAATGCAAACTAAAACAATGAGATGCCACTACACACCTGTTAGAATGGCCAAACTCCACAATACCGAGAACACCAAATGCTGGTGAGGATGCGAGGCAGCAAAAACTCTCATTCATTGCTGGTGGGAATGCAAAATGGCACAACCACTTTGGAAGACAGTTTGGCAGAACTAAACATACTCCCTTCCATATAATCCAGCAATTGTGCTCCTTGATATTTACTCAAAGGAGTTGCAAACTCCTATCCACCAAAAAACCTGTACATGAATATTCATTCATTCATTCATTCATTTTTTATATACATATTTATAGCAGCTTTATTCGCAAATGCCAAAACCTGGAAGACACCAAGATGTCCTTCAGTAGGTCAGAGTATAACCAGACGCTGGAATATTACTCAGTGCTAAAAAGAATTGTGTTAACAAGCCACGAAAAGAAAAAGAGGAAACTTAAATGTATATTACTGAATGAAAAAAGCCAGTCTGAAAAGGCCCAACTATGTGACGTTCTGGAAAAGGCAAAACTATGGCAATAATAATTTTAAAAATCAATGGGCGTTAGGGGGAAGGAGGATGAACAGATGGAGCAGAGGATTTTTAGGGCAATGAAACTATTCTGTATGATACTTCTTATAATGGTGGATACATATCATTTGTTGAATGATACATGTATTTGTTGAAACCTACCGAATGTACCACATTAAGAGTGAACTTTAGCGTGAATTACAGTCTATTTTGTTCCTTCTTCCACTCAGCAAAATTATTTTGAGACTCATCCATGTTGTTGCATGTATGAGGAGTTCATTCCTTTTTATTACTGAGTAGCATTCCATCGTATGGCTGTACCACAATTTGTTTACCCACTCACTTGTTGGTGGACATTTGGGTTGTCGCCAGTTTCGGCCATTACACATAAAGCTGCTGTGAACATCTGTGGGGACGTATGCTTTCCAATACTGGAAACTAGAATGACTGGACCACAGGATAGTCTATATTTAATTTTTAAAGAAACCGAGAAACTTTTCCAAAGTAGTATTATATCATACTCCCACTGACAGTGCATGAAAGTTGTAGCTGCTGTAATTTTTGTCAGATTTTTTTTCATTTTAGCCATTCCAATGAAGGTATGTAGTGATACTTCATTGTAACTTTAATTCTTAAAATTAAATTTCAACTCTTTCTTGTGGTTACTAAAAAATTTGGATTTACTTTTAAAGCCAGGTTCTGTTCTAAAAAGTTATCTATTAACAACTACATATTATAATAAATTAATAAATTGGAAGTCTTCAAAAGCGAACATTTCACTCTATCCCAGCCCATTCAATGCAAATAGTTTATAAGACATAATCTGATTTAAATTGACAGGAATGTACATTCGCAAGTACCTAAGTCCTCGGAGTTAAAAGGGTTGTATGTAATTTGATAAGGAATAAAAGAATAGTGTTCAAAGCACCACTGATCAAGTGGGAATTTTCTAATATCTCAATTCATAAATTAACAGATTTTTTAGATGTTACTGTGAAACATTGTTTTGATTAGTTAAGTTTTAGTCTTACAGATTTCTAAAAGGAAAATTCAAACTGCCTTCAAATAAAACATGTCCTTGTTTTTTGGATCTCTCCCCCTCAATAAAGGACTTATACAGACAATCGAGAAACTCTTCAGCTACACAACTATTATTTTGGGGTTTTACTTTTGTTTCTGCAGGCACTTTACCTGAACAACTATGCCAAATTTATTTATTTATTTTTTAAAAGTTCCAGATTATATTATATCAGAAGTTTACAGAGGAAACTTTTATGGGGGTTCCCTGACCTATACTTTCTAAAAAGAAAATAAAAGCCTTCACTCTTGCAAATATAATTTAAAATCAAGGGATAGATCACCTTTAATAATTTTAAGTCTAACAACCTTTAAAGAAATGTCTTTTTGTAAAACAGCCCATCTAAAAAAACAATGAACGATAAAGTTACCTTAGCAGCTTGAGATTCTCTTAAGTAATATTTTAAAAGGTCAGAAAGTTTGAGGTCCTCATCAGCAGACACTCGTGCTTCTATTTTCTGAAAAAGGGGGAAAAACGGGCATTTGTTTAATCAGCACTTACATTCTACATTGTTTTCTTAGCTACTGTAAAAAAATTAAAGTTAAAAATAACTTCTCCTTTCTACTGTCCTGTTACTTTTCTTTGTAACTCTGAGGAGACCATATAAAATGAGTGAATTTAGGGAAAAACCAGTATCTGGCTCAATTTCTTGGCTGTAACATGTTTCAATGTTATCCTCAGTTTCACTTATTCTCTCTTTGTTTCAATGGCAACTGATACGTACACGTGATTCTAAAACAACACAGGTTGGCAATGGTAAACTAAGGAATTCAAACCAATCCTCCTCCTGAGGACAACCAGAAAACAGTCAATACATGAACAAAACACGCTTGAAGACAACAAAGAATAATAAAACAGATGTAGTTAGTTTAAGTTGGGATCAAATGGGAAGCAGCCATTCCAGACTAAAAAGATGAGAACTCTTCATTCACTCTGGAGAGACAAAGTTTGATAAAAATAGATATACTCTGCCAACCAAATACAATATGGGGACCTTGTCTGGATCCTGACTCAAACGAACTTCACTGTAAAAAGCCATTTATGAGACGACGAGGAACACCTGTATACTGCGTATTTGATGACATTAAAGGGAATCATTGATGATCATTGGCTATGGACTAAAATTAATTTTCATCTTAAAAAAGAGAGATGTGCACAAAGGGTGGAAAACAGAAGATGGACTTTTTGGAATAAAAGAACTTCACGCAATATAGACAATGTCAATCCTCAGGAAATCTGGGTGATGCATGTACATGAACCCTTTGTAATATTCCTGCAACTTTTCTGTAAGTCTGAAATTACTGTCAAAATAAGAAGTTAAAATGCAACTCTACACAACCACCAGAATGACTAAATAAAAGAAGGTACCGACTGTTACAAGCTTGTGCAGCATGTGCAGCAACCTGATACTCATATTCATTCCGATGGGAATGTAAATCGGTACGATCACTTTGGGAGACAGTTTGGCAGTATCTATGAAAGTGTTTCACAGATACTCTACGATCCACCAATCCCCTCCTAGTCAGCTACACCCAACAGAAACGTACACTTACGTTCAACTGAAGTGATACAAGAATGGTCTAAGCAGTGCTATCTGCAAAGAGCTCCAAGCTAGAAACTACCTAAATGCCTACCACAGAACAGATAAATACACTTAGGTACATTCTTGTAACGGAATATTATACTCCAAGAGGAATGAAAGAAATATATCTACATACAACAATATGGACTGAGCGCATATATATGCTATTGAGTACATGAAACCAGATAGAAAAGAGTGCATATTACACAGTGCATTTATGAAAAAAAAGAAAAAAGAAAAGAAAGAAAACAGAACCCATCTATGCCATTAGAAGCCTGGATAGTGGTTACCCTTACAGGAGGTGGTGACTCAGGAGGTAGTTGAAGAGGGACAGGGCAACTGGGTTGCTAGTAATATCCCCTTTCTTGATCTGGATGCTCATTACATGGATGTGTTAAATTTGTAAAATTTCAGTGAGATGCACACTTCTGATATGTGCTTTTCCCCTCTATGTATAATATACTTCAACACAAAGTTTGAAATAACTTGAAGCTCCCCAGCCCATGCTTCCAGTGCCAGGAAGAGAAGTCTGCACAACTCTGGCTGTGAAAACCAGCAGAGATTACAGCTGAGTGAGACAGAGGAATGCTGGAGTCCCATCACACCTCCTAAAGGGCCTGCACACAGACTTACTAGCTGACAGACTACCTTGTTCTGAGATCAAGGACTGGGGGGCAGCAGCTCAAAAGGTGCTGGGGACATACGAAGAACTGGATTACCTGGCTTAAGAACAAGGGCCAGAGGGGTAGCCTTATCCCAGACAGAAGTATTAGCAGAAGCCACTGTTCCTCTGCTGGGCTGTCCCCCCACTCAGCACGCAGACCAAGGTGGCCACCATATCTCAGTCTCCATTAATCTGGCTAAAACTGTTCGCCCCACCCTGCTGATTGCCTGAGATCCTGCCCCACCCAACTTGCAGGCTTACCTTAGTTGCTTCCAGTGGCTTTTCCACATAAACAGCCTTCTTGGCTCACACTGCAAACTTGCCTAAAATCTCAAAGGTTCACAACCCCAAACAAGTGGCATCTGGCCTTGATTTGTCCCATATCTCAATTCACAGCTTAGCCTCATCCAGGCACCTCCAAGCCCAGCATAAGTGGCAAACCATCTGCAGATCACTTTGTAGCTCATACCAAGTGGCCTGGGGCAGGGCACAGGCAGCAGTGGACCTTGGTCTACAACAGAGACCCTCCCAGGGGGCCCCAAAACAAACATATCCGGTGGCCGGCTTAAGACCACACCAGAGCACCATCCAACCACCTTCGCAAACGACACACCCAAAGGGTAGACTCGGCAGACACCAGAGCCCCATTAAAGCGAATCCTGCTCTGTAAGGTCAGCCCCTGCACGACGGCTTCACTATAGTCATGGCCAGTCCTCACAACCAATCAGCCTGAGGGCACTCCTACTGCAGTGCCAACAGCAATCAAAGCTCAACTACAACAGGAAGACACACACGACCGATTCAAGGGACACGCCTGAAGCACCTGGCTCAGGTGACCAAGGAGACTGTGCCACTGGGCCCCACAGGGCACCTACCATATAAAGCCACTCTATTAAGACCAGGAGACAGAGCGGCTCTACCTAATACATAGAGACAGACACGGGGGGGGGGGCAGCCAATATGGGGAGACAAAGAAACATGTCCCAAGTCAAAGAACAGAACAAAGCTCCAGAAAAAGAACTCAACAAAATGGAGACAAGCATTCTATCAGATGCAGAGTTCAAAACACTGGTTATAAGGATGCTCAACGATCTCAGTGAGAAGTTCAATAAAGAGATAGGAAACATAATGATGGAAGTGGAAAACACAAAGAACCAGTCAGGAAGGAAAGATAACTGAAATGAAGAATACATTAATTGACAGTATATTACGTGAAGCGGAGTTTCAGGTCAGTGATTTGGAAGATCAGGTAGCAAAAACAATCAGAACAGCAACAAGAAAAAAAGAATCCAAAAAAGTGAGGATAGTTTAAGAGATCTCTCGCACATCAAGCGTACTAACATTTACTTCGAGGGGGTACCAGAAAAATAAGACAATTAAAAACCTGTTTGAAGAAATGATAGAATACTTTTCTGACCTGGTGAAGGAAATAGACACAAAAGCCCTGGAAGTGCACATTCCCAAACAAGATGAACCCAGAGAGGCTCACACCAAGACACATCATAATTAAAATACCAAAGGTTAAAGACAAAGAGAGAACCTTAAAAACAGCAAGAGAAAAGCAGTTAGTTACCTATAAGAGAGCTCCCATAAGAATGTCAGCTGATTTCACAATAGACACTCTGCAGGTCAGAGTGGTATGAAAGATTCACAGTGATAAAAAGTAAGGACTTACAATCAAGAATACTCTACCCAGCAAAGCTATCACTGAGAACGGAAGAACAAATACAGAGCTTCTAGACCAAAAAAAAAAAAAAAAAAAAAAAGCTTAAGGCATTCATCACCACCAACCCAGTATTGTAAGAAATGTTAAAGCGACTTCCTGAAAAAAAAAAATATCAATAATAAAATGGCAATAAGTAGGCATCAACAATTACTTTAAATGTAAATGGATTAAATGCTCCAATCGAAAGACATAGGGGTGGCTGGATAAGATCCTTACATATGCTGCCTACGAGAGACACTTCACAGAAAGACACACAGATTGAAAGTAAAGAGATGGAAAGATATTTCATGAAAATGGGAACAAACAAAAAACGTTGAAGTAGCAATACTTAGACCAGACAAAATACTTTAAAACAAAGCCCATAACAAGAGACCAAGAAGGACCCAGAAGTTCCACTTCTGGGTGGTTATCCGGAGAAACCCAAAACACTAACTTGAAAAGACATATGCAACCATACTTTTACTGCAGCATTATTTCCAATAGCCAAGATATGGAAGCTCCCTAAGTGTCCATCAATAAAGATGAATGGATAATGAAGTGATATATATGCAACAGAATAACATTCAGCATTTAAAAAGAATGAAATCTTTCCATCTGCAATGACATAGATGGACCTAGAAGGTATTATACTAAGTGAAATGAGTCAGACAAATAAGGAAGACAGATACCATATGATTTCACTTATATGTGGAATCTAAAAAACACAATGAAAGGACAAACAAAAGAGAAACTCATAGATACAGAGATCATTTTGATGGTTGCCAGATGGGAGAGGGGTTGAAGGGAAGGGTGAAAAAGGAGAAGGGATCAAGAACTACGAATTGGTAGTTATAAAACAGTCATGGGGTGTAAAGTGTAGCATAGGAAATATAATTGATAATACTGTAGTAACTATGTATAGTGTCATGGGTACTAGATGTATAGGGGTGATCACTTCCTAAGTTATACAAATGTCTAATCACTATGTTGTACACTTGAAACTAATGTAATATTGCATGTCAATTGTAATTGAAAAATAAAAAATCATTAAAATAAAATAAAACCTATCACCTAAGAACAGCCAGTGATTCCTAGAATGTATTTTCAAAACTGACACAAATCCCATCCTGACATCTGCTTCTGAAAAGAACTAACATATAAGGCTATTTTGTTATAGATCCCTATTCTTACAAGGTAAATGCACACAAAAAACCTCTATCTTCCCATAAAATGCTCATTGGTACAAATATCAAAAGTAGAATAATGAGCTACATGGATCCTAGTATAACAACATTTATATATTTAAAGACTTTTCCTTTGTTAGAGAATATCTCTTTTTGTCTTCACTACATATCACTTAACTGAAAAGGTCATGTTGAAATCAGATTTCTACATGGACTAGACACCACCACTCTCAGTTAAAAGTACCATTAAAAATCTAATAAACATTTTTGCAATTCCATCAAGTGATAAAATGTTAAATATTATTGTATCTAGGACTAATTACTGAATTTCCTAAAAAAAAAAAAACCAAAACAAAGCCAAAAACAAAACTCAAATTTTCAAATCTAAATGTTTCTTTATCCTTCTGAAGTATAACTCATCTTCCTCAATGTAGTTAAACACAGCCACAAATTATATACTACTTACTGTATGCAGAGATTTAGACTACCAGACGTTAATTAACAGTACTTACTCTCGTTTTATCAAATAGTTCTGAAACTTTGAGGAAAAATCTGGAAGAGAAAAATATTTCATCAGAAGCTACTTTTAAATAATTTTCCATTTCAAATGTTCAGAGGATACATAATGCCCCCAAAAGTATATTAACATATTCTTATTTAATTGAAATATTTAATGGTCTTGTTTATTTCATTTAGTTCAACAAAAATCTCTCTGTACGTCTACATATAACAGATTGCTTGAGGTCTGTTGTTATAGAAAATCTTCTCAAATCAAGATGTCTAAGTCATACATTAAAATGAAAAATTTGTCTTTAGTAATATGCTGCAAAATACTAAATAAAACCTATACCTTCAAAATTATTATAAAAGAACAATCACATGCAAAGAGACAAAAGGCTGATTTAACAGGAAAATACTGAAGTTGGAGCAGTTCTTGAAGATATCTAATAGTTATGTTGTAAACATTTTCAAATAGAGCTGCTTTGTTTTGGAAAATGACAAATGAATAAGCAACTTCTATCTCAGAATTCACTTTCACTTTTAACTAAACTGCCCCTCTCAAATGCTAACAAACAACTAAAAAATATCCCAATGTCAAACTATTAAAGGGTGTTTTATGAAATATGTAATTAAAGATGACATAATTGGATTAGGGCAATTACTATACTACCGAAAGCTAGAACATTATTTTATAAACTTTGTTTTACTAAAAAGAACTTGCTCTGACAGGTTTATATAAGATAATACATGTCAAGATTGACTTTTTTCTTTTCAAAGACTTAAGAACTAACTCTTTGGGAAGACAACATGCTAATTAGTGTAAGCTATAGCACCTTGTTTTGAAAAACTTGGATCTTACAAGTCTACAGAGAGGATATATTAGAAAAACGTTCAAGGATGTGGTTTAGAGAAAGGCATAAACTATGAAAATAGCTTTTCCACTTAACATTTTTTAAAAAGTTTGAATTATTTTTCAATGAAGAGTGAGATTTAAACGTTATAGGAGCAACTATACTTAACTGTTTAGATTAAAATTAAAGTAAAAAACTAGCATAAATTAAGGATAGCTGTGTAAGCAAACTTCTAGAGAGCGTTTCTACACTAACATGCACAATACCTTCTCCATCTGACTGCCCTAACATTCATGAAACTATAAATAGCCAGCCTCTAAAAAGTGCAAACTGATAGCATTAACTTTTATTTTAAAAGTGAATTTGGTCTTCAATGAAATACACATATATTCTAATTCCAAAAAGCATTTTTAATTTATAATAAACTTTGCCAAAACCTAAGAACATTTTGACACAAATTCTGTCTCTCCCTTATACACACACACACACACACAACACACACACACACACACACGCTCAGCCTATTTTCATCAAATAAAACTTTGTAAAGGTTAAAAATGTATATATATTATGGTCCATTTTTATTTCTCAAATTTAAAAAATAAAAGGGGAAGGGAAGAGAAAAACTGACACTGACCTAAGTTTATAAAGCTTTATATTATCAATGTGTGTGTACCTAGGCTGCCAACAAAATTTTTATTTATATAATGTTTTAATAAGAATCCTTACTTGCATATATCTGTAGAATCCTGAGTTCCTAAAGCATATAATGAAGAACCAATTCTATTGTAATCATCTGCAGCACCTATGGAAAAAATTTTAAATTTTAATATATTTATTCAGATTCAAAAATACTTATTAAATACCTACCTGCCAAACAATGTGTATGTAATATGAGATACCCAAAACTAGTGAAGGAAATGAGAAAAACTACAATATGACAAGTATTATATTAGAAGTAGGTTCAAACTACTTTGGGAGCAGGGGAAACAGGTGAGATTCTACCTGAGTAAGTCAGGAAAGGATCTACAGACATTACAAAATGAGTTTTAGCTTGGAGGATCGGATCAGCAAATTTTTACCAGGCAACATGAAGGGGAGAACACTTTGGATAAAGAAGAGAGCATGGATAAAGACCAGGGAGGGAGGCATATAAGAGCATAGTATACTCAAGAGAACCTTCTGAGACTATGGCACACCAAGGTATAGAGGGGTAGTAGATTAAGTTGAAGATGAAAAAATAAGTTGGAAACATCTTAGGGAAAAAGTTTTTGTAAGCCATAATAAACTTTGGATTTGATTTTGTAGCAATGAGTGTTTAAAAAATTTTTAAATAGTGGTGAAATAAATCTGATAAAAGATTTTAGATTAAAAAAAAAATACTGCTTCCTGAAGTAAAGACTAGAAGTGGAGAGACATAGAAGGCAGAGTAACCAACTAGGAAAATGTTGCATCAGATACTGAAGGCAAGGATCAAGATAGTGGGAACAGGAAGAGCATAGAGGAACTAACAAAGCTAAAAGATCTTTAGAAAATGTCATAGGAAAAAAAAAGAAAATGTAATAGATAGGATTTACAAACAGCAGACCTGACGTAGGAGAAATCATGGAGCTTGGGAAACTAGATGAACAATGGCACAATTACTCTTGGGGACTAGGAAGCAAAGTACTCAACTTCAGCACAATATTCTTCCTAGGGCTTGCCCCAAAGAACAATGTACTTGAGAAAAATTATAATAGATGCTTCTACTTGGTACCAAAAAAAGACAGTATAATGAAAAGGTCAAGAGTATGGACATAGAACCATGGGACTAGGACCCAATCTCAGCTTCCCAATTCACCAGCTGTATGACTTTGGGCATATTACTTAAACTATCTGTGCTTCAGTTTCATTTGGAAATGACGATAATAATGGTACCCACCTCATATTATTATTTGAAGAATTAAAAGTTAATAAATGTTACTATATACCTGGTGCATAGTAAGTACAGTACTACATAAAATTTTTATCATTATTAATGAAATCCAAGACATATCTATTTTGTATGAAAATTTCCACTTATAATAGTAGTAGTTTTACAAGGCTTTAATATGTTTATTCCTCAATGAAACAGTAATCCCTATATTATACTTTCTTATGTTGTACAAAATTACATTCAATAAGACTGAAATTCATCTTTTATAAAGAAACTTTGAATACAAACTCCAAACTCTAAAAATGGTAACTTCTATATGTGATATTCTTCACTATTATCTTAGACTAAAAGTTTAAGTTAAAATTTTTTTTTTTAAATCACTTTAAAGGTTGGTTTTTCAAGGCAGGTATCAAAATTGATTTTTGTGTTTAATACCAAATACATTAGTATTTATGTTTAAACTAACCCTGAAATTATTTTTCACAACAAGAAGTTCCTGGATTCTAATAATACCTAGCTCTGAGAATACTATCCTCTTTAGCTACTATGTCATTATATGATCACAAAAAATAAGCAAACTGTCCTGCTTTTTGACATGTTGAAAAGCTTAATTTTTTCATAGTCCAGGCTAAGTTCATTATGAAAAAAGTTTTTACTTTATAATTTTGTTAAACCGTTTCACTATAATCTCTCTTAACCATCTCATTTGGCTAAATAGATTAAAATCACCAATATTTTCTTAGTTTTCTTAACAGATAATTATCTTTGAAGTTCTTTATGTTTCCACAGCATTAATCTGCACCTCTACCATAGGACTAATTACAATATATTGTAAGCTTTTGTTTTTCATGTTTATCTTGCCTGCAAAATTATTAACTACATATGGGCAAAGACTAAATTTTTCCTCTTGAAATCATCAATGGCTAATATGATGACTGGCACATAATAGATACTGTATGCCAATGTTTATGAAATAATAATTCTTTAAGAAATTAAAATAGTAGAATCCCACTTTAAATTATCAAATCTAAACTAAAGGGTATTCCTAATTATTACAATCAACACTAGTATGTATTAATTCATGTTTACACAGTTTTTCTGTTTTGGGGGCCCTGATCCAGAAGTGTGGGGTTTCCCAGGAAGGTAAACAGGGCACAGCTGGAGTCCACAGTGTACATTATGTGACTTTGGGTGTGTCAGAAAAGTAAATGTAGAACCTGCTGGAGAGGCAGGGAGAGGATGGGCTGGGACAAAGTTTTTCTTAATAGAGGAGTAAAGTATGACATATTTTATCCTAATGTCACTTTATAAACAAGAAAATCAGCACAAGACCAATTATGTGACTTGCCCAAGGCTCTGAAACACATTAGTAATGAATCTAGGAACTTTTACTTTATAGTTCTTAATAATTATGAAACAGGCAAGTATAAAACAGTACTTCATTATAAGAAATCTGCAAATCACAAAGATATAAGAAAATAAAATACAAAAAACTCAACCTCCAGAATGATATAAGAATAGACGTTACCAGGCCAAAGTCATCTTTACTTCTTCCTTTCTATTATAGCATGTAACAATACCCCAAAATGGAGAGTCATAGTTCTAGGTACCTACTGACTGGTCTCTATATGAGAGGTTCTCAAACTTCTTGGTTTTAAGACTCCTTTCCATTCTTAGAAATTACTGAGGACCCTAAAGAGTTTGTTTATTTGGGTTATATTTATCAATATGTACTGTATTTTTTTAAGTAAAAAAAAAAAAATTAGTATTTCATTTTAAAGTAACATTAAAACCACTGCATGTTAACATAAATAACATTTCAAATAAAAAATAACTATGTATATTTTAAATTAATGAGCAGAGTGACGCTTATATTTTTTGTGAATCTCTTTTGTGTCTGGTTTAATAGAAAACAGCTGGATTCTCTTATTTGATTCTGCATTCAATCTACTGTGATATATTGCTTTTCTTCAAGTATGTGGAGAAAATGCAGGCTCAAACAGATATATGTAGCTGGAAAAGCAAGAAGTCTTTTACTAGTATTTCCAGATAATCGTGGATATTCTTCTTTGATACCACACCAAAACTCAACAAGTAGTAGTTTCTTTAAGGGTTAGTGCAATAGGGAGTCTAAAATCCTGTCAAACTTTCTGTAATTTATTCCATTAAACTCCATTGGTATAAGTGATAATTATCTCAAGAATATAAGGTTAACATCTGAAAAGTCAATCAATGCAATTAACCATATAAATTGACTAAGAAAGAAAAAGTACAGGACTACTCAGTAGTTGCAAAAAGAGCAAAATCCAACATTCATTCCTGACTTGAAAAACCCTCTCAAAAAAAACAAGGAATTTAAGAGAATTTTCTCAACTTAATAAAAGGTATCTAGGAAAAACCTAAATCTAGCATCATAATGAATGATTTAGGACCATATGCTTTCCCCATAAGAACAAGGCAAAGATACCTTCCACTTCTATCGCCATTGTAGTGGAGGACAGAGCTCTAACTACACTGGCACAAGGAAAACAAACAAATGGCATCCAAATTGGAAAAGAATAGGCATAATTGTTTTTAATAGCAGATGATCATCTATGCAGAAAATCCTAAGGAATCTGGGGAATAGTTACTAGAACTAGTGAGTTTATTTAGTGAGATATAAGATCAATATTGATAATACACTGTATTGCTTTTTATACATTAGCAAAGAATTGGAAATTAAAATGTAAAAAACACATAATTTACAATAGCATCAAAAATAATTAGGAATCAATCTAACCAAGGATGTGTAAGATCTGTACAATGGAAACTATAAAACAATGTTGAGAGAATTTAAAGAACTAATTAAATGGAATGTATACCATATTCACGTATTAGAAGATCAATTAAAATGTCAGTCTTCCCCGAATTGATCTATAGATTCTAAAATCCACATGAAAGCATTAAGAACCTAGAGGAGCCAAAACAACATTGATAAAAAATAAAGTTGGAGGACTTACACAAGAGAAGATGTTCAACATTGTTAGTCATCACGAAAATGTAAATTAAAACCACCTCAAAATACCACTACCGATATATCAGAACGGCTAAAATTAAAGACTGATTATCCTTGCTGACAAGGATGAAGAGCAACTTGCACATCCAACATTCATGCACAACTGGTAGGAATGTAAACTAGTACAATCATTTTGGAAAAAAGTCTGGCAATTTTTTAAAAAGTTAATTATACACTTACCACATGACCTAGCCATTCTACTTCTAGGTATTACCCAAGAGAAATAAAAGCATATGTCTATACAAAGACTTACATATGGATGGCTCCTGTCAGCATTATTCATAATAGCCAAAAGCTAGCATCAACACAAATATCCAACAGTTGAATGGATAAACAATTGTGGTATATCCATAAAATGGAATACCCCTTAGCAATAAAAAAGGAATGAACTATTGATACAAACAACATGGATGAATTTCAAAATAATTTTGTTGAATTTCAAAGCCAGATAATAAAGTGTACATGCTGTATGATTCCAGTTATATAAAATTCTAGAAAATGAAAACTAACCTACAGAGACAGAATGATCAGTGGCTGCTTGGGGACAGGGGTGGGAGGGAAGGATTATGACGGGCTACAAAGAAAACTTTTGGTGGTGATGGACAGATGGTGATAGATGATAAATGGCATTCATTTAATTTAATTGTAGTGACAATTTCATACGTCAAAACATAAAATTGTATACTCTGAACACTGCGTCTTCTGTGTCAAATACATCTCAATAAAGCTGTTTAAAAAAACCATTAGTCTACCTTACACAATGAATGGATTTTTTACATACATGATTTTGTAACATCAAGCACTTGGATCATTTAGAAAATATTGGGTCAATGAATTATGCAAATCTTGACACACTTATGAAATGTTAACACACTTCAGTATATAATATTAAAAATATCACATTCACTAACATTATCATCAATCCCCTCAATTATTGGGAAGTAATAAGCTCATGGTGACGGAGACAAGTTTTTAAAAATTCTTATTGGTAGAAAGCTTGATTTTTATCATTGTGAAGAAATACTGTGAGTTGTTTTCCTTGAAGTAACAGGCTCACTTAGTTAATTTTTAAGATAATGTCTACCAAATACTTAAATGTGAATAATCATAGTTTGTCAGCTGTTCTTTCAGGTAAAAATGGTGTTTTATGAAGAAAGCAGCTAGTTCAGCAACACAATCACTAAAATGCTTTTCTAGAGAAAACTGTCATACCTCAGTATACATAGTGCTTTATGCATACCTTCTTCACATTTCATCAGTCAGCATATAAAAAAGTATACTCAGGGGAGAGCAATAATTTTTACTCCTTCATGAAGGACATTCTTAATTGAGCACTTTTAACTGCCAATGCACTGAGGGAAAAGAATACAGTGACTATTAATACAGTTTGGTGCCACTGTCTTGATTTGTGCTAATGCACCATAAATTTTATCCACCACAGCTTCTGTATCATCAGTATAAATGTTAACATGGTGAAAAAGGCAAAAAGTATAGTATTATTATGAAAATCGTTTTGACCTCACAGACTTGCTAAAAAGGCCTTACAGTCTAGGTTTCATAGACCACAGTTTAAGAAACACTCCTCTATACCAAGGCTTTTACAAACTGTAAGTAATGTAATAACTTTGTATGTAATTATTCCATTAAAAAATATAAATTTTAGCCACAGAGAAAAACCTTACTTTTGTGGGATCTTGTCATCCTATCAGATTTAGCAGATGCATCCTTAACTCGGTTATGATATTCTAAAAGGAATGTTCGTTCATGCTCAAAGAAATCATCTACATCCTATAGGATAAAAGAAAATATGAACTTTTTTCACTTATTTGCTTTAGTGTAACATGTAAACCACTTTGTTATCACTGTAATCATAAAAGATAATCAGTAAAATAGCACTGCTATCAATTATCAGATGTTATACTGATTTCACCAAGTTCAGACTTTAACAGACATGCATTTCTAGCCATCAAGAAATCTTCTATGGTGTTGTAGCTCCCCATATTGTTCATGTTCACGTTATGTTCTTAAAACGTGTTCTTATTTGTATTCTGCCTCTGCTCTCCAATGAATACATTACTGCCAATGGGAGTGACCAACTGCTTTTAAGAAAAAGATTCTGATAGACAAGTAAAGGTTTATTTCTCTTGGTCTATTAAGTATACAATGGGCCATTCCTGAAGGCTGCCAGGTCTTAGTCATTAGAGCTATTACTGACTACTATGGAGACCTGGCCAAACTAGCATCTGGGAGCAATTACCACATTCATCACTATCTTCAATCTTTTTGTAACAATGCTAGATAAATATTAAAAATAAAATATAGTACTTTTCTCCCTTCTAAAATACAGATCGTTTATTGAAAGAGCACCAGCTGAAATGATGTAATTCAAGACTGACATCAACAGAACACAAGCAGCAAAAGTTAGTACTGACAAAATGTCATTTGAAATCTGTAATTCACATGTACCAGTTTTCTTAACTGTAAAAATGGGGATAACACTGTAACTTGCAGCGTTGTAGTAAAGATTAAATAAGAAAATGTGGGCTACCAAACATCATGCTGTATATGTTCAAAAACTGTTATGACTTTACTAACAAAATTATTGACAAGCATAATCGATATAGTGGTTTACACTAAATGCTAAGAAAAATGTTCAGTGTTAGTCCATAAGCAGCATCAAAATGGAAGTTAAACTGAGTCTTTATTAGAAAGTAGCAAAAGCACATGCGTAGTCAACATATCAACTGACCTGTCTCTGAAAAAACAAACTATAAATCAAATAAACAGTAATTCACACCTAAGTTTTATTGAAGCTTATCTATAAATACAGGTAATGATAACAAAGCATTATTTATCTTTCTCAGTATCTGCTTGATAATGTAAGATTTTCCTCTTATACTTTAATAAGTCTTCAGATAAATCAATTCTTGTGCTATTTTCAGAACATCACTAAGAAAAATTTAGGTGTTATTCAGGTAAATAATTAGCTTTTTAAGTATTTCACATATATTACCTCATTTATACAGTCTTCCCAACAAACCTGTGAGCCAGAGTATTATTTATGACATTTTATTTTATTTATTTTTTAGGCGAGGCAACCCTTGGTTGACCTCACAGATTGCAAGGACCTTGTCAGCTTGCAATCCCTTATTTTTTATTTATTTATTTTTTTATGCCTACAGCCCTTGGTCTTCCTAGGTGGTCTCCCATCCAAGTACTAACTAGGCCCGACCCTGCTTAGCTTCCGAGATCAGATGAGATAGGGGCTTGTTCAGGGTGGCATGGCTGTAGACTATTAATAACATTTTAAAAATGTGAAAATTGAGATTCAGAGAAAGAGACTTTTCTCAAGCTACTATGAGATAAGACCAAAACCTCAACTGAGGTCTTCTAACTCCCAATCTGAATCCAGGTCTTACTCTAACATTTGTAAGGCCAAGGCAAAGTATACAAATAGAAGCAGTCACTCTGTGTCCCACCTTGCAGCTGTGTAGGGTACCCAGAGGGACCTCATGTGCATGTAGCTGGACATTCCATCTTGCACAGTGATCTCCTCTGTGCCTCCCCTCTACTCACTACCTGACGACCCTTGGAGTACACACACCAGTGGCACAGTCTACCCATTGGAGGATGAACTCAGGGAAAAAGCTCACACAGGAATCTGGAAGAAGGCTTGGGCATGGCCAAGGAAATATAGGTTCTATACAACAGGCCTGGTTTGGAGAGAAAGGGCTTGGGCTCCAGCTGGACAAATCCCTTGGACCTACAGACCTCTCACCCTTTGAAGAAGGGAGCTCTATAAAGAGTGAACCTGAGATAAGGGCCCATTTTCTCAGGCTGAAGGATTCTACTGTCCAAACTTTTCTTTTACTCCAATATAATTTTTCTGCACGTCTGAAATCTCAATCCAGCGCTCTCTTAAAAGGAGTAAATTCTCAAACAAATAGTCCTGTTAATGAGGTAAAATCTTACCTTTACTCCTGAAACAATTACTCCATCTGCTGATTTAACCATGTTTTTAAAGAAATCTTCAAGTTTCTCTTTTTTATTTTTTCCTCGCACACTCAACTGAAAGGTAAATAAAAATTAGCATTTTTAGATTGCAAATGGAGTGTAATGTCTCCTTTATTCCGAAATCAAAATGACAATTTCAAGAGGATCCCAGTTTTTAAAAATTTATTTATTATTATTATTTATGCCTACAGCCCCTGGTCCTCCTAGGTGGTCTCCCATCCAAGTACTAACCAGGCCTGACCCTGCTTAGCTTCCGAGATCAGACTTGTTCAGGGTGGCATGGCTGTAGACCATGGACAGTGGCTCCACTGGGGCACGGTCTCAGGACCTTCTGAGTGTAAAGCAGACATGTTAACTGCTACACTATGGAACCACATTCACAGTTTTTAAATTTAATAAAGTAGCAATTTCATCATGTATATTCGTGATTTCCAAACTTGAGGGTATTAAAGAGAAGTCTGACCTCACCCCAAAGTTCATAAGTGTATAATAAGGCTGAGATGTTATAAGTGTATTTGATACTTCTGTCACAAGTAGCCCTCTCATCATACTGTCAAGCTATATAATTAAAAATATACTATAATTATACTATGTAATATAACTAAAAATTTACTTCAGGAGTTCCTTTAAATGTGAAATTTACTGGTGTATAATATGTAATCATATGATTCTGTAAAAGCTCTGAAAATATATTCTGCGAATTCTTCATTCTGAACTCATCCAAACATCATCTCCTGTCCTAGTTCTGGAAGTCAGCAACTTCTAGCACAAGGGATATAAAAGATGACTTGGAGTGGCACGAACAGTTATCTAAAGACAACACTGTGAAGCAACTAAGTCTGACTTTACCACCTGCTGCATTATGGTATACTATAGAGGAACATTCCATTTAATTTCTTTATCTATGGGTATGGCTTCAATGCTCACTTTTATGTAAATGACTCACAAATCTCTATCACTACCTCTAAGCTCTTTCCTGAATCTTAGATCAATTGCCTGTATCATATCCTTACATAGAGATTATGCTTACCTTACACTAGGTACTCACTAGATTATAGTACCCACTATAATCTAAACTCTAAAATTTTCCTCTTTCTGGTTCTCTGTAAATGGTCCTTCCATCTAACCAGTCTCTCATACTCCCATATATTCCCTAAAATCCTATAATTCTCATTAAAAATCTTGGAATAATCTGCACCTTCTTTCTCTCACAGCTCAAATTCTACCAGCAAATGTCTGAAATCTGTCTCTTTACATTCCCACTGTCCGAGCAAAAGTGCTCATTCTCTTTTGCCTAGACTACTACGTTGGACTATATAGTTAAAATCCCTCACCTCGATCTGATCCATTCTGCTGTTTAGGATAACTCTCCAAAATCAAATTTTAAGAATCTCTTCCTTACTCAATAAATTTACAGAGTTTCACAATGTTCAGGGAATGAAAGCCAATCTCCTTAGCATGGTATTCAAGCCTTTAAATAATTTGGTTCAGCTTATCTTTCCACCCACCACCCTACCCTTATAGAACCTTATGTTCCAAATAGTTCTCAAGAAGCTTTGAACTTTTTGGGTTCCACTGTACCTGAAATGTTACCTCCTCTCCCACCAAAAATGCTTTTCAGTTTTAATTAAACATCCAAATTAAAAGTCGCCACTTTACGTAACTCTTCTAAGTTAGGATTCACTGCTCTATCTTTAGACTTCCCAACACATACTTTTGTTTTTTACTGAATTCTAAAAAATATTAATTCATTAATTTACTTAACAAACACATACATATTACAGTCATGCATTATGCTAGGTGTTAAGAATAAATACCGATATGACTAAGAGGCAACGTCCTGGGTGTGGCCATGATGCTTTAATAAGAACTGAATGGCAGGTGGAATGTTAAATAGTTTAAACATTTAAGCTACTGTTAAGGAGACTCAAACTATACCTATTAGAAACAGAGAAAGTGCACAGCTACATAAATAAAGTAAAGCAATACTAAAGGCAATCATTTCTCACAGCAGTGACCATTTCTCATACCATATACCTTTTTAAACTTTAAGACACCCTAGCGCTACTTCAATAGCTCATCAGTCCATGATCCTCTGAAACTTAGATAACAGAACATACTAATTTCTTTTCCAGCACCAATGAATTGAATAAAGATCTGAGAAATGGCATTAGAAATAAGATTGAGAAAAATCTTTTATTTTGGGGCCTATAATCAATAACCTATTAATATACTTGCTGTTAGTTATTAAAGAATATTTGTAAAATACTTTCTAGTTCATCTTTTTAGGCTTTCTCCAAAACACCATTTGTTGATATTAAAAGGATTATTATAATGCATCATCATCATCATCTCTATTAAGCATATATTAGTTTGTATGAAAGAAAAATCTACCTTGGTGGAGAAAATTTATGAAATCCTAAGATTTATGAAACCTATTTATAAAGCTGACCTAAATATTTAATAATTTTCACTTACTATTTTAACAAATATTTATTTTACACTTTAACTCCAAGTACTATTCTAAAATAGTAAGGATACAGTGGTGAAAAATTAAAGTCTTATTCTCAAAGAGCTTATATTTTAGTAGAGGGATAGATAATAAAGATATAAGCCAATTTTTAAAATACAGATATATAGTTTTAGATAGTTCTAAGCTGTGGCAATGAGATGGAACACTTGGATTGTAAAGCTACTGCTTCTATTGCTCCAGTGGCCTTGCACTGATACTACCACGCCTCACTTTATGCCTCTGCTGCTCTACCAAATTATTACTAAGGTTTCAGCCCATGCTATAAATAAGGTCCAGCAAAAACAAACTCATAAAGGTAAAAAAGTGATGTCAGCATTCTATCAGGTGTTCTTTCCACATGTTCTTTAGCAACCCTACTCATGAATCTTTTTTACCTTCTTATAATTCATGATACAGCTAGCATTCTTTTCAATTCCTATTTATAAAAGACCACATGCCAGTACCATATACCACATTTATGCTTGTGAAAGTACCCATGCTTAAACTGGTATACTTCTGTGATCCTAAGTTACTTCATACTCTTTAAATTTTTTTTTGTTTTCTCCATTGCTAGACTTAAGACATTTTATTGTCACATCTACTAAAACCAAGCCAGAAGTGTAAATTTATATATACAAAATTCTTTGATCTTGATGTTGACTTGTAAGCAAATAAGCATTATGCTACATTTGTTTTTTGCTAAAATTATGAGTTCATTTTGTCATCTGAAGATAAATCCCAAGATCTGTATCACCCACTCACTAAAAATTTTTTTGCCAGCACTGTGAATGAAGAAATCTTTAAAGCCTAACCACCTCAATCTCTCTTTCTGCACTATAACAGTTTTTAGGCAGGAGGGAGGGAGGAAAATTAAGAGCATCAGCACTGAAGAAGGTTGAGTTAAACAAATCAAAATCCAAAAAGCAATCTGAAATTCTTTAGCTCAAGCACCTCCCTGGAATTCTCTAGAAGGCTTCAGAAGACTGCAAACTCAAATTTAGGAAATATTAATTTTATAACCCTGTTTCTTAAGAAGTTCACAATTCAGGATGAATATCAATGACCCATGTAGTGAGATGATTTTCCATCATTTTTTCAATCTACTCAAGCTCTACTGAAACACTGCATTGCCACTGAAAATAGTGTCATTTTAAACTGTCTTGAAAAATAAGAACCTTATAAAAGATGGCCTTAAGCTTTATTTAATCAATTCAATACTCACATCTTGATTATATTCCAAGAAGACATGGAAATTTAAGTCTCTCCTCAAAATAGGATGTGCTGCCACACGACACAGGAATACTTCATGCATTGCAACAGTCTTCTTGAATATTGCCAAATATTCACTAGAAACAATACACAAAATTAAAGGTAAAATACTGGATCAACTAGAAAATCATATGCAGCAATATTTTCAGCAAATACTCTTCGAATTATAAATGCAAAATTAGAGATACAAAGATATAATACATGTAAACAAAGATTTTAGTTGAACTGTTAATATATAAAACCCAGCTCTGAAAAGACTTCATGCTAGTTAATAGCATTTATTCAAGTTAAATGTTAATATTTTAAGGTTTTATGAGCCTTTCTTCCTAGGCAAGTTGATGTTAAAGGTAACTACATGGGTATTTGTTTTCAGTCCTGGAGAAAGCATACTACAAATTATTTGATACAATCTTAATGATTCGATTTCTAGATCACCACTGCTTTTAAACATCTTTGTAGAAAAAATCTCAAAACCCAAACATAAATAAGCATATTTTCAACATCAATAAATATTTTCATCTAATGACCCAGAAACACAAGAGAGAAACATATCATGGAGAGACTATAATTTTTGCCATTACATTGAAGAACTGTGTTTAGAATATTTTAATATCAGTGAATCACAGTGACCATACAGTAATACATGTCAGTTTGAAAAAAAAAAAAAAAAAAAACAACCACTCAAGGAAAAGGCCCAATATTCTTGCTTCAACTACGTGCAAGGAGGATAAGTTTTACATACCAGCAAACCAGCAGGACCAATGTTGGGAGAAGTTTGATCTCTGTGAGGGTAGTCATTCAGTGAAGACAAAAAAGAAGGATGCAGAGGATGGAGGTAGCAGTAGAATAAACCCAAGGTTCTCTGTTATCCAACCCCTAACCAGACCACAAAAGAATCATGATCAGGGCCACTGGAAAACCACAGATTCTTCAATATTAATGTGCTCTGCTACTTTCCAGTTTTCAATTTTATAAACTATAAAAGTATATATCTGCTATCAGACTCACTGTTTGTACTCAGCATTGACAGAATTCTTAAAATATCTGTCACCTTATACTCTGACAAAAGACCTGCTTTGCTAATTTATCTTGTTAAGAGAGCTTTGCATTCTGAAGAGGAATCTAGCAGCACTATGAATATATACTTAGAAACTGAAACTAAGTGGAAAAGAAAAGGAAATGCATGAAGGTAAGAAATGATCAGAAAAAGAGTTATGGAGGTGACAATGCAAAGAAAAGCATTTCCTCGTTTAACTCTCAAAATACAGAAAAATAATATACGGTTAATCCAAAATTACTTCAAATGTTTAATAAAAGGTGAAAAGCTTCTGTATTTTCAGCAAATATGCTAAATGAAATTGAAATCTCAATTTTTCAAAGATTAATACTTTTCTAGTATATATAAAACTAATTATATCATGAAAAACATTTTAAAGCTATTCTCTTACTACTTTGCTCCTATTCTTTTCCCTTTGGCCAGAAGCCATAGGCAGAGAAAAGGGGGAAATTACACACACACACACATACACGCACACACTTTTAAAAAAGAAAACAATATATGCAGAGTTGTTCAGCATTTACTTCTATGAGAAATAGAAGTTTGGTAATATGCAAATGGTGAAAAGAAGAGAACCAGGTTGGTAATGACTAAAGCCTTGTATAAAAACAAAATAATTTATTCTGCTTTAAAAAGTCATTATTTCCCTTTCTACTATTTTTATAAAATTTTGGATCCTCCATTACTAATTTTCAGAGTCTATTAAAAACACTAAAGGATTTTACAATGCATACAATTATTCTATAATTTTCCTGTAGGCTCTGATCATGATCATTAACACTGGTTGTATGACTTAAACTTGCATCTTCCAGAAAGGGTCACTGTGGTGAAATGATTAAAAGGATGGGATAGCAGAGAGCACAATTTTAAAAAAAAAAAAAAAGGAAAGAAAAAAAGTGTTAAAACAAGCATAATCAATAAAGGCAACAGCAAAAATTACATACGCTTCCAGTTCCTGTTTCATCTTTGTGAATTCCTCCTTTGTCATGGACCCTTCTCCTTCGCCAAGCTTCTGTAGTTTTTCTCTTGAAGCATCAAAATCAGGTCTTGGTGGTGCTGGTGGGATCTGTTAACAGAACCAAATCACTTATTTTAAAGACTACTTTATTTCTTGCTATTGTTGTATGACAGCCACCACAAAAGACTTTGTGAATGAGAACTGGGTACCAGTAATATTCCAAGTCAGATTAGAGACTCTGATTAGGTCTAGAAGTTAAAATCCTTGATATCCTTTACAACGAGGAAAATATGCACAACACTATTTTCTAGTATTAGAACAGTAGTTCTTGAACTTTAATGTGCAGAATCCTATGTGGCAACCTAGAGTCCTCTAATATATATGTACATTAAGCTCTGACTATACACTAAATAAATATGTAAGCAAATATGCATACCATTTGCAAATATAAATGGTATAATTAAATACAAATGTATTGTTTAAATTAATGAATTCATAATACCTCTCTGCTATTCTATGCTTTTGAAAATTAATAAATGCTAACAATATGATTGACCAAGGGATGTTAAAAAGGGTTCCTGGATTGGAGGAGTATACCAGAGTAGAAAGTACTGACTTAAAAATAAGAGAACAAGACGCAGATTAATGACTAATCTCGTTCTATTCACCCATAATAAGAGGGTAGTTAAGCACTTACCTTAAAAAAAAAGACCTAAAAGATAAATATCATTTAAAGAAAAATAATAATTATTTTAGGAGGAAAGGCCTACAAGTAAGAACTGTTAAGGGGAAATGATAGAAATTAAGGAGAGCAGATAAGAGAGAAGTAGGTTAAGTAAAAATGACAACAAGATAAAGGTTACTCCAAGGAAAACAATAGGGAAGGAAGCATCATGTAGTCTGGCAACATTTGCTGATGCTCACACAGTGTCTATGATGTGCCAGGCATGATGCTGGGCAATGGGCACGTAAGGATGAATAAGACATGGTCTTGATTTTTGAGGAGTGTTTAATCTATGGAAGGAGACAGTAAAGAAAGAAAATGCCACTGGACAAGAAGATGAGGGGAAGGAAAGGTGGACATAGCATAAGAAGAGAAAAGGGAGCAACCAGGTTGGTGAACATACTGACGAGCTGGGAAGGGGGAAAGGGGTCCACCTGGAGAGGGCATGAAAGCTCTGTACCAATCCCCCTCCCCATACCTTGTCCTATGTATCTCTTCCATTTGGCTGTTCCTGAGTTGTATCCTTTATATAAATTGGTATTTGTTTAAAAAGAAAAAAACACACACACACATTGCCAGTTGTCCGCTAGACTCTAAATTGCAGAAAGAAAAAGAAGCAAATGACTGAGAAGGATGGCCACAAGGATGGATGGAATCAGGTGACGATGATTTCAAGGACATCAAATGAAACTAAAGTATAGAAATCTGAGTGTGGTCAACAGTGGAGGCACAACATCTGGTGCATATTTAAATTAGATAACCTCTTAAGCATCTGTCTAAGTATCTGTCTACCTAAGGGTGCAAATTAGTATGGTTTATAACATCCCCTTAATTAATCCCTAGGACAAGCCTGATAGAATTCTATTACACAGTAAGAATTTAAGTTTAAATGAGAAAGCATAACATAACCATACCCCTACACTCCCAAACAAGACTATTCAGGATAAAAGGTGGTAGCCAATTACATTTGGTAACTGGTAATTTTTGAAAATTAATCATCAGTTTACTGAAAATGCTCAACGAGGTTTCAACACATAATAAAGTATCTGAAAAGCTCCTAAAAATGGGATTAAAATGGAACCTCAGCACTTACAATGTAACCTGCATAGTCTTCATTTTCAACGAAGGAATCATGAAGCCAGATAAATTCCTCATGTTGTCGAACAACAGAAAATTCGTTTTGTTTAAAATTTGGCAATGAACTCTGCAAAGATAGAGATTCTCTTGAATAAAAATTAAAATTACACTAAAAAGCTTTTAATAAACATATTTTATTTTTTTAAGTTAGTCTTATATGAAAGATTATCAGTGCTTTTAAACTCTATTAAGAAAACCCTAAGACAACCAGACAAAGTTATCCTGGGACTTTTGAGAAAATAAGTTGACAGCCTCTTATTATACTGTATTGCTACCATCACTTACTTATAAGTTATCCTATTAACATATATCGAACTCAACTATTCAAAGGAAAATAGGTCTACAGTCTGAAAATGTGCCTGAGAGCTGAAATCTAAAAAGAAAATAATTTGTAAGACAGCAATTTGATTAACTGAAGGAACACAATAAAATTGAAAACAATAAAAAATATTAATATGAATCTAGAGAAAATCTGCATTATGTCTAGATTCTATAATTAATTCTTAAATGCTAACTTTTAAAAAGCCCATTTTCCTGGAACTTTTTAAAAACAGCAGCAATGAATTATAAACCAAAAAAACAATTTCTAATTATGTTCAAAACCAAAGTTCCAGTCAATATATTACATGTGTAACATTAATTAGTACAACAGCTAAAATAATATGAGTATAAAATCACATTTACCTTTGTGTGAACAGTGAATTTTACTTTATCCCTCTCACTAAGAGCATCAGAAATGTCTACCTGCAGGGCAGCATCACTTTGAAGATCAACATTTATTGCTTTAAGCTAAAAAAAGAAAACAATGATGAAAATTCTATGGACTTACTAGATAATAAGACAATGCAAAAACAAAACTAAAATAATTTAAAAAATTGTAAATCTAAAAAAGTACTAAAGTTCATTTAATCTACATATAAATTTTGGGTCAGGTGCTTTGGGTATGTCATTATCTTAACCAATTTTCATTTTACACCATTCAACTATACTTTGGTTTGTATGAGTCACTGTATTAACCATAATTCATTAATTCACCACAAAATTAAACTATTTCCAAGAAAATCGTCCATTAAAGTTCAGTATTCTACAATTAAGGAATGTATCTACCTTTAAGAATAAGAAAAATAAAAAGTATTGGCCAATAATTTTAACTCTATACATAATTCTGGAACATACAATGAAACTATTAAATATAGTTAAATATAGTACATATATGTTAAGTGCTAAGAAAAATGCTAACTTGTACTCAGTAACTCCTTTGATATAAATTAATCTCACACTTTATAAGCTTTATTACAGTAGAAATGGATATGTTCTCTTTTTAGTGCTTCCATTTATTTGTCTATTAGGAGACTTTTCCACTTATAATTCTTATCATAATTCTACTTACAATTCTTTAATTTCATTCATTTTTTCTTCCCCTTTAAACAAATAAGCATTCTAACATGTTTTGGTAATTTAAGACTTAAGAAGAATCAAATACACTAAAAGGTAGTCTTATTCAGCTGCAAAGATATGAAATACTTGAAGTCTAACCAGCCTGCTTCAAATACTCTAGTTGTAAAATCCAGAACTTACTTTGCAAATATCACCTAGTTCTTAGCATTTCAAATTTCATTTCCAATGTGAACAAAATTGTTTATACTCTATGATTTCAACTGTATTTTTAAAAATGCACATATAAAAGGCTTATAGAAAATGCAATGTGAATAGCAATGGATTTTCTTCTTCAGATATTCCTTTATTCTCCCAATTTTCCAAAATATACGTGTATTACTTTTATAAGTAGGAAAAAAGTCATCTTCAGGCAGAAATCCTGTGATTTAAAGATGAATTTTTGAAGTTTTTCATTAAATAGGGTTGCTTAACTTTATTAGTTATGAAAAATATAACATACTACTTCATTTTTGCACTATTGGTTCTAGACTAAGTAGATATGCTTTTAAAAAATAAGTGCCATTACACAAAATCTAACTCAAGATTCATAGAAGAAATTAATCACTTTAAATTGCACAATACCATCTATGATGGCATTTAATAATTCCATTGATAACCTTAATAAGTTTACATTAAGTTAAATTTCAATCAGTAATATTTTTTAAAGTTTATAATATACTTAGAAAAACATTTTAAAATGTTTAAAAATTGTTATTGTACTAAATGCTACAATTAGTCCCTTGTCTGATAAAAGAAATAAAATGAAAAGTTGCCTTGAATTACAAAGAACTTTTCGTTTTCATTTTCCAAGTATCTCACTGCCTCTACAATATTGGAAACATCAACAAATACTTTGTTCTTTGGTTTTCTTGCTTCCATTTGGTCTTACTAGGTCTTTATACTGTTCTTCCCACCTCTTCTCCAAACCCTTACTATAATTATAGTTTAAGAAATGCTTCCTTTTTTCTCCTTACTCACATTCAGGCCACTTTTAAGATGTTTATTTTGGTAGGCTGAATAATGACTCCCCAAAAGATATTCACATCCAAATCCCTGGAACCTGTGCATGTCACTTTATATGGTAAAAAAGGACTTTTGCAGGTGAGATTAAGAATTTGGGGGTGCGGAGATTATCCTGGATTACTATTAAAGCCAGCCAATAAAATGAAACCACCCCCATGTCAATACAAATATTTCTTCAAGCTAAATGTATATTTTCTTCAAACAAAATGCGTATTTTCACATTTTAACATCTGAAATAGGGATGCCTGGCAATTGATGACAAATTAGTTTTACTGGCAATATTTTTTTCTTAGTGGTTCATGAAAGAAAATATATTTTCTAATCAATTGCACCTTAGATCTGATAACATATTGTAAAATTAGTGTTAATTACATAAAATGTGCAGCAGATTTTCTTATTTAGCAAAGAGTCAATAATTTTAGAGAGTTTTATTAAGAGAAAGAGTCAAAGCCAATAACTTGTGATTCATCAACTAATTTACTTTCTGCAACTTGTGAGGTCAGTTTGTCTAAGGAAATTCTAATTAGACTTCATTCACTGGTTTAATACTTACCTGGGCCAATAAACACTGTACTTTTTTTTTTCCTGGAGACTGACTAGGGGTAAACATCTGTGTCATGGTCAAGAGAAAGACCAGACATAGAAATGGATTAAGCAACACAAATGCAATTTCATTAGAAAAATAACTTACAGACACTGCCTTAATTCTTGGTAAATTGATTCTCCACATTTAATCACTTAGTAAAGAAATTCACTACTAGTTCACTACACTGAATAGTTTACTATAAAGTATCTATCTTGGAACATTCCTAAAATATTATCTTTTGCCAGAAAAGCAAATGTATAACGATGGATGGATAAAAAAGGAAAAAAAGAAGGAAAATAACTTTGTTTACTGCAATAGCTTCCCAACTGGTCTCTTGCTTCTGCCCTTTTCCCTCTTCAATCTACTCCTTATAAACCCACAAGAATGATCCCATTAAACTAGAAATCATTCTTTTGCTTAAAACTAAGGGGTTTCCACTTGGAGAAAAGCCTAAATCCTTACAGTGGCTCACAAGGCCCTATGTAATCTGCATCTGACATCATCTCTGACTAACTCTGGCTCACTGTAGCCCTGCCACATGGCTTTCTTATTGTTCCTTGAACACACAGCCATGCTGCCCCCATTCAGAAGTCTTTGCACTTACTATTTCCTCTACCTGTAACATTTTGCCCCTTGGGTACCTATTTGCATGGTTCACTCCCTCATTTCCTTCAACTCTACTGAAATGTCACCTTCTCATTAAGGCCTTGCCTAGGCACCTATCTAAAACTGCAGCTGACCCTGCCCCCCACCTTTACCTTATTTTTTTATAGCACTTATTCACCATCTACTATATTTTACTTATTTTTTTAATGGTCTTTCCCACACTCGAATATTAGTTCTAAGAAGACATAGATTTTTGTTTGTTTTTCATTGCTATATTCTCCGGGGTAGTCCTCAATAATATTTGTTGAATGGAAAGGAATAAAGAGTAGAAAGAAAGGTGGTAACCTTAACTGGGCTAAGAAATTGTTTTTGGGTAATTATAGTACAATCGGTAAAAACCCCATAACACAGACAGAAGTAAATTCTGTTAAGCTCACTAATTCAGGTCAGATTTTAACTCTATTTAACAACTAGCCTAATTTTAGAAGTCCTGTATACATCATTTCCATTATTACTCTATGCGTTGTATACCCAGCAGTCAAATCAATGGTTATTATACATACATTTTCTGGAAACTAGCATTTGTGACCAGATTTTCTCTCACACACCATACCAGAAACAACAAATTACTAGGGTAACAAGTCACTCCAATGTCTTTCTTGTTGGTTTTGTCAACTCCCATTGCTCTTCTGCCATACCTGACTTACAAATTCCCACATTTAGGATCAATTAAAACATCAACTTTCTTTGCTTTTAGATTTTGAGCTGCTGAAGGTGGCTAGAGGAACGTTAAAACTGGCATTTGCTAACAGATTTCCTCTCACAAACCATACCAGAAATAATAAAATATTACCAGGTTAGTACTAATGGTGTCTACCTATGCATTCCCTCTAAGTCAAAGTTTTATTACTGGTAATACAAATAACACTTTATTCCTTAGACAATATACTAATGTACATTTAATACATTTTTTTTAGCACTTATATGTAAACAACTGTTCTAGGCATTGTGGAGAATATAAGTGAACCAAAAACCTTGCCTTCAAGAAATCTATTTGTAGTGAGGAAGCCAATCAATTTTACGTAATAAAACATTCCCCCACCACTTTTACTATGTGTACAATTTGACCTTATCAATCCCTCGTCTTGTGACCTTTCCACATATCTCCAGTCTGTTAGCCCCCTTTCTGCTTCTCTCCTTTTCCAGTCCATTCTACGATATGTCACTCCAATATCTTTCTTGTTGGTCCCATCAAATCCCATTGCTAGCTTACTGTAACTGGCCTGCAAGTTCCTACACTCAGGAATTGCACTCTCAACAAGGGTCTTGCTTCCTATATCCCAAAGAAATAAACACTAGCATGTTTTTTTCTCAGACCCATCAATAAACCTTTCTACAAATAAATATAGCCTCACCATCTTCTCCACATTCTCAGAAGTGGTATCCTGTGGAGGGCTGAGGTGAGCTATCTGTCCACCTGAACATTTAATATTCCTGTCTGCTCCAGGACTTGCTCATACATAGCTCTTCTGACTAGCCTTGGTTTCACAAAACATTCACACAGTGGGCACCTAATTTGCAAATCCAATACTTTTCAGTCTTGACCACTCTGCAGTATTTTGTCTTGGTGATCAATCTGGCCACTTGCTTAAAACTCTCATAACTTCCAGGGACTCCTTTCATTTTCCTACTATAACCCTCAGCCCAATTAGTCTGTTTTTTTCCCCTTGGACTTTAAATGTTGGTTTACTGTTGGTGCTATCTAGCCTTGGCAATTTCAGCCATTCTTGATTAATAACTCCTAAATTTATATCTTCAATCCAGACTTCTTATTCTAAGTTCCCAATCATAATTTCAAGTTACCAACTAGACATCTACCTGGATATACTCACTTATTTAACAGCGTGCCTTCAATATGGCAGCCACTGACTAGGTGCTAGGGATTGAATAAAAAGACACATTCCTCACCCTATAGATCTAGCTCAGCAGGGAAGGGATTGAAAATTAAAAATCCGACATATCTGAAACCAAACTTATTATCTATCTTCTAACTCTGCTCTTCTATATTCCTTTTCTCCTTCTCGCCCAGCTCATGTATTTATTCACTATGCCTTGTCAATTTTATCTCCTAAATTTCTCTTTGCTATGTCCCTCCATCCCCTCTTCCACTACCTTAGTTCTGGACTGTTATAATAGCCTGTTAACTGGTTTCTCTATTCTCTGAAAGGAAGAATCAGTTCATTCTCCACATCAAAGTATCTACAATGCTAATTTCACCTGGGCATAAACTTTTCCTAGGTTAAAATCATTCAGGACTTGCCACTGCCTTAAGTCTTTATCATTTTGTACTTTACACTCTATCTGTAGTATCCACGTCTATCCCTTCTTCCGGTAAAAACAAGTGCTCTAGGTAGGACCAATGACCTACATGTTATTCTTTCTCTGGCAAGCATTCCCCTTACCTGAGAACCCACAAAATTCCTTATCTACATTTAAGGCTTAACTCCTTTAGGTGATAGCATAGTGGTAAAGAGTCCAGAACCTAGAGTTAGACTGCCTGAGTTTGAATCCAGCTCATACTGGCTATATAACCTTGGGCAAATTAATCTCTCTGAACCCATTTTCCTTTCCGAAGAAGGAATAATAGTAGCAGCTACTTCACAGGTATTTGAGAATTGAGTCAATATATGGAAAGTCCCTGGCATGCAGTAAACGCTATATCACTGTGTAGTTATCAGGGTGTAGTTATGTCATCACTACTGCCCCTCCCCCAAAGTTAAACATTCTCTCCTTTGTACTCCTATGGCACTTTATCACAGAGATGGTCTCAGGGTAGAACTTCCTCTTTTTCCTCTGCTAACATTCATCTTATCCCTTGCCAATACAATCTATGTCACTCTTTTATTTCTAATAACTATCAATAAATGTGGAATATGTTCAAGCTAAATGCTGTATAGGTACAAAAGAAAATGCAAACATCTGGGCCAAGTCTTGAAAGATAAGTCAAATTTCAGGTGGAAAAAAAAGAGGGTGAGAGGAAAAAAAGCATGCCTCAATACTGAAAAGGATACACAAAGTAGATATTAAAGTGCAGTTAGAGGTGCCTGGTCAGTGGCAAGTAGACTACAGTATGGCAAGGGAGGGAGGAAGAGAGAGGGAGGGGGGTATGAGGAGAGAAGGAGAGGGGGAGAGGGAGGTAGGAGGAGAGGGAAAGGGGAGGGGGAGAAGTGAAGAGGGAGAAGAGGAGAGGGAGAGGGAGAGAGGAGAGAGGAGGAGGAGGGAGGAGGGGGAGAGGGAAGGGAAGGAGGGAAGGGAGGGGAGGGGGAGAGGGAGAGGGAGGGAAGGAGAGAGGGAGGGAAGGAGAGAAGGGAGGGGAGGGGAGAGGAGGGAGGAGGAGAGAGGGAGAGGAGGAGGGAGAAGGGAGGGAGAGGGAGGGGAGAGAGAGGGAGAGGGAGAGGGGAGAGAGGGAGAGAGGGAGAGAGAGAGAGAGAGAGAGAGAGAGAGAGAGAGAGAGAGAGTGTGTGTGTGTGTGTGTGTGTGTGTGTACATGGAAGCACATACTGAGAAATGAAGCCAGCCTGAAAGGGTTATGAATGGTATTTAATGCTACCCTAAGGAGTTTGGACTTTGCTGCAAAAAGAATTGGGTCCAAGTAAGTCCTTTTGGCTAGTGGTGCTACATGATTTAATCATTTTAGTTAGATAACTAGAAATAATGTGAAGGCTGGATTGAGAAATAGCAAGACTGGAGACAGGTATTGTAACACTAAGACCAATGACAGGTACTGCCACAATCCAGGCAAGAAATAGCAAGGACCTTAACTGAAGCCATGCAAATGAAAGATGGGATAAACATTTCCAAGGTGCCATTAACTCGCCTCAATGACTGCTCCGATATGGGGATGAAGGATATGATTCAAAGGTTTCTTGCCTGCATGACTGGAAAATGTCATTATGCAAATAAGCAATACAGAGGGAGGAACAAGGCTAGGAGTCCAGGAGAGGTGTAGTTACTCCACCTGAAGTAATTTTTAACCAATAAACATATTATTTAAATTCAAATCAAATGCTAAGAGTTATATCATTACAAGGGATACCCACTGCTCTTATTTAAGGAACGCATCAGAGCAAAATGTGTCCAGTTCAAAAGGCTCATTTGTTTACTAAATGTTACTGTCTTCCATTTGTGTGTGTGTGGGGGACCCTACTGTGTAGAGGTGTGGATATAGATATCAAAAAGTGGCTAATAATTTTCAGTATTATATATTAAAAGTCTGCTTTTAACTTTCTCACAAAACAGTATTCTTTAAGGCTGTAGATTCTATGTTAAATATCATGATGAAAATTTAAGGCTACTTAAAAACGTATTTAAAAATATTGACTTTAATTTTGCTTACTTGCTGCTTTGTATGAAATGCTTACATTAGTTCTGAATCTGTGATGTCCCCTCCAAAATTCATATCAAATATGCACTTCATGCTTTTCCTCTATCAAGACTCTCTTTATGAAAAGGCTGAATGAGGTAATCTAAACTGTAAGTGCAATGCCTAAAAGTTCTGATTATGGAAATCTATTTCTATCAGGCCAAGCACAATATAAATGAAAGACACAAAATTTAAAAGGGCAAATATTTCTGTTCCTGAGAAGAGGAAACAGCAGGATAACTTTGTGCAGCTGTAATCAAGCTTCAGTGAACAACAGAATCTTCTTGGGTGCTTGTTTAAAAAGTAGTTACCTATTCTTCTGACCCCTCAAGAAGCTGATTTACTAAGACACAGACCCAGAAATTTGTTTTTCAAACACCCCAAGTGATTCTGCTGTAAGTGTTTCACAGCCACTTGGAGAAATAAGTGCTCTGACTTCAGAAACATGGTTTGAAGTCCACCTCTCCCACTCCTACACTGGCTGTGTGACCTCAGATTATTTTCTCTGAAGTTAAGATTTCTCGTCTGTAAGAGGAATACTAAAATCTTCACAAGGATGATTAGACAATATAATGAAACAATGCTTAGACAGTGGTACCCAGCTATAATTATTATGATTCACCCAGTTCCACAGGACAAAAATAGGAAGAACTGGACATGTATACATATTCCATCACGGCCTTCTAAATGTTTTCTAATTCATGGTAATGTTTTTCCATTTTCATAATAAAATTTTCATCTACAAGATTATACAAGAACCTCCTAGTCAAGCATGCTCTTTGTGTTCCTATCCCTTTAATTTCGTAATACACGAAAAAGTTTTTGGACACATTACTTAAGTGGTTCCACCTCCATAAGCAAATCTTACCAAACATATAAGGCCAGCAACACAAATACTCACAGGAAATACTCTACTTTTCACATCAACATAAATACTAAAAAAATTAATATTTTTACTGAACATTAGTCGATTTTACAAAAGAGCATATCTTGTTTCTTTTCCATAAAAGATACAAGTTATCCATATAAAGGCCATATACTTTATATTCAGAAAAATCAGTATGCTATAATCGAGTCGTCTCATTTCACTATAAAACTCTGGTTTCCCCTACTTTAAAATTCAAAATATAATTTATGTTTGGTCATGTAACTCCAGTCTTCTCCCAGAAGATATACACATTTATACATGCACATTTTAAAATTAATCAGAAAATACAATTGTTAGAGAACCAGAAATCTGATGCCTAAAAATTTTAAATCATGCTTCTGTGAAAACTGAGAAATTTATTAATTCATCATTTATAAAAGTATGCAGCACCCTCTACATCTTTACCACTCAGAAGTTTTATATAGGTCATCAGCTAATATCATATCTCTTATTTAAAAAACGATAATATCCTACAAGAATGTTTTATCACTTGCCAAAAATCGGCTAATAGATGTCTTTCTCATGTTACCTAAGTAAAAGCAAAATGGAAAACTAAAGTGCAGGCTGTTAGAGGGGCGGGCACCATGAAACCTTGCTGAGCTGCAATCATATGTCAATATTTTTCAAGCGCTCACTGTACAAGACACTATAAAGTTTACCACCCTTAAGCCAAGGCAAATGGGGGAGAGAGTAGGAGGGAGAAATCAGAGCCCTGAAGGTCCTTTCTGAAGGGAAATGCAATTCACCTCCAAACACTCCCTAGGGAACTCTATGAAAAAGACATTTTTTGGGGACATGAAGAAAAGTAAAGGTTATGTAAACGTCTAATCACTGTGTTACACACCTGAAATGAATACAATATTGTATGTCAACTGTAATTGAACAATTTTAAAAAAGTAACGGTACCGTGGACTAGCAGCACTTTGCAAAATCTAGCAGGATACTGGAGAAGAGTTAAGACTTGGTGACTGTAAAACCCTTTGCAAAGGATAAAACTTAGAACGCCCTGTACTATTGATGTTTTAAAAGAAGGGTGGGCGGGGAGCAGGTTCGAGAGGTCCATAAGGGGAAATTGAAGGTACTGTCAGAAAGACCTGGGGATAGGTTTTCATAGACCCAATGGGCCTCCACTTCACCTGCACCCCAACTAGGCGCGGGAGGAGGTCCACGGCAGGGTCTGGGGCGGGGGACAAGAAAGCGGCTGCGGATCCCGGGGAAATTAGAACCGAGCGGCCCGGAGGGAGGAAGAGATGAAGGGCGGGGCGCGGCGAGGAAACCGA
This sequence comes from Eonycteris spelaea, assembly GCA_003508835.1. NCBI lineage: Eukaryota > Metazoa > Chordata > Mammalia > Chiroptera > Pteropodidae > Eonycteris > Eonycteris spelaea. Next base: position 1,734,614 of record PUFA01000122.1, read on the forward strand.
AAGGAGGCCAGAGGGGAGGGGTGCCGCGCGGCCGGGGACCCTTCCGCGGACCCCACCCCAGGACCAAGGCTGGGGAGGGAGGGTGCCGCGAGCGAGAAGGAGGTAGAACTTACTCCGCGGTCCTCCTCCGAGAGGAAGTCGGGGCCGTCGTCCAGGCCTTCCTGCGGGGTTGGCGGGGCCCGGCACGCCGGGGGAGAGGACGGAGTTGGGGAGACACAAAGTGAGACATTAGTGCCAGGCCGCCGCGGCCCCCACGCCCGCCCCCAGCCCGCCGTGCCCACCGCGCGCCCAGGGATCGGCGCCGCTGGAGAACACCCACCATCATGGCTGCTCCGAGGTGAGGTTCAGCGCAGGCGCGCACCGCACCGCGGGTCGGAGGGGCGGGCGGCGGCGGGGGCGGGGCCTCGGAGCAGCCCCGCCCCTCCCCGCCGCGGGGGCTGGGGTCCGCGAGTCAGGAAGCAGAAGGCCAGCCCCTCGGCTCAAGTCGAAGCAGCCAAGTCTGAGGGCCCAAAGGGTAGACACACTTGGCCGGCGACAGCTAGCGGCGGCTGGCTCCGACCCCGGAAGGGCTTACGGTCGCTCGGGGAGCTGTCCAGTTCCCTTTACCTGAGGGCTTCAGAGAAAAACCAAGCAAGCGCGCTCCGAGATCCACAATAAATCATCTAATTTTTGTATTGTGCCCGACGATAATTAATCACAATTAATACTTCGCTTGTAGAAGTTGTGGGAATCAAGGGCCTTCACACGGTCAGCTGTCAGGGCTGTAATCAAGTTTTTACTGCCGGTAAGATAATAACTACCTCAGGATTTGGGGGCTAAAGTTGAGCACTATAAAAATGAGCTGTTAACATTACGAGAGTGTTCTTTTCTTTTATACCAAGGTATGTCTCCAGACCTACGCAGACTGTCCAGCTGTATGGTACTACACGGGTGTCCACGGGCACTTCAAACAAGACAAAACCATTCCTTCACACCTGCCCCATTTCACCTAATACACACACACACACACACACACACACACACACGCAATCCTTGCGCTTCCATTCAATTAATGGCATCTTCAGATGTTCAGGTCAGGCCATAAACCTCGAAGTTCTATTCAAATCCTTCCTTCCTCTACCTCTTTCATCACACTACCTACTAACCAAATCTTATTGCTTCTATAATTGATTATTTGCTGTCATATCTTAAATTGATTCCCTCCCTCCCCCCATTCCCTTCCACAGCAATTATCCTCAGCATCTCTCCTCTGGATCTTTGCAACATTCTCTGAACTTTCCTTATTTCCATATTTCTCTCCATTATACACACTGCTGCCAGTTTTCCTCTTAAGACACAGATACGATCGATGATTATGCTACTACCCTGTTCAATAACCTTTACAAGTCTTCATACATGAAGACTCCTCAGCCAACGATTTCAGGTCCTCCACATTTGATTCCCTGCCTATTTTGCCAGGCCCATTGTTTTACTGAATGGAAGCTCTCAAAACAATAACATTAAACTTACTAATATTTTCATGAGAGCTTGTAGTTTTTATTTTTTATGTAAGAACTGAGGCATAGAAAGGTTGAGTTATTCTGCCCCAACAAAGGTTATTCTCCAATATGAGGGGGATGACTTTGTTTTTTGTCTTTTGTATCTTGTTTCCCAGTGTATTGTAATAAGTACTAGAGTAGTGTTTTTCACTGAAAGTCATAAGGCATCATGAGGTGTCAGTGTAGTGTGATGAAGTGTCAGGAGGAATGTTCTGGTAATTTGTTGCTGATAAGAAGTGCCAGTATTTTATAGTGATTTGTTTGTGGACTGAAGATAATGCCTATAAATCTCACTTCTTAGGTGGAGAGAGAAGAGTGGAGCTACAATTAATGAGTGAGATTTGTGTACAATTGATAGGAGGATCAGGTATGTACTTGTGGACAAAGGTCAAGAAGTGCCACACAGGACATGCCTCCAATCATTAACCAAGGGTATTAAATTTCAATATTTAAGCCAAGTCCAGAAACATTGAATTTCTCAAGTCAATCTTTAAAATCAGTATGAAAAAAACCCAACAACAGCATTTAAAATAGGAGCAGCCAACAAAAATGATCAAAAAGAGATATAATAATTACTGTAGTTAAAATCGATAGTTGAAAACTCACATGAGTAGAGAACCCAACCTTGAAATAATCAAGTTGTTTATTAATAACCAAACCTCTCTTTTTGAGCAAAGGTCTCAAGCTATATTTTGTGAATGATGAAAAGGAATTAGCAGTAACTGGTACTATCAAAAAACCAATTATAGAAGTTAAAGAATATAAAAAAAAAGAAATTAATGTAAGCTTACATATCAGATTTTTCTACTACTTATGAAGTAAATCAAGAAGATATTAAAGTTGAACCACTCCTCTAATACTTTTAACCAAATAATCAATTTTTCATCTTGCTTTGATAGATTTTTTATGAAATTACCTACTTCTATATAAAATTTCATGAGTGAATTATGTTGAATCACAATCTGATTACTTCAAAGATTTGGCTACATGAAAGTAAAATGTTATAATTGTGAAGAGTTTCCAAGTAGTATGCTTCAAAAGCAAATGTATTGGAAGATTTTAGAGAAGAGTAATATTTTAGAGAATAATTAGTTATTTTTAAATTTTGGAAATCAAAAATTGAATCTTCTTTGAACATTTTTGTCAAACAAAAAATCAAGTTCTCATTTCTAAAGAAAAACTTTAAAAATATGAACTAGTAGTTATTTAATTAGAGGGAGAAGAATAATGTTTAATTTCTTTCATCATGTTCTGATCAAAGCAGGTTTCACCAAAACATATTTTTATCAATTCCTTACTTCCTCAAATTCTAGGAGATCCTGCTTTGTTTTGGACAACCTTTGGGTCCTAATTTTTCCCTTCTTCTCCCTGGGAGTTATGCTATAACAAAATTCTCTACAGGAAGATTGACAAATGTCATTTTCTCCAGGGAATACTTTATCATTAGGATGTCTTTAGCTGCAAGTAACAGAAGATGTCAGTTCAAATAAATGAGCAGTAAGGAAATTTATTATCTTACAACAAAAAATCGAGAAATAAGGAGTCTCTGTGAATAGTACAGTCAGTAGCATAACGGTTTCATCAAAGACCTAGATATTGTCCAACTCTCCACTCGGCCATCTTCAGTGACAGTGTCATTCTCTAAGGCTGGTTCTCCTCATGACCCATGAAGACTTTGGCAGTTTAGGGTTCACATCCTGACATAATGACATCAACAGAAAAAATTTGCTTAGAAGTCTCCTTTCTCTTTGGAGACCTCTCATATCTCAGACTAGAACTGGGTCACATGCCCACCTTTAGAAGGTATAACTACGATTAGCTTAGAGTCTAAGCCTTAGACCAATGAGGAATTACTGCTGGGAATGGGGCTGGGGCTAGCCTTCCCAGACCACAAGGCTTTTTAGAAGAATGTGGACACCTGAATAAAATTGGAGTTTCCAGGAAGGAAAGGAAGAGAAATAGATGTGGGGTAGAAAGCCATCAGAATCTCCTATAATAGCAAGCAACATAGACATGTTTGTTTTCTCTGACACTGCCCAAATCTGTTAGGTGCAAGGCTAGCTCTGACAAAGTGAATCACTTCTAATCCACTACTTGAAAATAATCACTGTTCTCATTTTGGCAGCTATCCCTTTAAATATTTTCCCATGCATCTGCTTCATGTGCTATTTTTATTGACATAATTCAAGATTAATTTTTATATTTTATTTTTCATACTATTTTCAAGTATATTTTGTTCTTCAGCATGAATTTTAATGACTATATAATGTTATAGAATTTTAATAACTACAGAATGCTCAGTGATATGTATCGATGTATTTAATCAATCCCCATTGTCTGAGATTGACATTGTCATTTTTTTCATTTATTTAAAAAAAATAGTATAAAGCACATCCTAGTACTTAAATCTTTGGAAATGTCCCTAGTCATTTATTTTATTTTATTTTATTTTATTTTATTTTTTAAAATTTTAATTAGTTTCAAGTATACAGTACATTGGTTAGACATCTATATAGTTAGTAAAATGATCCCCCAATTGCCCCTCCCTCCCCTGACCCTCCACCTAGCCAATGTATTAATGCTAATTGCATTCCTATGCCATGCTCCCATCCTGCTACCATCCATCAGCTACTAATTTGTACTTCTTTAACCTTCACCCATTCTCCCAGCCCTCCCAAACCCTCTCCCCTCTGTCCTCACCAAATTTCCACTATATTTGTGAGTCTGTTTTTGATTAGTTTGTTCTTTTTATTCCTTAATTCTGCATATAAGTGAAATCATATAGTGTTTATCTTTCTCTGTCTGACTTAAATACCTTCTAGGTCATCAAAGCAATATCTTTTTCCATCCCTTCCTTTTCATATGTAGGGGTCTTGTTTTCTTATCCTTTCAGCCACTCTATCTTTTGGTTGGAGCACTTAATTCTTTTCCATTTAAGGTACTTATTGATAGGAATGTAGTTGTTACCATTCTTTATTCCTGTTTTTGATACATGTTTTTCTTCTTAAAGAAGTCCCTCCAACATTTCCTGTAATCTGGCTTGGTGGTGATAAATTCCTTTAGTTTATTTTTGTCTGGGAAGCTCTTTATCTGTCCTTCAACTCTAAATGATAGCTTTGCTGGATAAATTATTCTTGGTTGTAGATCCTGGGTCTTCATCCTGTCGAATATTTTTTGCCAAGCCCTTCTGTCCTGCATAGTTTCTTTTGAGAAATCAGCTGCCAGTCTTATGGGTGTTCCCTTATATGTAATTATTTTTTTCTCTTGCTGCTTTTAATATTCTTTCTTTGTATTTAACCTTTGGCATTTTAATTATGATGTGTCTTGGTGTGGGCCTCTTTGGATCCCTGATTTTTGGAATTCTCTGAGCTTCCTGGGGTTTTATGTCCATTTCCTTCACCAGGTTAGGGAAGTTTTCCATCATTATTTCTTCAAACAGCTGTTCAACATCTTGATTTTCTTCAGTTACACCATCAGACAAATATTTGGACCTTAATAGTGTCCCATATCCTCCTTAAATTATTTTTATAGTCTTGGCATCTTTTTCTTGCCATTCTGTTGAGTGTCCTGATTGGCTTTCCTGTCCTCTAGATAGGGCATGATCCTCTTCTTTATTCACTTTGTTTATTCCTTTGTTTATTCCTTTAATATACTTCTCATCTCAGATAATGTGTTCTTCATTTCAGACTGGTTCCCTTTTATAATTTCCATTTCCATTTTTATCTCTTTGTTGGAGTTCTCTACATTTCCCAAAAGTTCTTGAGCATCTTTATAACAGTGTTTTGAACTCTGCATCTGTTAGATTACTTGACTATTATATCTGGATCTCTGTTCTGTTCTGTCATATGGTTTCTGCTTCTTTGTCTTCCCATTTTGGCTGCCTTTCCATGTCTGTTTCTATGTACTAAGCAAAGCTCCTAAGTCTCCCGGTCTTATTAGTGTGGATTGTAAAGTAGGTGTCCAGTGGCACAGTCCTAAGAGGGGTTCAGCTGCAGGCCAAATTTAGCCTCTACCCCTCTGGGACCACCTGTTAAGATTCAGCAAGCAAAATCCACAGATGTGCATTATAGTTGCCTCAAAAAGCCACGCCAGAAACTGAGGCCAGCTGCCTCCACCACTGTGAGTCTCAGCAAGGAGCACCTGACTCGTTGAGACTACACCTGGATGTGGCTTGGGTGGGGCCCAAGTTGGGGGAGGTGGGGTTTCAGGGAATCCTCTGGGAGGAGTGACCTCTGTTATCCAGTTTGATGATGTCATAGCAATGGCGGTGCTGTGTCTGTGCACTGGGAGGGAGCAGGGCTCAACAGGGAGCAATGGATACTGCCAGCACTTCTGTACTGAGTGTTTCTCTCCTCAGTCCTCACCTCGCTTTGCCTTCAACAGCGTCTCCCTGTAAATCCCTGGTGCCCCCTGCGCACAGCCAACTTGGCACTGGTGCTCAGAGCAAGCAGGTCCGTCACCGTGAAAATCCGCTAGTGGCCCCTTTAAGTGGCGTCTGCTGCTGCTGCAGCCTCCATCTCATTCAGGTGCTCTGGACCGGGCAGCCCCGTGTCCTCATCCTGTCCTACCTCCTGCCGTTGTAGCGTGCTTTCTTGGATTTCTCCCTAGTTGTATGTCTTGTTCATCTAGATTCCAGGCGATTTTTCCTTGTTGTTGCTCCTTGTTTCTGTTACAACTTTGATTTGGTCGCCAGAGGATGGACAGAGCCTCTATCATCTACGCCATTTTTTTTTTATTCCAAGTCATTTTTATATGTGCAATTATTTGGTCAAAAATTTTAAGTACACATTCCCAAATTACTTTCTAGAAATATCATACTAATTTACACTCCCAGAAACATTGTATGAAGTGTCCATTTTCCCTCATACCATTTTTCTACGAGGATATTCTACGCCTAGCACAGTGTCTGCTATCTAGTAGCCATGAAAGAGAACATTTATTGAATAATTTATCTACAAGGTAAAAAAAAATGTAATCCCATTGTTTCAACATGTGTTTCTTGAAAGATCAGTGGCTTTGAACGTTTCTTTGCTCATTAATTTGATATTTGTATTCCATCTTTTGTGAATTACCTGTTTCTATTCTTAAATAGGCTAAGAACATATATTTCTACTATTGCTTTTGAAAGCTCTTTATATATTAAGGTTTAAGCCATTTAGTAGGTATGATAGAGATATATTTTAAAATTAACTTTGTTTTTTTAATTTTGATGTTGTTGACATGCACAAGTTTTTAAATTTAATATTTCCTTGAGATTTCTGGTCAAGATAGCCGAGTAGGTAAACGCTCCTTGTCTCCTCTCATCAAAATTACAACTAAACTGCAGAATAACAATCATTGAGAATTGCCTGAAGTCTAGCTGAATGGGTCCTACAACTAAGGACACACAGAAGAAGCCATCTCGAGACTGACCTGACAACTGCAAATGTGGCTGGGAACCACAAACATCAGCATCACCTGGGAATGTGTTAGCAATGCCTACACTAAGGCCCACCCAGAACTGCTGATCTGCCTTTTGTCCAGATCTCCAACTGACTTGCATGCATATCTAAGTTCAAGAAGCACTGCTCTACGAGGTACAGACATGTGATATGAAATAGCATTTAATTACATCTTGAGATAGTCAAATAAATAAATAATAAGTGAATGAATGAATAATTAATTTAATGTGTTTAGATCCTTCAATCTACTCCTCCTTTAGGCTTTTTTTTAGTCATAATGCAAAAAAGACCCAGACTGTCCCAAGATTGCATAAAATACAAATTTTTTCCTAGTAAGCTATTATATTGAAAGTTTTTTTACTTCAGCTAATGGACCAAATCAGATGAACAAAATACATTTGTCAGTCTCATTGCTCCCTTGATTGTCCCTCATAACTTACGCTTTTTTTTTTAAAGGCGAACCACACTTTATTTAAATCTATAAGTAAACAAGCAACACAGACATCATATCTAGAAAGTCAAAAAAATAACAGTCATGTCTCAGCAGATTGAGGGTGGAAAGGATAATGATCCAGAAATTAAAATTACTCTTAGAGAAACAATCAACTCCCATTTCCCTGGGATTCAGACCTGAGAATCAGCACCAATGGTGAACCAGCAGATCTTGACCGTGGTGCCCGAGGACTGAGAGAAGTGACATAATCTTTACAGAACCCAGGCCCCAGGGCACATGGTGCTTAATTGATTAATGTCAGTACCTCTAATTCTATTTGGAAGCCAAAGAATATTGAACTAAAGTCTAGCACATTTTATTCTGCTTATTTTTAACATGAGTTCTTGAAGAGGGAGATGTAGAGAACAGTTAACTTTTGCTCCAGGCCTAGAACAATAGCAGCATGTATATTAAATTACTTCGAAGTTACATTTCGATTAATGATTTGATGATCTCATTCTCACAGAACTGCAGTGGAGACACAAGACATAAAACCTGGAAGAAATATGAGAAAGTGCCTGGAATATGACACTCATTAGTGGTCAGAAAAATTAATATAAGGGCTCAACTTTAAGATTCTCCAACTACAAAAGCCCAGATGTAAAATACTTTAGGAGAAGGGAAACCAAGCTCTATTTAGATATATTTTCTCTCAGTTTTTGTCATATTTCATTATATCGCTTAAGGATTCAGGCCATACAGAAAAAAAAAAAAAAAACAGAGACAAGACCACAAATCTTTCGAACAATTATTTGAAATAAAATATTTGGTATAATGAATTAACTGGCATTCTAGGTACAATGGAGCATGATAAGAATCCTATTGTCCATTACCTGTCAGAAGAATTTACCCAGAGGTCATTCTGATTTTGTTTAAAGGCAGAAATTTTCAAACATCTAAAATATTTAATTTCAAAAAAGTACACTTTTACTCAGATTTTCATGAACACACCTTTTGTGCAACCTGATACAAAGCTGTGTGTGTGTGTGTGTGTGTGTGTGTTCTTTTTTTTTTTTAAGACCATAGAAAAAGAGGATTTTTGAAAGATTTTACAAAATTATTAGACTCCTTGCAGTATAAGTTAAATTCCTGGTCTGCAAAGAATGTTGATGACTCAAATGTCTCCAGAAAAAGTGATTAATTCAAAAAACAAAAACTTAGCCATCAAGTCATTTTTGGATACTCCTTCCATTCACAATACAACCATCATCAATAGTGTATGTTTTCGTCTTCTGAAGATTGAATTTAAGAGTTGAGAAATCCCTTCTCTTCTCTTAATCATTATTACATTAACCTTAAAGCTAGGTCCTTTTTTTCTTTTGCTCAACTAACAAGTAATTAACCTTAACATTGACAATTACATTCACTATGCTGACAAATATGGCTTTTATAATTTTCCACCCCAAATGAGTTCTCCTGGATAAAATTTCAATTTGGTAATTGGATTGTGCAATCTTATGTACAATACTGAATAAAGAACTTCAGCTTAAAAAAGGAAAACTTCTGTGAGGCTATTAACAGGTTTTTGTGTAACCATGCTTCTTAAAGTATTTGGTACAAATGTGCTCTACTAGATTTTTCTCTTTTTGACCCCTCTACACTCATTTTGCCATCCACCCCCATCCCCCCTCACTGCTGGCAACTACCGATCTGTTCTTTGTATTTATGAGCTCTGTTGTTGCTTTTTTTTTTTTTTTTTTTTTTAGATTCCACATATAAGTGAGACTATATGGTATTGGTCTTTCTCTGCCTAACATATTTCACTTAGCATAATGAACTCAAGGTCCATCCTTGTTGCAAATGGCAAGATTTCATTATTTTTTTAATGGCTGAATAATACTCATATACATATGTCATCTATATCACATTTTCTTTACCCATTCATTCATCCATGGACACTGAGGTTGTTTCCATAGCTTGGCTATTGTAAATAATGCTGCAGTGAACAAGGAGTGTATGTACCTTTTGAGTTAGTGTTTTTGTTTTCTTTGGATAAATACTCAGAAGTGGAATTGCTGGGTCATATGGTAGTTCTATTTTTAATTTTTTAAGGAACTTTCAGGCTGTTTTCCATAGTGGCGGCACCAATTCACATTCCCACCAACAGTGCACAAGGGTTCCCTTTTCTCTACATTCTTGCCAACACTTGTTTCTTTTATTTTTTTATAATAACCATTTTAACAGGTATGAGGTGATATCGCATCGTGGTTTGGGTTCATAATTCCCTGATGATTAGTGATATTGAGCATTTTTTCATGTACTTATTGGTCATCTGTATGTCCTCTTTGGAGAATTGTCTATTCAAATCCTCTGCCAATTTTTTAATTGAAATTTTGTTTGTTTGTTTGTTTTTGGGGTGTGTGTATGTGTGTGTGTGCTTTGCTATTAAGTTCTATGAATTCTTTATATATTTGGGATATTGACCCCTTCTCAGATATATGATCTGCAAATATTTTCTGCCATTCAGTAGGTTGCCTTTTCATTGTTGATGCTTCATTTATTGTGCAGAAGCTTTTTAGTTTGTTGTAGTCCCACTTGTTTATTTTTGCTTTTGTTGCCTCTGCTTTTGGTGTCAGATCCAAAAAATCATCACCAAGACTGATGTCAAGGCACTTATACCTATGTTTTCTTTCAGGAGTTTTATGGTTTCAGGTCTTGCATTCAAGTCTTTAATCCATTTTGAGTTAATTTTTGTGTGGGTGTAAGATAATGGTCCGGTTTCATTCTTTTTCATGCAGCCGTCCTATTTTCCCAACAGCATTTACAGAAGTGCCAGATATTAACTGATGTGTTTTTAAGGATAAAGATCAGAAAAAAATTGGAAAATTGCCCCTTTATACACATACATCTCTAAAGTAGACAGTGATTACTAGGAGTTGGGATGTGGGGGAAATAGGGAATTACTACTAATGGGTTGTGGTTTCTTTTTACAGTAGTGAAAATGTTCTGGAATTAGATAGTCGTGATGGTTGCACATGGTGAATGTACTAAAAACTTCTGAATTGTATACTTCAAAGGGGTTAAGTTTATGGTATGTGAGTTATATCTCAGTTTAAAGAAGAAAGACCAAGTGACTTTTGGGAATTTCTTCCTTAAGATCGTGCACATAGAGTTTTAAGAAAGATATTCCAAAAGGTCACTGCATTCTTTTCTTTTTTTCTTTCTTTTTTTTTTTTTTACTGCATTCTTTTGTGAAAAGATATCTACATGTTTGCATAAATGAGAATGAGTAATGTATACAAATCTCTTGTTCTGCTTGTCAAACCTCCTGCTTCACCCTTCTGCTTTAATCTTTCTAGGAGTAGCTTTTCCCTTTGTTTAAGATCTGAGAGTACCTGGGCGAGAGCCATATTTCCTGCAAAGACTAATGAGGTTAAGCCCCAGGAAGCCTGTGAAGTGGCCTCAACCTCTGCCTAGGAATCTCAAGAAAGGAAACATTAGGGAATCCGGGAACCCTTCCAACTCCTGGCGCAAAAGGCCAAGAAACTTCCATGAAGGATCAACCATAGGCCCTGTGCACCCCATTCTGTTTGTCACTTTGGTACTGTTGCTGAGCCCCAGCTGGGCCCAAGAGTGTCCAGACCCATGAAGTTCTCCATTTTAAGAGTGGGTTCGAAGCAGTGTTTGGATGTTGCATTTAGTAGAAAATAAAATGGCAGGTCCAGGAAACCCTTTGATTTGTGGTGCTAAACGTTCTCTCTCATTATAGTTAAGAGAAACAAAAATGATATCTGGCCCAGAGAGAGAAGCTGTCCAGATTTTGGTATGTGTAGGTAGCATAAGGTTCTTCTCTGTTCTCACTGCCTGAACTGACTTTCCTTCTTGTCTTTGCTCCTCTTGATTTATTGATCCTTCAAGATTAAGAAAGGACACGGGCTCTTGGGACAGTCTCCTATGTTTAACTCTTGGCCCTGCAACCTGTAACGATGGGCAAGCCATGCTGTCTTTCTGAGCCCCTTTCCTCATACGTAATATGGTGACAATCACATAGACGCTGGAGATATACTGCCTAGTATAAATCCTGGCTTTGCCATTTAATTATTATCAAACCTTGAACTTTCTTCTAAACTTTTATGTTCTTCATTTTCTTCTTTAAACTAAGATGATAGCACATACCTATCTCAGAGGGTTTGAGGAGGTTTAAAATAATCCCTATAAAGTACACAGAAGAGTATCTGACATATGGCAAAAGGGCAGATGTTCATCATAATGATATCGTTATCATTATCTTAGAACTGCCTGTCTCACTTAGAGATAGTGGGCTCCCAATAGCCATGTTTCTATCATGGACTGTAAACCCCCGGCCATAGATGATGGGACCAGAGGAGGACATCTGACTCAAACTGGCTGGGCCGGTCTGATTCCTCTGCTTAGGAATTTTAGCATAGATATGCAGAGACAGAGTTGGAAACTGAGTTACTATCATAAGAGACAAGCACCCCATAATGCTCCTGCTGAGGTCCCTGGACCTTCTTTACCCTTAGAAGACTGATAATTTAACTTCTCCTTGCATCCAGTGAGATACCCCAGTACTCTTGCAGTAATGTCTCCTTTTTTGGTTAAGCTTTTGGTTGCTTGTAAGAAAAAGGAGTTTCAAGTAATATAAATATATGTACTTTTGTATTGTTAGTTATTACATGTGTATATACATAAAAGCTAGCGGTTAAGAGGTAAGTCCAGAACTGTGATAATGCCAGCTGCTTTAAGAGATGAACCCAAAACCTCAGTAGTGTAACCCCCTGTGATTTATCTCTTACTTATGCAAAATATATTTGGCAATGGTGGGGGGCAGGAGGAGGCATTTTGGCAGTAGAGTCACTGCTGTATGCACATATTCAGGAACTGAGGCTCTTTGCATCTTGTGGTTCTGCTGTCCCTTTTAGGACAGTCATGGAAGCCACAGGATTCAGAGAATCTGTAAACTTGAATGGTAAAAAAATTTACATCTTTATTTTCTCTAGCTTTTACTTAGGCAACAAACTGCAGCATCACTAGCAGTACCCAAGACTTTGCTACCAAAAGAAAACACAGATATTTTCATGTTATATATTTACAGTTACAGAATCAACAAATAATGTTTATACTCACTACCAATTCAAAATTAAGATAGTTACTAGACCCATCACTAGATCTAGTTATTTAATGTGTTAATAAAAAAAGCACATATATTATTGTATCACAATTTTAAAAATTCTGATACCTCTTTCAATATGATTTGTTTTCTTTATAATCCTATTTTATATATTTAAAACATTATTCTGGAATTCAATATAATATCTGACCATTATTCCTCAAAAGTACATATCAAAATGACACAAAAAAGGAAAGACTAAAACACTGTCACAGACCAAAGGAGACCGGGAGGACATAACAACCACATACAATGTGGTATCCTGGACTAGAACCTGGAACAGAAAGGGGGCATTAATGGACAAATTAGTGAAATCTGAATAAAGTCCAGAGTTTAGTTAATAATAATGTACCAACACTGGTTTCTCAGTTTTGGCAAATGTACCTCAGTAACATAAGATGATAGCACTGGCGGAACCTGAGACTGTGTACATGGAAATTCTTTCTACTATTGCAATGGACTGAATGTTTACATCCCACCCAAGCTCGTATGTGGAAATACTAACCCCTAAGAATGGTATTTGGAGGTGGGCTCCTTGGGAGGTGATTAGTGCTCCAATGATTGGGGTTAGTGTCCTCATGAAAGAGGCCCCAGAGAAATCCCTCACCCTTTCATGTGAGGTTACAGTGAGACGACAGCTGTGTATGAGGCGGTGGGCCCTCACCAGACATGGGATCTGCTGATGCCTTGATCTTAGATGTTGCCCAACTCCAGAACTGTGATAAATACATTTCCGTTGTTTATAAGTCACCCAGTCTATGATACTTTGTTACAGCAGCCCAAATGGATTAAGACGTTATCTTTGCAACTTCTCTAAAATTATTCTAAAATAAAAAGTTTATTAAAAAAAATACTCCGAGAAGAGAGTCAGGCATCCATAGCACAAAATGATTAAGAATGCCTGCCCTAGAGCCTCAGATGCTATTGAACGAGAGCAGAGAGAGCTTAAGAATCTTTTGGGAAGATTTTGTGGTCCTGGCCTGTTGGCAGAAACACCTCTTTGCCCACATTCAGTCATGTGGCCTGTCCTGACGCTATGGGGTCTGGGAAGTGAGAATGACACTGGGTCTGGGCAGCCACAAGTCTGCACTATGAAAGGGCGCACGACTCAGCTAGCCAGTCACCACATGAGTTCCAGCAGTAGAGTCACATACTTCCTATCAGTCAAGATCCTACTAGGAAACAGATGTCACACTCAAATTAAGAGATTCGAGGACGGTTCATTTACAAGGCAACCAGTTCAAAGTGGAAGGTGGGAATAACGCAGGACCAGGGCCAGCAGAAGGCCCGAAGGATCTAAATCTTCTTGAGGGCCGGGATAAGGCTACCACTGCGGGAGCATAGGAAGGAGCCCTTGATGGATCCTCAACAAAGCTTTAATTCAACCGCAATACGATGGAATTTAAAAGCTGGAAAATAAAAAGCAAGGTTGACTTTAAGTGGAAAAGTTAAAGAATGACTTCTTCAAGTACAAATACTTGAGTCAGAAAAAACTGCATTTGAGTCCTGGCTTTGCTCCTTAGTGAAGTAAGACTTGTTTTTATAAATATTCAAACACCGAATATAAATATGTCCCTAAATTGTGTTCCCTAGCTTTCCATCTCTGGCCTGAGTCTAGAGGTTAACTGCCCCAGAGCAAGAAAGAGCAGTCACTTGCCCTGGTTTGCAGGACACTTGGCTGGCAGAGTAGTTAGAACATAGAGCTACCCTGACAATGTAAACAAGATATCCTCGCCTGCCCCTGAGACCTTGCCACGAAGCTAGAATGGAGAGGGAGACAATTATGCCGGCTCCTGTCAGCCCTGATAGACTGTGAGGAGAAGGGTACATGAGAGACGAGGAGGGCATGAAGAGATAAATGGATGTTGATTTCCTTTCTTCAGAATTTAGGTCTGGAGGGATTCAGGGTGTCAAATGCACTGAGATGCACGCTGATGAAAGGGAAACACACTTGCTCTTGCTCAGTTTCAGTAAGAGAGGAGAGGAGGCATCTGAAAAATGCAAAGGGAAGGGCTTACAGAAATGACCGACTCAGCAGGTTATAGATTAACCACACCCTATAGATCTCTAAATGGCCTTCTGGAAACTATTGCCACACCAACAAGACAAAGGATCTATAAATAGATAGGACCAGTGGTCTGGGAATTACTTTCTCCTTGCAGCCCCCTGCCTGAAACTCCCCCTCCCCATTCTGAGTGATGAGGTGCACACAAAACCTCAGATAAAGGAATCACTCGCCCCTTGCATGGACGCTGCAAGGGTATATAAGCTGTAAGAAATCTAATCAAGGGGAGCTCGTGCTTTGGTGCTGTTAAGCTCTACGCGCTCCTCCGGCTAATAAATTCTTCTTCCTCTAACAAAGTTTTCTGAGCGTCCAATTTCCTCCATCAGGTGTTGCTGCTTGCAACATTAGGACACTAAGATGAGTTGCTCAGAGCGTTGCCACGTGCGAACAGCAGTTCAGCCCAATCAGACAGAGGTCCTAAGGTTTAGCTTTTCTTGGGTATGATCAAGGCCCAGAAAATTCCCCAACCCTCGGTCCTTCACAGAGGCCAGCATATCTTCCACATGTAAGGCACCTAGCAGATATTAGTATTAAGTATGTCAGCTATGTAGAGATGTTCTTGGGACTCAGACTGTGGTGGGTGAAAAATGACTGCTACAAATTTATTACTCGCAGGAAATTACTGCTTGGCTATCACCCATGGGAACATGGCTATCGCCATGGGAACTTAGGCTATTGCCCATAGGAACATAACATTCTAACAATGAGCTGTCTGCTTCTGTACCCTTGCTTGCACACCCGACCTGTGGGTTGACAGGTTGTGAATAAAAGAAAAATAGACCTTTGTGTTTAAACAGAATGAAGAATGGGATTTTGGGCTTAAAAACCCTGTACCTCTACATTTCGGGGCTGCTTAATTTGGGGTCTGCGTATCCCTGGCAAACCCAACTGGCTGAATAAAGAGTGTGATTCCTATGACTCACTGAGTTCTGGTGGTCCGTGTGTCTTTCGGGGGCGAGCAGCTATAACAAGACAAAACTTTGAAAAGATCTGTACAAACGTCTCCACACTTACAGATCTTAGAGCAGAACATATCATGCCCCGTGGTCCACCTTTCTATCTTCGCGTCTGGGATGATTTTGGTCTGGGCCTTCTCAGAAGCAGAGAGTTGAGCCCAATGACCTCTTGAAGTTTCTTTCTGCTATCTAACTAAGAAAATGTAGTGAAATATATACTCTTATATATTCTACAACCACATTTTTTAATCACTTGTCCGACCTTACTATTTACATAATTTCCTTTTCCTTGTAATTTCTAAAAATGAAAGTCAGAACATGTGTATCCTCATTTTAAAGGCATCTAGGCAGCATACACTAAACTCTAAATTATTAAAGATATTGCTTCACCCTCCTGCATTTAACTGAATGAGGGTCTTGTATAAACTTGGTATGGGAGGGTCTCAGAAATTCGAGTAAAACTACCATCACCTGCTACAGGTTTCACTACAACATGGAGACTGAAGTGAGGTCTGGTGTAGGCCAGGAGCATGGCGCTCTTGAGGTGCTAAAAGATGTTCAGTCTGGCCATTGGGATCCATGGTTTGGAAGTTTCCGTGAAGGGCTGTGGAGGAGACTGGCCAGAGCGTCACTAATCTCTCCCCCGTTTTTTCCTGGCCACTCAGAGAGATTGCATTCCCGGACCCCACAGAGATAGGAGTGGCTCTGTGACTCAGTTCAATGGCATGAGAGTGAAAATGATGTGTATGGTGTTTGCCCCTGAAAAGACTCTTATGCAATTATATTAATTTCCTATTGTTTCTGTAACAAATTACCACAAACTTAGTCACTTAAAACAACACAAATGTATTCTCTTACTTCCAGAGGCAATTAGCCAGGGTGTGAGCAGGGCTGGTTCCTTCTGGACACTCCAGCGGGGAGTCCATGTCCTTGCCTTTTTTAGCTTCTGGAGGTCTCCTGCATTCTTGGTTCACAACCCCTCCCTCACAACACTCCACCTTTTTTGATCTTTACATCTATTTCTTTCTTTTTTCACCTTCTTGCCTGCCTCTTATATGAGATACCTAGTGATTCTATTTAAAGCCCTCCCCTATAATCCAGGATAATCTCTTTATCTCAAGACCCATTTGCAATGTAAAGTAACAATCACAGATTCTGGAGATTAAGATGGGGACATCTTTAGGGGCCATTAGTCAGCCTACCATAATGATTATATACTCTTTGTCTTTCTGCCCATACCTGCCAGCTGATTACAGAGAAAGGTAAAGCCAAAGGAGATGGGAGAGACACACAATAGAAGGAGGCTGGGTTGCTGAATGACTGGGTAGAGCAGACTTCCCCTCCTGACCACACTAGACTATGAAATGATGAGAAAAATATTATGTTAAGGCCCTGTGGTTGGTTAAATTACTGACCCCAATACTCCTACCCTCCCTGTGTCCACACTTTGCCATGGCCCCTTGTACTTCCCGGCCCCTTGACTTTGGGCTTGACCTTGTGACTTGCTTTGGCCAATGGCATGTGAGTGGAAGTAACTGACGGTGTGCCTAGGCCTGAAGACATTGCTTGCGCTTCTGATTGTACTCATTTGACTCTCCATTGCCATCAGCCCAGTCTGAATTAGCTAAACTCCAGCTGACCCACAAATCTACACTTCATAATGAATGGTTGTTGTTTTAACCTAATAAATTTTAGGGTAGTTTATTAGATAGCAACGGCTAACTAATACAATGCTGAAATTTTAATGTGTTTATTATAGCAGTTAGACTAAAGCAGGGCCTGGGAGAGTGACTAAGTGAGGGGACTGAAAGAATAGAATGCGATGGCCAGAAAGTGGGGAGTTGGAATCTACTATTCCAGAGAGATAGCAGCTCTCAGTGACGACAAGATCTTGGGTGTAACCGTGGATGGGAATGTATAAAACTGAATGGAGGCAAAGGTCCCTGGAGAAAAGATGATCAAAGTAACGACAGAACTTCAGTTTGAGTAGAAGACTGCAAGCCAAGTGCCTTGAGCCCCCACTGAATAAGGGGAGCTGGTCCTGAGATTGGAAAGCTAAGCGCCAAGTAACTTTGGGAAGAAGAAAATTTAGAATTTCTAGAATCACCCTGTGAATAGTAAGTCGGAGTGGGAGACCTCCTCCTAAACCCTGTTGTACAGAAACAAGGAAGGATGAAGTAGCAATGCGGAGATGAGATCTTTACTTGGAAAGATAAATTGTTTCTAATCTCAGCTGTCTCATTCAGGTCCCCAGAAGAAAGGCAACAAGGATGGAAAGACTTCACTGAACCATAGATGTTGTGAGACTATTCTAAAGTTTTTTCCTGAGTAGAATAAAGAACTGTGGCTCTGGCTGGGTACCTCAAATAGGCCCAGATTAAACACAAGTAAAAAAGTGTCTTCTATTAGCACATTTATTTGATAATTGCTTTTGTCTCAATTGGCTTATTTCATTGTTCCATAAATTTTAAAGAGACAAGAAATAGCATGAGAGCATTCTTTGTCAAAATTAAATTTGCTGTTAAGACAATTCTAAGATAAACGGGCCCACCATTTGAGTGCTCCTAAAAAAGATCTGGAAGTGCTCATACATGTACTTCTTTCTGCAGTTCTAATGACATCCTGAGGATACAAAGTTAATTTTTCAGCAAAGTTGCCCAAAGCTACCTTCTGAAACAGACTATATATACACCTGCCTATCCTCATTACAAATGACACTGGATGGCACATTTCTAATTTCAAGTAGTCTACGGGTAGGGTAGGCCGAATAATGGCCCCAAAAGAGATACATGACTTATACCCTGGAACCTGTGAGTATATTACCTTACATGGCAAAAAAAGGGGAATTAAGTTTACAGGTAGAATTAAGTTTGATTATCAATTGACCTTGAAATGGGGAGACTACTGTAGATTATACTAGGTAGGCCAGAGATAACAGTGTGTGAAAGACTCAGCCCAACATCACTGAATTTGAAGACAGATGAAGTAGGCCACAAGTCAAGGAATGCAGGCAGCCTCTAAAAGCTAGAAAAGTTGAGGAAACAGAGTCTCTCCTAGAGCTTTTAGAAGGAATACAGCCCTGCCAACTCCTTGATGTTAGCCACATGAGACTTTCACTTCTGACCTCCAAAACTGTAAGATAATAGATATGCATTGTTTTGAGCTAATGAGTTTATGATAATTTGGTACAGCAGCAATAGGAAACTAATATATATGGTTTTCCTCAATTCTGTGAGCTATTCCAGGATGCTTTCAATAAAGCCTTTATACATAAACTAGTCTGAGTTGGGTTTCAGTCTCTTGCAATTCAATTTACAAGGATGACTCGCTATAAAACGGTACTTCTCAGTAGGGACAGGAAAATAGATCTCCAGAAATAAAATGCACATGTTAAACCTTAAAGATATCATGACAAGATTGCTTCTGCATGATGACTAAATAGAAAAAATAGAATGGATTTGAAGAAGTATGATAAAGTAACATTTGAGGGTAAATTTATTTCTCTGAATTGAACTGTAGATTAAGGATCATGTGTTGTAATTTCTGATTTTTGTATTTGACCCATGAGTTATTTAGAAGTATATTACTTGGTTTCCAAATATTTGGGCATTTTTGAAATATCTTACTGTTGTTGACTACCACTGATTTAATTTTATTGTGGTCATAGAACATACTTCATATTATTGAATCTTTTAAAAGATATTGAGACTTGTTTTATGGCCCAGATATGGTCTATTTGATAAATATTCTAGTGTCCTTAAGAGAGACTGTACATACTGCTTGATTGGGTAGAGTGTTAATATAAGCATCGCTTAGGTCACATTGGTGATAGATTATTTAAGTCTTCCAAAGGCTTCCTGATTTTTCATCTACTTGTTTTATCAGTTTTTGAGAGAGAAGTTGAAACCTCTTTTTCAGTTTTTTTTTTTATACCTGCAGCACCTGGTCTTCCTAGATGGTCTCCCATCTAAGTACTAACCAGGCCTGACCCTGCTTAGCTTCTGAGATCAGATGGGATCAGGCACATTCAGGGTGACATGGCCTTTGGAAACCTCTTACTGTAACCATGTATTTGTTTATTTCTCATTGCATTTCTATCAGTTTTTGCTTCATATGTGTTGAAACTCTGTTACTAAATGGTATTTTTGCTGATTATAGAATTTTAGGTTGACAGTTTTCCTTTTATTCATTTAAAGATATTGCTCCATTGACTCTCAATTATATATACTGTCATTCTTGTATTTGTTCTCTATATAAAATGTATGTGTTTATCTCTGAATGCTTTAAGATTTAAAAAAATTATTGGTTCTAACATATTGATTATGATATGCTTTGGTATAGTTTTCTTCACATTTCTTCTGCTTGATGTTTGTTGAGCTTATTGCATAATCTATAAAAAATTTCAGCCACTTAGTCAAATATTTTTTCTGTTTCCCTCTTCCTTTTGGAGCTCAAATTTAATATATATTTTAGGCTTCCTGAAAGGTGTTCCATAGCTCACTGATGCTCTCCAACTTTTTTCAGTCTTTTTTCTTCTGCGTGTTCATTTTGGATAGTTTCTTTTGCTATATCTTTAAACTCACCAGTCTTTTCTTCTTCAGCGCATAACCTGCAGTAATCCCATCCAGTGTATTTTTCATTTCAAACATTGTATTTTTCCATCAGTACAGGTTTGGTTTGGGTCTTTTTTATATCTTTCATGTCTCTACTTACCATACTCATCTTTCCTCTACCGTTTTGGAAATATAGAGCACAGACAGTCCGTGACTTATGATTTTTCCAGGTACATAATGGTGTGAAAGTGATACACATTCACTAGAAACCATAGTTTGAATTTTGAATTTTAATCTTTTCTTAGGCTAGTGAAAGGTGTATAATACTCTCTCGTGATGCTGGGCAGTGGCAGGGAGCCTCATCTCCTAGTCAGTCACACGATCATGAGAGTTAACAACCAATATTTTACAGTGTATTCATTGTGTTAGATGATTTTGGCCAACTGTAGGCTAATTCAAGTGTTTTAAACATGTATAAGGTAGGCGAGGGTAAACTGTGAGGTTCTGTAGGTTAAGTGTATTAAATGCATTTTTGACTTATAATATTTTCAACTTATGATGAGTTCATCAGGATGTAACCCCATCGTAAGTCAAGTAGCTTCTACATTTATAATAGCTGTTTTAATGTCTTTGTGTATTAATTATATTATCTGTTTCTTTTCTAGGTTTCTTTCTATTGATTGATTTTTCTTTTCAATATTGGTTATGTTTTCTTGTTTGCATGCTTTGGTTCGATATCAAACATTGTGAATTTTATCTTATTGGGTGCTGGATTTTTTTGTTGTCTTTTAAAATTTTTAGGGGGTATATAGTTAAGTAATTAATTTGATTCATTTGAGGCTTGTTTTTAAGCTTTGTTAGGTAGGACTAGAGCAGCTTTTAATTTAAGATAAAGTTGATTCCATTATTACTGAGGCAATAGCCCTCTGAGTACTCTACCTAATGCCCTGATTTTGAAGTTTCTTGTCTGGTTTTTGAGATGAGAATGTAAACAATTATCAGTCCTGTGTGAGCTTCAGCAGTCATTTTTTGGTGGTTCATTCCCCTAGGCGTGGTAGTTCCTCATATACATATGCGTATCAGTACTCAGCTGGCAACCCTCTTCAGATCTTTGATCTCTTTCTTTCTCTCTCTCTGCATTAACCTCTGTGGTACTCTCCTCTGCAAATTCTAGCTACTAAGTTTTCTCGAATTCTCAACTCCAGTCTCCTCAACTCAGGGAAACCCAAGGACTCTGCTTAGTTTCCCCCCTTTCTGTGCTACTGCCTGGAAATTCTCTCTAGGCGGTAAGCTGGGCAACCATGGAGCTTATTGCTTTTGTTTCCCTTCAAAGATCATTGTCCTATGTTCTCTGTTGTTCAATGTCTGAAACTGCTGTTTCAAATATTTTGTCCAGTTTCTTAGTTTTTTAAGGAAGGCAGCAAGTACAGTTCCTATTTCTCTGTCATGGCAGAAAGCAGAAGTCTCAGGAGCCATATTTCAATTATAGATGTGGTATTTTTCCCTGAACAAGTTAACTTCTTAGACCACACTTCCTCAAATGTTTTTTTTTTTAAATAGATTATTTTTTAAGAGCAATTTTAGGTTCACAGCAAATTAAGTGAAAAGTACAGGAATTTCCCATATACCCATGCCCCTGCACATGAATAGCCTTCCCTATTACCAAAAGCTTCGCCAGAGTGGTACATATGGTACAACCGATGAACCTACATCGACTCATCATTATCACCTAGAGTCCATAGTCTACACCAGCATTCACTCTTGATGGTTTCAGACAAATGTACAACATGTACCTACCATTATAGTGTACAGAGTAGTCTCTGCCCTATAAAATCCTATGCTCCATCTGTTCATCTCTTCTGTCACCCCATCTGAGCTTTTTTACTGTCTCCATAGTTTTGCCTTTTTCAGAATGTCATGTAGTTAGAAATACATATTATGTAGCCTTTTCAGATTGGCTTATTTCATTCAGTAATATACATTTAAGGTTCCTCTATGTCTTTTCATGGCTTAATAGATCTTTTTTTTTCAGCACTGAGTAATATTCCACTGTGGAGGTACTACAGTTTATCCATTTACCTATTAAAGGACATCTTGGTTGCTTCCAGGTTTTGGCAATTATGAATAAAGCTGCTCTACATATCTGTGTGTAGGTTTTTGTGTGGATATGAGTTTTTCAACTCCTTTGGGTAAAAATCAAGGAGTCTGATTGCTAGATAGCATGGTCAGAGCGTGTTTAGTTTTGTAAGAAATCGCCAAACTGTCTTACACAGTGGCTGTACCATTTGCATTCCCACCAGCAATGAATGTTGACCCACATCCTCACCATCATGTGCCATTGTCAGTGTTCTGGATTTTGGCCCTTCTAATAGTTTTAATTTCTATTTCCCTGATAACATATGATGTGGAGCATCTTTTCATATACTTATTTGCCATCTGTACGTCTTCTTTGGTGAGGTATTTGTTAAGGTCTTTGACCTATTTTTTGATTGGAATGCTTATATATTGTTGACTTTTAAGAGTTCTTTGTGTATTTTGGGTAACGGTCCTTTATCAGATACATCCTTTGCAAATATTTTCTCTAAGTTTGTGACTTACCTTTTCACTTTCTTGGCAGTGTCTTTCACAGAGCAGAGAATTTAATTTTAATGATGTTCAACTTATTCTTTTTTCATGAGTCGTGCCTTGGTCAGTTGTATCTAAAAAGTATCAGCAAATCCAATGTCATTTGGATTTTCTCTTATGTTACTCTCTAAAAGTTTTACAGTTTTGCATTTTACATTTAGGTATATGGTCCATTTTGAGTTAGATTTTGCGAAGGGTATAAGATCTGTGTCTAGGATTAGTTTTTTCGCTTGTGTGATGTCCAGTAATTCCAGCACCATTTGTGGAAAATCAAGTGATTTAGAATTATATTTATATGTGCATAATAAAACATCAGCTGTGTGGATGTTCCCAAGCCCTTTGAAATTCAAAATAATGTTTGGTTCAAATACTCATCTCAGTGTCTCTGAGGATACTCTGGTTTAGTCTCTTCTTGATGTCCCCTGGTTGTTTTGGTCATGTTCGTAGCATTATAGCCCCTCTACTCAGTGTTTCTTCTCTCTTTTCCCAACTTATCCCCTCACCAGAGACTGCTCAATCTCTTCTTTCTGAAGCCCACTCCCCCACGCTTATATATGGACTAATATTATGAAAGGACGAGAGCCATGGTGAGATGATGTTCTAAGACAGAATGACCTAAATTGAATTTTAACATTTGTGAACTCAAAACTCCCTGGTCCGGTCCTTCCTATGGAGGAAATCACTCTGTATCTCTTACATCTAGGTTGTGGTCTTGTATTGGCTGTGTCTCTTCTCTGTTGCTCACTGCTGGCCTATATGACACCTTTGTGACATTTAGAAAAAGGCATTTCTTTCAGAGTTTTTTGCAATTTACAGCTCGACATCAGAAAGTGGGCCCAGATCTCAGCCCAAGTGCCACTCATCTTGGTTTAGTGCCATCCTTCTCCTAACTTACTTGTGTTCAAACCCCCAAATTTCTATTTATTATTTCTTATAGAGCAGTTTTAGTTCTTCCTGTATTGGCTCCAAGGCCTCATTTTTATAATTAAATTTTATAAATGTGCTCTTAAACTTTAAAGTAAATTATATACTCTGGAAGAACAATAGAGTGTTTGAAATTTTCCCCTTAACATGTACATGTAATCTATGATGATGATGTTATAGTAATGATGAAGATAATGATAATAGTCCTAAGTTAAATATGCTTAAGCCATTATATGAAGATAAAATGGTCTTTTCTAGGAAAATCAATGATCATTTGTTTGATATGTAAGAGATTGTATATTATATACCCGTTTACTACAGAAATCAGAGTCTATAAAGTGCTTTAAGATCTCAAAATTAAAAATGCTTAACTCTGCATATGCATTTTATAAATGTATATGTATGGCAGAAAGCCAGAAGTTTCCTGGAAGACAACAGGATGTTTGGCCAGCTTTATAAGATAGGTATTGCCATAGTCATCACATTCTTTAACGGACAATGGGGAAGTAAGAGACATGGGCCATATCTTTGGCATAATGTATTTCTGCATTTCTAAGATGCACCAACAGCATTTGGGGAAAATAAAAAAAGGCAGTGTATTAAATGTTTATATCAATGATAAGCTACATCTTGATTTTAAAACTTTAACATGAGAATAATAAAATTATATCTTAGAAGCAAGGAGTACTGTACTTTCTGTTTAGGTCCTCTGTAGCACATTCCTCTATATCCTGAAGAAAAAGCAATTTCAATGATATTGTTGCTAAATATATGCACAATAGGCTTTCAAATAGAAGCCATAGAATCAGAATACTCATAACTAGACATAATGAACTGAATAGTTCATTCAGTCATTTTTATGGACTCAAACTATGGAATATGAAGAATTTGGAGACGGCATGAATAGTAGAGACCAACTTCTCTAAGCCTCAGTTTTCTCATCAATAATATAGGTTAAATAAAGTACCAACCTCATAAGATTGCTATGAAGATTAAATAAGATAATACATGTAAAGCTATTAACACAGTGCCTAGAACATAATACTATCTACTGCTCTGCAGAAATTCAGAAGAAACTACAAAGAGAAAGCTGGGGATTATTTACTTCTGGTATTATTTGATCAATTCAACAAATATTTAATGACCATCTACTTTATGCTAAGAATTGGAGTGAGAGCTGCTATAAGAAAAAATGAAGTGCTGTTATTGTCTTAGAAAAGAGAACAGATGAGAAATATTAGGTATATTATATTTTATTAACTAAAATTTGTTTTTAAATATTGAGTATACTATACTTAAATTATCAAATATATTAAACTTTAAGTATTATGTTATATTGCTCTAAATATACATATTTAGTTTAATGTATACTGTTTTATATACATGACTTAGAGATAATTTTGTATTTGTCAATAATGCTAAACAACAATTTTTTTTTAAGTATTACTAACCATTGCCTCCCCAAGAAAATAGCAATAAATGAGCCAACTGGAGTAGAGCCCACATCTCTAATTACTGGGCCTTAGGAATAAATAAATCAAGAACTACATCTTACATCTGAAACAGCAAACTTAGAGATGTACTAGGACAGAGCAGATCTTTGTTCCTGTGGGTGAGTGACCTTGTAGGACACTTTAAGATCAGAAATCCTAGGTATGTGTAATAACCATTCTCTAAGATGGCCTCAGTAATCTTTGCGTGGAAAACTGCAGCCCCAGCCAAGATCTGATTTCAACTTCATGAAAGACTCCAATCAGGAACTTCCTGGCCAATCCCTTTCCCAATCTCTGACCCACAGAAACCAGGAGAGAGAATTTGTGATTATTGTTGTTTCAAGCCACTACATTTTAGAATAATTTATTACTGATACAGAATGTATTGAATTGATGTTGGGTGAAAAAAAGAAAAAAAATCTACATTAAAACCCTTTGTTGGAATGTTTTACATGCTCCACAGAACAGAATAACACATTACACAATTAGTCACAAACACAGTCCTTGAGTTGTTTGCCCATACACACAAGTATTGTCTAAAACATGTCTCCTTTGTGAGGCCCTGCCACCGCTGTGCTTGGCTGAGTTGTAACCCGTAGCTTTCTATCACTTCTCTGGCTCTCCCCTCCTGCTAGGCTTTGTGTCCTGGCAATCATTAAAACCTTCTGCCACTGCCACTGCACTGCCATAGCTACTGCTGCTGCTGATGGAAATGCCACAGCCATTGGTTTCGTGGTTTGGCAAAGTACTGGCTTCCATCACCACAGGGCCCAAAACTTCTGCATCCAGTTTCCTCCTTTCACAGGTCCAACATTTGAAGATCGATCATTGTAATTGCCAAAATAATTGTAGTTTCTGCCACCTCCAAAACTGCTTCCAGCATCACCGAATCCCTTACAGCCATCCCCACTGCCACTGTATCTTTCACCACCACAGCTGCCACGGAGCTTCTGAAGTTTCCTGCATGACCAAGGTGTTACCCACCAAAACCACCTCCACGCCCACACCGAAGTTTTCAGAACCACTTTGACTGCTTTGGTTGGATGAAGCACTAGCCGCCTCTTGCTTAGATAGGGCTTCCCTTACTTCACAGCTGTGGCCATTCACAGTATGGTATTTCCGAATGACAATCTTGTCTACAGAGTCATGATCATCAAAGGTTAAGAAGCAAAGTGTCTTCCTGTCGCTACCTTGGTCAGCCACGATTGCGACTACTTTAGATTTCCCACACTGTTCAAAATACTCTCTCTCGTGATGTTCTTCAGTGTCTTCTTTAACATCACCAATAAAACTTTCACAGTTAAGCGGGCACCAGGTGCTTGATAATCTTCCCTTGAGACAGCCCTCTTTGGTCCCACAACTCTTGCATCGACCTTGTGTGGCCTCGTATTTATGGCTGCATCCGCCTGCCCCGCAGCAGCATGCACGACGCACCCAAAGCCTCTGGAGCGCTTGGTGTTTAGATCTTTCATCAACGTTTGCACACTCTGTGAGCGTCCCCCATCGCTCAAATGGCTCCTGAGGCTCATGGGTTGTTTTAAAACTCAAACCGCGGACGAAGAGCTTCTGCAGCTTTCGGGGCCTTTTGGGAGATTCTGACTTAGGTTAGACGACCGCGGGAAGGGAGATTTTAACAATTATACTCTGTGGCGTCCACTGACAGAAAGGATAACCTGATTTTTAAGAGTCAATTAACTTACTTTTACTAAACCAAAACTCAGACATACACCTATTAAGAAATTAGCTGAGAAAAAATTAACTTTAATTTTCTAATTTTTTTTAACGTTTTCTTTTTCACTTTGAAGAAATCCCTTCTGGGAGCTATTAGTTCCTTTGAAAAAACATTTATCAGAAGTTCAGTAATTCCTTCCATTTCGCCTCAACTCTCTCCTTGGAACCAACGCGTGCCTCCGGACTCCTGTTACGACTTTAAGGCTAAGCAAGGCTCTCTCTCTTTATTCCTGCAATACTTTGAGGGGTTTCCCTCGAAGTATTTCCTGTGTGAACCTAGGAAACTATGACACTTTCATGTAAAAATCCCTATGTGTGAATTGTGTCAAAGATACATAGAGCAGCAGGTCACAGTAAGATTAATTCCAGGATAGGCCGTGTGGTATGAGTTGAGGGTATTTGGGAAAGCTCCCACCCAAAGACCTCTTTCCCTTTGTTTTCCCACAGATCCCATTGTGGACCAAAAAGGGGCCACACACTAAACCTGACAAGCTCAGGGGAGGCCTGCATGGCGGGCCTTATAAACTCAGAGACTGAAAACAAGCACATAGGATGGTCTGAATATAAAAATTTCTAACTAAAAGTGAGTCATAGCGAATCATGTCCTAGGCCTATAGCTTTCTTGACAAAGGTCAACTTTACCTTAAGTGAGCCTGTCTATTGTCTTTTTGCATCTAAGATAACATACCTTTGAAATGTCAGAGCAATCTTTTTTTCCATACCCCTCAAGGCACAACCACTGGCACCAGAGCAGGAGACCACAGAACACCTCTTTGTTATCTCCTCCACATCATCCCTACCTGCTGCAAATGTTAATTATTAACTATCCGTACTCACCAATGTAAAAGAATATGTGTCTCTCCATTTCACTTTTTATCCACTTCCAGAGATCTCCCCTCTTTGCTTTCTCGTATCCCCTTAATCTACCACCAATGAGTTTCATGTGACACTCTTTACATCTCCTCCTTTTATTCTAATGTGTATAATAAGCTGCAGAACTGCCTTCTCTAGAGCATTTTCTCAATCCAATGAGATTTTACTTCCTGGCAATTGTCATCAGTTGGGCTCAAATAAACTCCTGAAAATTTTCTACAGGTTTGGACATTTCTTATGTTGACACCATCCTTAGATGAGTATGATTCTGTCACCAATTACGATGTGCGGGTTTTTTCCCCACACCAAGCAATTCTCCGACTCCAGCTGGGCATCCTATAGTTCGACAGAATTCTGACAGTACCTGGATTTAGCATCAGATCCTACAGGTTAAGGGCTCAGTCCTGCAAGACTGCCCGCACTCAGATGGCAATTGCAAGTCCAGGCTGTTACCTGTTCTTCTGACCAATTGGTCAGAAGAGGGTCCCAAGACCCAGTTCCTGGGTTCAATTAATTTGCTAGAGTGGCTCATAGGACTCAGGAAACTGGTTTACTTACTAGATTACCAGTTTATTACAAAGGATATTTAAAAAAGAGCTGAACAAAAGAGCTTCTGTCCCCATGGAATTTAGGGCCTGGCACAATGCATGTGGAAGCATTCTTTTCACCAACCTATGAGCTCTCTGAACCCCATCTTTTGGGGTTTTTATGGAGGCTTCATTACATAGACATGATTGATTAAATCATTGCCCATTGATTCAACCTTCAGCCCTTCTCCCCTCCCTAGAGGTCAGGAAGGTGGGACTGAAAGTTCTAACCCTCTAATCACTTGGTTGGGTTTTCTTGGCAACCAGCCCTCATCCTGAAGTGGGTCCAAAAGTCACCTCATTAATATAACAAATGACACCTTTATCACTGTCCTCACTTGGGAATTCCAAGGATTTTAGGAGCTCTGTGCTAGAAACAGGGACTAAGACCAAATATATATTTCTTATTATAATTCACAATATCATAACGAGCCATCATTAGATGGCTCGGGATTTCTTTATTAAATTGTATATAACCTTGTTGAAAGGATATTTCATTTGCCTTGCAGATCCACTCTCCACCCCTCTTAACCCTGCTGGGTAGAGTGACTAACCCGTATATACTGGTTCAATGCCTCTGACTTCCATTTGGTTTCAACCAATGAAGATCCTCAGCGGAGATCAGAGTAAGAGAGTACAGTCAAGGTGGTGTTATAATTGCCCAACTTCATCCCCGAAAGGTCACCTTGGACTGTCTAGGTCCCTTGACCAAAGGTCACAGGTCCTCTTCTGGCACACTCCATGTCTCTCTGGAGAGCATGCTCCCTCTCTTCATCCTTCCAGTTTTAAGGGTGGGAATAGTTATCTTGTTGTCTCCCTACACACTGCACACACTCGTGTAAATAGAGTCTTTATTAAGCCCACCTTGAAATATCCTAATTTGAGTGCACCATCTGTTTCCTCTTGGGACTTTGACAGATATATCTTGATAGAAGCAATTTACCAAACTATTGTTGGCCATAAACATCCAATTATAAATTAGGTTATGAGATTGCATTTCAAGGTATAACTACATAAATTTGTGCTAAGAGGGAATGGGACATAGGAGAAATAAATCTTCGTAGAGAAAAAAAGAGAAATAACACAATGCAACAGGTAGAGCAAGGGGTTTGAAACCAGGAGATCTGAGAGAGAGAGAGAGAGAGAGAGATGAGAGAGAGAGAGAGAGAGAGAGAGAGTTGGTTTTAGTTTTAATGTTAAAAGGGATATAATTATATTTTGGACCCATATCTGGTAGAAGTGACATATATTCATGACATATAGACATCATGTAGCATGTAATGGGTGCTCAATGACTGTGGAATAAATGAATGCATGGTTGAATAAAACCTGGATGAATTCTGGGTAACATTGCATAATAAGAAGATAAGGATTCCACTTTTAAACACACATATGACAAGCAGTGAGTTCAAGTTAGAAGTTGCATTAGCTCTGATTGCTGACAGTGTGGGCATACCTGTTCTATCCTTGCAGGTCCCTCAAAGACTATCTGGAAGGGCTACTGGCTACCAGCAAAAAGGAGAAGCAGGGAAAGAAAAAAAGTAGAAAATACAAATTTCAAATTACACACATTTTTCTATCTTTGTCATTGGCATGTTTTTTTCATGTATGGTTCAACCAGCTCGAAGAAATGTTTTAATGATTTAAAGCTGCAAAGTCAAGTCACTGGATTTTTCTTTCAACTTTTTATTTTGAAATAATTATAGATTCACAGGAAGTTAAAAAAAAACTAGCATGGAAAGACTAGTGTAGCCTACAACAAAAATATTTTAAAAATTCAGTTAAATATTTTTGGACCACTTTATTCCATTTAACTATTCTCTGAAGTGCTGATTACTTTAAAACTCAGGGTCCAGCAAACATAATTGATCACATTTAAAATGGTATCTCAGACACACTTCTGATTAAAGGATCAAGTTGTTACCAGAAAAGTTACTACTCTCTCTTTCAGACAATAAGCCTTGAGAAAAGGGTCGCTCAACAGGGCAGTTACAGAGGTAATGGGTTACATTTATGGTGTTTCAAAAATCAGTCCTCTTTAAAACCATTAGCCACCTGGCTCTCTGGAAGGTGACCAGTAGGGGGCACTCTAGGCCTCATAGACTCTGGAAAAACGCTCTTGGAGCCCTCGAGAAGCCTTAGTCTTTTAACTCCCTCAAGACTTTAACTTTATTATGAGCTTGCCTGTTTTATAATTGCAGAGTTGTTTTCCTGGTGACGAAAACCAAAACTTCTGAACTCCCAAATAGTCATGTTAACATTACAAGAATGATTTAAACATATTTCAATGTTCTTGCATCACTGTTCCCCAACTATTTAACTTGTTCTTTGCACCGTCATTTAATGATACGGGATTCTGGCAAAAAACACATCCACAATTATTGAGATTTCTTAATCCTGAACACTCTTGCCTGAATCCACATACATTTCCTGAACCCAAATTCAATACAGGTCTATTTCTACGTCAGCCTTTAATTAACCTGTAAAACACTGACGTGCTCTGAGCAGCTTGGCAAGAAAACAAAGCATGCTTTTTTTTTTTTTTCCACCGTTGATAAACGGCATACAAAACAGAATTATAAATTTCCTTGTAAACACTCAGACTTAACTAGAATTTCACCAGAAACAAATCAATGCGTGCTTTAGATGCAACGAAATTCCTCTGCAAGTGGGCGGAAAACTAATAGTTGCCAGAGACCTAGCATAAATGAGGCACTCATGAAGTGTTTCATACACATGGTCTCATTTCATGCTCCTCATGCCTCCATTACAGCAGGGGAAACAAAGATTGCCGAGGACATCCAACCAGCTAGGGGCAGGCTAGATGCAAATCCAGATCTTTCTGGCTCCGTGTGCCCTTTTTGCAGGGCAGCTACCCTGATCTGTATTCAGTCACTTTGTCACACATTTTCCTGGCATTTTCTGGGATTGCACTCTCCAGAGAGGTTCATTTTCAGTGATTACTGATTGTGTGTATTTTGGAATTTGCCTGTTGCTTGCAAAATGCCATCTGTTGTTATGAAACTGCCCCGAACCAGGGTAACAGAGGTTTAAAATAAAAAAAAAAACCCAAAACCAAAAAACAAAAAACCCAAAACTTTTTAAGGGGCTGAGTTGTGGGAGAAGGGGGTTGGGCAAGGGCAACGAAGGGAGACTTTTGTTTTTCATTCTGTACACTTCTGCAGTGTTTGACTATTTTTTATCAGAACATATTCACGCATTACTTTGTTTATGGAGAAGGAAAAAAGAACCTTTCCAGAAACGTAGGAAAGAGTGATTTTTCCATATGAAAAAACAATGTAGCAAGAGCCACAATGCAATATGTATTTTATTTTCATGATATATTTATAATAATTTGAAGATAAAGGCCTCTTTTGAGAGAGGGGAAAAAAGAGGACCAAGGTTTCATTATAGAGCTATTTTCTTTTCTTCGTCCCTCACACCCTACACACAGAAACACAAACAAAAGCCTCTTATTGTTTCCCCTGGTGGAACAACGATGACTAAGTGAATAAATCATCCAGTCACCAAAACTTCATTCCTGGTCATTTGACACCATTTAGGGAATACTATGTTGGAAATGTGCAGCTGTTCAAACCCCCACCAGCACCACCCCCGAGGATTAGAGGATCCGAGGACTAGGAAAGAAGTAGTCAATACTACAGTGTCTAAATCAAACTGTATGGTTCATCTCAACAGCGATACCATTAATTTGAGGGTGAAAGGGTGAAAATGTGCTTCTCCTTTTCTTCTTCATAACTCCAGCACAGACTATTTTCATAATAATTCGAAGGAAATTAGTTTAAAAGTTTAAGGGTTAAGTTTACAAACCAGAGCCCGTTAAATCCATTCACGGCCCTGTAAACAATTCTTAAGTTTGTACCAGTAAACTAAAGTGCTGTGGGGTTAATTTCTTAGACACAAAAAGGGTTTAATAATCTCCCCCTGATGATTCAGGGTCTGCTGAGCAGAGTTTACGCAGAGAAATACGACAACAGGAACAGGTCACGACACTTCCCCTCCTCTATTACTCACACTGCTCTGAAACCTTGTCAAGCTGGTGGATTGTGAAAGCTCTATTCTAGTTACCGGCAAAAATTCCCTCAGTAGGTGGTAAAATCACCTCAAACTCTTCTCTGTCTTTAGGAGTCTGTACCCTGCTTTCCCTTGCTCTCACCACCTGGGTGATAAGGAATGTTTATGTGTTCAGCAGCGTTTCCTTCGTGGGACACATTATATATGTGTGCGCTGTGTATATATGTATTGTATTGTGTATATGTGCATGTATATATGTATGTATATATGCATGTATATATGTATTATATGTGTATGTATACATGTATTATATATACACATATAGAATATGCGTATCTGCATGTACATATTTATATGTCTTCTCTTAAGACATTGGGGGCCTATATAGCAGAACCTTTTTAATCACTGAGGCTGATAAGCTTATTCTCCATAAACTTCTAAATATAATTATCTGCATAAGATCTATTTAACAAGCTTGGTGAATTTGTTGCAGTCATTGTGACTATGTTATATTTACCTATTTGATATTTTTACTTCATTCTCTTGGTTCTTCAGATTTCTTGGTAAATTTACTTTTTAAGAGAGTTTCTTAATTTATCAGTTTAGGTTGCCTCTTGGTTTTTAAGCACAGAAATTTATTATTTCATGTAACAAGACCTCTAAAGGTGGAACAGTTTTGGAGTTGGTTAATTTAGTAGCTCAATGTTGTCAAGGACACAAATTCTTTCCATTTGTTCCCTGGCCATCCAACTGAATTGGCTTTTGTCCCCCAACTTTTCCCTTCATGGTCTCCTCAGCGACTTCTCTTCTTGATGATTATTCTTGGATTCTGTCTTAGATTTTACCTTAAGGAGTTTTGCCTCAGGAGATCTGAGGTCTGGGGCTTTGCACCTCTAAGTAGGGCCTCCACACTGTGCCTCAAGAAGGTTATCTGATCTGACTCCAGATGGCAAACTCAGGGAGCCAGGGCCCCTCTCCTGGCCTGGTCCTGAGAATTAACTTGCATCTGGAACTAAAATCCATTAAGAGCTCAGGAGTAGGATTCATTGTTTGTTCTTCATTACCTGTGCACCTCTATCCTTCCTTGCCTCCTAGGACACTCCACTTCTCCGGATCTTCTGGGTCTCCAGCATACCCTGCTGCTTCCCCTCTGGCTTGGAAGTCTTCCAAGGTTCAGACTGGCTTTCCTCACAGAATAGTCTCCTTGCTGGGGAAGTCACCCATTCTGTGGCTTCCCTTCTCACCTCTCTGTAGGTGACTTTCTTTACCTTACCTAGGGAGAGATTTGGGTTCCCATCTCCAATCACGACCTTTTGGTCTTGTCACCTTGATATTGTCATTACTTTTCCTTGAACGTGCCCCAAACTGAATGCCCCGTTCCTTCCCTGCCCAGACCTGTCATTGTGTAGATGCTGTTTACAGTTTTAAATTCTATTTAAATATGGTTTAAAGCTAAGAACTGAAAAATAGTGGGATTATATTCAGTACCAGCCACTTTTTTTAAAGTACAAGGATCAAAAATGAAGATGAGAAATTGGTGGTGCCTGCATTTAGTTATGAAGCCCATTGATATAAATAAAAATTAAGAGGAAAACAAAAAATCTAGCTCCAAATGGAGAAGGGCTGAATTTCAGAGAGACCAGATGAGTTATCGCAATTAAATGCCATGTGTGATTGTTTTACTTTTTTCTTTTTGAAGTCTGGATTATAAAAAACAAGCTACAAAGGATATTTCAAATATTTTGAAAATATTTGAATGTGGACTTAATAGTAATAATAATACTAGTGCATTAATATTAAATCTACTGAGTGAGATTTACTTATTCTATGGTTTTGTAAGGAAATGTCCTTTTCTTAGGAAAATATGTGCTGAAGTATTTGAGGTAAAGTGGCAGTTTCTATAACTCTTAAATGGTTTAGCAACAAATAAACAAAAGAACAGTAAGGGAGAGAGCAAATGTAGTGAAATTCAATTGATAAATTTAAGTGAATGGTACGTGTTCATTGTACTGTTTGCGACATTTTCTATGTTTGAAAATTTTCAAGATAAAAAGTTGGGGTAAAGCCATCACTCTTCTGATTCAAGGACTGTGTGTGTGTGTGTGTCTCTGTGTGTGTGCGTGCGCACGCATGCGCGCGCATGAGTATGTGCAGGGGCATTATGGTTTAAGAATATTTAGAAATTTCAGAAATATAATCATTCAACAAAGCAAATGCAATCATTGTCTATTTAAAACCATTAACAGTTTGAACTATTCTAATGGAAGAGTTGCTTAGGAATGCCACTTCCTGAAGGCAGAGGCTGCGTCAATCCTCTCCCTGAAGGCTGCCACCACTTGGCAGAAAGCCCTGTTCACCAGATAAATGCCCCATGAAGAACGTGGGCTGCACGTCCATTGCAGTAGCTGTGCTCAGATGTAGGGACAGCATGTTTGGTTCTGTCCTGAGGATTGGGTTGCCATGGGAGGTGGGGCATAATGCATCTTGTCATTTGAATGCTCTGTTCTAGCATCTCCTTCCATTTCCACAGCCTACTGGTAAGGTAGGAATTATCATTTGCAGCTATAAAAGAGAAAACAAAACTTGAGTGATCAAGTTTTAGCCCCAAGTCATAAAACTGGGTAAGTGATGGAGCTGAGATTCAAATCAGATCTTTCCATGCAGTGAAAATCTAAGGATTGTTACAAATTAGTCTCCCTGACTCCACAAAGGAACATGATGTACAAATCCTGGATAGCTTACACATTATTGATCTGATTGTGAAGCCAATTTGCCAATTTGCTATGCAGAAGCGGATGCCATGTAAGTCTGTGCTCATCTACTAGAGGGTTATCTGGATTTCAAAGTTGGCTACTATGCTGTTGACACAAATCAAACAGTTTAGCTAAATTATTTCCTGCTCTCAATCACAGTATTAACAGTCCTGTGAGACTTTGCTATAGCAGTTGAGGTTCAGTATATGAATTCATTCAATGCTTGCTTTCTCATTTCTCTTAAGCTGGCAATGTTAAAATTTTGTTCTTGCTTTTTATTTTTATTTATTTTTTTAAAGTTTATTGGGATAACCGGTTAATACAATTATATAATTTTGGGTGTACATTAAAATTTTACGTCTACATACTCTATTGTGTGATTACTACCCAGAGTCCAGTTTCCTTCAGCTACCATATATTTGATCCCCTTTACCCCCCACCCTCCCACAACCCCCTCTATTTGACCCCCTTTACCCTGTCTACCTCTTCCTTCCTTCTCTACCCCTTACCCTCTGGTAATCACTAGTCCGTTGTCCATGTCCCTGAGTCTCTGTTTGTTTTTCCTGTTCATTTGTTGCTTTTAGGTTTATATCCCACATATAAGTGATATTATGTGATTTTCAATTTTTTCAGTCTGGCTTATTTTGCTTAGCATGATTATCTCGAGGTCCATCCAGGTTGTCACAAATGGCAGTATTTCATCTCTTCTTATGGCTGAGTAATATTCCATTGTATATATGTACCACAGCTTCTTTAGCCAAGCATCTATCAGAGGCACTCTGGTTGCTTCCATGTCCTGGCACACTGTGAATAATGCTGCTATGAACATCGGTGTGCAAATATCTTTTTGGATATAAGTTTTTAAGTCTTTTGGGTAAATACACAGTAGAAGGATTGCTGGATCATATGGTAGATCAATTCTTAGTTTTTTGAGGAAACTCCATACTGTTTTCCATAGCGGCTGTACCAATTTGTAGTCCCACCAGCAGTGTATGAGGGTTCCTGTTTCTCAATATCCTCTCCAACATTTGTTATTACTTGTTCTGTTGATTATAGCCATTCTAACAGGTATGAGATGGCATTTCATTGTGGTTTTGATTTGCATTTCCTTAAAGCTAGCAAAATGAGCATCTTTTCATATATTTGTTGGCCATTTGTATGTCCTCTGGGAGAAGTGTCTGTTCAGGTCCTCTGCCCATTTTTTGATTGGATCATGTTTTTTTGTTGTTATTAAGTCCTATGAGGATTCTTTATATTTTGGATATCAGGCTCTCATCTGAGGTGTTGCTTGCAAATATATTTTCCCATTTGGATGGCTCTTTACCTTGTTGATGATTTCTTTTGCTAAATAGAAGCTTTGTTTGATGTAGTCCCATTCATTTATTGTTGCTTTTACTTCCCTTGCTTTTGAGGTCAAATTCATAAAATCTTCTTTAAGTCTGAGGTCTTTGAGTTTAGTTCCTATGTTTTCTTCTATGCATTTTATTGATTCCGTCTTATATTCAGGTCCTTCATCCATTTTGAGTTAATTTTAGTGTGTGGTGATAGACAACAGTTTAGTTTCATTCTTTTGCAGGTGGTTTTCCAATTTTTCCCAGCACCATTTATTGAAGAGGCTTTCCTTTCTCCACTGTATGTTTTTGGCTTTTTTGTTGAAAATTATTTACCCATATAAATATGGGTTTACTTCTGGACTCTCAATTCTGTTCCACTGGTCCATGTGTCTGTTTTGCTGCCAATACCATGCCATTTCTATTACTGACCCTTTGTAGTATAATTTGAGGTCGGGCAGAGTGATGCCTCCAGCCTCGTTCTTTTTTGTTAGGATGGCTTTGGCAATTCAGGGTCTTTTGTGCCTCCATACAAATCTGATGACTTTTTTGTTCTATTTCTTTAAACAATGCTGAAGGGATTTTGATGGGGATTGCATTAAATCTTTATAATGCTTTAGGTAATAGGTCATTTTAAGTATGTTGATTCTTCCAATCCAAGAACACAGAAGATCTTTCCATTTCTTTGTATCTTCTTCAATTTCTTTTACTAGAGTCTTGTAGTTTTCATTATATAGGTCCTTCACGTATTTCATTAAATTTATTCCTAGGTATTTTATTCTTTTTGTTGCAATTGCAAATGTTCTTGCTTTTTAGAAAGTGTCTTGGCAGTTAATTTCCTGACTTTCAGTTATTGTGCTTCCTATAGCTGACCCTCCATGTCTTATAGTTCTTTATATTTGTAACGCTCTGGGGATGACTTTAAACTCATTTTTTTTTCTTTTTGAAAATATAATTGAATGAGACATGAGTTTCATTTTTGTTTTTTTTTCTTTTCCAAAGGAAGGTTTTTTTTTAAAAAATTATTTTAAAAGTAATATTTTTATCAGATCAAAATCTATAACAAGAGCTATTATTGATTGATACGGAAGCAATTGCACTAAGCGATTTATGTGCACTATATCATTAGCTTCTTGCAACAACCTCGTCCGTTGGTCGTCTTCTGAGCCCTAGGGTAGGTGAAGCTTGCCTGGGTCGCAGCTATTAGGTGTCAGAGGTAGAGCCGGAAATGGAACTTGGATCTGGCTAACATCAAAGTCCATGTTCTTAATCACAGCTGCCTGTTAATTATAAAAACATATATATTTATTGTGAAAGTATCTGGAGAATACAAAGTCTGAAGAATAAATAATTTCTTCCAAAACCCCATCTACCAAAATACATCACCAGTAACATTGCCTTTAACCGTTTTCTCTGCGTACAAAGCAGCCCTCCCTTATCCATGGGGATACCTTCCAAGACCCCAGTGGATGCCTGAAATTGTGCATAGTACCAAACTGTATATATACTACGCTTTTCCCTATACATACACACCTGTGATAGAGTTTAATTTATAAATTAGGCACAGTAAGAGATTAACAACAATAATACAATAGAACAATTATAACAATATACTGCAATAAAAGTTATACGAATATGGTCTCTTCCTATCTCAAAGTATCTTATTGTATTGTACTCACCTTTCTTCTTGGGATGATGTGAGATGATACAGTGCCGTGTGATGAGATGAAGTGAGGTGAATGTAGGCATTGTGACATAGTGTTAAGCTAGCACAAGGGTTACTTGAACACAAGCACTATGATACCACAACAGTCATCTGATAATGGAGAGGGCTACTAAGTGACTAATGACAGGCTGGTAGCATTTGTAGGTATACAGCATGGATATACGCTGGATGAAGGGAAGATTCATGTCCAGGCAGGATGGTGCAGGACTCATGAAATTTCATCACACTACTTAGAGTGGTGAGCAATTAAAAATATATGAATTGTTTATTTCTGGAATTCCCATTTAATATATTTGGATCAAGGTTGACTGTGGGTAACTGAAACTGAAGAAAAGGAAAGTCTTGGATAACAGGGGACTACTACATATTTTTTGCATATGTATATACTATACATATTTGCATATTATGCTAAGCAAAAAGCAGAAAACATTGAATTACATTGAATAACTACTTTTTTGAATACATTACATTGAATAACTGCTTTTTAAAAATATGTGGAAATAATAAATCACGTTTTTTAAATCTAACATTACATAATGAATGTTTTTCAGTATCATTAAATGTTGCTCAGAAACATAATTTTTATTTATTTTATCACTTTTTTCATTTATTGGGATGACACTAGTTAATGACACCTTACAAATTTCAATTCTATAATAAATCATCTGTATGTTGCATTGTGTGCTCACCACCCAAAGTTTAGTCTCCGTCTGTCACCATGTATTTTATCCCTTTACCCTCTTCATTCTCTTTCCACCCAGAAACATGATTTTTAAGTGGCTACATAGTTCATTGTGTAAATTTCCCATAATTTAACCTCTATATTGGTTCCTTTTTTTCTATCATAAAGTTGTGGTGAACATCTACTTAAATTCTTGCTCTATTCTTACGAATAATCAAATACATATTGAGCTCTGACTGTGGGCCGCCTACTATTCTAGGCACAAGAGACAGTAGTGATCAAAAGAGGCATGGTCCCATCCTTCAGGGAGTTAGCAACCTATTGGGAAATATTAATCCAAATTAATCAACTGATCACAAAGAATTGTAAATACACACTATGAAAAAAAAGGGAAGGCACATGTTGCTGACAGCACACACCACCAGAGACCTGCCCTGGTCTAGGGGATTATAGAAGATCTCTTGGAGGAAGTATTATTGGGCTTGAGAGCTGAGTGAAAACTAGGAGCCAGCTGAGCAATGAGCCTGGACAAGAGCATTCGAGGCAGTGGGCACAGTGAATGTAAAGGCCCTGTGAGAGGAAGCAGCATCCGCTTTTGAGGAACAATCTAGAGCAGCTGTAGCCCAGAAAGCAGGAGGATGGAGGAGCTAGAGGGGTGGGGATGGAAGCTAGAGGGTGGGTCCTGTGGGCTCCATTGAAGACCTTGATCTTCATCCTAAAATGAAAAGAGCTCTGAGCTTGGGAAGGATTCCTCCGTCCGCAGTGGGGAGGACAGGCTGGAGATGAGGTGAGACTATGAGGAAGTTTAACAGTTATCCTGGTGAGAGAGGATGGCAGCCTGGGCCAGGAGTCATGGGAAGAAGTGAACAAAATCTGAGAGATAATGGATTGGTTAAGGAGGGGTGAGGGTGAGGGTGAGGGAGAAGGACGTGTCGGGATGCTGCCTGGTTTCTGATTTGCAGAAATGGAGGCAGAGTTCCTATATCAGGAACACTGGCAAGGAAAGAAGGTTGGTGGAAGGGCTCTGATCATAAAGTTCAGTTAAACAATCTTTTCTTTTTTTTTATAAAGAACCAATTTTTACAATCTTGGTTTAATCAAAAAAAAATGAGGAGTTCTTTAATTCCCACATAATTTGTAAATTTCTAAATTTGTTTCCATTACTAATTTCTACTATCACTCCATTGTGATCAGAAAACATACTTTGTTTCGATCCACTGATTCAAACTAGAAAAGCAAGACAATTCTTTATTTGATATTCCCTTTAATCGTCTAGTACTCGGACGATTACCACACATGGTGGCAATAAATAGAAGAACCAATATCACCCCACAGATCAGTTTATTGGTATTGGGAAAAAACACAACTTGGTAATGATAGAGAACGAGCTTGGCCTCGCTCTCGGTGGGGCAACCACATATTGTGTGCACCTGCTGTGACACAGTATGAAGGACATAGCATCACCTACGAAATAGTCTCACCAAAATGTTTAACCTGAATCTTAACCAATCTTTTAGACTAACTGCCAGCATACAGGGACTAGGAGAATAAGGGAAATGACATCACAAGGAAACAATCAGACAAGTCCAGAAGGTGGGACATTCTATAGGATGTACTGAGAGTTTCTTCAACAAGTCAATGGCATTAAAAAAAAAAGTGTGCTAGAGACTATTTTAGATTACAAGAGACTTATGAAGAATAAAATCGAATATAATGTATGGACTTTGTTGAACCATGGTCTGAACACACTAGCTATAAAAAGACATTTTGGGAACAATTGGAGAAATTTTAATATAGATCAGGTATTACAGTATATTAAAAAATTGTTAATTTGTTAGTTTGATAATAGTCTCTCTCCAATGTACAGCCAGAGCTCAGAATCTCAGGTCCAGGCCCAATGGGACTAAGGCAGCAAATCTAGAAGTACATGAGCCTACTTTTCATCTGTTCTGTCGCTGTCCAGGAAGAAACTGACCTTTCCTGTTGGCATTTTTGGTAAAACTTCAGCTTTGGTCAGATCTCTTTCACAGCTCCTTCCTCATGTCTGCACACGAAATGTGAAGATGTGAAAAAACTTGAATAAGCAAATGGGATTTCTTATTTTGATTCAGAATAGGCTTGTTTGTGTATCATATGAGCTGAAGTTCCTGTTACCTTAAAAACAAACAAACAAACAAACAAACAGTTGTGATGGCTTGGATTTTGCCTATTTTATTTTCTGCTAATTTAACTATTCGTAGAATCCGTCTTGCTCTTCCTAATTACTACTCTAATGAAATCAACCAGAAATTGGACAGCTGGACCACCACAGTTTGGATGACCATCTACCTAATTCTACTTGGTCCAGGAATTTTGCAGAAAGTAAGGTCCATGAATCTTTATTTAGATCTCACCTTTTTTGATATAGAACATGCAGCCCCATTGTACACAACATTTCTAAGTATCGGGGAAAAGAGGAAAGGAGGAATTTCCATTAAGTGAGTAGGCTATTTATTGGCTAGGCATTTATACTATTTCACTTACATTCACTCATTTATTTGGGGATGAATATAAAGTAGTATTTAAGAGAGAGAGAGAGGGGGGGCAGGGAGAGGAGAAAGATGGGGGAGGGGGCGAAATAGGGATGAAAAACTGGCAAGATGTTAACAATTATTGAATCTAAATGGAGGGTATACATGTACTCTGCACTAGTCTTTCAACTTTTGAAATTTTTCACAATTAAGCAAAAGAATTTCCTCAAATAGTTAAACAGATTTATAATATAACCTAGCATATGATTGCTAGATATATAACCAAGAGAAATGAAAACTTAAACCTGCATACAAAAAACCTTATACACCAATGTTCATAGTCCTATTATTCATGATAGCCAAAAAGTAGAAATGACCAAAAGCTCATCAAGTGATGAATAGATAAACAAAAATAGTTATACCTATAAGATGAAATAGTATTTGGCAAAAAAAGTTTTGATATATGTAACAACATGGATAAACTTTCAAAGCACATTTGCTAAGTAAAAGAAGCCAGTTGCAAAACCCCACATATTGTATGATTTCATTTATATAAAATGTCCAGAATAGGCAAATCTACAGACAGAAAGTAGATTAGTAGCTGCCTGGGAACTGGGAGTAGAGTGTTGGAGTGATTGTTAATGAGTATGGGGTTTCTTTCAGGGGGATAAAAATGTTCTAAACTTAGATTGTGGTGATGATTGCAAACTGTATACTAAAAACAACTGAACTATACACTTTAAATGGGTGAATTGTATGACATGTGGAATATATCTCAATAAAGCTGTTTTTAAAAGAGAAAAAAAATGACAAGTCTGGAGTCAAGACTGCTTGGCTTTGGATCCTGTCTCTACCATTTTCTTTGTCATGTAAGCTGGGGCAAGTCATTTAACCTCTAAGCTACAGTTGCTAATATATAAACAGAGGAATAGTAGCACCACTACTATCCTTGTTTGGGGATAATCTGTGGAATCTATGTGAAGTGCCCACAGCAAATGCTCAATGAATGTTAGCTATTATGATTATCCAGCAACTCGAGTTTGATATTATCTCCATTTTTCAGATGAGGACTCTGATGCCCAAAAAAGTGAATGCTTTGCCGAGGGTCATAAACCTATTAGAAAGTAGGAGTAGATATTCTGATGATACATTGTTGTAGCTGCCAGACCCCAATAGACTCACGGACCACCAGAAATCAGTGAGTTATAGGAAACACACTTTTATTCAGCCAGCTGGGCCTGCCAGGGGTATGCAGACCCCAAATTAAGCAGCCCCGAATTAGAGGTACAGGGTTTTAAGCCCTAAACCCCATTCTTCATTCTATTTGAACACACAAGTCTATTTTTCTTCTTTTTACTGTCAATCTGCAGGTCGGTTGTGCAAGCAGGGGTACAGAAGCAGAAAGCTAATGTTAGAATGTTATATTCCCACAGGTGATAGCCAAGCAGTAATTTCTAGCCAGCACAACATAACTGCAAAAGCTAGGCTTTTCCACTGTAATTCTGCCTGACAAGTCTTTTTGATATAATATGTACTTATAGAAGGTGCTGTAAGAATCATGTAATTACATGTGAGAAATCAACATGCTAAAAAACACAATTTTGACATAGTCTTTTATGTCAAAATGATGTTTATTTATTCAATATTCCCCATACTTTTCTAGCTTGAATCATCTGACATAAAGGGGATCAATAAGACCACAATTTGGCTTTGTGAGAAACAAGGTGACTTTCCCTCTATTTGTGTGGTATTTCTGAATGGCCCTGGGCTGTTCTTACAGGCTGGTTAATGGAATTATGTATTATCTAAGTACACCACTGAACACTTTCTACCTTGTGTTATGGCTATTGACATACATTCCTTCTCTTCTCAGCTGATTTCCTTTAGGGCAGTTAAGGGTGCTACACATACAATGTATTCACTAAATTGTTTTTGAAAATGAATGATTCAATGAATGAGTGGATGAATGAATGAACAAAGACATGCAAGCTGCACACTTCAACATTGGCTCTAATATAGCATTAGACTTTCCTACAGATGTGTACTTCATGCTAAGGTCTGGATGAAGAATAAGATTTACAACTGAAGAGTTAAGGTCCTCCTCATTCCAGAATTGGGCAAAAAGCCATAATAACCCTAACTGATTAAGCTATAAAATCAACTACC
This sequence comes from Eonycteris spelaea, assembly GCA_003508835.1. Lineage (NCBI taxonomy): Eukaryota > Metazoa > Chordata > Mammalia > Chiroptera > Pteropodidae > Eonycteris > Eonycteris spelaea. Next base: position 1,778,227 of record PUFA01000122.1, read on the forward strand.
ACTTATTCCTTCAAAGTACTCAAAGTTCCAGGGAGGGAGTTGAGGGCTGGGAGAAAGAAATGAAGGGTTAAAGAAGTACAAATTTGTAGTTGAGAGATGGTCACAGGGTTGGGGAGCATGGCATAGGGAAAGTAGTCAGCAGTATGTAATGGCTAGGTGTAGTCAGATAGGTGAGTGAATAATCAAGGGGATCGTTTCATAAACTACGTAAATATCTAACCAATGTACTATATACTTGAAACTAATAAAATAAAATGCTTGAAAAAAAGTACTCAATGTTCCCATTTAATCACCTCCTCCACCCCATTCCCCAAACCACACACACATACATGGCTGGCATTTTTCTGCTTCTCCCTTAAACCTGTTTGATAATACCTGATTAAGGTTAACATCTAGTATGGGATGTATTGGAGCTGCATAAGCCACACATATGTCAAAAGTCTTCTAGCTGCCATAGGAAACAAGTCTGGATGAATAAATACAGAAGTCTAGCCTCCCACAGCCAACTGGACCTGCGTTTTGCATCTCCCTAGAGGAAATTACATGTCCAGCATTCAGTACTGTGTTTGGCACACACTAAGCATGAACGACTGAAATTACCTGCTTTTCTTTGACTCCTATTCATATTGCCCACATTTTATATTAGCATTCTTATTTTCTAGGTACAGATTTTTGAGTTCCACTGTGTGGGCTAGGGGCAATGCTTTAGATGAGAATATGAGAAGAATGTTTGAAAATCAGTTCAATTAGAGAAAGAATAAATTGAAGAGGTTTATTAAAAGCTAGAGTTCTTTTATGCTAAATATTATCCTACGTTTTGAGCTCTGTGCATGTCAATTCAGTTCTCGTTATTCTGTGGCCATGGTATGGTCCCAAACCTGTTCAATCTTTTGCTAATGTATGTCCATGAAGAGGGAAGGGAAGGCAAAGCGAGAGGCAAATCAACCACCAATTTGAGAAGACAAACAAAACTCAAAGCACAGATCCTACTAAGTCAGTGATGTCATCTGTGAGAAGAGAGCAAAGCTTTAATGCACTCCAAGGCTGCAAAGATTCTGGGACTCTCTGATGATTCCCTGACTACAGGCAAAATAAATATCCAGAGATTAAATGAGGCAGAATATTCTACTATAAAATATGGAAATGCAAGACCTCTTAGATCCTCCACAGTTCATATGAAAACTCATTCATTTGACAACCTTTCAATTTAAATGTTTTCTATGTACTAGTAACTATTTTAGGTGCTGGAGATCCAAATTAGGGGCTAGAAAAAATGTGAAGCATTAAGAACATTAGAAGATATTCAGAGGAGAAAGTTGCAAGAAACAATATTGGTAGAAACCTTTTCTCAACCCTATAAGGCCTGAAAGAGTACTGGCTATTCTCCTCCTTGACAGATAAGCTTCTTGAAGAAAGTCTGTATCTCTGCTACTCTACGGAACTAAGAATAAGCATTTAGAAACTTCTTGGCAATTTGACATGGCCACAACATCCCAGACTGTCGTCAGCGGGCTTGTCTGGTTGAACAGCATATAGACAAGCTGGGTTGTCATCCAACTCTCAGGGTACCTTGCAACGGCACAAGTGGGGTACTAGTCACGTGTAGCAGGGCATTGTCAGTCCACGATAGATTGGAAATTAGATACTGCACATCACCACAGATGTTTGCACAACACTGGTCTATACCATCCTGTCTCTGCTCCATCTCTTGTTCAGCCTTCAAGCTATTTCAATCTGGCATCTGCCCTCCCCACTGTGCTGAAAATGCCAAAGGAAAGGTCACTGACTTCTTTCCGGCCAAATTCGGTGGATTCTTTTTTGTCTTCATACATGACACTCTACAGTACTTGACATCCTTTGCTTCTGGAACATTACAGAAGTTGTGTTCTCTGACCTGACAACTCCTTCCCATTTTCCAGGCTTCTCTTCTGCCTACCCCTTGGTCTGTTTCTCTTCCCATGCTGCACTCACACAGATTATTGCTGGACAACTTTATTGATGTTCCATGGCTTCAACTATATACTGTTGACTTCTACATCTCCATTTCCGGGTTATAAACTTGATGGTATTCTAATGTGCTTATCATATTTACAAAGAAATCTATTTTAAGTTAAAAAAGCAAGATAATCAATTATTTTCATTTGCAATTATTTTTAAAATTTATACATTTAGCTCCAGAAAGCATTCTTATTCCAAATGAAATCTTATATGGAATTCCGATATAGTAAACAAAATAAAACCACTTTCTTTGAAGTGGATGTGCACCCTACCCATTCAGTCTTTTACTTTCTGGGGCTTCTCATGTAATTGCTGAACCACAGAGTTTCTTAACCTGGGGTCTTTGGACCTCCAATAGATCCATGGAAAGAATTCAGGGCCTCATGAAAAACTACATCTTTAACTAACCCCTACTTAAATCTATCAGTTCCTTTAAGTATAATACAGGCCATAAACCACATTAGTAGCAGTATCTATGGGTTTGTCATCAGAAATCACAGACACATTCATGTTACAGCAGCTATCTCAAAGTATCATTTACATTCATCACTACATATAATGGTAGTTATTACACTGCCACTAGACACTATTATACAATGTGTTAATAAAGCATACATATTAAGGTATTACGATTTCAATTAATATAGAATATGTATATTATTAACATTAAACATTATTCTGAGAAGAGATTCATAGTCTTTACCAGACTCTAAAGGAACCCATGGCACAAGAAAAGGTTAAAAAACCCCTGTGGAAACTCAGGGTTCCATTACAGCTATCCACATGGAACATAGAGCTCTCAAAGTAACGTTCTACTTTGTGCCTAGTCCTTCTCCTAAATGACTTAATGGATATGGTGATAAAAAGGCCATTTTTTGTTCTTGATGTTAAGATATGCTTAGTGAATAAAACCTGTTGGAATTCATTTCAAATAAATTCTGTATTTGAAGGGAAATGTCATGATTTTTAAGAAACATCTATTTTCTCCAAGTTGTTTAAAACTCACTTCGAGGAAATCTTTCTTTTAATCCCTTTTTTCCTGTATTCCTGTAATGCTTATTCATGTAATTGCTTATCACTGAATACTTATTAGTTCACAGATCTATTTTGTCTCTCCAACTGGATTACAAAGTGTCCTTGAGAAGTTTATTTCTCAGGATGGCCAGAATAGTGTTCTACAAATAGACAGTCAATAAATGCTTCCTGATGGGTGTAAAGCCTTTCAGAAAAGTGAATTTTTTTTTTACTATAAAAGCAATATTAAAAATTAATGATTAATTTTATTACAAGGTGGTGAAAAAGAGGAATTAAGGCATCGTTTATAAATAACTTCTATTTACTAGTCAAGATAAAAATCTTCTTTAATAGAAAGTGATCTTTCAGATGACCTGAAAACTCCATTTTCTATCACCAGCAGAACGGGCCAGACTTTCTCTAATGAGATTATGTGATGAAAAACATTGCTAAATTCCTCCTAAAATCTTTAAGAATTCAGCCATGGATAGACAAGAATTTTACAATAAAAGCTTTTGTGCAGAACAGAAAAATACAACTGTGATTTTTAAAACTACAGGATATTCTATTTCAAAGATGCTAGAACTATTGTAGTTTAAATTTTTATTAAAACTAGTTATATAGAAATTACTGCGAATCGGGCTTGTAAAACTAAATTCAAATAGGTCTATGACTTTTAGTCAATGACTTATTTCATGTTTTCATGTTAGCTTCACCCAAAATGTTTTTTTTCTTTCACATTTAGATTCCCTATTGTCTTTCCAAGCCAATTTGATGCTTAAATGATCTTAAATGTCAGTAATACCTAAAATATACCTAACATTTTCCAAATGATTAAAACCTTACACCCTTTAATTATGAAATTAATCAAGTTCTGTCAATTCCCCTACATACATCTCAAATATATTCACCCTGAATGCACTTGCCACTGCCTTTTCAGGCCTATCGCCAATTTCCTCACTGCCCCATGCACTCTCAACATGGTCATAAAAAGACCAGATTTGTGGTTCAGAAAGATCATGCCACTCCTCTGCTTAAAACCCTGCCCTGTCTCTTCATCATGCACAGGTTCCACATTCATTAGCACATTTCCACAGCCCTCAAGATCTGGCTCATACTTACCTTTCCTGCACTTCTCCCATCACAGTGCTTCACGCTAATCAGCATAATCAACTATTTGCAGGGCCTTTGCTCAGCTTTTCCTCAAGACCATTGTTTCATATTAGTTCTAGTGAACTCCATCATCCTTCACAATCCAGCTCAAACATTACTATTCTATGAGGCCTTCTTGGAGCCCAGCCAAAATTAATCATTCCCTCATATCACGTTGTATTAGAATTATTTGTTTATATGCTTGCCTTTCCTAGATCACTATAAACTTTGAGGCCATGAAAGGGCCATCATGTTTGTTGAACTGAACTGAATTTGATCTAATGATCTGAGTAACTGGGAAATAGACAAGTTTCCAGAGTGGCCAGGATGATCATGTTTTTCCACCGTAAACATAAATCTTGTATTTCTTCAATCACAGGGATTACTAGATCCTCTTGGAACAGCACACAAAACAAACTCTTAAATATAGTTTCTGACTTAATGCAAAATATATACATTACATTTTATATTAAATCTTTTAGCATGCCACAAAGTAGATTAGAAGATGGTTTATTTACTCTGTGTACCAGAAACTAGCAGCTATTTTATCATGCAAATACCAGAAAAAGTAGAGTCCTGTACACTGGAAACTATTTTGCAAAATAATTCCTTTGGGAAACAGTTAAAATTATGTAAGAGTTGCTTATTATCAAATTCCAATGGAACCAAAGTAGGTAACTCTAGAAATAGAGAAATTTTGTGGCTTCAAATATTTATGTAGAGTGCACCCAGTCACACAGCAAGCATTCAGGTGTATAATTTTCATGATCCAAATATACTCCTCTATGACTAGGGCCACAAAAAAGTTCTCTTTCTAGGATGAAAATTACTAAGGAATTTGCACAGACAATATTAAGGATAAAGTTCTCTTACCAGCATATGCAAATAACTTACAACTAGTTTTAACTACTGGAACCTCTCAATGTCATAAGAGTTTAACACAAATAATTTTGGTATTTAAAATTAGCTCATGATTTAACTTTACTTGTTCTTTTCTGTATTTTACAGAGGTTCCACAGTGAACACATTATTTTTGAAATACAAATAAAATTATTTTAAAGAGTTACTCCAAAGAAATTCAACCATATTAGCTTAGCTCATTTTTTAGGGGTTTCCTATGAGAATGTTATTAGACTTTTTGTTTCACCTAAGGTTCATTTTCTAGCATTCTGTTCATTTATTTTACATATTACCAAGAGAAAATCTGAATAAAAGAAAATACCCAGCTTGGCAAAGGAAACTTTTTTGTTGCAGTGGCAATGACACTAAATGACACTTCAACTAATCTTAAAACTTTTTTCTATAGCCAGGATAAGAGATACTTAATTCAGTCATCTGGCATTTAAGAACTGCTATACCATTATAAATATAATTCCCTTTTCTTTAGCAGGCAGACAAAAACAAAACCAAAATAAGGAGGGAAGTACTGCTAAAACAACTTCATAACAAATATAGTTCTAATGGAGCAGTTATTCAAATTGTACATACTACTCAGTATGTAATAGTATAAAAACTGCCAATCAGCAATTTTCTTTAAAAAATTAGTCAAGCTTAAAAAAAATTCCAGATATTCTAAATCTAAATATAGTTCAAATTAGGAAAATGGCTAACATCAGTTTTGATAACTCCTCCTCCCCTCACCTCTAAGATTTTTTGAAATGGAAACTATATAAAATTTCTATAAATTCCTTCATAATACAATTACCAATAGGCGGTAATGAGTAAAGGGAATGTCACCCTTTCCCTCAATCTTTGATTCATAGCTATTTTACATAAAAAGTATAAACATTAATTTAATCCTTACATAAAATTCCACTTATTTCATGAAGTCTACATCTATTTCCTATCTTATTTGTGTAGTATAGCAAAAAATTTATGATTTCTACAACAAAATACTCTGCTGCCATTTTAATCTTACATAAAACTGTACCTAAATATGCCAATTTGGTAACTGCCTTTCTTTTTATCAGGTGATTTAGTTTGCAGCTAATCAAAAAAGGGCCCTTCAGCTCACAGGAACACAGAAGGCTTTGGGCCATATGCCCAGGAATTTTCTGATTTACCCAGTAACTATCAACTTCCCAAGGGAAATATTTGAAATTCCATCCATTATTAAAAATACATAAAACAAGTAAAAAGTGCTATAAGAGAACGGTATACCATTAACGTGCTTTTTCATTTCTGAGAAAATTAAACATTTGAACAAAAACCTGTCCCAGATTTTTAACTATGCCAAATAAACTAAATGAAAAGCATTTTTATATACTTAGATGAAGGGTAATCACAGCTACTTCCAAGTGAATATGTCTAGGATACATGTAGGAAAAATCTAATAGGAAAAAAAAAATGAAAACTCGAATAGGCTAAAAAGAAGTCAACTGGCATTTTATATTTTTAAGGATTACTTTTATCTTTCAATAATTTAAAAAAGTTGGTCAAGATGAAACCTTATTTCTCTTAATAATGGGAACAAATCCCTTTGTGTGCTTTTAATGATACAGGTAGTGAAAAGCAAATATGACTTCTTTAAATATTAATGATATTTTAGACACCTTGCTGATGCAGAAATGTCTCCTTTATCTACAGCTCTGCTATCTTACATACCTTAATTTATAAAAGAAATAAAACCAAAACCCAGGAAGTACACCGAAGTTATTTAAGCAGCTAAAAGGAATGTTAGGTTCCTGTGCTCAGGCATTTTGCTCTCAAGCCAACTCACTCTGAGTCTTTTCACTTACTTATACACAATTGTAACAAACTTGGCTTTCCAAATCCACTTGAAATGAAAAGCAATGCTTATAAGAAGCTAGTATAATAGCGAAATGCAATACCTGAAGACTTAACTAAAGTCAAAACGAGTTACCAAAAAAAAAAAAAAAAAAAAAAGGGACATAAAAAGCCAAAGTTGACCCATCTGAGGTTAAGAGCAATCACATATAAACTTCGGAAGACTCTCAAATCAGCATGCTAGTATATTAAATTGAAATTAATAACCTTGACTCTTTGATATACTTCCTTCTGTTTATTACATTTTGATATCAGCCTAATTCTTGATAGAATGACCATATCTGATTTGCTTGGGATTGTCCCGGCTTAAGCCTGTTGTCCTAGCATAATTATTAATAGCTCTCCCTTTCATTCTCAAAAAGTGTCCTGGTTTGGACTGTAAGCTTTAGGGTCATCCTACTGAATGTATAATATGTGCCAGGAACTATCTAACCTAGGTGCTTTCATTTATCCTCATGATCCTGAGACGGGGTACAATTATCATCTCCTTTTTATAATTTAAAACTGAGAGGTTAAGTGATTTTCTAAGATCATTCAATTAAGTTTAAAAGCCTATATGTGAACAACCCAGATAGTCTGACACCAAAATCCTAGTACTTAACCACTATAATACATAATACTATCTATCTTTAGAAAGATGGTAGAGGAACAGGCAGAGGGAAATATCAAAGTTTTTAGAAGGATTAAGAGGTATCAATTTTCCAGAAAATGTCTATACAAGCATTATGGGTTCCATAATCCATGAATTTATATTACTGAAACATCTAAGAAAAATCTTTGAAGTGTAAAAAATATTTCAAATTTTAATGAGCCTGGGCTTTCTTAGCAAACAAAAATTCTAAAACAGTATTTTTTTTTTCTCAAAATTATTTGGGAAAATAACATCTGATTGGTCATATGTGAAAAAGAAAAACTACACTAAAAAGATTAAAAGTAGTCACAAACCAACTCAGATCATACTTCTGAAAGATGCTACATATCAGCTCATTAGTCCTTAAACTGTGAGATTAAGTAGGTTACAAAAAAAAAAGAGGTTCGAAACTTACATTCTTATTTTTAACATGGTTTTCATATACTTAACTGCATTTATTTATTTAGAATAGTTTAGATGAATTATTACATTCACATAGCATTTTCTTGTTTTCTAAAAAGCATTTCCATATATGATCCTCAGCAACAGGGTATGATACACAGGCATTCTCATTACGAAGAAACTGAGGCTCAGAGGAATTAATCTGTCCAACTGCTTTATGACAGGAAACTGAAGTGATGACTCCCAACTCTACATGGAATGAAAGCAATTATTTAAATGCTCTCGAGTGAAAGAAAAGCCTCAGACTTCCTTACTGGGTGAGATGAAACACAGAACATCTATAAATTCATACTGTCTGAAGAGTATATTTCCTGGAGTCTGCCTAGAGAACTCAAGTAGCTTTAACATTCACAGAAAAATGAATACTCTTTTTGGATCTCAAACTATTCTTAAATTCACAAGCAAAAACAGGACCTATGAAGAACAGAACCAGATTATCTTTTCAGAGTGGCAAAGTTATGAAAGATGTTCCCAACCCTTCTATGATTTACCATTGCTGAGATTATTCTTTAACAAGAAAACACTTTCCAAACAGTCTTCCCCCCAAGCTCATTTGCTAGATTCCATAAATTAGCTGCTACGAAGGATCTATATCAGAGAAACTCCAACCTAATGAGGCTTTTTTCCCCCAATCTACTCAAAAGATACACATTAAATACACAAAGCCAGCCACATTATTTCAGATAATGATGGAAAACGACAGCTGATAACCAGTTTGGGACAAATGCCAACTGTTCCCATTTGTCTGAAAATGTTAAGATTAATTGCTACAACACTCAATTTTCAAAGAATATTATCTAAATGAGAAAGTATAATCAATAAAAATCCTAAACAACAGGCTGAAGATAATGGTGCCTCTTTGATTTGCAATATTAGTTTAAAATATTTTAATGTTCCAAAGTAAACACATCTCAACAGCTTTGTACATTTTCATATACTTTATTTTTTAAAACTTATAATTTTGCAAGCTAGCAGTAAAATATTGTCCTCAATATTTTACTAATTAGCACCTTATACTTTTTAAAGCTAACTGAAACATTGTTTCATTGTAAATGATTGTAAAATAAAATGATCATTTCAAATGCCAAATTAGTCTCAAGTAACATGTGAACCATTAATTTTTTCATTATTTTTGGCTTTATGCACAAAGATGTATTTCAAAAATGAATTTAATAGTATCAGTTGTCAACCTAACAAATCAAAGTACCACAGTTTAAAGCAATATTTAATCTCTGGAATTATATATAATTAAAGAGGCATATAAGAAAACTGAGAAATCACCTATAAAAACACAAGGTACTACGTAACTTATTTAGAGTCCCTTACTTTACAGAAGAACGAGGAAAATTCCATGGTACAAGTATCAGCTACACATATGGTTAGTATACGTCGATATCTTCATGTTGTACTTTTGAGTTTGGCCTTACCAAAAAGCCATCAAAATGTCCAGGGTAACTCACAAGGACAGTTGAAATCCTGTAATAACATTGCTCAGTGCAAAATATCCCAAGCCATTCATATAATTTTAAATGGAAACTTATATATTTAACTATTTTGTTAACTGAACAATCTTTTGAAAATATGCAAAATATCTAATTACACTCAAATTACTTTCACATATTAAAAAGGAGGATTTTTCATTTCCTGTTTTCTGATAAGAGCATTCTTCAGAGCTATGGGGTTAAGTTCTGAGCCATGACTGACTGCTTACTAGCATGCCTGTTTTGCATACCAGTAGAATCAAGTCCAGTTTTGCCATTTGTGGATAACTATGACAAGATACAAAAGCATGTGTTTGCCATAAATAGCTCTGGCTAACAGCAAACTGCTCACAGTGAGCAGATCAAATTCTCTATAAGGAGAGCAGTCTGGACCATGGCCAAATCCCACTACGGTTTAAAACTGCTATATCAATTTTTTTCATTTGCAAAATATATTTTAAAAAAGCAGCTCAAATTAAAGTTCCTAAATGTATGTATTCTTAAACTTTTGAAGGACATTTTACAAATTTTTTCATTATGACCAATTACACATAAGAGCTTCCCGTTTCTACTACTCGACTACTTAGAAATGTAAACATGAATTTAAAAATTACCTTAATTTATCCAGAGAACAAATCAGCTATTGAAGAACATTTATGTCAAAGTGAAAAAAAACTTTCTCATCTCCATAACATTTAAGGAAATAAATAAGCTAATGCTTAGGAAATTATCCCTCTATAGTAGTAGTTTATATTAGTTGGCTTTAGGATAATTTTAAACCAAATAAACCCAATAAACTGGAAAATATCATGCATGAATGTTATACAAAAAATTCTTAAATGACCAATAGAGATTTTTAATAGCTGTTTACCCTATAATTGCTTCATATAACATTTGCAAAATGTCCAAGGAAAACAAGGCAACGTTCTGTAATATGCCACAATTTTTATTGCAACGTGGCCATTTTTGTGAGGGTGGGGAGTTTTGATCTCAAAAACGTTCCATTTAAGGCTTCTTTTATACAGAAATTGCCATCATGAACTGATATTTAAAATATCTTTAGCGTTGCAAGACTTACATGGTAAACATAAAACTACACTTATTCAGTAGTGTACACTCAATGGAAAACAAAAAGGCATTAATAGCTATTTTTAAGAAGGAAGGTAACAAGAATGAACACCGAGGTACTAAGATAAATTGATGACAGTTAACACAACTTAATTGGCATTCCTCTTGGGGGTGGGGAATTAAACTCATTACAAAAAGTGCTTTCAATGCATAGTGTCATATCCATGCTGCCATGTCACAAAAAAAGGCTTGCCAAGCAGGTGAGGTGTATGAATGCTGGAGCCTCACAGAACTACAATCAAGTGCAACTATAAATAATACTGAATAAAGTTTACCATCTGACCAGTGGATAATACTTTCAAGGCATTCAATTAGCTTATTACCCTTTGCAGTATTCTAGGCTATTCACATTGACAATCACATTCACTGTAGTGCTTGCTGCAAGGGAGGCATATAACCAGTTGTTTTTGGCTAAAATTATGGGAAGGCAATCCTTGGGTTCTATATCAAAATAACAGTATTAAACAGTCTAATGGCAATCACTGATAGGCTGCTTACATGAATGATATTTCCTTCATTCATTGTGTTGGAAGGGCCCAGTGGGAAGAGGAAAATAAAAAACAAAAAACCCTAATACTATTCCAATTGAGAACTGAGCTGGAGAAATAGAAGCTCCTTAACATCCAGATGGCACTTGACTGTCATTTTATAATGGTTTTCCTTCAATGAAACCACAACATTGCCTCCCAATTTCTCTCCAAGTGTCGAACGGTCCTTTTATGTCATCCAAGCCATTTACTTGCCACTCATGTTTAAAGCCTAAAAAAATAAATAATAAAATAAAAATTATCCATTACCTTACTATAATTAAGAAAGAGTAATTCCTTCTCAAAAATATTCAACGTCTGTACTGTAAATTTCGTTCTTTTTAATGGCATCTTTAGGCTAGCATAAATCATCTTGCTTTTTTAAGGGTGCACTTTCAGGAGCCCTACAGAAAAAAATAAAAAAAAATTGTTGAATCCTATTTAAAAGAAAACAAACACAAAAGCTGACTATGTTAACAATCCTTGCATTTTAAAAGTACTTTTTTTTCTTTTTTTTTATTACCACACCAGAATATAAAATACTAGGTCTTCTTTCTTAGACTCTTTTGTTCGTATGTGCATCGTATAAAGCATATCGGCCAATCATTCAGAGGTAGCAACTTCACAAGATGTGTAGGGGTCCTCTACAGTACACCAAGTTCCCCAACCCACCAAGATCTGGCTTTGCTTCCTCTACAATTATTTGTCTTTTGTCATCGCTTAAACACCTGAGAGAGACTGCTTTCTTTTCTTTTTTTGATCTCCTCTTGTGTAGAAGATTTCCTTACTTCATATCATTAAAAACTTTGATGACTTCATCATTCACTGTAACTCCAGAAGCCTGAAAAAAAAATAGCATAATTCAGAAGAAGTATTTGGTTTAACCAAAATTACTGTTTCCCTACAGAGGATTCACTTTCGTCTGGGCATCAAAAATCGCATCTTCCGATGTGAGTAGTCCAATCAGATTCGCCACATTTAAGTATCAGTTATATGATGCTCTAAGGATTCTAACTCATCCTGCCCATTCATCCTTTTTTGAAGTGATTTGCTGGTTGAAGTAAATGAAGGTAGAGGGAAAGGGACAAATACAAGCTGTCCCATCCCTGAAATGTTTCCTCTTTCACTGGGTGATGTCAGAGCTTCGGGAGCAGCAACAAAATACCTTCTGTATTGTGTCAACCCTGCGGGCCCTTAAAAAAAACCACTTTGCGTTTCAGTTAATTTGCTTCTACTATTTTTTTTTTCTTTCAAGTCAACCCAGCCAGTGCCGTTTCCTCATAAGGAAGAGAATCAAGTGTGAACTCCAAAACCGCCACAGCTACAACATAATTGCCTCACAGCGCAAACGCAGACACTTCAAACCTAACGGATCTAGTGTAAAAGCTTTTTCTGGAGAAAAAGACTTTTCCCACCTCCTTCATCTCCTCCAAAGGGTTTTTACCACGAGCCAGCCATTACCCTCACCGTGAGCCTTCCGCAAGGGCTTCAGAACACGTACCATTTTAGACAGCGCGTGTTAAGTAAAATCGGGCAGCCAAAGGCGAAGCAGGGTGCGCGGGGCGAGCTCCGGCAGACCCGCCTGCGCCACTGGCCACCGCTCCTCGGGTCGCGACGCCTCCTGAGGCCGCCCGCCGGCTTAGGCCCGACCCCCGGCCTCTGGCCCGCGCCCGGGCCCTCCCCGCCCCCAGGAATCCGAGGAGCGGCAGGGCCCTGCTGACGAGGCGGGAGGGCAGGCCAGCCGGCTGGAGACAGAGCAGCGGGACCGCAGCACAGGGGCGCCCACCTCTGAGGACGAAATCAGGTAAATGGCGTCCTCGCTCGCCAGAAGCCCTTCGGAGCCTCCTGCTCGCCGCACCCCGGTCCCCCGACCCCCGGCCGGCGCGCCCGCCTACATAGTGCCCGCGGCTGTGGCTGCGGCGGCGGCAGCTCGGGCCCGGGCTCGGTGGCACTGAGGCGAGGCGCGCATGGGGCGGGCGGGCGGCGGCGAGTGCGAAGCACGCCGGGAGCTGCAAGCCCGAGAGGCGGCGGCGGCGCTCGGGGGGCTGCAGGCTGCGGCGGCGGGTCACGTGCGGCACGCCCCGGGCCGGCCCTTCCGCCTCGCGGCCCCGCCCGCGTCCTCGACCTGACCCCGGCGAGCGCGCCCTGCAGGCCCAGCGGCGGCACGGCGGCGGCCGGGGCTGTGGGTCCTGGTGAAGCCGCCCTTATACCCCCGGGCGCTCGGCTCTCTAGGGGCGTGTCCACGCCCGGTCTGCGCCAAGGTGTCTTTTCGTTTATTCACCTGTGGGTTCCATCGAAAGGGGCTGGATTCGAACGTTTTGCGCCTTTTTGGAAAATTCCCCTAAAGGTGGCGTGAATGTTTGCATCTTCGTTCTCCAATTAAATGAGATAAACACTATAGGACGTTACCCCAGTTGATTGAATTATTCAGGAAAAACAAAAACGATGAACAGAGGTGGGCTATCACTTTCCAAAAGTTTGTGGTTGAAATAATAACTGGGGAAAAATAGGTTGTTATATCCCTTGGTTACATCCTTTTATATATCTGACGTAATGGCAAATGGATTGTCCTCTCTGCTAGTATCTTCATGAAGCCCCAGCTGTTTAACAGCATACAGCAAATAAGTGGACCCAAGAGATTCCTCCCTCTTCTTGGCAATCAGTGTCTTCTAGCAAAGCCCATACTATTGAGCCAAGGCTCTTCTTTAATTAACCTAAAATTTTAATACTTAACAAATATCCAATTTATTGGAGAAAACAATGTCACCTTATACTTTGAGGAAATCTTTCATGAAGATTGATATGAATGCTTCATGAATATATAATGAAAATTTTATAAATTAAACAATGTGCTATCTATAATTAAAGGATTTAATAAAGTGTTTAATTACTTTGGGCAGGTTTATGCTACCTTTTCTCCCAAACATTTAGGATTTCTGCTTTGCTTTATTTGTAAACTTAATTTAAAACTCTGATCAATAGTTAAACTTATTTTATGAAATAGACTTCCACTGAAAAGAATTGTTATTGCCTGAAACTGTTGGGAACAAAATAGTCTGTGTATACCTTGACACAAACGAAGCCAGAAATGCCGTGTACGGGCAAAAACTTTGGGCTTGGAGTTGGGAGATTTGGGTATTACTCTTGGCACTGCCCCATTTCTGTAACTTCCAAGGACTTTCAACCCCCACAGATCTCAGGAGCTTCATCTGTAAAACAAGCTCTGATTAAATTAACTTTAAAGCCTTTTCCAGCTTTAAAATTCAGTTTCCTAGTATGCCAGTGTTTCTCAGGAAATAGTGTATGTACATTTTCAGGAGTAAGTAAGTTGAGGGATGGAAAATCATAACGAGAAGGGGTTATTACCTAGTTTGTGTGATAAATACTTGTATCCAAAACATAATATATTTTAAATAGAGCATGTTAGGTATTACCCATGAAACAGAGACTCAGTTTTTATGTTCACAGTATGTGCTTATTTTTTTAATGGGAAGATTGACATAGTTTAGACAAAAATTGAGAAGCAGTTTCCTAATATCTAAGCATGAATCCCAAGCAAGTGGATTATAATATCTTACATTTAACTGGTACATTATAATTTAAGAAAACTTTTACTTTCTTTTTTTCTCTTGAACTTCTAAGGGAATCATGGAGAGTGGATCTCCAGGGCTCCAAACATCTGTGATGTGTGGATATCAGAAACTCTTCTTCCCCTACTTCTCAGCCTTGAAATTTATAGCAAAGAGATTTTACAGAGGCCACAGCTCCAACAGAGACCAGGTCTAGGGACACCGAGATTGTCAGAACCTTTCCCGCCAAAGCTGGGGATTCCAAAGTTGTTACTCACGGGAGCTGTGATATCAACCCCTCTCCAAACCTCCCTGTGATTCTTTTCCTGAAGATATTTTTGTCTTTGCACATATTTTTGTCTGCTGCCCCACTAGACTGTGAGCTCCTTAAGGATCTGAGTCCTACTCATCTTTGAATTTCTGGAACCTGACACATTGTAGGTGCTCAATAGATGATGAAGTAATTAATTGAAGATGCTTTAGTGCTATAAAGAAAACAAAAAGGAAGCTATTGAAGATTGTGAGGCCTTTCTACACTCCCTTATGAGGCTGGCTCTAGAACCTCAGGGCCAGAAGCAACTCCTTTTCTTCATACCCGTTATTCATAACCAGAACCTATCACCACTTGGTAAAGGGACAGCATTATCAGTCATTGCTGCATGAATTTTGTCCCCTGTGTGCTGGAGGGATCTGAATGTCAGACAGCATGTGCAGTAGTTGCCTGTGGCTGCTATAACAAATTATCACAAATTTAGGGGCTCAAAACAACACAAATGTATTGTCTTACAATTCTGGAGGCCAGAATGTCGGAAATGAGTCTTATGGGGCTAAAATCAAGGTATCAGTGGCACTTTTTTTGCTTTTGGGGCTGTAGATGAATGTTCTCTTGTCTCTTCCACCTTCTAGAGGCTTCCTTGGTTTGTGGCTCTCAGACAGCAATCACATCACTCCCATCTCTACTTTAGTCATCACATATCTGACCCTCTCCTGTCTCCCTCTTTCACTTCTAAGGACACAGTGATTACTTTGGACCCACTGGGTAATTTAGGCTCATCTGCCATCTCAAAACCATTAGCTTAATGATGTGCAAAGTCCCTTTTGCTATGTTCTGGGTTCTGGGGTTTGGAACAGGAACATCTTGGGGGGTCCATTATTCTGCCTACAAGAGCACATCTATTCTCTTTAGCAATATCAAGCCCAAGCAAACAACAGGTGAGGCAGAAGGACCCTGAACAATCAGTACTAAAATGTACATCTGAACTATAATTTCCACTTCCTGGACCATACAGGGATCGCACAAACAACCGTTAGTAACTAAGTGAGAGTTACTTCAAAGAGGATGGATCCGAATGGAATCTCAGCTCTGACACAGTAGTATCATTTTCTTAACTGCGTTAAGGCTGTATCTTCATGTGTAGAATAGGGATTATGTTACCTCTTCTCCCTTTTGGGATTATGGTGAGGATCAAGGGAGATAATGCATGTAAAGCTCCTTCCAGCACAGGAATAGGAACCCTGGGGCTATTCGTTACCATCAGAGTGAAGGTAAGAGCATGATTTTACCAATTATAGGCAACAAATCATGAAGTGTTCCAAGCTTCATCGGTACTGATTGGTAAATGTTGGCTAAAGTTTGTTTATTCCAGATTCCTTAGAAAACCAGAAAAGTGAACACCCCCTAATGCATATTCTTCCAAGAAACAATCCAGATGGAGTTCCTGTGGCATGTAAAAGTTTAGAAGCACGTTTTAAGTCCAATCTAAAATAATACGTTTGGAAAATTATGCAGAAAAATTCTGTTCGAGCCCCACTCCCTGTCAAGACACATCACTCTCAGCTCCCACGCCACTTCCTGACAAATCACTCTCAGCTCCCACGCCACTTCCTGACAAAGACAAATGTAAGTGTAAAGACACTCACAACTTCGAAATGTGCCTTTCTACTCATGTGCCTTCTTTACTCTGACATATCCCTCTTAACCCACGCCTGAGCTAAAAGACTGGTGAGGAGGCAAGTCATGTGCTTTTCTAAATCCAAGTTTGAACTTAGAACTAGAAAATAAACGTAATGGGAGATGTGTGTTGGAGTCTGATCTCTGTGACTCACTCTCTGAGCCACAAAACTCACTTTAGGTCTTACATGTCTCATCTCTAGTTCTTTCTAATTTAGGAACATGACCTCACAGTAAAGGAATTCAGCAGTCTATGTCACGTGAAGAGGTAATGAAGTAGAGGGTAGCAGCAGTGAAGTGCAGTAAATAGTGAAATGTCGTTTAAAACAGTCTCAAACTCTCTATTTATAAATGCCAGTTTGTTAACTCACAGACACATTTCAGATCCGCTATTGGTTACTTGTGATATTAATTCAATTGTTAATTCAATTACTAATTTAGGTGGCAATCAGTTAACCTAAATTATACAAACCATACAAAAACAGCATCTGAGAGAAGAAACTTGCTAATGATTTATTTAAGGTGGAAATCTTTTGTTTTCAAATCACAGACAGAAATCATACAGACATGAAAAATATAACATGTGAAAACTATATGTTAATACACATGAGTAAGGGAAAGCAAGAGATCAAAAACTAATTCTAGAAAGAAGAGTTTATTCATTCCATTCATTCATGTATTGCTTTATTTTATTTATTGAGCACCTCTACTGGAGCTAGGAATGAAAGAAAAATAACACAGACCCTGCCTTGAAGAAAGCTAGGTTTATGAGAATATAGCAAGGAAGCCAGTTGTCTACAGAACAATCTTGTGCAAGCTATAATGGGATATGTACAGGATGCCTTGAGAGCACAAAAGAGGGCCACCAGCTCAGTCTGGAGTGACTTGGGTCTTAAGGGACAGGTGGGAGTTAACTAGGCAAATAGGGAAAGGACATTCAAAGCAGAGAGAACTGAATGTACAAAGCCACAGCAGTGTGAATAGAGCACAGGAAACCCCAAGGAGTTTGCTGTGATTGGAGCAAATTTGATAGGAATGAAGACAAGTGGCGGGAGGTAGCAGCTCTTACGAGCCAGGTAAAGAGTCCTACGGTCAGAATTTTATTCTGCGGGCGATGAGGGAGACAATAAAGATAAAAATTTCTCTCATCCTATGGGTGTGGGTTGTCTTTTCACTTTCTTAATGGTGTCTTTTGAAACAGAAAATTTTGACATTTTAATAAGGCAAGTTTAGTTTTTCTGTTGTTGCTTGTGCTTTTGGTGTTATATATAAGAAACCATTGCCTAATGTATGTTTGTAAAGATTTACTCTCTTGTGTTTTTTCCTAAGAATTCCAGCTTTACATTCAGGTCTATGATTTATTTTGAGTTACTTTTTTAGAATGGTGAAATAAGAGTCAAACTTCATTCTTGTGAATATCTAGTTGTCCCAGTAACACTTGTTGGGATTATTATTCTTCCCCTCAAATTTGTTTTAAATGCTATTCTAGATATGCTAGCAATCACATTAAAAGATGCTATCAAATTTTAGATTTAGAATTGCTTACTGAAGAATTAAACTGATAATAAGAAAGAAATTTCTCTTGTATGTCATATCTGGGTTACTTATGTGTCTGAAAATTTCTTAGTAAGTGTATCAATAGAAACTTATTTTTTTATTTAAGCATGGAGTTGCTACTATGGGCCTGGAACTTTGGTAGACACTGGATATAAGATGAATTTTCATCAAGAAAGTATTTACTGGAGAAATTCCATTAGTTTGGTTCAATTTCTCAAACATTTTTTCTATGCAGTGCTATTAGATCATATTTTCCATTTTCTTTTTTGATTTTCCAAAACTAGTTTCGGTCGGATGAGTTTTTTTCCCTTGTGAATGCTACAACTAAGATTTGATTTTGTGACGTTTCCTGTACATAAACGTATAAAAATTTTCTGTATGTTAAATTTTTTCTCTCCATTGTCAAAAAATTTTTTTATAATGGCACCCGCCATTATCAATTTTCTTTTCTCTTTTTCTACCAAATCCAACATTTTTGAGCATATGGTCCCTGTCTTCATAGAGCATGTAGTCTAGTGAGCAAATAACTATGAGCCCTGATGTAGGTTACGGGAATTTATTCTCACAGCAGTGGTGGATGAGTCCTCATTGAGCACATCTTTGCAAACACTAGTATATGACTAACTCTGTAATTTTTGCCAGTTTGACTGTGTGAACTGGTATTTCACTATGACTTCAGTTTTTGCTTGTCTGATTACTAGTGCTGTTGACCATCCTTACTATGCTAGTTCATATACTTTATAAAATTTTCTAGGATCATTTTCCCCCCATATTTGTAGCAGTTCTTTATATATTCAGTACGCCGACCTTTTATCTGTTATATGCATTGCAGATATCTTCTTCCATTCTCTGAACTTTAATTTTGTTTATGGTGTTTCCCAAGTAAAGAAGTTTAAAAAAATCATGTGTCCTTCTCACTCTCTGCCTCTGAGAGGAGACCACACTCTGTCTATGGAGCACTATCCCTTTTCTAATAACTTTTCCTTTTGAAAAAAAAAAATTATGTGATAGAATTGATCAAATTCTTTTTTTTAGGTTTGTGCCTTTTCTTTTGTTTATGGTTTGTCTTTTTCCCTTCCTTCCTTCCTTCCTTCCTTCCTTCCTTCCTTCCTTCCTTCCTTCCTTCGTTCTTCCCTCCCTCCCTCTCTTCCTCTCTTCTTCCCTCTGGCCTTCATTTCCTTCCTTCTCCTCCTTCTCCTCTTCTTCCTTCTCTGCAATCCTTCCTTTCTTTCAAGAAATCCTTCCTAACCAGATATTTGATGAACTCAAGGAGTTATTAGTATCAAAATTTTTCTTGCTATAATAATGATATTGAGCTCTTTTTTGTTTAGACTTTCTTTTCTTTTAGAGATACATTCCTTAATATTTATAGATGAAATAGTGTGATGAGTGGAATTCTTCAAAATAATATGAGGCAGGAGTTAGGCGGGGCAGAAAAAGGAATATTGACCATGAGTTGGTAATTGTTAAAGCTGAGTAATAGGGATCATTATACTATTCTAATTTTGCATACATTAAAATTTTCCTATAATAAAAACGAGAGAGAGAGAGAGAGAGAGAGAGAGAGAGAGAGAGAGAGAGAGAGAGAAAGGTAGAGCGAGCTTTCCAACTTGATATAAAAATATTCACCTATATATTCTTCAAATAATTTTAAAGTTTTAGTTCTTATTTTTTGCACTTAGGCCTTTAATCTGTGAGTGATTCTGAAGGAACACCACAGAAGAGGACCAGAGAACAGGTTTTTATTGGGCTCTTCAGAGGCGGTCAAGAAGGAATGCTTTTGTGTGCTTGCCTGGTTGGCTGGGTCCTTTGACAATCTTTGTCCTAAGAAAATCCTTTCCAAACCAATGAGGACAGTTTGTCTTGACTGTGTAGAAACATACTTTTGGACCGAAATTTGAAGAAAGAAGCTCATTACTTTCTATGAAATAGGAATAACCAAAGGAAGTTTTTGACATTTATTAAACAATTTTTAAACCTTCTGTCTCTTTTTGAACCATTTATTCTTTTTTTGCCATAGGTCAAAGTATTTTTTTAATTAGAATAACTGCATTTATCTAGCAAAATAATTTTGCTAAAGCCTTCATCTCCAAGACTTAGCTCTTTAAGCTTCTGCCTTTGGAATTCCTACCTTCAAAGTAACATGCACATGTAGAGCTTCTTCCACATTTGGGTGGGGAGTGTTGGCAGATGTTTTTAGATCTACTAGGGAAGAGTTCAAGCTGAGTCTTTGATCTGCTAGGATTTCTAACACATGTCAACTCTCGACATACTTTCTCTAATTTTACCAGATGTAGCCAAAATGTTCATAGAGAGTCCTTCAATTTATAACTTTCTTTTGTTACAGATCTCTTGCTTTCTGTTATACAGGATGGATTTCCAGATTTTTCTTTTTCTTTTTTTTCTTTCTTTCTTTCTTTTTTTTTTTTCCTCGTAGTTTGCTTGTTTCACTCCAAGAAATTGTCAAGAGATGGTCTGGACCGGTAGACCCTTTATCTTTGTTTGTCTTAAGAGATGGCATTGTTAGGCCACCCAGTAAGTTAAATAAATATAGTACTTTGCAGACTCCGACTCAGTTGGTTTAGACTTTGGAGAGAAAAAAAGCTGAGTTGAAATGGAGGAAGAATATTAGGAAGTATTAGGAAGCAGCATATGGTTTGGAAAAATAATTTTTTTCTTGCATGGAATTAAAGTGAGATTAGTCTCACTGAGATCCAGGAAATCTCAGAATGAAGTTAAGTATCCGTTTACACAACCCAGCACGCACATCTCTTGGCTTTCTTTCACAGTCGTATTATTTTATTGAGTATCTACTATGTGCCTAGTACTCTACTGGCCCAAGTCTTTCTACAGAAAGGCTTAACTAACCCATTATTAACCCTAATGGTAAACAAGCAGAGAATTCAGCAATAGTTCTTCAAGCAGATATACAAGTGTTGAAAGAAGTACACTCTGGTTGTCTCTGCTTATCTGTCCCTGGGTTAAGGATAGGTACTTGTAAGAGACTCAGAGAAAAGATATTCTCATTTCTACCAATCTTCATTTTAATAACCTTAAAATAACTAGTATAAAATGAGACGGAGAACATCAAATACTCGACTGTCTCCACAGCTTCCACTTTGCCCTGAAAAAGGCAAAAAATATCATCATTGAGGAGTTTATGTCACTTTCTAGTACCCTTTGGCGTATTTCTCATCATTTGATCCGTAACCTAGCATCACTATCCAAAAAATTTGAAAGCGTAAGCTATTTCACTACCATAATGTTGCAGATGGAATCATCCTGAGTCACATTGCTTTTTAAATCCTTCAAATAGAAACTTGCAGGCATGGGATAACCAAAGGAGACTAACAGAGATGCAAGAGTTGAATAAAGTTTAGTGGAGTGGAGTCTGAAACAGTGAGAAAATGACTAGGGGGTTGTTCTAGTCTCCAATAAAAAGGAAGTTAAAGTTGCTTAAAAGACACAGGGTTGAGATATTACACTTTACTACTATCAGTATATTTCCATTTTTTAAAAGGGCACGGGGATGATGAAACATTCAAGTTTAGCCTACAGTTTTCATTGTTCGAGGCAAAAGGGTAAGTCCTTGAGTTAAATAGCTCTAATTAGCTAATAAAAGAAGCATAACATTTGTAAGGAGAAATAGTTTTTCCTGCGGCTAAATTCTAAGAGAAATTCATTGAAATAAAAAAAATAAGGAATTGGGTTCTATATATGAGGGGGTTTTGCATGTTTTTTTTTTCTGATTTAATCCTTACAGAAGTACTGTGATGCATATTTATAATCTTCATCTTACAAATAAAGAAACTGAGGACACAGCAGTTATGTTGTTGAGACACAGCCAGGTTTTGAACCCTATACCTCTGAATTAAAAGCCTGCGTTATGCTGGTCACACCACACTGCCTCTCAGTGGACACTCATGTATACTATTTGTGTAGTTTTGGGTGGTGAGTTCATTTGCAATGGAGCTTTATCTGTGGCAATATTTTGCAGCCTGGACTGAGGCATAGTCCATCCATAGTCGTTTTGTGTTTGTTTCTGTTGGGCGCATCAGGTATGACTAGCCCCCAAGGGCTTCTTTTTCTAGGGTCTTGAGGCAGGTGTTTAGATTATTGATTTGAGACTTTCCTTTTTTTCTAATGGATGCATTTGGTGCTATACATTTTCCTCTCAGTTCTACTTCAGCTGTGTCCCACAAATACTGATGTTGTTTTTTAAATTTTCATTCTGTTCAATGTATTTTTAAAATGTTCTTAAATTTAAAAGTTAAAAGTTTAAAATGAAATTACTTTAAGGACTTTGAATTATTCTGAATTATCTGGGAAAGCATAATCTAATCACATGGGTCCTTAAAATCAGAGAGCCTTTCCTGGCAGTGGTCAGAGAAAGATGTGACTGTTGAAGAAAGGCACAGAGAAATGTAATATTTGTAGCTTTGAAGACACAGGAAGGAGGCCATGAGCCAAGGAATGTGGGTGACCTCTAGAAGCTGGAAAGAACATGGAAATGAATTCTTCCCTAGAGCCTCCAGAAAGGAGAGCAGCACTCCAGAAACTTTATCTTAGCACAATGCGACTTGTGTCAGACTTCTAACCTATAACTCATAAATTTGCATCATCTAAGCTGCTAAATTTGTGGTAATTTGTTGAGCAGCAACAGAAAACTAGTACACTGAAACTTTCTATTCTTCCATTTGCTTCAAGTGTTTTTATGATTGCCCACTGAAGCATTTTTATCATGGCTGCCTTAAAAATCTTTGTCAGATAATTCTAACATGTCATCTTGGTGTTGGGATCTCTCTCTCTCTTTTTTTTTCATTCAGTTTGAGATTTTCCTGGTTCTTGGTATGAATAATTTTTGATTAAAACATGGACATTTTCATATTATATTATGAGATTCTGGATCATATTTAAACTTTTTCTAAGCTGGCTTTCTCTGACCCACTGACAGGGGAAGTAGAGGCAGTACCTTGTAACTGCCAAATGTAGGTAGAAGCTCAGGTTTCCCACTCAGCCTCCTCATCATTGCTGGCAGTGGTGTGAGTCCCGGCCCCTCACATGGTTGACACTGACATTGTGGAGAAAGAAGGGAATATCTCATTACTGGCTGGTGGGGATCAAAGTGCAGATTCCCTATTTGGTCTTCTGTGACACCACCCAGAGCGGGTGTTGTGGTACCTCATTTCATCCTTATGAGGTAGAAGTCTAGACCCCCATTTAGTTTTTGCTGGTATTTATGTGTGAGGCCAGTTTTTGTTTTTGTTTTTGTTTTTCCTGTGGTGTTTGGCTGGAATAGAGGGGTTGTTGTAGAAATGTTTTTTTCTTCCTTGCTAGACAGCTCCTTTTCTGGTCCTTTGGCTAGAGAAAGCTTTTGTTGTGGCTTTATTTTCTGTTTGTGCCATCTGGAATTTCTGTTTGTCAGCTTCTTCAGCATTTTTGGATATATGAGTCAAAAAGAAAACACAAGGACTCATCGCTGTATCTTTGCTTGGATCCCAAGGTTTCTATTGTCTGCCTTCACTCTACTTTTCAGTCTTACTTTTCCTTTGTATACAACGTCCAGGGTTTTTAGTTGCAGTAAGTGGGATGATTAGGGAAAAGAATGCTTACTTCATCATCCCAGAAATGAAAGTGTGTCTAAGGATCACTTATTTTTTTCTATTTAACTCCCCATTTTATTCTCTGAGAAGCATTTTTCTTCACATCCAGAAAGACCTTCCTGAAGTCTATATCCATTCCATCTCATAAAGGACTTTGTTTCCAGGACACTATTACTGCTGATGGATCACTCTGAAAAAATTAGGTGCTCTTATAATGGTTTTTGGTTTCCAAGTTCTCACTCAGGTTTCCAAGCCATAGGAAGCAGAGTTAATCTAAGGCACTGATTCCATTATGCAAAAAATCTTCTCCCTTAAAGGACATGGACACATATAAAGCTTTTAAAAACAACATGGGGTGGGGGCTTTATATAGTTTAGTGGGATGATGTAATGGTACAGAGGAAATGGGCTTTGCAATTATATTTTTCTAAATGGTTTGAACTTCGTCTCACTGCTGACATCATCTGGAATGGTCACAAGGCCTTAGAGGACTGCCTCAAATTTTCATCCTTAGTACCCGTCAGCTGGGCTGCTAAATCCACCATGTTCTTCTCTTTAGATTCAGGGGAAGTAGGTGATTCCACAGGAATATCCATCTTTGGAGCCTCCCCACTCAACTTGCTTTGACTTTACATCTCTCTTGTAGGTTTGTGATGGGAGCAAAAGAGGAGGAGGGACATTCTCCTTCAGGTGGCGGTCCTGCCACATTCTGGATTGTTGTCTTAGTTGTTCCCCAATGAGACCCAGTGATCTCATTCCTCAGGCCCTACAGGCAGCTTGTAGTTCTGACACACTCAAAGCACTCACCCCTTCTTTGGCAATTATTTCATCATCTGTTTTACTAGACTTCAGTTTCATGAGGAGCTGAACGCAGAGAGCAAATCGTTGGTTCCAAAGGACTGCAGTTCTAGCAGTTTGCATAGGGCAACCAGCTGAATTGATCTAAGTGCTCCAGGGTTAGCTGATTCTCAGATAGTTTGGAAATACGTGTTGGGCTCGCAGCCTGTCTGGACCTGTGCGACATGGGATGGGAACTGAGTACAGGCATTCTCCAGCTTGGCCCTGTTCCTTCTTGTTTCTATAATCATTTCTTGAAGAAATTTGCTGGCTCCAACTTTGCAGCCATTTTTTTTTTTCTGTTTTATATCTTCTTTGATTCACTTTTCGAAAGTTGATGGCAACGTCTCCGGGAAGTTTCAGAAACACTGTTAATAAGAATTCCATGGAGGGTAAAATTATGAACACCATAAATGGAACCAGGTAGAAGAAATCAGCACAAGTCCTCAATAGCTTGTTCAGGAATAGCTAAGACTATATTATACCTGTAGAAGACCATATTTATATTTGTCTCAACTAGTCAGCATAGGATTTATGCCTGATAGTCACCATGGTAACCATCTTGGAGTCCTAAGGGTCAGTTTTTAAATTGTTTTTTCTCATAGGTTTTGGACCCCATATTGGCATTTTTTTCCAGTCTACATATTTAATAAAGAGGATTTTGACTTTATATGGGTTTTCAGTTCAGCTCTGGTTTGAATGAGCCCTGGGGCTTATCTCCGAGTAGATTTTATGACCAAGCTTGTAGTATTAAGATGAACTCTCTTCCACCTGCTGCCCACCCTCACCAGGATAGCTGCAGATTCAGTTCATGTCACTACTCTCTTGTGCACTTGGCAATGAATTTAAACAGACGTTCATTGTGCCTAAGTTAGCATTTCTGAGTGTTTTAAAGATTTATATATTTTGTTAAAATATACATAAAATTTACCATTCAAAAATTCATTGTGGTAAAATATACACAACATAAAACTCTCCATTTTAACTATTATTTTTACAATTCAATGAGTTTTTCAATTAGTTTACATGCAATATTAGTTTCAGTTGTACAGTGTAATGATTATAGATCTATATAACTCACAAAATAATCACCCCACTAAGTCTAGTTCCCTGCATATTTATTACATCGTTAACTATATTCCTTATTCTGCACTTTATATCTCCATGTCTACTTTGTAACTGTCCATTCGTACTCCTTAATCCCTTTGCCCTTTTCACCACCCTCCTAACCTCCTTCTTATCTAGTATTTCTCAAAATATTCTCTGTATTATGAGTTTGTTTTCATTTTTGTTGTTGTTTTGATTTTTTTTTAGATTCCACATGTATGTGAAATCATGTGATATTTGTCTTTCTCTATATGACGTATGTTATTTAGCTCAATACTCTCGCTCCATCAAGGCAATATCTTTTTTCATTCCCTTCCTTTTAGTCTGTGTGTGTCTTTTAATCTGAAGTGAGTCCCCTGTAGGCAGCATATGTAGGGTCTTGTTTTTTATCCATTCAGCCATGCTATCTTTTGATTGGAACACTTAATTCTTTTCCATTTGAGGTACTCATTGACAGGAATGTAGTTATTACCATTCTTTATTCATGGTTTTGATACATGTGTTTTCTTCTTAAAGATGTCCCTCCAACATTTCCTGTAATACTGGCTTGTTGATAAATTTCTTAGCTTATTTTTGCCTGGGAAGCTCTTTATCTGTCCTTCCACTCTAAATGATAGCATTGCTGGATAAAGTATTCTTGGTTGTAGATCCTGGGTTTTCACGATGTCAAACATTTTGTGCCAAGCCCTTCTGTCCTGCATAGGTTCTTTTGAGAAATCAGCTGACAGTCTTATTGGAGCTCCCTCGTAGGTAACTAACTGCTTTTCCCTTGCTGTTTTTAAGATTCTCTCTTTGTATTTAAACCTTGACATTTTAATTATAATGAGTCTTGGTGTGGGCCTCTTTGGTTGCATCTTTTTTGGGACTCTCTGAGCTTCCTGGGGTTATATGTCTATTTCCTTCAGCAGGTTAGGAAAGTTTTCCATCATTATTTCTTCAAATAACTCTTCAATTTCTTGTTTTCCTTCTGGTATCCCTATGACATGGATATTTTTACATTTAATTGTGTCCCATAGACTCTTTAAATTATTATAGTCTTGGCTTCCTTTTGCTTGCTATTCTGGTTTTTGTTGGCTTCCACATCCTCTATATTGGTAGTTCAATCCTCTTCTTTCTCCGCTCTTTTGATATCCTCTAATATATTCTTCATCTCAGATATTGCATTCTTTATTTCTGATTGATTCCCTTTTATAATTTCCATTTCCATTTGTATGTTTTTTTTTTTATCTCTTTGTTAAAGTTCTCACTGAGTTCATCTACACTTCCCTAATTTCATCGAGCATTTTTATAACCAGTGTTTTGAACTCTGCATCTGTTAGATTACTTGACTCCATTATATCTGGATCTCTGTTCTATTCTCTCATATGGTTTCTGCCTCTTTGTCTTCCCATTTCGGCTGCCTTTTCATGTCTGTTTCTATGTACTAATCTAAGCTCCTAAATCTTCCAGTCTTATTAGTGTGGCTTTGTGTAGTAGGTGCCCAGGGCACAGTCCTGAGGGGTTCAGCTGCAGGCCAAGTTTAGACCCAGCCTGTGCCCCTCTGGGGCCGCCTGTTGAGATTCAGCAAGCAATCCACAGATGCTGTGCTTAGAGTTGCCTCAAGAGGCCACACTGGAAACTGAGGTCAGCTGCAACTAGTGTAAGTGCTCGGCAAGGAGCACTGGACTTGCCTAGGACACAACTGGACGTGGCTTGGGTGGGCCACAAGTTGGGGAGTTTCAGAGAATCCTCTGGGGGAAGCAACCTCGTTATCTAGTTTGATGACTTCTCAGGTTTGGCTGCACTGAATCCGCACGCTGGGAGGGGAGGGCTCAACAGAGGAAGAATGGATACTGCCGGGACTTCTGCCCAGGAGAGAGCCTTGCCTCTGGCCCACACATTGATAACTCAGTGTCCTCCCGTAAGTCTCTGCTCCCTGTCCCTGCCCCTGAACAGCTGACCAGGTGCTAGTGTTCAGAGTGAGCAGATCTGTCGCTGGGAAAGTCTGCTTGCGGACACGGCCCCTTTAAGAGGCATCTACAGTTGCCGGCTGCCCTTGCTGCAGCCTCTCTTTCATTCAGCCACTGGGGAGGGCAGCCTCGCATCTTCGCCCCCTCCCACCTTCTGCCATTGCAGGTTGAATAATCATTTCTCTTCCTAGTTGTAGTGCTTCTGTTCATCTCAGGTGACTTTGCTTCCTGTTTGCTCCATGTTTCTGTCACAACTTTGATTTGGCACAAGAGCGATGAACAAAGCCTCTATCATCTATGCCATCCCCCACCCCCCCATCCTCTCCATTTTAACTATTTTTAATTGTATGATTCAGTGTCATTGAGTACATTCATACTGTCATGCAACCATCACAATTCTTCATTTCCAGAACTTTTCCCAAACAAAAACTGTCCTGGGTGCCGTTAACAAGTTTTCAGGTTATTTGCTTCCTGCTGGTGAAGTTGTGATAGTAAGACATTTAAGGTGGAAGGCACAGCAAGTGAAAAGGTATGGAGTTTTAGAAGAGTCTAAATGTCTGAGAAACAACAAAGTCCTGTGTGACAGGAACCAATACATAGATGGTGTGGGGGGAAGTGATAGATGAGGCTCACAGAGTGCTTTCAGACTGTGCAGGCCAAGCTAATCCCATTGTAGGTAATAGGAAAGGAAACTTATAAATAAGAAATTGAGTTGCTAAATTTTGTTATTTAGGAACGTAACTCTAGTAATAGGGAGATCTTGCAGAGATCTACACTGCCTATTGTCCAATGTATGAAAAGTTTGTTGATAGTTTGTCCAGTTTTCTAGTTTACAGCAGGATGCCAAAACCTGTACCAGTTCTTCCTTCATGGGTAGATGTAGAGAACCAACATAAGGTGGTTGCTACGTTTTACCATGGGACAGTAATCATTTGCTCGGGGACTGTGTACAGACCTAGAATAAAAGAGAACAAAGATGAGAGTACAGGTGAATTTCCACTTTTCAGGGGTAGCCAGAGCAAGGACCAGTGAAAGGAATTAAAGTTCTTCTTGTTTGTCAAATACCTTTATTTAAATTCTATCATTTATTCCAGATTAGGGATCAGCAAACTGCAACCAATAGGCCAAATCTGGTCCACCACTTGTTTTCGCAAATAAAGTTTTACTGTAACACAGTCACACCTTACTTTATGTAATGTCTCTGGCTGCTTTTGTGTTACAGTGGCAAAGTTGAATATTTACAGTAGAGATAGATGGCTGGCAAAGCCTTAAATATTTCCTATCTCAACCTTTACAGAAAATTTGCTAAGCCCTGTCCTAGAGGACTGTAGGGACTGAATAGTAAAAAGTGCATGATCAGGTAAAAGAAATACAAAAAGCCAAGGCTGGAAAACATTAAAAATGAAATAAATGGCTATCAGCTGTAGACATGCTATATTGCCCCATTATCCATTTTTTAGTTTGTCACTCTTCTTATCATTACATCATTTTAATGATCGAATAACAGAAAAAGCTGTTATAGATGTAAAAGTGATTACTAATATGAGTTAGTTGCAGTTGGCCGAAATATCCCAAGAAAATATATATGTACATATAATTTTATATATTTTATATATATATATAATAATAATAACTTGTTATCAGATAACTGGTTAAATAAATGCAAGACTGGGATATGAGAAAAGGGTTCCAATGAGGTGAGTCCCAGATACAATGGAATACTGGACAGCACATAAATGAATATAGGTATCCACAACATATTTTGCACTAACAGAAAAAGCTGCTTAAAATATGATTTGTATACCATGATACTGTTTTTGCTGAAGACAATTATCTGAAAAATCATATACCAAATTTAATTCTAGTTTATGTATTTATATTTTTCTATCTTCTGAACAATGACCATTAGTTTTATGCAAGAAGTAAATTTTTCATTTTACTGGGGAAAAAAGTATTAAATATACCTCTAATACTGACCAGTCTAAGGCTTAAATCACAACCTTAAATCTTACAGAGATTTGTTCAACAATACTCTGAATATATTTTCTTAAATTTTCTTGATAGAAAGGGTTGCTGGCTCCCAAAACAAAACTTTTACTGAGAAAAGAATAAAAGGATGAAAGGGTTTCTCAAAGTCATTTGCGCACCATTAAATTATTCATACACTGATGTTCGTGTATAACTATTCTAATATATAGGTAACTTAATACCTTACCACTGCAAGCTCTCTTGAACAATGAATATAAAGTCTAACGTGGAAAATGCAAACACAATCTTCTTAGTTGTTAGAGAAATTAACCTAAGCACTCTGCTTATTTTTTTTTGAAATCAAACAACGTAACCATGTGTCTGAAACTCACTATACCTCCTATTCTCTCAAGAAAAAGCCTAAAATTTTAAAATATTTTAACAGAGGAATAAAAAAGCAAACAAAAGAGAGGGTGAACTATATTGGAACAATTGCTACCTTCAAAGTTTGGCATAGGCATTAAATTTCTGCTTCTAACAAACACATTTCTGTATATGCTTAATATTAATAAGGACCCCACAACCAAAATTAATTGGACCTGTAGCCAAATATATATGGAAACTAAATTCAAATTTGGAAGACAGCAGCTCTTCCACTACTCAGGTACCCTTCAGTACATATTCTGAGCACATGGCTAAAGAGTGTGAGGATAGAGATCTTCAGAAGTTACAAATAAAAAAGGAAAGGAATCATGTACTTACAATGAGTATCATTCCAAAAAATGTGATGTAGACTATTATCTGACATGAGTACACATACACATGTTCTCCACAGTTTTACCTTTTGTCCACCCTTTTATATTGTGCACAAAGAAATCTCCATATTTCTCATATTCCTGGATACCTTCGTATAATGAAAAGATGGAACTTTGACAGCCTAGTGTCATTTACTCTATGATACTGGGCAAGTACTTAAGAAAAAAGTCCATCTGAGTCTGAACCTCATTTGAAAAAAGGAGAGAATTACAACAAAAATCTTACAGAATTGCCTAATTTACACAGAAAGCATTTCCTATAGTTATTAGGTACAAAAGATATGAAATTTTCTATTAATGCGCTTGACATATAACAGGATGTTAATTTCTTTCCCTTCTGGCACTCTCTTGCAATTACAAATCAAGTGCTTTTAGAGACATAATTTATCTGGGTTTGGAGACTAAACTCAGTAACAGGTACCCAGCTGACTCAAATGTCTCCTTCACTATCTTGGACTGTTTTATTCCACCGATTTCATTATGCAGTCCTTTCTCCTTGAAGAAGAACATAAAAGCAAATTTGAAGTCAAATAATGCTGTTTTCTTGGTCATGTCATTACATTCTCAGTCACTACTATATTTTTATGTGTTAACCTTGTTGCTGTAAAATTGTTGCAGATATGGGAATGAATAATGTGTAAGACAATATGGCTGGGCAGATTAAAAGGCGATGTCTTATTTTAACTGGGAACCCTTTTCTCATATCCCAGTCTTGCATTTATTTAACCAGTTATCTGATAACAAGTTATAATCTAGATATAAGACATTAAAAGGCAATGTCTTATTTTAACATGTGAGATAAATTGCAAGTTTCAAAACTGACTTCTGAATTAAATAATTCAATAAGTAGTAATCAAATAATTTACTTTACAATGTAATTTTAGAATTCCTTACTGAAGATTTAAATGTTATTAAAATTTTCTAAGAAATTTGTTATTGGCATATGAAATGATTGAATTTACTAAAATTTATAGATATGAACATATTCATGTAAAGAATCCAGAGAATTGATCATCTCAAAGTATCTGAGAGAGAAATAAAAGTAAAGAGGGATAACTTCTCGAATAAATGAACCTAGTTAAATGAAAATACAGTATGCTCAGGACTCACATGAGAAAATAGAGGGACAGGTCTCCCTTCTCTTCCCTAAAAGTCCTAGCAAGGACACCTGCCTTTTGCATCCTAAAAAGAAACAGCTACTCCTACAAAACTGAGGCCCCTATTTGACTTCTATACCTACGAAATAGCTCTTCCTATTTTCCACAGAATGTTACTGTCACTGATGGGAGTCATCCTACTCTTCAAGGATTTGAGCAAGAAAAGATACAAACCATTGATCTAGAGATTCAGATATAATAAAATATTGGTTCCTATGGTCTGTATGTATCATGTTTAGAAGTCCAATTCTGATTTGTAAAAATTCCAGAAATTCAGAATACTTGAAAAAAAAGTATAATTTTATTTGTACACTTAAAAAGTTGTACATAAAAACTTATAATATAGTTCTGTAAAACTGGAAGAACGGTCAGGGAAAAGGGAGGATGTTACCTTTTACTGATTGATCATCAAGAAAATTAAGAGAAATAAAACAAAAACACAGTAAAATGTTTAAAAAATTAAAGAACATTTTCCAAGTACAAATTTTATAAATACAAAACAAATTCACAAATTACTTTGAATGCTAAATAAATATCTAGTTAATAAACTCAGACTTAATACCTCCAGCCAGCACTGGTACAGCACTTCAAGGATATAAAATTGGATTCATTCATGTGTAGTGTTGAAAGAATGTGCTCATTAAACAATTCTTAGACATATATTCTTTTTTTCTAAACTGTGCTAGAACAGAAGATTTATCTGTGCAGGTAAATCTCCCTTAATACCACACTTCTAAGAAAAATCATCAATGACAAAATAAATGATAGGTGAAAAAATATTTTCCAAGATATTGGGACACATGAATGATCACAAAATGTACAAAAACCTCTGTAAACCAGTACTGTATCCAATACATCTATCAAATTTATTAGACACTGAATAAAACTGTAGCAAAGGAAATCTTTCCTACGTTCTCCTGAGTGCTTAATATTAAAATTGAGAATATAGTGCAGGCCACACTTCAAAGTGGACAATCAGTTGTTATTGCTTTATACATATATGTCTGCTTTATAGCATGATTTAATGTTCCATTTTCATGAACAATTTGTTTTCCTCAAATATATCCTTTAAAAGGACAAAATTAGATTCGTGACTTTTTTGCAGCTGGTGGTGTGCCAACCTGGTCTACATTCCCAGTTGTGACATGAAGTCCAAGTTTTTGAGCCTGAATATGAAAAAATGCTTGAAGCCTAGTTCCAGCTTTTGCTTCACTTGTGTTACGAGGGTTGTATTCAAAGCAGTTCGAAAACATTAACTCAATATCATCAATAAATTCAGCTAGAAAGAAAAAAAATAAATGAAATTAGAAAGCACATAACTTATAAATGTAATTTGCTTGTATCATAGCTGGCAAGTCATTATGAAACAGAAGCCTATTATTTTCTATAGAAATTAAAGACTCTGAAACAAGGTAGCAGAATTGAAGCTTAAAATTGTTTAACGACAAATACTTTGAACTATTTTATTGAGACTATGCAATTATGTAATTACCTATCTAAAGAAATTCTATTAAGATCAGATTCTATAGTATTTTTAACTCATTCCATTCCCGTCCATCTTTCATCTCTATATACATGGATAAACATTTTAGGGACCTTTTGGTCCCTAATAATAAATATAATACATATTATTATATATAATATAAATAAATATATTATTTAAATCAAAAGATAACTCTCTACTTCTTTAAAAAATTAATTTAAAAAATATAAATTTACTTACATGCTAATTTATATTCACATTTGTTTACTTTTTCACGAATTATATTTAAGGCAATAGGCTTTTTGATGATGTCATAATAGTCTGGGACCTGTAAAATAATTCAAACATTACCTTTCCTATAAAATTTACCAGAGAGAAGTGGTCAAATACATGAAGGTTTTGCATTTAAAAGCAACTGCATATTACCCTCTGAATACTATTATTCCATTAAAACTACATGATACATTTCAGTTATTTAATGCTGTAGAAGCGTACTTGATATTATAAAAAATGTTAACAATTTATTGTGAAAAGAAAAAGATTATGGTTTTGTGTGCTTCCTCTGTCTCTCTCTCTCTCTAGATACATATAATATCTATAAAAAATTCTTTAATGGGCATTATTGCATTGTAATAAAGAATAAAATGCATGTAACATAACTTAATTCAGCACAAAACCTACTCAGGAAAAATAAGTTAGAATCAAATTGAGATTTAATTTTTATAAGATGCTATTCAATGTTAACTAATCTTTTGCATTCTTGCTCTTGAAATCTCAAAGCAGAATTCTGATGATGTCACTTTTTCATTCAGAAACTTTCACCTAACACTGACGAGTGAGATCCTTTATATCCAGTTGTCTCCAACTAGTCTGCTCCATTAAAACTACCTGTTGTCCTCCATATTCTCATTTCCAGGTCTCTAACTTATCATCTCCTCTTCCTGAAATGTTCTCTTTCCATTTCTCACTGTTGAAATTCCATCTTACTTCAATGACTAGGCCAAATAGTTCTATAAAAAAAAGTTTCTAATTCCTGCAATTCTCTCACTCTGAAATGCTCAAATCAATCTCCTTTTCTACTGATGAAGGACCATTATATAACTTCTATTAACAGTATCACTGTCCTGTCTCTGCTACAGTATATCACATTCTGCCATATATATATATATATATATACAGTTGACCCTTGAACAACATGAGGGTTAGGAGTGCTGACCCGCTGTATAGTTGAGAATCTGTGTATAACTTCTGACTCCCCCGAAACTTAACTACTAACAGCCTACCGTTGACTGGAAACCTTACCGATAACAAATAGTCAATTAACACATATTTTGTATGTTATAGACTGTACTATTACAATAAATCTAGAGAAAAGAAAATGTTATTAACAAAATCATAAGAGAAAATACATTTACAGTGCTGTACTGTATTGAACAGTACTGTAAGTTTGTATCATCTGCAAGATGAATCGTCTGTCAGCATCTACATCAAGTCTTATATGATATAAAACACCGTAGTGTTATATGTATTACTAACACTAGATATCAAAAATGAAAAGGTAATGTACAAAATTCATATTTATTTACAGTATAGATTCATGCATTGATAATGAAGCAGCAGCAATATGATTGCTTTATGGTAGTCTAGTGTAACTGATACAATGCTTCACAGTGTAAGGAAGTTTCCAAATAATTTTCCAATGTATTTGTTGAAAAAAATCCACATGTAAGTGGACCCAAGCAGTTCAAACCCACGTTGTTCAAGGGTCAAGTGTATAAAATAACTATAGCACCATCTCTAATTCCTTACGTTAGGCCAGCTGTGATTTAAGAGTACCCATCTTTTAAATCAATGTTTCTCAAACTGTGGTCTTTGAACAGCACCATCAGCATTACCTGGGGACCTGTTAGGAATGTAAATGATTGGGCATCATCCCAGACCTAATGAATCAAGAATTCTGAGGTAGGGCCCAGTAATCTGTGTTTTAATAAGCCTCTAGGTGATTCTGATATATGCTAAAGTTTTGAATCACTGTTTTAAATAACAGAAATATCAATACTCAGTTGAATGAACTATATTTATATTTATTACATAGAATAAAAACATTGAAGTTATTTCAACACAGTCATTATTATAAGAATCAGTCACAGGATTAGAAGGGATTGAGGAGACGATGTTGTTTAACTCCTTTTTTTTTCAAGATAGGAACTAACTTTCCATGTGCTTTTTTTTTTTTTAATATACACAGTGACTAATAGGTGTTTGGACTATCTCAAAACTGCCACGTAGACAAAGCAGATAATACACATGAGTACATTTAATAAAGTCTAGTAAAATTACCTGGATTTTAGAAACAAGTTTCAAAAAAGGCCAGCTGTCATCGTGCCGTACCAATTCTACAACGAGTTGTTCAAAAGCAGACAATTCATGAACTCCTCCCTGTCGGCCTGAACTCCTTCGATTCAGTGTCATAGGAGATGATTCTGAATAATTAATTTTAGGTGACGATAAAGCAAAATATTTGGTCACTATAGGCAAAATAGGGCACATAAGTACAAACAAAATTGACACTATACAAGGAGATGCTAAACTAATTTTATGAGAGACATGAAAATCTGGACCAATTATTCATTACTTCCTGTTCGATTTAAAAAACTTCCAATTGAATTCAACATTCATTGAACTCATTGTACAAAGAGTGTAATACAAAAGAAAATTCTAGAAGAGAATGTTTGTGGATTTTTAAAATTATTTTTATTAAAATGTTTTCGACTACAGTAAAATAAAAGTAAGCAATTCTCCAGTATTTTTGAAACACATCCTGAGGAAAGTTCTCTTTGGATCGAGAAATTATGCCTCTACAAATTACCTTGCATAATAGAATGAAGTAAAAGATTAGTCTTATTAATCTTAATTTTAGAGGAGAATTTCCTTAACGCAAAATGCTTTCATAAAGTATATAATGAAACTAAGGTGTATGAATTAGTAGAAAAGGACAGTATAGTCCATATGTGAATTCAGGTGTTTAAATTCTCTACTTAAGTGTAAATCCATGTATTTCCCCCTTTATTCGTCCTTAGAACCAGGTTAGTCATTTCACAAATCAGTTAATAACAACAAAATTTTTTTTCAGCAGAATGCTTTTGAATAAAAATGTTTCAGGTGTACTATTTTTCCAAACTGCTTGGAGTTTAGATCTGGGGAAGAGCAAAAGATAAGGTGATAAGAAAAGCTAATCGGTCTTGGTGCAAGGCTAACTGATACTTCCCTCCTAACACTCGACAACATGGCGACTGCAAAACTGACCATACGTCACCCTTTCAGCAATGAATTCCTGTCATTGCTTGAATAATGCAATACAGCCTAGCTATAATTCTTTAAAGAACAGTAGCATTTTTTGTTTACCTTCATTTTTTGGAAATATCAAAGTTTTATTACTACTGAAATGAACAACAAAAAAGGACAGGATTGAAGAGATAAATGGATAGAGAGATTATTACACGGATAAAGATTACTTTAAACAACAATTATTAGAATTACACAGCTGGTGATCATCCCGAGCAATTATCACTGCCTACAACTCTCTACTGTCTCCAAATTCAGTATGTCAGATGGGAACCTTACCAAATAACCTAATATAGCTTGCCTGGATGATAATGAGTATGTGTATTCTGAAGCAGGAAAAGGTGGAAGAGAATGAAATGTGTTACAATGTGTTACACTGAGATTGTTCAAATACTGGCCAATCTCTCTATTAAACACAGAACACTGTTTGCAAATTTCTTACAAACACCCTGCTAAGCTAGTAGGAATACTAGAAGTATAGTTTACCTTTATTTCCCAAATAGCCGCCCCTTCAATGAATATTATGCTTCAGATCAGGTTGCTCCCTAAAAACTTTGTATATCTTAGTGACAGCCTTAAAAAAAATAATCCAAAATATCTCAACATTCAATCTTTCATCAAAGTATTCAATTTTTTTTATGGTATGGATAGTTTAAATTAGACTTCATACCTGTAGATTGTCTTTTCCTGCCTCTTCTCTTGGATTCACTATCTTGGAGAGAAAGCTTTGAAGCAACATTTAGAGATGTTGGCCGCTCACTTGACTTTGTGGCAATGACTCTGAAGTTAGGGAAGTTGGGACTATTTTCCGGTGTGTTACTAGCACTTTTCCTGCCTCTGCGTTTTCTACGAGGACTAAGTAGTTCCACAAATACATCTGCTTGCAGCGGGCCATGACTCTGGCGAGTAGAACGACTGGCAATTCTTAAAGATTTTGTTACTGTAGGAGGAGCGGATTTTATCTTTCTTAGGCTTCTACCAGTAGTTTTTGAAGAGACAGTTGTTTTGGGTGTACTCTGCTGACTCCTTGAAGTGTACCTTCCAGGATCTTGTCGTTGGCCACGACTTGGGAAAGAAGAATTCAGTCTCCCTCTTGTTTTAATTGGCAATCTAACTTGTGGTCTTCCTCGTTTTGGCGGGCTATAAATATTGTTAGGAAACACAATTATTGTACAGAGCAATGATAAATATATGCTTACTTCTATTCCCCTTGTTCTAGTATTCAGCCAATGTGTTCTACATATATTACTTTTCTATATTACTGAGACTTATTCCATATTCAATTATTTAAACTTAACGGCTAACAAATATTTCATGGAAATCTAAAATGTGTTTTCATATATTTGTTTATAATGCAGAGAGAATATTTATTATTTTCTTGGCAACTCCAAGACATCATCATGAAAATCAAATCCTAAATTGTGATAAACTATAATGAAATCTACATGAGAACCAAGTTAGAAAACTTTAAAGGGTGATGAACTAATCTTAAAATGCAAATCTTCTACCTCCTTATGCTACAAGACACTATCACTTTTCATTTTCATTGATACTGAAGTAACCTACAGTTTCGGCAACAGCTGCCACTACAGAAGGCCTTAAACCCGGATACCAAGCCAAGAATCTCTTTGCCTTCTGATTCTTACTGTAAAATACAAAACTAGATTCAATCTGTTAATTGCCTTTCAGTTGTAGACAAGGATAAAACAACCCCATTAAGCCTCCCTTTATCCATCTCCCCACATACCTGAACTTCCAGTTCACCTAAGTATTTCCAGGAATTTTGCAAATTCTTTATCATCTTTATGCTTAACACAATACTGCTCTTATAAGCGATAGGGAAAACTTTGTTTATCTTAGTGACAGTCTTTAAACAATTATCCAACTAGTTGGAGCTACTAAAAAACAACTTATTTAATATTAGTGGGGCAGATCTCTCTACTTGTCTCCTCAGACTGTGGCCTTTCTGTACTTTGTCAGTTCTAGGTGAAATTCCCTTTCCTGATTCCACATGAATGGGGTTCAACTGTCAAAAAGAGGGTGAGGTCTTAGAGACAAATAAGGGGAGACTGCCCCAGTGCCATAGCAGGAATAACCAGGCTCTAAACCCACTGATTAGGCCTGGGTGACACAACTTGCTAAGCTGAAGCCTATTTGATTATACGGTAGTATAGAAGTTTCTAAGTGCTGATACGGTTGTATAAAAAAGCAAATAAAATATAATGTCCGTGCTCGCTCTCTCCTCTCCTCTCCGACTGTCAAGATCACCATAATTATTACCGTCTGAATCTCTGAAGTGTTTATTTGCTGCTTTAGGCATAAATTAAGAAAAATCAACTTTAATGTGGCTCTGAATTGGCACTCCTGTCCAACCTTGAACTCATACTTGATTTTATGATATGGCTAAGCTCACACAGGTACTACTAAACTCCCTTGAGAAAAATTCAAATGTTTATAATACATAAAGCAAGGATAACTTCAGGTTACTATATTACACCCTAGTTAAAGAAGAGCTATGGACCCCAACCACACCCCATTTGTATTTGAACAGTTAAGGGATTGTCTATTTAAGACTATTTAAGACATGAATCCTCATTTTATTGTATGTTAGGACTTACCTGACATCTTCCTCTTCTTGAGAGTCATCTTCATCTTGTTCTAGCTCATATTCTTCCTCCTCACTTTGACACTCTTCATCATCATCATCAACTTCATCATCCTCACCTTCCATACTGTCTTCCATCTCTTCATCACTTTCCAAGGATGGTCTCTGTCTAGAGGAGAGTCTTCTAGAACGTTGCTTTGGCCGACACTCTGGACAAAACCAATCTCCTTCAGGCACAGTCTGACAAATCACATAAATGGTCATTAACCATCTGTCACTCAAAATCTCTAAGTCTCAATTCTAATCTTAGAAGTAGAAGGAAAAAAATACCTTCAGCTTTGGTCGAACACAGTAGGTATGATGACCTCGATCGCAGCCATCACAAAGTACCATGTTTTCGGCATCGCCCTTCTTTCGGCAGATCTTACAACGAGCATTCAGTATAGATTTAGACCATATCACACTGCGATCCAAAGTGGAGAGATGAAGAAAAACTTGGGATAGACTAGCAGAAGAAAGAAGAGACTCTCTCCAACGGTCCAGGACTGTTTTATAAGAACGCCCACTGTCACTGGCATCTTAAATGAAAAGGGAAAGTGATTAAAGTTCCTAGGCAAATCCTAGACATCTATAACTATTTTCTTGGTGGTTTAAACAGGATAGATTTTATGGTTATTCTTTGTAACACTTAACAAAAAGACCATGATAATAAAAAAACCCAAAAACCTCATGTTAAAATATTTGCTGAGCCATATCTTGTTATGACATAAAGGATTACTTAAGGATTACTTAAATCTGTAAATCAAATGTTTGGAGATTTCAATAGTTAAAAGAGAACAATAACTTAGGCAATGTGTTCTCAATCTAATCTTTGTATCAAATCTTGGTCTAATTTAGAAAACTGGCTAAATATGGTTACAGGTTGGCTACAATTCATTTGAGTCAAGGATAATACTTCCTCATTTTCAGATAAAAGATGCTCTCAGTTAAATATCAATCATATATGAGGTTTCTTTTGGGGCTAATGAAAATATTCTGAAATTAATAGTGGGTGGCTCTACAACTATGAATATGCTAAAAACCACTGAACTGTATATTTTAAATGGGTGAATTTTACATATGTGAGTTGTATCTCAATATAGCTGTTATTGAAAAATCAGTTACGTACAAATGTCAACTATATTGTCTTCTATCTCTAAGAATATTATTTTAAAAATTAGGTAAATAACAATTGTTAATACCTCTTCAAAAGAACTTTCAGCACCGAAGTTATACAAAAACATGTGAAATCTCGTGTCATTAATAGCATCGTCCCTTTGTCTTCCAGGCTAAAAATGTATGGTCATTTGGGTAGATGCCATTAATCTAGCCAGCCAGTCTATGTTTTGCACTGGCATGTGATTTCCATCTTCAATTAATCTTCACTCTTGCTACCACCTTAGTTTTCCTAAGACACTACACTTAATTATGAAGGACCTAAAATTCTGCAAGGTGTGTAAGACTGTTTGGTCCTATCATGCCGTATCTACTATTATTATTCTCGAATAAAACATCTTGGGCAGTAGCATAACGGTTAAGAGAATGTGGGCTCCAGAGTCAGTCTGCATTGAGGTGAATACCAGCTCCCCTATGTGAGCCTGGGTGAGTTACCTAAATCCTCTACACTTCAGGTTCTTCAACAGTAATGTGGATAGTATCTACCACTGAAAGATGTGGGAAAATTAAACAAGATAATAATAGATAACACATGTAAACTGTCATAGAGTCAATGCTATCATCATCATCAATCCTACATTATATTGTTCCTCCTATATGCAGCACTTTAGAAGATATGAATGGTACAAGTCCTTACCTTTAAGAAAACAGACTAATCAGGGGGAATCGCTTCGTAAACTATTTAAATGTTTAACTACTATGCTGTATACCTGAAACTAATATAAAATAATACTGAGTATCAACTGTAATTGAAAAATAAAAATTAAAAGAAAAAGATAATTTTAATACAGCTTGGAAGGTGAAAATATCCACGATGAGTTGAAGTCATAATGCAACAGACCTATCAAATACTAGTGGGTCTCGAGTGCCCATCTGACTATTGGGCAGGGTGAGAGAGGCAGGGCATGAAACCAATAGGTGAGTCCCCTCTAAAAAGCTAGGACCCCAAAAGACTACACTTTCAAGGTAGAAAGGGTACCATGAAGAAAGAAGGAGGCAGCAAGAAATCTGCATATCTGGACCTTGGTGTTGGATAGAAAGGGGAAATAAAGATACCCTAAGAATATGTAACTATAAGCAAATCCTTGAACAGGTTTAAAAGCTGAAAAACTGCCAGCTAAGATTTTAAAGTGGTCCAGGGTGGTAGTGACCTCAGATGAATGGTAGAAACAAGTACACTCTTGGCAAATCCTCTCTGAAGGAACATCATAGATCAAGTTCTGAGGAATGAGAGTTAACAGTCAAAACCCACAAGGCACACATGGAAACAAAACACTATAAGCCGGAGTCAGCAG
This sequence comes from Eonycteris spelaea, assembly GCA_003508835.1. Taxonomy (NCBI): domain Eukaryota; kingdom Metazoa; phylum Chordata; class Mammalia; order Chiroptera; family Pteropodidae; genus Eonycteris; species Eonycteris spelaea. Next base: position 1,819,862 of record PUFA01000122.1, read on the forward strand.
AATCTGACTCATAAAGACTTGAGATATTGGAATTAGAGTATAAAATAATTATGTTTAATATGTTTTAAGAAATAAATGTTGGGAAATATGAGTAAATAAGCTGTTTGAAAAAGCACCAGAATTCTGAAAATAATAGCAATTAATTACTTAGTGGGAGAGGGGAAAAAAATGAATGGGTCAAATGGCTCCTATACAAAGCTAACAAGAAATATTAGGAAAGCGGGAAATAAATGCAATAATACAGTCCATTTGATTTATGTCCACCTTCTCCTTTTGTGCTGTTTATCTTGGTTTTTCATATAAAGCTTCATGAAAAGTTTTGATCTGAGCAGTAAGTATTGCTAGTTCAAAGATCTTGAAGAAATCTTTCTGGATAAATCAGAGGGCGTTCTTATTGGTAATGGCAAGAAATAAGGTTGCAGAGGCCAATGTGGAAGAGTGGAAGAAAATGACAATTTATGAAGAACCTTGGAACCTTAAAAGTCGATTTGAATGGTTTTTAACTCAAAGGTTGGTCAAACACTGCAGGTTTTGATCAAAGAGATGCTTTAAGAAAATTAAACCAGTGGTAGTTCAAGGTCTAATTTATCCTACCTACTCCTACCCAGTTTAAAACATTTTAAATATAAAAATACAAACATAAATAGATGTCCACATTTTTCTATTCTCATGTAGTACTTAAATAAGGATAAAAAAGAATATATACAAATGACTTTTTTTTTTTTTTAAATCTTAAACCTTGCTGCTGCTTCAGATTATACAACTCTCATGGGTAGAAATGTCTTGTTTCTCTTTTACCTTCCATTATCTAGCAGAGATAAATTCTTCGAGAAATTACTAAATGAAAGGATTTTACTACTGGTAGTCATATGATCAAATATTATACTGGGAGATTTCATACTGTTAACTGCCACTGTAAAGTAACCCCTGTGTCCATGCCATGAAGCTTCTCAAGGAGATAAAACAATAAACACTCCTACCCTATAATTCTCCTTATGCCAATGAAAGAAAAAAAATGCTATGAATACTATATGCAAAACAAGTAAACATGCATTCCATAGCTGTTCATTCTTTCCACTAATATTTAAGTGTACTAAGATTCACCGATATTAACTTTTTATATACCGATGTAAAAGAGGTGTGAAATGTAGAAAGGAAAATGTTAGGAAGATGACATTGTTTTATAAGCTTGCCCTGAACACTATCAAAATATCAAATCTAAGGTTTTCCTTCAAAAGTTAAATATGCAAACCAGTATTTAGCAATATAAAGTCAAATCATAATTCTTTATAAAAACAAAGTTCTTTAAAAAGTTAAAAATTTACCATCTCTCATACTAGATTGATCTTCCTCTCTCTTTTTCTTGTCCTTTTTTTTCTATCTCTCTTTTGATCTTTATTAATTTCTGTGTTACCTAATTTCAAATTGATAAAGTTAGTTTGAGAATTTTTTCATAGCTTAAGGGTTTAACCATAAGCATGACTTTATAAATGATGAAATTATCATCCTAAGTAATTTTCACGTATCTTACATAAAAGAATTAACTGGAATATGATTATCTTCCCCAAGTTAAAAAAAAAAAGCCCAGTTTTATTAATGTGATTAATCACGAGAATAAAAAGGATATACTAGGGAAGTTAGAACATCAGTAAAATTATTTCTTACTTGCTTCATCAAGAAACTGAAATAATCCCTTAAGCTAAACTGGGAAAATTCCTTATCAAAAATGGAAAATTTTTATATTCTACTCAAACATTCATAAAGTGGAACCCCCCCTTCTCTCCCAAATTAAGAATAGTCTTGATTACACTGCTACAAATATTTAGACAATCTTAAAATCCCAGAGGCATCTCCATCCCCTGCTGTCTCATTCACAAGAGACCCTTCAAAGACTTACACATAAAATGAAGACTTAGAGCCATCAGTTATACTATTAACTTTTTAATGGGGCAGCAATGGTCAATGGTAACATTATATTATAAATGATCAACATTGACTTTGACCAACATATACTACCAAATTAAGTAAAGTAAGTTGACTTTTTCATATTTTACTTATTTTTTTTAAAATTCCAAATTAAAATAGATTTTAAAAAATATCTTTCAGGATAAAAATGAATGTTCTAACACTGCTATATACAAACCAACCTAAGAATACCACAGCTCTGAGCTCTCATATAACCTACTAGATATATGTTGCAATATCTCCCAGTGTTAACTTTTTTTCTTTGTCTAAATAGCTACTAAAATGTACTGGTGAAAATACAGACACACTAAATGATTAATTTTTTTCCTTTAAAAAAATTAAATTTAATTTAATTGATGGCAATTTCAGAAGTGGAAAATTCAGCAGAATTGTGTTTTATCCCTTTACCCCTTTTGGAATCACAGGATTAATGAGTAACAGTAATGTCTAACATTTATAAGAGCTATATGATTTATAAATAACATTTAATTAAAATTTTAGTTGAAGTAATTACAGATTCAACATGTAATACAAAGAGATCCCTTGTACATGTAATTTGATTTAGACACCAAAAATATTGAGAAATATTAGATTGGGAAATAAGAGTGATAAAATATTTTGTATTTACAAAGTCTGATACCTTTGTGAGCTGTGATCATATGTATTTTATTTCTTACAAATAATACTTTCAATGTGAATAGTGAGTTATTTAGCTCATGGTGGAATTATCAATTTATGAACAAGATGAATAGGTCTTTTAGAACAATGAGATACTGGCCAGAAGCTCTTCAACTTAAAAATAGACACTTTACAAATACATTCTCATTCCAGAATTGCTCTGATAGCACCACTATAAAAGTTTGTTCTTACTACTCAGTAGGCAATATTCAAATAATTTTTAAAGGATTTTAGTCTACTCAAGTTGCTTTCTCAATATAAGGCAAAAAAGATATGGTTTTAAAAAATTATTTTTCTAGTATCTTATTATTGAGATATAAAATATCTCATACGATGAATTATAAATTAATTCAACATTTCAGAAAGACCACAGGGAAGTAAGAGGCAGTTATGACATGAAAATTGATTTGGAACTTGAAACATATTATTTTCCTAAAGACACAATGATCATGTTCCTTGATCAGTCCCTAAAAGCAAATTAATTTCATAAATTGTTAAAACATGAGCCAGACAGTATTATTTCTATCATTGTAACCACAAATTTTAGAGCATTTCTTCATCTGTGCACCCTTTAACACTGGGTATTTCTGATTTAGTGACCCACTTTATTAAACCGTACTCCTATTGGTGGACATTTAAGTAGCTTCTTTGGGGTTCTGTTTTAAAATACGACAAAATAATTATGTATAATCTTTGAATAGTATGGTTAGTCACAGGTTTTGGTAATATTTCTTTTGATGAAGTTTTCACAAAGAAGCGACTGACAGAAATAGTTAAAAAGATATTTATTAAAATGACTGAGTACCTAAAATAAATTTAAAAAATAGTACTTAAATATTATTTAAAAAATACATCTCACCTGAAAGAACTCATATATTAAAATGAAAATACAATTTCAAATTTTTCAAATCAGTCAACCAATTTCATTATGTCAGCCAATAAAGTTCTGTTAATTAATGAGAAATTTCAAAATCATTTAAAATACAATATTTGAATTAAAAACTGATACTTACCAAGTGGAGCTTTGAGAAAACGTCGCTCAATACCCTGCTCTATTTGAAAAAGTGCCATTGCCAGATAATGAACCACATTGCTCACTGATTGTGGTGTACTTGCATTAGTTGAGACAGTACTTGGAGTTTCTGTTTTTATGCCCAAAAGTCTATAATTAAAACAATGAAGAGTTTATGATAATTAAAAACACTATTAGGTGAAACTTGAGTCCACTCATTCATCCAAAGGCTAATTTATATCTGTATAAGAAATAGTTTCCTCAATGGCAAGGGACTCTCCTCTCCTAAGTGTAGGAAAGGAAGATAAATATATGAATCAAGAGCTAAACTAAATGTTATTTAAAGAGGTCAGAAGAGCAAATATTTGGAGGCGGGAAGGTAAATGAGACAAGGTATAAGGAAAAGGTTTTAGAGGCGTGACACTGATGGGCCTGGAAAGGAAAGTATCTCAGGCAGCTTATCTCTATTTCTCTTGCTTCCACTTTTATCGGTAACACACTTACAGCTGCCTCCCAACTTGCTCCTTTGTCTCCAATCTTACTACCTTTGCAATAAATCTACATGCTGCAGCTAAAATGGTCATTTAAAAGTTCAAACCCATTCACTCAAAGCCTTTGGTACAACATCTTCCCTCCCAGTATCATATCTTCCCCACACTTAGGTCTCAGGTTTGGAGGCACTTCCTCTAGCATTTCCTTTGCTGTCTTTTGTGTTCTACCAAGGCAAACAGTATGCACTACATTTGCATGAGTATTTACTTCTATCGGAACTCTCACCCTGTTCTATAATTGCTAGCCTAACATTTCTCCACCATTTCCTTCTAGACAACAAACTCCTTAAGGGCGGATATTATTTAAAATAGCTCTAAAAAAAGCAAAAGCATTTCTCTATAGAGAAATAGGTTCTGATTATTAGTTCAAATAATATTTACGTCTACTACAATTTACTAAGTTTCCCTACAGAAAAGTAAAATGAGTAGCATAACGTTACTTTCTAAAATTAATAAAACCTTAAATTCAAAGACTTTTTTTAAAACTTGAGAAATTATTATTATCCCAACAAGTTGCTGTTTGGATTCATAAGTACAAAGTGGAGTGACAGAGAGACTGAGGTTTAGCAAAATCATCATTTCAGTGTAAAGTCCTCACGGTAAGATTTTAAAACAATTTTTTAAAGAAAAAGAAACATTCACATCAGAAAAAACTATTAGAGTGATAAGGTAAAGTGATGGTTACTTTAAGAAATCCTTTCATACCTGTCTTTTACTATGACCTTTGCTTGCTCATCAATTTCCACCTCCTCTTCTACATTTTCATTCACAGTTTTAATTATCCCATTTTCCTTGTTTTCCTCACTTAATAGCTCATACCGTCCATTTTCTAATGCTGATCTCCACACATGTCGATCTGTAACCTGCAACAAAATCCAAATTTACTAATCCTGAAAAATGGCATGTGTTGTTCCTAAAAAGTATGAGGTTCAATGTACATATGAAAAATCATGAATATTCTAGAATAGATTGTGAATCAAAAACGGATCTAAAATAAGATTACTAAGTGGTCAAAATGGAATTCATATCATTCATAGATGGAAGCTTGAGTTAGTATCTTATTCTCTATATAGGGAAATCATAAATAATTCTAAGATTGGTCACCTGATAATAGCAAAAAAGTGACAGATGATAGCAAAGGAATGAATAGAACACATATATCAAACACGAATTACTTACAGATTTTAAAAAGGTAACAAAGAAACCAATAAACAAACCAGACTCAGCAGAGCAGGCAGGAGCTAGTCAAGGAAGAAGAAAATATCCTTACACATTTCAACATCTTGGATGAAAATGCCATAAAACAGATATTTAAAAAATACTAATAATTAGTATTTTCTTTCTTTTTATTTTATTATTATTATTCTTTTACGCCTACAGCACCTGGTTTTCCTAGGTGGTCTCCCATCCAAGTACTAACCAGGCCTGACCCTGCTTAGTTTCTGAGATCAGACAGGATTGGGCTTGTTCAGGGTGGAAAGGCCGTAGACTTAATAATTAATATTAAAAGGTAAATTATATTCATTAAATTCTGTTTAAGAAAGCAGATAGTCACATAGCATATTTAAGAAAGATTAATATTCATATAAAATATCTTGATAGAGGGGAATAAACTTAGTTTTTATAAAAAATATATTACTCCCTGGTATTTATTCAAAACATACATGCCTTGCCTATATTAAATAAATTAACAAATATAACCAAAATTCTGATAATTAGGTAAACTAAAAATGTGAACAAGTACAAACCTTTATTGCTCCTAATGTTCCTTGGTAGATTCTATCTTCGATATCCAAGAGAAAATCTCTCAGCCTCAATTCAAGCTGCCTTTCTGCAGACATCTGAGATGGATCATAGGCATTGGAAGATCTCCCCCGACTATATGTAGGTTTGCTATCAGTTTGAGGTTTGTCTGAAATAGTTATCCAATACCTTTATTATGATTTCCTTATTAAAAAAATATAATTACCCCAAGTGACTGTTATGATCATGAGATAATAGACATAAAAACACTCAGAAAATCCTCAAGGACAATTGGAAAAAGGGGAGGGGGAAAAAAAATGTTTGCACATCATATATCTGATAAGGGCCTTGTATCTAGAATATATAAAGAACTCTTACGATTCAATAAAAAGATAAAACAATTTTAAAAATGGGCAAATAATCTGAATAGGCTTTTCTTTAAGGAAGACATACAAATGGCCAATAAGACTATGAAAAAATGTTCAACATTATTAGTCATTCAGGAAATGACTGTCAAAACCACAACAATGTACCACTTCACATCTCTATAATAGCTAGAATCAAAAAGTTGGATTATAACAAGTGTTGGCAAGGATGTGGAGAAATCTTAATCCTCACACACTGTTGGAAGGAATATAAAATGGTGTACAGTCACTCTGGTAAGCAGTCTGGCAGTTCCTCAAATGATTAAACAGAATTACCATATGACCAATAATTTCACTCTCATGTATATACCCAAGAAAAATGATCATATGTCCACACAAAAACATGCATGCAAAACGTTTACAGCAGCATTATTTTAAGAGCCAAAAGGTGGAAATGACAGAAATGTCCATCAACTAACATATGGATAAATAAAATGGTATACAATGGAACATTATTTAGCCATAAAAAGGAATAAAGTACTGATATATGCTACAACTTATATGAATCTTGAAAACATTATGTTCAGTGACAGAAGTCAGTCACAAAAGACCATATATTATATATACCATTCATATAAAATGTTCAGACACAGACAAAATAGATTTGTGGTTGCTTAGGTCTATGGGGTGATAACTAAAGGGTATGGTGTTTCTTTATGAGGTGACTGAAATATTCTAAAATGGACTGTAGGATGGTTGCACATACCTATGAACATACTAAAACCACTGGATTGTACCCTTTTAATGGGTAAGTTGCATGGTGCATGAATTAAATCTCAACAAAGCTGTTAGGAAAAGAATTGTGATCTATTAATCTTGAAGAGAATTAAAGTAGTCATGGTAAATTTAAGAGTTCTCTACCTAGAGAGTCTCATTTAGTAATATAAAACTTATACCTAATACACCTTACTGCTCTCTTATCTGTCAATGGACCAGCCATCAAATAGGAAATGCTGCTACCTGATCTGTCCTTGCAGCCAATCTCCAAAGAGGTGATCACTAAATAGAACCTGTCCCTGGAGCCTCAGGCAAAATACTTAAAGTGAGTGACCTCACTCACTACTGGATCGCTAAAACTGATGTAACCTTTGTCCCTTGGGTATTCAGAGTCTACTGAAAAAGATCAGGAAGATATGTTCGTTATAATCCAAATGGAACCCAGTGGAATCTAGACAATCTTGTTTCTCTCGCTGGCAAACTTTCTCTTATTCTCAAACTGAGAGAGAGCATGGTCCAAATGAAAGATAAGGTGTTTTAAATATAGCTCTAATAGTTTTTGAAAATCGTTTAATCCTGAACCAGAGTTTATGGGGAGAGAAAAACAAAGGCAATAGTTTTCACTGAAAATTTACCTGAAAAATGAAATTTCTCCTCAGAAAAAATGGGCTAGCTGTGCACATATTCTGCTTTTCTCTTGCAACAAAGTTTCTTTTAAGGCACTTTCTCTATGTCCTCTAGAATTAAGAGCTTCGATAAGCTGGTCTAGCTGTTCACAAGAACTGTAAAAGCACCACCGATTTGGCTTATGCACTGGTTTTGGCAGCTGCAAAGAATCATCACATGGACCTTGGTCAATGTTGGAGGTAGATTCAGACATCAAAGACTCTCCAGTTTTAGTGGATACCTGAGGATTTTGAGATTGTACATTATTCTGGAATGATGAAGGTCTAGGCAACAGCATGTCTTCAGTGAGACCAGAATAATCCTCTTCAATAAACAATCCAGGAATAGAAGGGAAAATCCAATATCGCCTGTACATGCGGTCACGGCCCAAGGGAAAGATATTAGTACATGCTATGGCACTTTGGATTTTTTCTAAGAGCTCTTTCTCTTTCCGTTGATGTTCCTGTTTTAAAGCTTCTTCCTCATCAGCAGTGAGATGCTCTCTTGTTACACAGCTGATCTCTTCTTGCCTTGTAAATTCTTTAAATCCATTTTGTCCCCTTTTCCCTACAATTGAAAAATTTGATCATTATCATCATATTTTAAATTTTCATTGGAAAATATTAGGCTACCCCAAGTTACTATGTGTTATGGGCTAAATGCATGCTCCAAAATTCACAATTTGAAATCCTAAACCCCAATGTGACTGTATTTGGAGGTAGGTCCTGTAAGGAAGTAATTAAGATTAAATGAGGTCGTAAGGTAGGGCCCTAGTCCAATAGAACTAATGTCCTTAACAAGAAGAGGAAGAGACCAGAGAGCTCTCGCTGTCTCCACTTGTGGGTATAGAGAAAAGCTGTTCAAGGACACAGGGAGAAAGTGCTATCCTGCAAGTTGAGGAGGCCTCACCAGAAATCAACACTTCTGGCACCTTGACCTTGGACTTCCAGTCTCCAAAATTGTGAGAAAATAAATTTCAGTCATTTAAGCCACCCAGTCTGTGGTATTTTGTTATGGCAACACGAAAAGACGAACACACTATGTTATACTTAATTGATATACTTGAAATATAAAGGGATACACAAAAATCTGTGATCTCCATACTGAAGAGTATGGCAGAGTCTACTATTCTGCACCATACAGTCAATCCTTCCTCTACGGCAGGCGTCAACAAACTACTTCTATAAAGAGCTACTAGTAAATATTTTAAGCTTTATGGGTCATATGGTTTCTGTCACAGCGTCTCAATTCTGCTACTGTAGCATGAAAGTAGCCACAGACGGTATGTAAATGAATAAGCATGGCTATGTTCAAGAAAACTTTTATGATCACTGAAATCTGAATTTCATGTAATTTTCACACATCATGAAATTAAAAAAATTTTTTTCAACTATGTAAATCTGTAGAAACCATTTTTAGCTTATGAGTTATAAAAAAACAGGCGGCAAGGCAGATTTGGCCAATGGCTGTAGTTCACTGGCCACTGCTTTAAGGTAAGAGGACTCCTAACTTTTATTTGGGCACCCAGAAATCCAAAGAAGGACATTTCCCAGACCCTCTTTCCCCAGTAGGCATGGCTAAATGAGAATCTTTTGGTCAAAGAGATGGAAGCAGAAGCATTATATGTAACCTCAGAGTTGTGCCTCTTGTTTCCTTTTTCCTACTAATTAGAATGGAAACATGATGATAATTCATTTTGCAACATGAGGATGGCAGCAAAACCCTAAGGATGGCAGTACAAGCAGGACAGAGCCTGGTTTTCTGGTGACCTGCCTGGCCTTTCATGGTGTGCTAAAGAATTAAACCTCTCTCTTATTTCAGTCACTGTCAAATTGCTTACATGGTTAAAGGATGTTTTTTCTTTCTACTTTTTTGCTTGAGTTTGTATAAGACTGGAATTAACTGCTTCTTTAAAACTGGCAGAATTCACTTATAAAGTTATCTAGGATTGATCTGTTCTTTGTATGAAGATTTTTAATACTAATTCAAGATATTTAATGATTCAGAAAATTCACATTTAAAATTTTTTCATAAATCTATTTTTATAATTATATTTTCTAGGATTTTGGTCATTTTGCCTCCATTTTCAAATTGATTGCCATAAAATTGTATACACTGTCCCTCTGTCCTTAAATTTCTACTCTATCTGTAGTTGTTACTTTCCTTTTCAGTCCTAATTTTGTTTATTGTGACATACCCCCCAAATCAATTTCAACAAAAGTTTATCTAGTTTGTCTTTTTCAAAAAAACCCCAATATTTTGGCTTTGTTGTTCTTCTCTATTGTAGTTTTATTTTCTATTAATTTCTACTCATATCTATTGTTTCCTTGTATTTAGGGGTGATTATTCTATTTTCTATCTCTAACTTCTTGAATAAATGCTAGCTTAAATTGCCTTTTTTCATTCTTAATATATGATAAAGCTATAAATTTTCCTCTAAGTAGAAAGACTGTATCCAACAAGTGCTAACATGCAGTTTGATTCATTTTAAATATTTCCTAGTTTCCATTATGGTTTCTCCTTCGAACCACTGCTTGGAAGTATGTTTTTAAAACTCTGGTCATATGCGGTTTATTTGTTTTGGATATCTAAATCATTGCATTGTAATGAGAGAATATAGCCTCCATGATACAGATTTTCTATCTACTTACTTATAATAACCATTTAGAATATAATGTAGAAAAAAATACCATCCGAATTACAGTAAGAGAATAAACTTAAGAATATCCTTCAATAGTAATCAAATGAGGATGGTTAAAGATCCTCAGAAGGAATCTGTATCAATGCCTTTCAAAAAATGTACTTCCTTTGATCTAGAAATTTATGAAAATTTGACACCATTACAAGCATTTAGTGATCTTTATGTCTCCAGTATCTAGGAGCCATTCAGTGAATATTGAATGAGTATGTTATAGAATAAAATTTTCTATTTGGTTGAATATAATGTAGTAAAAATATAATGTAAAAAACTCAACAAAGCTTGCTAACCAAAAGTAGAAATTATGAGAAACTGGCCTATTAGAGAGAAATATGTCTTTATCTCTAAAGTATGACATGTAAATAAAGACTAATCATAAATATATTACTGTAACTTCATAATACCATTTCATAGGAAAATGGTCACCATTTAAAAAACTTAACACAGGTATAAGTTGGGCATTTAAAATACAAACAAACCTTAGAATCACAAATGAAAGTAATCTAATACATATTTCAGAATAACTGAATTAATAAAGTATCTTATCAATTAAAAATAGGCAAGCACTCCTTAGGAAATTTCTGTATTACCCCTTCTGCCTCTTTTATGTGATCCTGGGTCATCTTCATCTTCAGTGAGCATATCTTGATCTAGTTCCTTTGTTCTATTTCTTTGCTCTCAGTGCTAGTATCAAAATCTTCCCTTTCTTCCTCCCTTTAAAAACAAAAAATTATATTCATTAATGAATATAAGACTCCGATCATGAAATACTTATTGCCTGCCAATGACGTGCCAGGCATTATGCTTAGGAAGTATTGAACAAGAATGACAGAGTTTATAGTCTTGCAGAGAACACAGATAATTACATAAACCATTATAAAATTAAAATATGTAATAAGTACTAAAAAAGGAGAAGTTCAAAGTGCTATGGAAGCATTTCAAGGAGATCCAGATCCAGTCTCAGGGATAAAGAAAGGGACGTTTGAAAAGTGACAGTTTAAACTGCGAGACTGGAGACTGGGAAAGGGTGAGGCGACAGAAGAAAGCTTCATTTCCAACAGAGGTGATAATATGTGCAAAAGCAGTGAGCTGAAGGGAAAAGGAAGGAGCTTCTAATTTTGAGAAATATGTAGAAGAAAAAGAAGTAATCCAAGACATGGAGGAGAAAAAGGCAGTGTTAGATGAAACGGGGCCTTGTACGGCATTACTCAAAAAGCCATGTAAAAAATGATCTGGGAGAGAACGTAGATGAGGGGAGACCAGTAAAGAGGCCACTATAATGGTCTAGGTAGCTGGGTGGGAGGTGAGAGTGGCTCAGAGTAGAAAGGAGATAAACAGATAAATAGTGGAAGAGAGAAGTAGACAAATTTCAGATATAGTAGGCAGAATGAACACAATATAAATGTTTTATCTAATTCATTTTATTGTCCAAATTAAAATTAAAATTGTATAAACCTTGAAATAAATTCTATGTTCTACATAGAAAGTGAGGTTTGCAAACTCATGTATTCAGGAGCCAGAGAGATAAAGTAAATGAGTAAGACTAGATGAATACAAAAAATATATGAAGTAGTGGGATTTATAACATGCTTGCTTCATTAAAAAACTGAGATATCAGGAGGAAAAAGATTTCTAACTATGTGAAATGATATTAACAAAATTTATTGTGGTAATCATGTTGCAATATATGCATATCATTTTGATGTACACTTTAATAAAATGTATGTCAATTACATCTCAATATGACTGGAAAAATTTTACAAAATGTAAAAAAATTGAGATATAATTCACATATTATAAAAGTCACCATTTTATATATTTTTTTAATTTTTAGTTTTAATTGAATTTAATTTTTTAAAGTTTATTGGGGTAACATTGGTTAATACAATCACAGAATTTTCGGGTGTACATTATAATTTGACATGTATACATTCTATTGTGTGGTTACCACCCAGAGTCCTCTATTTGTGGATGACATGATTCTCTACACAGGAAACCCTAAAGACTCCACAAGAACACTAGTAGAAACAATAAGCAAGTACAGTAAAGTATCTGGATACAAAATCAACGTTCAAAAATCCATAGTGTTCTTATACTCTAACAATGAAGTGTATGAAAAAGAAGTGGAAAAATAATTTCTTTTACAATTGCAAACAAAAAGAATAAAATATCACTTTGCTGTATTCTGTTTGCTAGTAACTTATTTAGGATTTTTGCATATGTGTTCATGAGAGATATTGGTCTGTAGTTTTATTTATTTGTGTGTTATCCTTACCAGGTTTTGGTAACAGAGTAATTCTGCCCTCATAAAATGAGTTGGGAAGTACTGCCTCCTCTTCGATTTTTTGGAAGTGTTTGAGGAGAACAGGTATTAAATCTTCTTTGAATGTTTGGTAGAATTCAGTGGTGAAACTATCTCGGTCATGGACTTTTACTTTTTGGTAGGTTTTTGATGATTATTTCAGTTTCCATACTGCTGATCAGTCTATTTAGATTTTCCAGATCTTCTTGAATCAGTCTAGGAACATTGTATTTTTTCTAAGTACTGGTCCATTTCTTCTAGGTTATTAAATTTGTTATTATATACTTTTTCATAATATTCTTGCATGATCCTTTGTATTTCTGCAATGTCAGTCGTAATTTCCCTTCTTTCATCCCTGATTTTATTTGTGTCCTTTCTCTTTTTTCTTTAGTGAGTCTAGCCAGGGTTTGTCAATTTTAACCTTCTCAAAGAACCAGCTCTTGTTGTATTTATTTTTTCTATTGTTTTTTTTTTTCAATTTCATTTATTTCTGCTCTAATTTTGACTTTCCTTCTGCTGACTTTAGGCTCATTTGTTCTTCCTTTTCTAGTTTTTTAAGGTTGTTTTATTTGGGCTCATTTTTGTTTTTGGAGATAGGCTGTAATGATGTGAACTTTCCTCTTATGACCACTTTTGCTATGTCCCAAAAGTTTATATGTTGTACTATCATTATCATTTGTTTCTTTTATTTCTCTTTTTATTTCTTCCCTGACCCAGTTATTCTTCAGCAGCATGTTGTTTAATCTCCATGTTTTGTGGTCTTCCTGATTTCTTTTTGCAGTTGATCTCTGTTTCAAATATTATGATCAGAGAATATGGTTGGTATGATTTCAACCCTCATATTTGCTGAGGCTATTTCTGTGTCCCAGTATGCAGTTGATTCTTGAGAATGTTCCATATGCACTAGAGAAGAATGTATAAGCAGCTGTTATGGGATGGAAGGCTCTGTATATGTCGATTATGTCCAGTTGGTTTAATGTGTCATTTAAGGATGTTATTTCCTTATCGATTTTGTTTGAATGATCTGTCCATATCCGACAGTGGGGTATTTAGGTCCCCTCCAACGATAGTGTTTTGGTCTGTTTCTCTCTTTAGTTCTGTTAGTAAGTGCTTTACGTATTTTGGGGCTCCCTGATTGGGGTATAGATATTAATAAGTGTTATGTTTTTTCGTGCATGATTTCCTTTATCATTATCAAGTGTCCCTCTGTATCTTTCTTTACCTTTTTTATAAAAGTCACCATTTTAAAGTGTGCGATTTGGTGGTGTTTTTTTTAGTATATTCACAACATTGTACAATTATTACCCCTATATAATTCCAGTAAATTTTCATCATCCCTAAAGAAAAACACCATAGAAGTCATTTCCGTTTTCTCTTCTCCACTGCCACTAGTAGGCACTCATCTACTTTCTGCTATGGATTTGCCTGTGTCTGGACTCTTCATATAAATGGAATCATATAATACATGACCTTCTGGACTAGCTTCTTTCACTCAGCATAATGTTTTCACAGTTCATCCACACTGTAGCATGTAATAGGAATTCTGTTCCTTTTTATTGCTGAATAAATTCTGCTGTATGGATGTACTACAGAAGGGATATATTGTTTTGTTTATCCATTCATCAACTGATGGACATCTGGGCTGTTACCATGTATTGGCTATTAAGAATAATGCTATGTAATATATTTAAGAAAAAATATTAGTATAAAAGCTGGTGTTACTGGAACTTTGGTTTGTAACTTCAAATTTTGTTTTTTACATGAATTAAGAAACTAACATATTTTTAAAAAATTATTAGTTTATCTATGTGGGCACACAATGTATAAAGACATAATTTTGTGACATCAACCGAGAGGGGTGGTTATGGAGCTATAAAGAACAGAGTTTTTATATTTCTTTGTTTTTGTTCTTGTTTGTTATTTTATAAAGGAACAGAGCTTTTGTATGTTATATTTTTGTTTTGTTTTTGAATTTTTTTATAAGTTAAGCTGATATAAATATGGTTTGCCATATTCAAATTAGTGTTTTAAAAAAAGAATAATGCTATGAACTTTCATGTACACATTTTTGGGTGACCATTATGTTCTTAATTCAGTATATGACTAGAAAGTAGAATTGCTGGGTCATATGGTTTAGCTGTCTGAGGAACTGCCCTGACTTATCTGAAGCAGCTGCATTATTGTACATTTCCATCCATCACTGTATGAGAGTTCCAGTTTTTTTCACATTCTCATCAACACTTGTTATTTCTCTCAACTGGATTACAGCCATCCTAGTGAGTGTGAAGTCATATCTCATTGTGATTTTGATGTGCATTTTCTTCTGATGTGCAATATCTTGACTGATATTGAGCCTCTTTTCTTGTGCTTTTTATATATCTTCTTTAGAGAAATGCCTATTAAAATCATCTCCCCACTTTTTAATTGGCTTGTCCTTCTATTGTTGAGTTATATGAATTCTTTATATATTCTGGATATTAAACCATTATCGGATACAAGATTTGCAAATATTTTTTCTAATTCACTGGGTTGTCTTTTTATTTTCTTGACAGTGTTCTTTGAAGCACAATGTTTTAATTTTGATGAAGTACAATTATCTTTTTTCTTTGGTTGCTTATGCTTTAGGTATCATATCTATTAACTTTCTTGAGGTATCCAAATTCAATTCTTAAAGTATTGTTGATGGCCATATGAAATATGGTTAATCTAAGTTTGTGACCTATGATCTTAGGACTTAAAGGGTATTTTTACATAAGTTGATACACTAATTTAAAAGTCAATACACTAATTTTGGAATACTGAGATTTTTAGAACATTCCTTTGCAGATTTTGTAAAAAAAAAAAAATTATTTCTGCTAAATTCAAATATGGTTTGCCATCAATACAGAAAAATTCCCACTTGTCTTCAGAGTCGATAGTCATCTCAAATATTTTGAAACGCAATAAAATACTTAGGCAGACACTAAAGTATGTAAGTTGCTTTCATCCTTTACCTAAACCTCCAATTTCGTCCCTATTCCTTAACAAGCTCAGAGGAGCTCTGTGAAACACAGTGCACAGCTGCGACGATATTGGTGGTGGAGGGGGAAGATACTACTATTAATGCTAGATATATATTACTTGTTAAAAACAGATTATTAAAAGTTTTCTGAAAAAAAGTTTTCTGTGAGATAATGAGTTCTAGATTTCCTGGAAGTATTTTTTAAATACAATACAAGTATACTTGAGGACTATCTATATGTAAATTTCATATAGGCTCATTAACAATTATTATGTACCTATAGAAAACTAGTTTTCTAAGAAGTTTTTAAAGTATTTTACAGCTTAAAGTACTAATGTTTATTCTCTATGGAAAGCCAGATGAACAGTGTCTTTCAAACCATACCCAATAGATATATCTGCAGCTGAATTTCTTTGCTCATCTTCCTTTAGTTTTTCTTGTTTCTCTTTCATCTTTTGTTCTTGCTCTTTAAGTTTTTCTTCCTTCCTTTTACGAATTCTGAAAGTTAAAATAAAATATTATAGTCTATTTGATGTTTTTAACCTTTGGTATCTTGCCTTTAATTATCAAATTATGGAAAGTGCTCCAAACGTTATAACAAAATCCTAATGTAAAGTTATTCATTCGGAACCTTAAAAGCCATCAAACATCACTATGAGCCAATGTCATATTATAGCCCAATGTGAAATATAGTTTTAGCTGTGAAGAAATAAACAGCTTTCAACAGCACAACTGGCTAATAATTTCTTACCTAGCAGCTGCTTCTTCCCTCTCTTTTCGATGTTGTTCTGCTTTCAACTCCCGGAACTCTTGTTTTGCTTGTCGTAATATATCAACATAATCTTCAATAAAATCCCTAGTAGAAACTAGGGTCAGTAGTTTCCCACAGAGAGCATGAAGTATCTTCATTTTTTCTCCTGTCAAAAATTGGTAATAACTTTTGTATTATCAGTGACAAGAAATTGTGTTTGGAAAATTTTAATATGTGGCTCAATGTGAAAATGTTTGCTAAGCATAGGGGAAAGTCTCTTAAGTTCAAACATGCCCATGGCATGTCTTCAGAAAAAAACAACTTTGAGTCCAATTTAGCAGTATGTGACATAAAGGCATTTCAAATACTAACAGCTACCTTACATACTATGAAAAATTTTCTAACTACAAAGAATTATTTTTCAAGTTTTCATTTTAAGGCTCACATATGAGGTTCAAATCAAAACTAAATTGTAACCACACAAATTTAAAAAAAATCACAATTGGCAAATTGCTATTCTGAAGACTACACAAAAACATTACCATAAATTATAAAAACTATATGAATGTTAGAAATAAAGGTACTCTACTTCTATGATGTTCTTAGGCATATCGAATTAAATTCTATATTTGTATAATTTTTTATTTAAAAATTTTTATTTTAACTTTAACTTTATTTTAACTTTATATACTGTTTCTCATACCTCAAATATTTGTTCAAGGAAATGTTAGAATTTAGCAGCTACAGTTTAAACTTCTGATATACTAATTAATAAAAATGAAAGCTCGCTAATTTTCACTTATCCTTTTAAACTTAGTAGATTCAGTAGGCTAACCACAAATTTTTAAAACAGAAAATTCAAATGAAAAAGAGGAGAATATCATATACAATTAAAGCTAATATGAACAACAACAGTAGTTTCAATTTAGGTCACTATTAGTATTCCAACACTTTTTTAAAGATCATTTTTTCTCTTTCTCTTTTAAAACTGTTTATCATCTAAAATTTCTCATCAGCTACCTAGTGTTCTGTGTGTGAGAGGCTTATGAGGGTAGAAAGTGGACAGGCTATACAAATTCCAACATGCAAAGTTTACCTGGTGTCAAATCATATACTGAAGTGCTTGACAATTTCTTCACGAGACTGGGATTGCTTAAACGAAGCTCCATACATGCATCATCTGTAGCATCAAATCCTCCTCGTTTTTGATATCTATACTTTGCATTTGCTGATGTTACATCAGCACCTGAAGCTAAGATGTGTAGTCTGAGGATTTCAGAAAGAGTGCAGCTATCAAGATCCAAGCTTTTCAAACTGCAGCCTACAGTTGTTAAAAAACGAAAGCAGTCATTTAGAATATAAACAATAAATTCCTAGCAATGTAAAATTTACCTTTATAAAATTAAAAATAAAAATCCAATTAAAAAAAAAATAAAGCCCACACATACCCTGGTGCAACTGCGGCCATGCAGCTGCCAAAGATGCAACTGCAGACAGTGCAGATTTTGTGGGGTCTGCATCTTCATCCAAAGCCTCTGTTAAATCTTTAAGGAAATAAATACTTTATTCTAGTGCAAATCAAGCTTGAATATTTGGGAACAATGTCCTTTTAAAATGATGACAGAAACAGCAACAGCTTAACATTCAAGAACCTCAAAAGAACCAACACTAGTACAACAAACATCATTCACATTCTGCCTAGTCTCCACCTGAAACTATAAATCCTACAGACATGCACTACACACTAATATATTCCCTACTTAACAAGAAGACAATTTCCAAGTTACCAACTAAATGCACATACACATTCCAAAAAACAGTAAAACGCACTTTAGAATGAAAAACAAATCTCCTTGCTTAATGTAACTTTAGAAAAGTCTACTTTGAAAATCAGAATCCACTTGAAGATATCCAATCTTTTATAAATATTTTAACATTGAATCATAGCGATGTTGTAATCATCACAAAACCAGCACAGAAAAAAGCTAAAAGAACTTAAAGACAGCACTGCTGCCGCTTAACCATTGATTTATCCTCTTCATTTAAATTGTTTTTATTTTAAAAACTCTCCAATCCAAGAAACAATAGGAAGATTTTCCTCTATCTTCTAAGTAAATTGCTTTAGCTTTGAAAATAGTGCTTAGCTTGCAAATAGGACTAAAGAGCAAATCTATAAGCACAGATATATTTAAAGCATTAGTATACATAATTATTTCTAATTATAATACAGATAAAAAATTAAAGTGTCAACTATGAAAAAATTTAAGCTTACAAAAAACCCTTCTGTTATATCACAGTACAGTAAACACAGCTTCAGACTGAGTTAGGTAATGTATATTCTAGTCTTAGCTCTGCCAGTCCCCAGTTCCTAGTTATGTAGCCTTTAGACACGTCACTTAATCAGCCTCATTTTTCTTGAAAAGGTGACCCTAGATCAGTGATTTTCAAATTCTTCAAATATTTCTTAGAAGCACCATATAAAAGAGATAAAAGATGCCGTTGTTAAAATGGGGTACAGAGATAACAATCCTGCCCATTCATCTTTCCAACTCTCATGTAGTGGCACCGAGGCGTCCCTGTGCAGCTTATATAGGGCTCTAAGGATTATGGTTTGAAAAATCACTGGGTGAGACGGATTCTGTGGTTCATTAACCTTCTACATGATTCCCTTCCCCAAGTTCACAAACTCTCAAAATGAACCTTAGAGAACAGAACTGCTGTCCTTACTAAATGAAAAAGGCAGCCCTGAGATTTTGTCTGATTACAAACACTGACAACTTCATGGCACATAAAGCATAAACAATACCACAAAGGAGAAATTAGCTGATTAAAATTTACATATACGTAGAAGTTATTCCTACTAGGCCATGAATCTAGTCCAAAGACAGACATTACGTTCTTCCTCACCAGGGAAATATTAGACCTAAAACTCTCTCAATTTTCATTTTACATATAAAGCCAAACAAACTCTAAAATTAATGATAGTCCTAGTTGAAGAGCTGTAAAAGTGTACTGGCTCTCTTCCTTTGCAGCAATCACCATGTTCAACCTACTTTTTCCATAGTAAGTTTTGATTTTCTAGGACAAAGGCTATAAAGGACTTAGGAAATGGACAACCAACAAAATGACAGTTTACTTTTGTGTTAAACTAACATGTTAAAATATTTTTCTTTAACTCAATTATCTACCAAATGTTACTCTCCAGAAACTGTAAATATCACTCTAGCATTTGCTTAGAGACAGTCACGTGGGTATATCATACCAAGAGAATATATAGTTGAAATGTATATATTAGGACTATCTGAAAGAAACATTTATCATCATAGTAATCTAGAATTAGGTACATAAAATTCCAACACTAAACGATATCTCAACGAATACACTAAATTATTTTATATAAGGAGGATGCTCTTGTTCCCATAGTTTGAAGGGCTTTGAAATTTATAAGACTAAACAGAGAAAGAGATATTTTTAGTGTAAGATTTTAGAAATTGCTGGTCAAAATTTCCAAGAGTTGGTAAAAAACAGGGAGACAAAAGACCCAAGAAATTAGATCTTCTTGAAGACACATATTTCTATAGGCTATGCTAGGGAAACAAATATTCAAATTTTCAACTTATTGGCACATTATGAGGCAATGTAGTATAGTCACTATGTGGCTCTAGACTGGACTGTTTCAGTTTGTATTCCGTCACTTTCTCATTCGCCATGTATCTTTGGGCAAGTTAAACTCCTTAAGTCTAAGTTTCTTTACATGTAAAAGGCAGAAAATAATTATATCTACCTCACAAGGGTGATATAAGCATGAAACAATGCATACATAGTGTCTTATACCACTTATTAGCTATGTGATCTTTAGTAAATAACCTCATTGAACTTTAGTTTTCTCATCACTAAGATAAATTCATACTATTCCCTTCTGTACAATTTCCCCCTTTCTAGAAATAGCAGGAAACACCTTACTTATAATAAGACCAGCTAAAGAGGAAGTAAGAGAATATCCAGTCCCATGTAACTATTCAATTGCTTACAGGAAGACTGTGGAAAAGCGTTCTTGTTACTGAGATGGGAGAACATATGGAAAATACCTGGGGGAACAATGTTGGGCCCTTACTGAAACTGAAATAGCCATGTAAAATGTAGCCAATAACAACCGGGAAGTGAGAGAAAGGTAAAAAGGTAAAAAATTCCTAAGTATGTTTTCTCCCCTTCTCTAATATTTAAATACATATTTAAAAAAGAGCACTAAAACCTTTATTTAATGGCCAATAATCAGAGGTAGATCTTATTGATAGACAGTCCTATATAAGGATAGAACTATAAAAATTATAGATGGAACAAATTGTGAATTGATAATATAATATAATGACAATACAAATACAAATAGTCACATTTATTTTTCCTTTACACTAGCTGATTTTCCAACATAATTGTCTTGTTACCCCACTTTTTGCCATCAGGACTTCGAAAACTAAAATACTCATCTGCTCCAAATCCTGAATTAAATACAATTTTATATCTTGTATTAGGATCAAAACCTGGTCAATAACCCTGTGATATTTTATTGGTCACTAAGGCAACCTAATGGCTACAGTAATATTTGCTACACTGTTTTAGATAATCCATCTTTAGCACTATACTATCATCTTAGATAATCTTTAGATGTTTTATAAGTGGATTTACCCTTCTGTCTTCCCTTTAGTAAAATCTCATTTAATTGACATAGTTATCTGAGATGACAACTGGTACCATACTATTAAAATGGTCTTGATGGGGGGGCCTATGTGATTAACACTGAAGCTAGAAAATATATTTTGCCTGAACTCAGACTGTAAAATCAAAATGGAACCAACATTGGATGCATACTCATCATAATCCTGTTATTGGTGGGACCAGGCATAAAGGAAAATGAACTCAAATTTCCTAAGGCCAACAATACTATCTGAATGGAGGAATGTCCCACCTTTTTGTAGCAAGATTGTGCTATCAAGATATCTCCGACAGTTATTTCTTATTGTGAATTTTTATGCATTGGAAACAGGATACATTAAATCAAGGTTTTATAAAACAACTGATAATATGTTGTTAGTATATGACTCGAGAATCAGGTAACTTGAACAATTACATTTTATAACTGTAAAACCAAGTTAATTTTAAAATAACTTTCCAAAATGAGTTGTACTACAGAGTTAGTATCAATCAGCAATAATACTGAATTCTGACCTTTGGTGTCAGCATCAGTTATTTGCTCTTTGGCTACTTCTTCTTCTTCTTCAGCTATCGCCTGGAAGATGGCAGTCAGGAAGAAAAAAAGCAATTCACATAGTGGGCCTTCACTGTCATTTCCTACAAGAGCTTCCTCTAACACTTCTGTGAATAAAATGTTTAAAATTAAAGTTCTGTTCATGTACTAAAAAAACTTCAATGGAATAATAAACATTTTAATCAACAATGCTTGTGTAATTATTTACTTAAGTGCCCATTTACCAAAGTAGAGCCAAGTATTATCCAAGCAAAACCAAAAAAACAATTTATAATGATTAAATCCCAATAAATCCATAAGCCCAAATCATCACATTTAAGAAGGCCAAATTAGCTTCAGTAGATCAATACAATATTTCAACTAAGTTTAAATTTAAGGTGTGAATTAAGGCACATATTAAAAATTATAATTTTATTCTAATTTGAATAATGATGCAACAATTTGTTATTGTCCCACTGTTCCTAAGAGCTATGTGGAACATTACTGTTTACCAAATAGTGCATAGGAGAGGTATGCATCAGCGTTAGGTGTAATCCTAATATTGTGTCCAAGTCATAAATCTTATCCAATTTATCTTACCTAAACTAGCATTGTTTTAGACTTTGATCTGTAAGGCACAGTGATTCATACCTCACCTAGCTCATAAAGAGAAATTAAGGGAATGTGAAAGCCTTCCTGAAGAATTCATTATTATTAAAATAAGAGTGGCATTATAATTCTGTCTTTGACAGTCTTGTCTTGGATCTTACAAAAATCATTTTACTATTTGACAGCTAAAAATCCAAAATGGGATCCAAAGCCCTTCTCATACTAATTTAACTCTTAAAAATGATGTTTATACAAAAGCAAAAGTATGTTCAGTACAAAGGCAAAACAGAATCACAAATTATAGGTAGCAACAACTTGTCTTCAAATATGGCTGACATCAATTCCTTCCCTTCCTACTTACCTACCATGTCATCCTCAAGAGTCAGAATCTATTCTTTCACCCCTTTGAATCACAGCAGGCCTGACCAATGGAATGTGGCAGAAATAAGGCCTGCCAGTTCCAGGCCTAGTCTTTAAGAAGGCTGGAAGTTTCTGTGTCCTGTCTCTGGGAGCCCTAAGCTGCCTCATAAGAAGGGTAGGCTACTCTAAGGGAGTGGGATTCCATGAGGAGGACTGTCGTGTACCAGGCATGTGTGTGAAGAAGCCATCTTGAACATCTAGCCAGGTAAGCCTTCAGATGACTCCAGTTCTAACCACTGTCTGACAGTAACCACATGAGAGACCCCAAGAGACTATTAGAGAGCTAGGTTCAGTGATTCCATAGACTTTAAGAGAGAATAATTTGTTCTTTTAAGCCACTAATTTTAACACAGCAATAGTACTTGCCTAGGGTTACTCCTTCAGGAAATTCATCTTGAAGATCAAAAAGTTCACCAAATGCATTAAGAAACTCCAAAACCATCAGAGCATCACCAAAGATTTCAGGAGGTAGTCTAGTTTTCACTGGAGTTGGCTCTGGAAGTTCCTGCAAGATCACATAATTTATATAACTACTTGAACTAGGTATAGAAAATTATAAAAAGCAGATATGATATACTCTTTACCTAATAAGAATTATTTCATGTAGACTAGTGGTTCTCAACTCTAGATGTTTATCATAATCACCTTCAGAACTTTAAAAATTATAGATTTCCTGGCCTTATTTCAACTTTACTAAATCAGTCTCTAGGGTATTTTTCCTTTATTAAACTAAAAACATAAGCTTAGGCTGGAGGGTATTTCTCACTATATTTCCTAGTTAAGAGGGTTTTTTACCTTAGATTCTGAGGTCAAGGCATTAGCTGTGCTGATGTTATCATTAGTGTGGGATCTCCTTAGGATATGGAACAGAATTAATCTACCATCTACTGACTTACAAATGGTTCCTTAGAGACTGAGATGAATGAGTTTGGTTGGGATACTTTGATCTTTTCTGGAGGTGGGAAGAATCTTAATCTAGCAATCAAGCTAAATGCATGCTTGGCCCAGTGATTACTGGATTATTAAGGATTATACAACTGAGCAATTATTAAAGCTTATTATAAAATACTACTAATGCTTCCTTGGAACTCTAAATATAGCATTTATTTAATTGGCTATTTCCTCTCAGTTAAATATGAAGAGGCTACTATGCAAAAGAAAGATTTCATCAGTAAAGCCACATAGGGCATACAGAACATGGATGTATGCAAAACACCACTCAACATGCTTATACCTTAAGATCATCACATTCCATATCTTCTCTAGGTTTACTCCACTGTTTTAAGTATTCCATATATTTTCGCTTTTCTTCACGTAATTTCTCTCTTTCCTAAAACAAAAGGTTAACAAAAGTTCTTATAAAAAATTGATAAAGCAGCATCAGCATCACCTGGGAACTTGTAAAAAATACAAATACTTGGGACCTACCACAGACCTACTGAAACAGGAACTCTGGGGTTGGGATTCATTTAAATCTGACTGACAGTAAAGGGAAACACAGAGGGAGAAGTAAGTAAAAGCAATATTAGAATACTGCTGGTAAACTCTTTCTTTTTAATCCAGACCATTTCTCTTGCTCATTGGTCTTTTGAAACCCTTACTTCTTGGTTCTTGTATCTGAAACTGCAAAATAAGTACTGATCCTAAAAAGTATCTAATAAAGTAGAGTATAAATAAAATATTTTATTACAATTATTTTCCAATAAATATGTTTTATATGTTATTATACTTTTCCTTTGAAATTTAGGAACACCAAAGGTAAAAAGACGTGCACTTACCAAATTTTCAACATAAAATGACTAGATGGTTACAGAACTAACTGTGCTTTAAGCAGTCTGCTGCAATAAGTCATCCCTCCGCCCCAACATAATTCTTATAGGATGTAATAAGATGGGTATTTGCATTCACTGTTGCTAATAGTGTAAATAAACACAACATGTTTGGTAAACAAATACTTACCTATGTGAATAGGAAGTGTTTTGAATGTTCTTACCTTTTGACCTATTATTCTACTTCTATAAATTTATCTAGGGACATAATCCAAAAACGGGAAGACTTTTAATTCACAAACTTGAACAGAGTTATTATTTATGAGCAAAATTTTATACTTACCTACATCTATTCAATTAACTATTATGCAGTCACTAAAAATTCCACCTTAGTTTATGTAATAACATGAAAAATGTTTATAATAATGTTAAACAAAAAAAGTACACAAAATTATAAATGCTGGATCTCTTTTAAGACCCAGAATAAAGACTAGAAATTAATCAAAATGTTAAGACTATCTCTACATGTTACCATTTAGATTACAAGGTTTTTTGTTTTTTGTTTTTCCTACTTTTTCTGGAATGAACATATATTAGATATCTTAACCTCTATCCCAATGGTCTATTTTAAATGAGTCAAAAAACTTTAGGCAATTTAAGTGAGCAAATTGTATATCATCATCATCTAAGGCTTCTTGTGAAAATCCCAGGAAACCAATGATGACTGTCTTTGGAAAAAAGCCAGCTATAGAATTCTCTAAGGAATATCTAGAGCTAAAGATTATACTAAAGATACGCTGAACTATCCTATTATCACAGATACCTTATTCTTCAAGGAAAATAAGAACACTGTAATAATTCTTGTTAGTCATAAATTTTATTTTTTTATTTATATTTTTCTAACCATGTATTTTATGTATAACACCTTTCCTACACTTGGAAGTCTAAATGAAGAAAATCAACTTTAGAATTGCACTTTAGAAGAGGATTTGAGGAGTAAAGGTATGCATATATATGTTGAACCTTAAATTACTCATTAAATTTTCTAAAGCAAAAGGGAAATAAACCAATACTGTTGTCTATCAGTGCTCTATGCACAACTATATGTGAATGTGAATGTGAATGAAAGTGGTCAAAGCACTTGAAAATTAACCATGAATTTAAATACGCAAAGCACTATTTACTATAAGTAGAGAGATAGCTAATACACGTGAATGAATACCTTTTCTCTTTCTACTTTAAGCCTTCTTTCTTCTTTCTTCTTCAGTCTCTCTTCTTCAACAATTTTCTTCAATTCTTCCTTCTTTTTCTCTTTATCTTCCTTTTCTTTTTTCTTTGCTTCTAGGGCATCTGCTTTTTCTCTTTTTAATTTAGCTTTTTCAAAAGCTGTGGAAAAGGTCAAAATTAGAACTGTATACAGACAGAAAACAACACATTTTTTTTGTGTAACAAAAGAATCCTAAAGTAATTTAAGGTTGAATGAGATCAGTAGAGACTGATAGGGGTTGTAAATTTCTAGAGGGAGCCAGCAGGTGTTTAAAACGGGAAAAGCAAGCTGGCCCAATTTAAGACAAACTATTGCACTGGAACATTTACCTGCCTTTGAAAACCCTGCTATTCAAAGTGTGGTCCTAAGACCAGCAGCAAGGTTATCTATATCATCATACCTTGTTAGAAATGCAGAATCTCTTCTCCTATTCAGACCTACTAATTTAGAAATCTATATTTTAATTAGGTTGCCAAATGATTCATATGCAAAGTCAAGTTTGGGAAGCTATGTTTCATAAGGCCGTGTGAGGCAAATGAAATGGCCCAAAATAGTTTGTAAGCCCTAGGAATTTCAACTTATGCTTAATCAAGCCTTAGGTCGGTTTAACAGGAGATATGCTATACCTTGAAATATTGTTTGAAGAGATAAGCAGAGGTTTCATTTAGCGTAAGAATCAATAGATACCACAGGGAAATAACTATGCTTAAACACACACACACACACACACACACGAGAAATATGCCATTTTAGACACATTCCCAACCCAGACACAGAAATATTCTTTTCTACTGAAACAGTTTTGGAGAAACCGTTAAAACTCACCCAGTGACTTCATTTCTTCTTGTTTCAAAAGTTTGTCTCTTTCTTTAGTAGCTTTGCTCCTATAACTTCCAATAGTCTGTTTATTAGCAATAATTTCCTCCTAAAAAAACAACAACTTTTACAAACTGATAGCCTGCCTTATTCTAACAGTAAGAGTAAAAAACAAAAAATTAAAAATCCCTTATCAATTATGTTTTCTTTATATCAAAATAAGGTTTCATTCTAAAGCATAACTGAACTTTTAAAAAAAGATATTTATTAGGTACCCTTGGTTAATAACATTGTATAAATTTCAGGGGTACAGCATTATAATTTGATATCTGTATACTCGATTGTGTGTTCACCACCCAAAGTCTAGTTTCCTTCTGTTACCATATATTTGACCCTTTACCCAATTCACCCTTCTCCTATTCCCCTCCCCTCTTGTAACCACCATTCTGTTGTCTGTATCTATGAGTTTATCTTTGTTTGTTTTGTTTGTCTGTTATTTTTTATTTTATATTTGATGTCTCAGTTTTTGTCCTTCTTAACATCTAACTTATAACCAAACTTTTATTAACTCTAATCATAGTAACAATTCAGAATATGAATTAATTCTATAGCTCTACAAATTAGTACAAAAACTTCCCATAAAAACTGATAACATATAGAGAGAGACTTAAAAATACACATTAGAAACCAAATAAAACTCCTGGGGTACCTTTTAAACTAGATGGTGTAGACATTAAATATATAAGAGGTAGAGAAAAGACCAGTCAGAATATCCTTGTGGCCAATGCTAAACCATGCCACAAGTTTATTTTTACTTTATTGTCTCTAACATGCTTACTGTGATCTTTTTATCTCATATTTTATTCCTATGTTTCATTCTGATTTATATTTTACTAATGGCTTATATGCTTGCTTCCACTGTGGTATAAAATTCCCCTGGCATGAGAGCCATGTCTAATTCACACTTGAAACTTCTATAAGCCTCTTTGCTGAGCGGTTTTCACCATATAGTACACGTATTTTTTTGTGTGTGTGAAGAAATGTGTTCCTGCCTACAGGCTATAGAGGTGGGGGAGCCAAACACACTGTTCTTGATTTTGAATAGTTATTAAAGAGCTTACAAGGTAGCTTTCACCTATTCTTTACCTACCTGACTAATAGATCCTCTTTTGGGAGGTCTCCCTCTTCTTCTGTTAGAAGGATTGAAGATAAAGGTAGGTGGATCATCAGGGAAGAAATAAGAAAAATCTTGTTCTGCTATTTTATATGTTGAAAGAGATGATGCCTTCATAAAAAAAAGACAGGGTACGTTAGTAAACCATGTATAGATATGCTCTAACATGTCATAAGATTGCTGTTAAAAACATTAGGTTTTCTTGCGTTATTATGTAATAATATACATTTTACTTAGTCTACTTGAGCCTTCTAAAAAACATATAATTAATCAGCTTTACCAGAAGGAAAACTAGAATTCAAAAAATTACTTCACCATAAAATACTCGAGTGTTTTAACAGTTTCTTGAATTCTAAACTATTCAAAATTAAGTTTGTACAATATTTTTTGTTTGCTTTGCTTTTCCCTACTTTTGTATGAGATTTCTATGTAAATAATCTATAGATTTAACATTAAAACCCAATGTATTAACTGATAAATTTTTCTTACCCATATCCAAACTACTGAACATTTAGATTTTTCACCCTGCTTTGGGGTGATAACTTAAATATTTTTATGTATCAAATTTAAAGTTGGTCTGGATAGGCAGAAATGTCAAAAAATTCCTATACGGTTTCAACTCAGAATTTTTCAGAGAAATCAACCTCATTTTTATTGGTCTGGTTCTAGAATAACTGTTAAATTCAGAATAAGTGCTGTATTCAGAACTTGTTCATCTTTTATTATCCATGTTCACTCAACTCTAGTCTTTTTATTTTTGATTAGCAATTCTGAAGATTTTTTGGGGTCTAATGGTCAGGATCATCATTCTTTCTCTCAAAGAAAACATGTGCCATTTACAGAAATATCTTCAGGAAATATCTAAGGAAATGATACATAACTTTAAATTATTAACAAAATAGGAATACTTCTGGGAATTCAATTTTCTGTATATTTTCATTTTTAGTAGAACATAGTTTTTTAATATTTAAAATTCAATCACTTCTGGCCATCATAATAAATCAAGAATCTATTAAGATTTTACATAAGTTCCATTACGATGGTCATCTACTATCCCACATAACCCCTTAATATAGAGAATTGCCCTTTTAAGCATGAATTTAAAGAACATGAGTGGTTTCTTCTCAAATATACACACTCAAAAAAGGTCAAAATAGGCTTTAATAAATTCATTGTCAAGGTTCCTTATTCACACAACACACAGTATGTATAAATATCCACATCTTTGTGAACTTGGAGGTACTCCTAACAATAGACTACACTCACTACATTGGGCATGAAACTGTTTTTTTTTGGTGGGGGGAGGGGGTGCCCATGTGCTTGCACCAGATATCCACTAATGATCTTTCATTATACTTTAAGAAAAAAATGTTTTCTGTCACTTTAATTTTCATTTATTTATTAAATAAAGTTGAACTTCTTTTCATGTTTATTGATTATTTTCCTTGGTGAGTAACCACTGATGTCCTTCACCACTTTTTCCTAACTGGGTTTTTGTTCACTGGTATAAGAGATATTTGTGTATTAGAGGAAATTGGCCAAGTGGCTATTTATGATACACATATACAACTTTTCATACATATATTCATTAACTACCAAGTGCCAGGCACCACAAGTATCGAAATCATTAACTTTTTGTAAGCATCATTTTAGGTTGTTATCTGATATTCGATTTATCTATAGATAAAACATAATTTAAGCATTCTCTTCTTATCAAGACAAATAAATATGTTCGCATTTAAAAAAATTATTTCAGATGATTCTATTTATGTTTTCAAATTTTTATATTTCATCCACTGTGAATTTTGATCAAGTCTAGTTGTCTATATTTCTACTTGGGTGCTTAAGTTTTTCTAATTGACCTGAACTCCTCATTATATTCACTGGAAGTATTTTTCCTCCAGCACTTGCCCTTGAAATTTATAACATTTGAAACCTACATTACTTTTCCTTTGATATAACATTTGCATATATTGAAATGCACCAATCTTAAGCATACAATGGCTGATTTCTGACATGTATTAATCTCTCTAACCCATTCTATTGCTTTTTTATTTAGATTTAGCATTTCTCCCAAGATGAGTTAAATATTTCTTATTTTTTAAAATTAGTTTTACCTTTTAACTTTTTACTTAATGTATAACGTGAGTGGTCTACACTTGACTTTTCCCCCTCTTAATGGTTATGAAAAAAATATAATCTATCTGCTTAGTATTAGTCTCTGATGTTCTTTTTATTGTCCACATTGCTCTCCTATCTTGTAGGACCTATTTTAACATTGTTCTTTGTACCTATTTTTGTGAGTCAGAACCCCACTATTAGAAAATTGTAGTTGCCCCATCCCCACAACTTTGTTTTTTTCGAGTTTTCCATCTATTCTCACCTGATTGACCCTTTTTACAAGGAGAAAAAGTGGTAGTACCTGCACCACCTAGCAATTCTAGAAATTGTGAAAACGGTATTTAATACAATAAAGAAAATTACTAAAAATTGGCTCTCAATAAAGAGCAATTTTCAACCAACTTTGAAATAACATTTCTGCAATGTTACAACTTGATACCAATACCCGATTCTTTTTTTCTTCTTTCTAACAAATAATTTCATTGTTTTAATTACCTTAATTTTAATGACTCCATCTTGCGGTTCACAGTGTTGCTTCAGAAAAAGCTTTAGTTTATCACGAGAAAGTAGGTGCTTTCTCCGGCTAAGGGGGAAAAAGGAGGAGAAAAAGTAAAGTACTAGTATCAAAGAGTTCACTCCGAACTACGTAATCTCTGTAAATTCATAACCTCAATTTCAAGCCTCGGAAAAGAACATTTCATTTTCTAATAGTATTTATATAGAAGTAACAAGAATCTTCATATGAAAGTGTATATGTAGAATGTTATAAGAACTATGTCTATGAGTGAATAAACAATACAAGAGTTTTTAAGTAGTGGCCCTCCCAAAAATGTATATTCTTTTCCTAGACTATAGAAAGGACTACACGAAAGGATTCTAGTTTACTACTATGTCCCAGCACCATATAGCGGCTGACAAAAAGGTAATTATCTCTTGACTACTGAATATTCTAGCTCTTGAGAATTGTATTGTCTCATATGGCCTCTGTTAGCCACATGTGGTTTTTTGATAAATAAAATTAAAAGTTCAGTTCCTCACTATTACTAGCCACATTTCAAGTGATCAATAGCCACAATAGCCATTGAACAGCACACATATAATATTTCCATCACTGCAGAAAGTTCTACCTGTCAATGCTATTCTATCATACCAAGTCTTGCTTATAGGAATAGTACTACCTTTTGATGCTACCAAAGAGCTGTAAGTCATTTAAGTCCTCTATTATCAAGTATAGCTTTCTTATCTTATATTCTTTGGCTCACTGATAAGTAAAAAAAATGAGCTAAGACTATAACCAAGATCTAGCAGAATTATATTTAAGTTAAAGTGTAAGTCAAAAAGTAGAAAATGAAAAATATTAAATAGGGAATTACATTATATATATCTTAAGCTAAAAGCAAAAAAAAAAAAGACAAAACTCAACTATGAATAAGGGAATATCGGTGGTCTCAACTATGCTATTCATTAGCCCATAAACTGAACAAATTCAAAACTTTGAGTAATCTGTGAATATTATCCTGGGAATACTCTTTTTCAATATATAATAAAATGTAAAATGTTCCAGAGATCTTAAAGATGAGCCCCCCCAAAAACTACACACACATCCATATAGTTATAGAAAGTAATATATTCAAACCAGTAATATATGCAATACCTATATTATCACTTTTCTTTGGACATATGAGTATATATGGGGTAACAAGATGAGAGAATAAGTAAAAATATTTTCCATCCAACTAAATGCAAGATTGGCGTGCATTTCCTACGTGGCAAGTTGTTAGCTGATAATGTCAACTTACTTTCAAATAACTAAGAGCCTAACCTCAACAGGCAACAGTAGGGCTTTTCCTAAAATATATCTATGTAACCTAGAGCCCGTTCTTTGAAATAGTAACTACTCACTACCCTCTCTCTTTTGATTAGGCTTTGAAGGGAATATTCATTTTTTATTATTTAACTTTCTTAAGGAATGATAAGAGACTGATCAGATGTTTGTGTCTAATGAATAAAATATTACAAATGTGACATATTTGTAAGCACCATCAGATTTCTCAGCTTTGAAAACTGAATTCTCTCATGAGAAGTACTTAATAAATCGGATCCTTCTTAATTTCTTAGATGTTAAGACTATTAGGGGTTAGTTGCTAATCTAAACAAAGGGTTCATGGAGTCCATTACAATTCACTTTATCAGTCTATGATCATATAAACGTATGTTTATTTTAAAAAGGAAAGCAATCACTTGCAACACTACCCATGTGTTCTACGTCAAATCTTAATCCAACATAATTACACTACTTTAAACCAGCAAAGGCACTGAGTTTTACCTGATTTGTGTTGCTTTAACAATAGCACACTCATACAATTCTTTTTTAGTGGGTTGCACCTTGTACTTGAATAATAAGGGATCAACTGCATCTCTTTTTTTCCTAAAAAGACCAAAGATATAAATCAGTTAATAATTTTTTTGGAAACATGAGATTTTAAATGGAAACTTAGTTTCTAAGAACATACTACAACAGTATGTAATACATTTTTATTTTAACTAGGATTTTATAAGTTACTGATATCTCTCACCATTCTATTAGCCAAAATAGCACAAAACACTATTTTATGTTATGTTGGTACTTTAATTACTCATTTGATAAATTTTCCTTGGGTGAAGAAATTAACAAGAGATGAATAAGCACAGAGTACCCAGTTTAGGTTACATAAATTTGTAAACAAATAAATAGCTTTTGGATTTGCCTTTAAAATTTCTTCTTCATAGCTGTGTAACCCAAGAGCAAAAGTGGAGATAATGTAGTTTACCCTGTTTTAAGAATTCTCAAAGAAGCTACACATTTAATCCCTGCTCTCACAAACTTCTCATTTTTTCTTCCCTTTTAGGATGCATTCATTCATTCATTCTGTTATGAAGTTCAACATGTTACAACATGGATGTACCTTGAAAAATTATATAACTGAAATGAGCCAGACACAAAAAGATATTGTATGATTCCATTTATATGAAATATCTAGAATAGGTAAATTCATAGAGACAGAAAGCAGATTAAAGGTTACTAGGGGTGGGGGGAAGAGAGGATGAAGAATTATTACTTAACAGGTACAGAGTTTCTATTTGGGGTGATAAAAGTTTTGAAAATAATGGTGATATTTTTGCAACACTGTGATTATAATTAATGCCACTAAATTGTATACTTAAAATGGTTCAAATGGCAAATTATGTATGTTTTAACACACACACGCTCCACAGAATGTTGATCATTTTGAGCACCTAGGCTTAATTCTAAATACGCTGTCTTTGTATGTCTTGCAGATATTATGAACTCTGATGCTGAGCAAAATTTCTAACTCCAAACTTCTATTTCTCCTCAATGATATAAGAATATGACCATAAGATAACATCCATGGGTACTGTTATATAGTTTAACTCATGGGAAATGCCTAATAAAGAATTGTTCCATTCCCTTTCCCTTTAACCCACCTACTAAAACATGAGGAAATCCAGATTATGTTTTGTTGTTTTGTTGGCAGGGAGCAAACCTAAAAGTAAATATATTACTCACTTAAATTAAAGAATTAATAGAAACAACAGAGTTAAGGTCCATGTTTCACCCAACAGAGTAAAGGTCTATGTTTCACCCTTCCTGGTCTCTCAGGATACAGTAATCTATAAACAACTAGGCGTTTTATGGTGTTGATGTATAGTGAACACTCAGAGTCTTGGAGAATCATACGCAGGTTAAAAATATCTATAAATAAAGCAACTGACCAGTTTACTCACTTTTCCTTTATCAAGAGTCTATTCCAAGTACCTATATTCAAGAGTTAAGGCACAGTCTATATAGCCTGGAAATTATGACTGATTACTTTTATACACAAAAATCTGTATTTAACACTTCAAGACTCATCTAATATATAACTAACTTCATTTAAGGGTTATGATCTTTGATATAGTCTATAAAAACACATGAACTACTCTCAGAGCTGCTAAAGGACATACATTTACAATACCCACTAATTCTACATCCCACACTCTGGATTCAATGAGACATACACACAAGTTATCTATTAATTTCTTTTTGTGCTTAATAATAGCAACTCATGGTAAAATGAGATGTATTAAAAGACTTATTATATAGGACCATGGCATGCTTCATTAATTCACCCCAAATCATTTTTTCTGCCGGGCAATGTACTAGCTAGATGACCTCTTGCAAAGCCAATTAACCTTTCTAAGGCTCAGAGTCTCGTTAAATAAAAATAACAATACTCTTATAGAGCTGACAAATATGCATATCCAGCACTTAGCACAGTGTCTGGACATAGTAAATGCTCAAATTCTAGTTACAACTGTTCAAGTCAGACAAAAAGAGAACTTAAATTACAAGGTTCT
This sequence comes from Eonycteris spelaea, assembly GCA_003508835.1. Taxonomy (NCBI): domain Eukaryota; kingdom Metazoa; phylum Chordata; class Mammalia; order Chiroptera; family Pteropodidae; genus Eonycteris; species Eonycteris spelaea. The sequence continues at coordinate 1,854,187 of PUFA01000122.1, forward strand.
GGGGGATAGAACTTGATAGTTACTAGTATTTCAGGTGCAAAGGAGTTAAAAGTAGTTAAGAGTGGCATCAGGTTTCTTATTTGAATATTATGGTACTGTTCAATGAAAATAGGGAAGACAGACACAAGACAGGCTGGAGAAACTATTGTTAAGTCTGAGATGCCTAAAAGACCGAGAGGGAATAGAATGGAGCAGTAAAGATTTAGGTAGTCGTGGAGACCAGAGGAGAGAGCTGAGTTAAAACATATAAATGGATTTTTAATCAGTTGAGGGCTCAGGTGAGATTTTAAATTTAACTGCAGACAGTGCCAATCTACATGTTTGTGTGATTTTTTCTCCAAGAGCAATCAGCTGACTCAACTGACTCAATTTCAGAAGATAGGAGTTTCTTTACCATATGCACCATAAAGTGAATAAGTATAGCAATTAAAGTACAGAATGAATTTCCCCAAGTAAACAAAAGTGGAATGCATAAGTGTAATTGAATGAGGTGAGCTTCAATTGCTCTTAAGCTGCTGACTACAGTTAACTAACTAGCAAAGTTTCAATTCTGCAAACTCTAACATGTGTTGCTGAACCACATTTTCAGATCAGTGGTCCCCAGAGGGACCAATGCTCCTATGAGAATCTAAAGCCTGATGATCTGAGGTGGAGCTGAGATGGTGATGCTAGTGCTGGGGAGCAGCTGCAAATACAGATGAAGCTTCACATGTTACACATCTCCAGCCACTCATCTCCAGCTGTGCGGTCAGGTTCCTAACAGGCCAGGGACCAGTACAGGTCCGCGGCCTGGGGGTTGGGGACCCCTGGTTTAGATGAATAGTATACCACAGTAAGACTAGAAAGGATGAAGGGGGTATTCAAGAAAAATTGTTTCAATGGGATAGCATTAGTCAATCTGTTAACATTTTTAAAATTAATAAAACTTACCCATTTTGAAAAGAACTGTTCTGTGTTTCTGAATCATCACTATCACTGATGATAATAGTTTCTCCATCTACACTACTGACATGTCCATTAGCAAAACCATTTTGATGTGATGGAGGACTTCCAAAATCCTACACTGTAACCTGAAAGAAAATAATACATTTAAAAATGTAAATCATCTGATATTTTATAATCAAATATTTCAGAACAATCTACTTTGAACAACTTTAAAGTTATTTTGTTTTCTAGAAACTATGGATGATTGATGCAACAGATTTAATAAAAAAAATCTGTAATATCCAATTTAAGCAAAGGTTAGCTACAATGTAAATTAACACAAAACTATTTAAAGGTCGATTTATCAAGGTTCTTGGTAATTATATTCTTAACTAAAGTTACTACTTAGAAAATCAAATTCTGGCATAATATCTCATTATACAGATTGGGCCTTATAATTTTCCAAGTCGCCAATATTTTAAATTCTGAAATTCTCCTGATCATAACTTATTCTCACTGTAAATTTTGTTGTGATTTCTGATCTCTGAAAAGCTTCATACTCACTAACTCTATTACCGCTATTTTGGCTTTCCTTATCTTTGCCCCCCTCTCTGGATTTTACGGGTTGCAATTTCAGACTCATTCATCACAATTGAAATATTCCTCAGTCCCATTTTACTGTGCCAATTTCCAACTGAAATAATTAAAATGTGGTATATCCATACAATGGAATGTTATTCAGCAAGAAAATAGAAATGAAATACTGACATATGCCACAGTATGGATAAACCTTGAAAACATTATGCTAAGTCAAAGAAACCAAATGTAAAAGGCCACTGTAGTATATGATTCCATTTTTATGAAAAATCAGAATAGGCAAATCCATATAGAGAGAAATCAGATGTGTGGTTGTCAGGAAGTTGGGGGAATAAAGGGAGAAGGTGAGAGCGGGAAGCAATGAGCAGTGTCTGCTAATGTGCAAGGCTTTCTTTTCAGTGTGTAGAAATGTTCTAAAATTAGTTTGTGGTGATGGTTGCACAACTCTATGAATACATTAAAACCACTGAACTGTAGACTTTAAATGGATGAATTTTATGATATGTGAACAATATCTCAAGTTGTTAAAGACAGTACAAGTAAAAGCAGGGTAGAAGGGGGAGGGAGGAAGAGGAGAGAGAGAAGGAGAGAGAGAGAGAGAGCGCGCGCATACACGGGCATGTGCAAGCATGTACATTGCTAGAGTTATATCTATGGCACCTCTATAACTCATAGACAATCCAGGGGAGGTTTTATCAACTAAGAATATTTTAAGTGTGTGTGCGTGCACGCACACACACATATACACCCCCCCACCCCAGTGGGTAAATCCTTATTCTCTAGAGAAAAAGTGGTTCAAAAAACTATTGTTAAGTGGTTCAAGATTAGACAAGTAGCTCACTGCCCATTCATTTGATCATTCCATGCCATAAACGAGTTTTGATATATTGTGGGCATTCATAAGACTGCCTGTCTATTCACCAGCCCCATTCTCCTAGGAACCTCATTCTTCTCACACCCTGCCTTCCTCCATATAGCTACTGGTAGAGCTGTCATAATCCCACAAGACCCTGGCCATTAGTTAGTTGATATTGGGTGGACTCCTTTTTTTGCTGAGCCAATACATTTTCCCCATGATTTTAAAATCTGGTATCTAGAAAGTAAAAATCAGTTCTTCTATCATGTACTGTGTAAGACAAAAAATTCTAGCAGTGCTGGCACTCATGTTTCCTGCCACATGGAACAGGCCAGTATGCAGGGAGAGAAGATAGAGCCTACAAAGAGAAGAGTGGAAAGATAACGGGTATTAGAAGCAATCAGTTCTCTTATTCCTGTTTTTCCTCAGACTTAACTGCACCTTGCCCGTCTCAGGTTTAGCTGTTTAATCTTTCCTTTTATTCAATAAACCGCTAATTTGGCCTTCTGCAAATCTTTTTTTCAAAATGAATTTTTGTCCCAGGCAAAATAAACAATCAAACAATTGCAGAAAGACAAACAGTATAGTTAGACCTAGTTTATTTTGGGAAGCTGGTGGATTTTTATAAGAAAATAGTACTTATTTTCATTAGTGTACACTTTATAACATATACATATATTCTCCTTTGTGAGAACATCTTTAGTATCCCCTACAATATCTAATATTGCTGTCAGGTGCAGAGAAAATCAGGACCATGGATTTCCTGCTAGGAACTTAGCACTATACCCAAAAAGAAGAAAGCAACTGGTTCTACAGCACCCAGCGTTTAAGAGTCAACGAGATGTAGATTATGTGGGTTAATTTGAAGCACTCAAAACAGTTTATCTTCCTCCTTCACTTATTTATTTCCTCTCACTCTGAGACTTACACAAGTTAAATTAAAAGTATCATACATGGTTCCTTTACAATGTTTTTCAAAAACAATTGAGAAAAAAGGAGACTCAAATTACTAAAATGTGAAATGAAAGTAGGGACATTACCAGTGATTTTATAGAAATAAAAAGATTATAAGAAAATATTATGGACAATTGCATGCTGACAAATTGGATAACCTAGAGGAAATCGACAAATTCTTAGAAACACACAGACTACCAAAACTGACTCAAGAAGAAATAGAAAATCTGGAGATCTATAACTAGCAAGGAGAGTGAATCAGTAATCAAAAACCTTCTAGCAGTAAAAAGCCTAGGACTAGATAGCTGGTGAATTCTACCAAATATTTAAAAAATCTTCTCAAAATCTTCCAAAAAACTGAAGAGGAGAAAACACTTCTTACCCATTCTATGAAGTCAAATTTACTCTGCTACACAAATCAGACAGACATGGCAGAACATGTAAAGAACTCTTAGGACTCAGTAAAAAACAAATAATTCAATTTTCAAAAAACAGGCAAAAAACCTGAATAGATATTTCTCCCCAAAAGATAAAAATGGCAATAAGAATATGTAAAGAAAGATTGATCAGCAAAATTGAAAACTGCCATTTCATACCTATTAACATGGTTACTATTAAAAAAAAACAAAAAATGGAAAATGTCGAGTGTTGGCAAGAATGTAGAGAAATCACAACCCTGATGTCAAAATGGTGCAGCGGCTGTGGAAAACAATATGGCAGTTCCTAAGAAGATGAAACACAGAATTATCATATGACCTGGCAATTCCACTTCTAAGTATGTACCCAAAAGAACTAAAACAGGAACTCAACAGATGCCTGTACACTAATGTTCATAATAGCATTATTTACAATAGCCAAAAGGTGAAAATGATTCAAGTGTTTATCAACAGGTGAATGGATGAACAAAATGTGGTATATACACATATCATGGAGTATTATTCAGCTGTAAAGGGATGAAATTCTCATATGCTGCGACATAGGTGAACTTTGAAAACGTTAGGCTCGGTGAAATAAGCCAAACACAAAAGACAAATATTGTATGAATCCACTTATATAAAGTACCTAGAATAGGCAAATTCACAAACAGAAAGCAGAACAAAGGTTACCAGGTACTGGGGTGTGGGAGAAATGGGCAATTATTGCTTAATAGCTATAGAGTTTGATGGTTGCACAACACTGTGAAATATACTTAATGCCACTGAATTGTACACTTAAAAAAGATTATAATGGTAAATCTTATGTTTATTTTACCACGATTTTTTTTAAAAAGAATTTTTTGTGTATGTTCTAAAGTAAAGCATAAGAAGATTCAGTTACCAAACCTATATTGGTAGCAAACGGAAATGGTGTCAAAAGAATTGAAGGGTGACTTTTACCACTAGTTGATAAAACTAAACCAGTGTTTCTAAAGAGGAACAACTACAGGAAACCATATCAAAACTTCTTAGGTAATTATGTCGTTAAGTGATAAAAAAATTTCTGTAATTTGGTGACATGAACTGCACAAAAATATGCAAGGAATCATATGGACCCACTTTCAAAGGGCCTGGAGATCACATCCAGGGATCGTATTGCTCAGAGTTGCAGGAGGTGATGAAGAAAGCTTTTCAGTGAAACTTTGACAAGGTTCTTCATGTTAGAAAAAGACATGTTTTAACTGGAAGAGCCCAGGTGAGCGCCCCAAAGCGGTGATGGGGGAAGGGTCATGAGGGAAAAACAAAGAAAACGGGTTTACTCTGGGCACAAGTGTGGTTGGCACAGAGCCTAAAATGGTTTGACAGTTCTTTGAAGGGAGTACTCTATGACCTCAGTGGGGCCCAAACAGCTAGAATAATTTAAGAACTAACTTATTTAAAACCAACAGAAAATTAACAGACAGAAATGAAATTCCTTTACAGAACCAATAAAGGAGAAGGAAACCAGTACGGCATAGGGACATTGCCTAGAATGTAATAAATGTTTATATAAATTATACTAGTTATTATCAATACTACTATTAGTTTTGTATCACACCCAAACCACAGGTAGCATTTCTTGCTAATCTAATCAAGATTAGGCCTCTCACTGATGCTTAGCTAAACTTCAGTTAACTATTCAGGATGTCAACATCTAAAATTTTCCAAAGAAACTTTTAAATCCACTTGCTACAATTTCTCAGTTCTAGGGAGTCCAAAGAAGACTAGAGTATAAAAAAGGTTAAAGAATCATAACATAAGACCTAGCTAGTGAGTTTAGAGTATAGAAACTTTCTAAATTAAAAGTAATGTTCCATTTTTTGAGGACAGAGTGGAGGCTGATGATCAAGATGGTCCTTGCTATTAGAGTTCCTGTGTGCCAGATAAGTATATAAATTATGCATATTTATCTCCTCATATCAATTCTGCAAATTACACATTTTCCAGAAGATGAAATTCAGGGTCAGAGAAGTTAAATCATGTGCTCATGGTCACACAACCAGTAGTGGTACAGGCAAAACTTTGTTTGACTCTGAAGCTCATACTTTCTAATCATCCCACTCAATTACTGGAGTGGAGGAGGAACAGCAACACTATCTTGATCCAAAGCTATCTCAGAACTTTAAGCCTAGGCAGTCAAGAAGTTCCCAAAGTGCTAACAACTTAAACATATTTCAGAGTGAAATCAAGTCTGTAGAAATGCAGCAAGCACAACATGAGGACACAGCAGAAGTCATCTGTAAATCTGTAACAGTGACACGCTGTTACAGATTTGGGGTAGAAGATACAAAAAACAGTAAAAGGAAAGAAGACCAGAAACCTGGGGAGATCTACCTGACACAGAAGACTGCCCCTCTCCGTATGGGTCTCCCGAAATGGAATATATTGAATCTATGGCATACTTCAACCTGCTCCATTGTGTTGCCTCATTAACCTTTATTTTCTTGCAATACAGGTGTCAAGAACAATAATTTAAAAATGCTGTGCTTGGATAATTTCTTTCAGGTAGAAATAGAATAAACTGCTTAATTTGAAGTTCAGAGTTTAAAAAACTCATATTAAGGAGGTTATGTGATACTTCATTTTAAGGGAGGAAACTAGACTAGTCAAGTCTGCTACTTTAAACAAGACTAAATTATGTTGATTACTTGTGAATGGGGAGGTCAGATAAGATTGCTTTGTTTGTAACTCCTCACTTTTTAGGCAGACTGATCAGAATAGCTCAAAAAATGTTTCATTTTGAACTGTTCCAAGACTTTTATGAACCAGAAAAAGGACTTATTATTTCTCCAATTACCATCGGACCTGTTATAAGCCTAAATATCACAACAAATTCATTAGATTCTTATAAAGATTGAATCCTTTATTAGAAGATATATAGTAAAAATAAAAATCATTAGAAAGAAATTCTAGATATAAGATATATGGGTTAAGTCCTACATATTCTAATAAGTTTCAAAAACCTGGATATTATCAGCATGCTTTTAAAATCTTTAGTACTCAGAATTATTATCTTAAAGCCACCATGAGTTAGTTTGGCTAAAGTATCAACCAAATTAATTAAAGCTTTATCAAAATATTTTAAAATTCTAACTAGTGTGTTCAAATTAATAGTTATGCAAAGTGTTTGTGGGCTCAGTTTTATGTTGGCTAAAGCAAATCCTATTCCTTTGGGTCAGCCCCTGCACAACAGCTCCACTATTGTAGTCACTAGTCAGTCCTCACAACCAATCAGCCGGAGAATCAATCCCTCTCATTGATGTGCCAACAGTGATAAAGGCTCAACTACAACAGAAGGGCACACACAACCCATTCAAGGGACACACCTGAATCACCTGGTCAGTGACCAGGGAGATTATGCCACTGGGCCCCACAGGATATCTACTATATAAGGCCACTCTACCAAGACCCAGAGACATAGCAGCTCCACCTACTCCGTAAAAACAAACACAGGGAAGCAGCTAAAATGAGGAGACAAACATTTCCCAAACAATAGAAAAGAACAAAGCTCCAGAAAAAGAACTAAACAAAATGGAGACAAGCATTCTACAGATGCAGAGTTCAAAACACCGGTTATAAAGATGCTCAAAGATCTCAGTGAGAACTTCAACAAAGAGATGGGAAACATAAAAATGAATTGAAACAAAAAGAACCAGTCTGAAATGAAGACTAATAGCTGAAATGAAGAATATGTTAGAGGGAGTCAACAGTAGATTAGGTGAAGTAGAAAATAAAATCTGTTTTGGAAGACAAAGTTGCAGAAAACACCCAATGAAACCAAAAAAAAAAAAAAAAAAAAAAGAAAAAAAAAAAGAAAAAATATATATTAAAAAAACCGAGGATGGTTTAAGGGACCTCTGGGACAACATCAAATATGCAACATGTACACATAGGGGTACCGAGAAGGAGAAGGGAGAAAGCTAGGAATTGAAAACCTACCTGAAGAAATAATGATAAAACTTCCCTAACCTAGAGAAGGAAAGACATACAAGCCAGGACACGCAGAGTCCCAAACAAGTTGAACCCAAAGAGGCCCACACCAAGACACATCATAATTAAAATGCCTAAGGTTAAAGACAAAGAGAGAAACTTAAAAGCAGCAAGAGAAAGCAGTTAGTTTAGTAACTAAGGTAACTACCCATAAGACTGTCGGCTGATTTCTCAACAGAAACTTGGCAGGTCAGAAGGAAATGGCAGGAAATATTCGATGATGAAAAGCAAGGAACTACAAACAAGATTACTCTACCCAGCAAAGCTTTCTTTTAGAATACATAAAGAGCTTCCCAGACAAGAAAAAACTAAGGGACCAGTATTACAAGAAATGTTCAAGGGACTTCCATAAGAAAAAAAAAGATCAAAAACACGAATAACAAACTCATAGATAACAGAGAATATTTTGAGGGCTACTAGATGGGAAGGGGTTTGGGGAGACGGTGAAAAGGGCAAAGGGATTAAGAAGTACAAATGGATAGTTACAAAATAGTTATGGAGATATAAAGTGTAGCACAGGAAAATAGTCAACAATGTTGTAATAAATATATAGGGGGAGGAAGGGTACTAGATTTAGTGGGGTGATCACTTTGTGAGTTATACAGATCTCTAAATACTATGCTGTACAACTGAAACTAATATATTATTATACAACTATAATTGAAAGAAACTCATTGAATTGTACAATGTAAATATGAGCAACTAATTATCTGTTTCAATAAAGCTGGGAAAAAATACAACTAATAAAAGGACAATAAATACATATCTATCAACAATTACTTTAAATGTAAGTGAATTAAATGCTCCAATTAAAAGACAGGGTGGCTGAATGGATAAGAAAACAAGACCCTTACATATGCTGCCTACAAAATCAAAACAAAACACACATAGACTGAAAATAAAGAGATGGAAAAATATATTTCATAAAAAAGGAAGCAAATAAAAAATCTGGGGTAGTAATACTTACACAAAGGCTATAACAAGAGACAAAGAAGAGCCCAATAATTTCACTTCTGGGTATTTATCTGAAGTAACCTAAAACACTAAATTGAAAAGACATATGCATCCATATGTTTATTGCAGCATTATTTACAACAGCCAAGATACAGAAACAACCAAAGTGTCCATCAATAAATGAATGGATAAAGAAGCATACATATATACAATGGAAAAGTACTCAGCCATAAAAAAGAATGTAATCTTTCCATCTGCAACAACAGATGGACCTAGAGGTATACGCTAGGTGAAATAAGTCAAAGACATATGATATGATTTCACTTATCTGTGGAATCTAAAAAACAAAATAAATGAACAAACAAGAGAAACTCATAGATAACAGAAAACATCTGATGATTCCAGATGGGCAGGGGGTTGGAGGGCTGGGTGAAAAAAGGGACGAACTTAAGAAGTACAAATTGATAGTTACAAAATAGTCATGGGAATATAAAGCAGCATAAGGGATATAGTCAATAATATTGTAACAACTATGTATGATGTCTGATGGGTATTAGATTTATCAGGGTGATCACTTTATAAGTTATATAAATTTATGATCACTGTATTGTGCACCTGAAACTAATGTAATATTGTAATGTCACTGTAATTGAAAAAAAATTTCTTTTAAAAAGAGATAACCTTGTGAGGAGATAAAACCAATGTACGAATATCAGGGACAAAACATTAAATAAATTTAGCAGAAAGTGACCTTTTGTTTTCAACATGATAATAATATTTTAGAACATTTAAATAGGCTTCAATGTAAAGGATGAATACAGAGAGAGAAGCAGGCTGCTTGCTTCTTCTATCTTGCTGCCATCCTAAACAAAGAAAACAATGGTCACAATTTTGGGATGATGGAGCGAAAAAAAAAAAAAACAGGAAAAAGCCTGAGTTCCTGACAACTTTGTGGACCTGCATGCCCAGCCCTACACTACAACTTCTGTACTTAATTTTACATGAGAGAGAAATTTCTATTTTGTTTATGCCACTAAAATTTTTTCTATTATATGCACCCAAGTAAAACCCAGCAGCTATTAAGGAAAAAGCAATAAGCAATCTATTAGGTATACTACTAGGTACTTATTACCACTGTTCAATTTAAAATTGTTATATTATAATTTATATGAGAGTACTGTATTCTTCAATTCAGCCAATAAAAGCTGAGTAAAGATTTTCAACTTGAAAGTTACCTTGCCATTGGCAATACGATTTCAAATCAATTTGTTTCAGGAAGCTGAAAATCTAGAAGGAAAATAAGTTTAACAACACATGCGTGTGGCTACAAAAAAGGAACATGGGAGATCCTTGCAGTGACTGAAATGTTGTGTATCATCACTATATCAACATCAATATCCTGTTTGTGATACTGTACTATATAATTTTGCAAGATAGTATCAATGGGGGAAATTCTACATTATTTTACAACTGCATGTTAACCTACAGTTATTTCAAAATAGAAAGTTTAGTTAAAAATGCTAATGATAAATATTAGGAAATTATTAACTCCAATTAAAAGCACTCATTTTTCATCACAGGTAAAATCAATAAAAGATGAAAGTAAATATACTATACATATTACTAAAAGCTATAGTAAATAATGACACTATAGTATTGGCAAAAGAATAGCCATACAGATAAATGGAAGAGAAGAGAGTCTGGAAATAGACTCAAGATTCTTTTTATACTTATATTCTGGAAGGGACAAAATTATAAGGACAAAAAACAGATTAGTGATTGCCAGAGGATAGGAGGTAGGGACAAGGGCTGACTAAAAAGGGTCAAAAAGGAACTTTTAGGGAGTAATAAAAATGTTTTTCTATGGCTTCTTGTAGTGGGTTATGATGATTGTAGGCGTTAAAATTTAGAACACTTAAAAAGGGTGAATTTTTCACAAGAAGGTAATGTTCTTTGATAAAGCTTTATTAGTTTAGACTACTCAGGAAAAAGGCCTACTGAATGTAAGTTATTTAATTTAAATTATTCTTTACTTAAAAGAAAACCATTTATTTACTGCTTTTCTAAAAACATTAATACTTATATGAGAATGGTAAACTGAAGTAGGTCACTTGTTAGATCTCATTGAAGTACAGACTGGTCTAACTTATCAGAAGAATTGCCAGAGAGTTCTGTGTAATACATAAAATATGTAAAGGGAATCCTATTCTACAGTTTGTTTCCTCTCAACTATAAATGTTATAAAATTCATTTTAAAATCCCTATTTTTCATGGAAAGAAGCTCAATATACTGGTGTTTCATTATTCTTATTTTTTTTTTAATTAAGAAATTTTTTTTTTATGCCTACAGCACCCAGTCTTCCTAGCTGGTCTGCCATCCAAGTACTAACCAGGCCCGACCCTGCTTAGCTTCTGAGATCGGATGAGATCGGGCGTGTTCAGGGTGGCATGGCCATAGACTGGTGTTCTTTCTTATAACCTAAGTTAGTTAAATCAAATAAAGTCAGATGATTTCTACACATCAAAAATATAGTGCACAAAAATAACTAAGAATTTGTAAAGAAATTATTATACACAACGAATTGAGATGACAAAGTTATAATTATTATTCCTTGCATTCTCAAATTCTTTTAGCTGGAAGCTCAAACAAAATAACCTAAATATTTTTTATTATCCTGAGGGTCAATAAACATTCTTAACATGATAACAATGAAATCAACATGCTGACTCACTGACTGAAAGCGGATGAGGAAAGATGCAAGCATATCTTTATAAAGATAACTAGGTAAATATCAGCCCATTCTAATGGCCAATCAGAGCAAATTATTCATGGAGTGCTAAACTAATTCAGCATTACAGTAACTTTTATTCATTGTATTTGAATGTTAGACATATTCACTAGCCAGTAAGACTTATCTATGTCCTTTTGCTTGTCCAGTTTTGTTGAGAATAATTTCACATATATCACTGTATAAGTTTAAAGTGTATAGACGATGGTTTGATTTACATATGTTGTGAAATAATTACCACACTAAGTTTAGCTAACATCCATTGTCTCATACAGATAGAATAAAAAGAACAGAGAGAAGAAAAAAGTTTTTTTCTCCTTGTGGTGAAAACTCTTAGGATTTACACTAAGCAACTTTTCTATATACTAGGGGTTTCCAATCCCCAGGCTGCTGGGCCTTATAGGTTTCTGGCCTGTCAGGAACCAGGCCACATAGCAGGAGGTGAGCGGCAGGCAAGGGAGAGTGAAGCTTCATTTGTATTTGCAGTGCTCCCCAGCACTAGCACCACCGCCTCAGCCCCACCTCAGATCACCAGGTATTAGATTCTCATAGGAGCACTGGTTCCTGGTGTAAAAAAGGTTGGGGACCACTGCTGTACACTATACGGCAGTATTAACTATGGTTATCAAGTTGTGCATTACATCCCTGGTATTTATCTTATAAATGAAATGTGTGTACTTTTTGACCACCTTCCCCAGATTGCCCTCCCCTATCTGTCCTCTTAATGCATTTATCTTATTCAATACTTCATTAGTCATTCACATGTTGTTCACTTATCTTTGCCCTTAAAACTCTATTCCTACTACCAATAGACTATAAATGCTTGAGAACAGTAAGAACAAATGCTTTGCTCATATTTGATTATCCTGTTGCATCTAACAATGGTTTTCAGAGAAAATATTGAATTCAATTGGTTTAAAAAAAATATGTTGAGACTATCTCATCATGTTTTATTCTCTTTATAGCACTGTTAAGTATCTGAAATCACCCGGTTGATTTGTGTTTCTCTCTTGCACTTAAATGTAAGTCCCCACTCCTTAATCACTACCATGTTCCCAATACTTAACGGCGCAGTACTGAACACACAATGCTTACTGAATGAATCACATAAAATTTGGCTTTGTGTATACTTTAAGTACTAAATTAAAATATTCCCTACCAACTCCAAGAAAAAAAGCCACAAATAACTGCACTGTCATCCCTGGAAACTGTGCCAAAAGATAAAAAAACAACAAACAAATAATCCTATTTCCCTCCATGCTTGCAGTCACCTTTTGTTGCCACTAGATAGCATTCTTTCATCTGCAAGCAAAATATTTGAAATGTTTAAACAGCTCAGAGTACAAAAGTAAAATAACTAAGGCACTTCTGGCAAATATAACGGTTAACAATTTCAATAGGAGGGGAACCTGTTTAAATATTAGAGCTTTTTTCTCTTTGCATCAATGGCCAGAAGATGATGCTGATTTTCAGACATTCAACTATATGGCATGGATCACTCTTTACATATATACAAAAATTGTAAAGTGCTCAAGTAAAGTGAAATGTAAATAGTGGGTGATCAAGTATAATCTTTTAATCCTGCTTAAGTGTTGTCCTTTAGCATTTTTTTCCCCACACTCATTTATTCCTCCTAAACAGAGGCACAGTGGTTCTGACACTGCCTGTGCTTGAAAATGTCACCATTTACGACATTGGGCGAGTTTTAATTAACCTCTGTGTATGAGTTCCTCAGCTGTAAAAAGGGCAAATGAGTACCTATCACATACGGCTGTTGTGGGAATTAAGTAAGACAGTGTAAGTAAAAAGCTTAGAATAGTGCCTGGCAGATAGTAGGCTCTGAAAAGTTTACTGGTATTGTCATCATCTCCCTTAAAATGACATACAGTGAACTTTCAAGAACAGTGACTATGATACAAGAAAACTAGGGACTGGCTACAAAAAAGATGAGTCATCACAGCTGGCAGACTCTTCACTCATCTCCGTCAAGTACAGGAAGGATCTAACATTTACTGAGTGCTTTATGTGCCAGGTATTATACTGGGCTTCTAACAAATAGTGACCACTATTTTCAGACTGTTGCAGTTAAGGCCCCTATTAAATCACACTCCCCTGATCCTCTCCCACATCAATTCTGGATTGCTCATGTGGTGGTCAAAGGAACAGTAGCAAACATGGAGCACGCTGAGGCTTGAAACGTGCTTGCATACTGGAGATTGTCATCTCTTGATTCTGGGAACCCCCTTACCACCCTGGGAATAAATCTGGATTAGCCTCCTGAAGGATGAGAAGCCATATGAAAATAGCCACTTTGGTCTAAGGCCCCAGACACATGAGTAGAAGACCTAGACAATCCAGCCCCAGACGGGTCAGCCCAGGCCATAAGAACATTCCAGCCAACCACAGAATCGTGAGAATAACATTTATAGGCCACTAAGTTTTGGGAGTGGTTTGTTATGCAGCAAAAAGCTAACTAATACAACCACCATATGAATATAAACATGTTTCAGTTTTATAGATTAGGAAAGAAGATTCCCAGAACTAGTATGTTTGGCTCTACAACCCCAATTTAAGCAGTAACCGGTCTTCTATACCAGGAGTCAGCACACTGTGGCCCAGGGGCCAGATCTGACCCTCTGCCTGTTTTTGTAGTCTGCAAGCTAAGAATAATTTATACATTTTAAGTTGTTTAAAAATAAAAATCAGAATACTTTGTGACATGTGAAAATAATATGAAATTCAAATTTGGTGATCATAAATAAAGAACTACTATAATATAGCCACAGTCACTTATATGTTGTCTACAGTTGCTTTTATACTGTAAGAGCAAAGTTGGGTGGCTGTGACAGAGACCACATGGGCTGTAAAGTCTGTAATATTTACTATATGGCTCTTTACTAACAAAAAAAATAAAAAACAAAGTGTGCTGACCTCTGCTCAGAATCATTCTCTTGGTATATATTTTAAACAAATTTTGCCTAGCCTTTAATAATGAGATTTTTGTTGTGTACTTTTACTCTCCTTTTCCTTTCATTGAAAATAATTTTAGCTTGTCATTTCTCGTCTTTAACTTTTATCTTTGGATGGTTTCTAAATTTGTCTGAGAGAGACAAATAACTCAATTTTTAAAACAGTAATTCAGAACCAATAGGTCAAATGAATTTCACTTACATGCCATACTACTACTGGCCTCCAATTCAGCATGGAAAATTAATAAACTACGATTTTATCTTTTTCTCAAAAAAATTCAAAATATATGAGAAAGCTATTCTTTAAAAACTTGTGATCTTACGTTAACCAAATGGAACAGACCATGAAGGAGGTGGAAAAAAGTTAAGAGATATGTTATTCAGAAGACCCTCTAATTTCTCGGACCTAAATACGTGTAATAACCATGTAGAAATGAACTTCCCTTTTGTTCCTTAAGGGATTTCAGGACAGAAGTAGCTTTATACAGTCTCCCCTCTTTTGCGAGATTCGTTTCTAGTATTCTTCTGCCAGAGGGAACGAAGAACTTCAGAACCACTACTATTCTGCTTCACCACCCTGCTGCCAGTAACCAGTTCAATGAGATACAAACTGAACCAAACCACTTGATTTCCTCTTATATTAGAAAAGAGGTAAAACTCAATTTATTTGCCATTCCTCATTTTTATAATTTTTCACACTATAAGACCCCTCCACACCACAGTAACGACCATAGGTCCTGCTGAAGACAGCTGACTCAAATGCACTTGACATTAGTGCAAAGGGTCAATAAAGAACTTATCATGGAAACTAACCACCCTCACCCCCAACATTTACCATTCAAAGACTTTTGAGAGGCATTAGATAGATGTTCTTAATGCCCAGTGTGAGTGGAGGCCTTTGGACTGAAGAAAATGAATAAGTTTGTGTGATCTGTTTAAACGTCACTAAACTATTTTGGTAAGCATCGAGCAGTTGAGTTCATTTAGACATAGTTACAACATAAGCTTTACATATTATTTGAATTAAATATATATAGAAAACAATTCATATTCATTTATTTTTGTGACTAGGGATTTTTAGGGTATAAAAAAGGATTCTCAGGATAGTCTCCCAATTTATATTCTTATGAAAGTAAATAAGGATTCTAAATTTTAGCTATTAAACTTGCAATGATAATCCAGGAATCAATTAGGTTGTAGGTATGGATCTCTGGTACATACAATAAATACAATATATATCTAAAGAAGTGGTTCCACTCTAACTTAGAATTCAAAAACAACAACAACAACAACAACAAACCCCAGCTGTCCCAAGTACCCTCCTTTTTTGTTTCTAATAAAAATTATATCTATGTATTAGGGTAATCAGGAACTAAAGACTAAAAACAACAATTTTGGGATGTTGCTTCGGATGGACTCGCCTTGGCCAAAAACCAGGAATTGTGACCTTAAAAGGTCAGTAGTGCAAACTGACGAATAGAAAGCCTTCTTTCTGAAAAAGCTGAAAAAGAGCTATAACAAATTTAATACATGTTGCTAAACATTTTATACTATCTTTGTACCTAAACAAGGACCGTTCCTCTTTTAATCCTTTCTAATCATTTATATTTTTCTCTGCCTTTAACTATCTAGTTAAACCCTTTTCTAAAAATTTCTCCTTGATTAATCCCACCTGGATCCAGTCACAGACATTCAGCATGAATGTTTAAATCAAAATAACTGTTTGTTCCTCATTTATATTTTTTATGTTCATCCGATCTTCTCAATAGATTTAGTATATCCCCTTATCCTCAATATTAATAATACACTTTAATTAATTATGATTAACTAATACCATTTAGGTTAGCAATATAAAAAGAGCCCAAAGATAATAAATTCATTTTCTCATTTCCAATTCTAATATATACTAAGTGCCTACTCTCTGTATTATAGGCTTTTATGCTAATTTTCTCTTCCTTCATTGGACTAATGTGCTTAAAGCATTCCACCAATGCAACATAGAAAGCCATGGGGAGGCGGGGGATGGGGGTGGGGAGGGGAGAAAGCCATAGGGCATACATTTCAATGGTTGAATAGTTAAGAGCTCTAGTTGGTTGGTCACTATTTGATGCCAAAATTGGTATGTTTATAAGATCAAAAAGTATCTATAATCTCTCTTTTACAAGGTAGCTCTAAAAAACAATATTGAACTAATCTCTTATGCTTCTTGACTAAATAATATTTTGTCAATTTTAAATCTAAATAGTATTAGGATAATATTTGGGAAAATCTAGCTATAAATAAAACTCTGGAGCAAATCCAATTCTGCTATTTTACTGATTTAACCCTACCTTGGGAAAAGGTCAGTCAAAAGTCAAAGACTATTTGGAAGAAAATGCAGTTTATTATTTTTGAGGAGAATTCACATGGGGCTAGCAAAATAACTTTCTCCATCCTCAGAAAAAGGCAATATTACAAGTAAGCTTTTTAGGATACAGGAGTTTAACCAGTTTATGTAAAATTAAATAGAAATGGGGTGCATCTATGTGTTCTGATACAGAAAGACATCCAAACCATTACTAAGTGAAAAATCTGCTTGCTATTTTTAAAAAAAATTAGTGTAGTAAAGAGAAAAAGAGAACCACGTACTATTTTTCTTTTCTTTTTTGTTTAATAGCAATGGTTATCTCTGAAGGGAAGATCTGGGAAATACACTCTAGGCCTTCACCATTTGTGCTTTTCTCAGATACATATGAATACAGGAAAAAAAGATTTAAAAAGTTATGAACTTAAGTCTTGAGTAGAGCATATAATCTTTTTTTAATTTAAAGACTTTTATTGAGGAGTTTTAGGTTCATAGCAAAATTAGGAGGAAAATATAAATTTCCCATATACTCCCTGCCCCCATACATGCATGGCCTCCCCAATTATCAAAATCCCCACCACCCCTGGAGTAGAGCATCTGTTACGGCTGATGAAACTACATTAATATATCATCATTACCCAAAGTCCATCATTTACATTAAGGTTCACTCTTGGTATTGTACATTCTATGGGTCTGCACAAATGTATGACATGTATCCATCATTATAGTACCATATAGAATAGTTTCATTGCCCTAAAAATCCTGTGGTCCGCCAATTCATCCCCCATGCCTCACACCTCAAACTCTAGCACTACTGATCTTCTTCCATAGCTTTGCCCTTTCTAGAATGTCATAATTGGAATCATACCAAATATACCCTTTTCAGGTTGGCTTTCTTCACTTAGTAGTATGCATGTAAGGTTTCTTTGTGTCTTTTCCTGGCTTGATAGCTCGTTTCTTTTCAGCTCTGAATATCTCATCGTTTGGATGTACCACAGTTTATTTGCCCATTCTCCTACTAAAGGACATCTTGGTTGCTTCTGTTTTGGCAATTATTAATAAAGCTGCTATAAACATTAGTATAAAAGTTTTGTGTGAATATGTTTTCAGCTCCTTTGGGTAAATACCAAGGAGTATATAACCTTTTTGAAAATTGAGTCAACTATCAATATCATGAGAATTAAAATGAAATTGAAAGCATACTTTCAATTCTGCAATGTCTTCCAATGCTACCAATTAGTTAATGTTTATTCCACGTCCTCCTTTACTCTCAGGTACCATTTCTCACCATTGCTAGTATATCGACTTTTGGAAGTACCTTCTCACACCTGTTGCTTCAAATCTCTATAAACTCTTTTAGCTCTCAGAACATCTCGACTGTGCTTGTAAAATGTCTGATAACAAGTTCCCCAAAGCCAACTCTAATTAAAAAAAAAAAATTACCAAACACAATTATATTTTGACTCAATTTTTCAGATTCTCTCAAACTCCAGTACTATCTTTAAACTGAATGATGACTCAATAGGCCCCCAAATGTTTATTTTTTGTGTAATTTCTTGCTCCTTTTTTCCAGATTTAATCCTCCAATTCCAGGGTGAGGGAGAGATGGGTTTATCATGAAATATTTGTGTTCTCTAGCCTACCACCCTCCTACTCCTTCATTAAACGATGATTGATAAAAAGAAATGAGAAAGTTAACTGAAATTTAGATATCTTAAAATCTGCTCGTGTAGCGTTTTTTTTAGAAGATCATGTACAAATGTCAGCTGTCTTCAAAAATAACTATGTCTTTCTAAGACACTGAAATTGTTAACTGTAGGGCATCCTTTCAGAGTTGCAAAAGGGAAATTTGATTCTAAGTAACAGTGGCTCAGGCAGCTATGAGAGCCCCACATCACTACTGGCATCACCCAAAACAAAACAATAAACTATAGCCCTCAATAAATACATTCAAGTACGAACAAGACATTTACATTAAATGGCAATATTGCATACACAGCTTTTTAAAAATTCACATTAGTCATTTCATACTGTGAGGCAACCCTGTAAGGCAGGGGTCCATTTAAACAGATGAAAAAGGCTAAAGCTGGAAGAGTTTAAATTACTTGCTCAGAACCATATAGCTAATCATAAAGGGCAAAATCCAATATCAAAGAGACAGCATTATAGTGAAAGAAATGGTTTCTAAGTCAGCCCTACCTGAATTTAAATCCTACCTATTACTACTTGTAAGGCTAGAATGGAAGTTCCATGACTTTGTTTTGTTCACTGCTATATATCCAGTGTCTAGAAGAGTGCAAATAAATAGCAGGAGGTAAGTAAATACATGTTGAACAACTACAAAAAGATCATTTAACTTCTTTGAATCTATTTCCTCATCAGTAAATGGAAACAGTAAGTTCTTGCCTTACATCTGCTAATAAAATATGTACATAAATACATAGGTATTTAACAATTCATAGACCGGACTCGCAGTTTAGTGTTCTTTTCACAAGACCACTCGACTTCTCACCTCCTGTAGGCTCCAAGGGAAGCCCAAGGCAGCAAACAAAAATATCAGCATGGACTGACAGGCATACTGAAGGGTAATCAGGATGGCGAAGGTAAAGAACTAAACTGCTGGCTCAGTCAAGTAGTCAGCTGTTCTCTTTCCTACCTCTGCCATAGCAATGACAAGGGATCTTCTAGAAGAATATGTTAGCTGACTGATTATTTCAAAACAGAAGGTCTTGTGGGTAGGGAAGCACTTAACCTATACTTGAAAGATTCAAAAAGAAAGTGAGGAGGGATGCTAAAGGTAAGGAGAAAATAAGAAAAGAATATTGAAATGAGGGATCCAGAGCACCCAGGGTGACTAATTTAACCCCTAGCCCATTTCTCTGTAACTTCCATGTTCTTTCCAATAAATCTAATTCTAATGGATGGCGCAGTCTTTAGGTTCACTGATAATTACTACTAACAGATAGAAACAAGAGGTAGATGTTATTAATAAGTAAAAACAAAGTAAAAAGCAAAGGGAGATGGTGCTAAAATGGTACCATCAAGAAAATGAAAAGGCAATTCAAAGAATGGAGCAATCTTTGTACATCATATATCTGCTAAGAGACTTGTATCCAAAAACACAAAGAACTCTCACAACTAAGTAATAAAAAGATAAATAACTCCATTTATATTTTTTAAATGGGCAAAGGACCAGAATATCTGCAAAAAAGGATAACAAATGATCAATAAGCACATGAAACAATGCTCAACATAATTAGTCATTAGGGAAACACAAATCAAAACTACAATAAGGTACCACTTCATACTCACTAGGACGGCAAAATAAAAAAGATGGACAATAACCAATTGTCCATACACACAGCTTGGTGAGCATGTGGAGAAACTGGAACTCTCACACATTGCTAGTGGAAATATAAAATGATGCAGTTGCTTTGGAAATCGGTATGGAGGTTCCTCAAATGCTAAACATAGTTAACGTATGAGTTAACAATTACTAGAATACTAGATATATTCCCAAGAGAACTGAAAACATATTTTCACACAAAAACTTGTACGTGAATGTTCTTAATAGCATTATTTATAATTGTCAAAATGTGGAAACCCAAAAGTCCATCAACTGATGAACAGATAAACAAAATATAATAGATCCATACAGAAGAATGTTTATCAATAAAAAGGATTAAAATACTGATAGATGCTACAATGTGGATGAACCTTGAAAACATTATAGTAAGTGAAAGCAGCCAAAAACAGGATCCATATTATATGACTCCATTTACATGAAATGCCAGATAGGCAAATCTATACAAACAGAAAATAGATCAGTGGTTGCCAGGGGCTGAGAGGGAGTGGCTGCTGCTAATGAGTACAGGACTTCTTGAGGTGATGAAAATATTCTGCAGTTAGACAGTGTGATAGCCACATAACCTTGTGAATATACTAAAACCCACTGAATGACACATTTTAAATGGGAACATTTTAAGCTGTGTGAGTTTTATCTCAATAAACTTGTTTAACAAAAAAAAGCAGGAGATGAAAATGTGTTCACTGTGTAAGCAAATTCTTCACATTCTGTGGAGAAGGGATGAAGAGTGAAAGGTGAAAATGGGATCACAGATATCTCATACTAGTGGATCCCATGGAGACAGTAAGCACCTGCTATTTCTGTCACTGGTAGAAATCCATTTAATTCTCTAAATAAGCCCCTTAACAATAAACCTCATGCCATGACCAGGTATAAAGGCCAAAGGATACCTAGGAAACTCAACCTGGTGCCTCTCTCATCATGGAAGCTGGTCTTGCCTACCCCTTATGGATGCCTGGATCTTACCATCACTGTCACCTCAAAACTGAACTCAGTCCCCAAAGTTACACAGTAGATATGAAGCCAAAGGGGACATATATTCCTTGGGGTCTAGAACACAGCCTAAATGGAAAACATCATGCCAAATCATTTCCCCATATCAATATAATAGAATCAGAGTTTAGAAGCATGACAAGAGAAAGCAAAAATCAAAACAGAAGATTGACTTTTACTTGTTTTCTGAACACTTGCCATGTGCCTAACACTTCACATATATCATCTCAGTTAATCTTTACCATAATCCTAAGTATGCAAAGGAGAGATAAGTGATACTAAATATTTGCTACAAAGTTACACAAGTAGTAAGTAGGTGGTAGAGGCACAATTCCAACCAAAGGAAATCTAGTCATCATTAGGCAAGTTTATATATTAAAGTTATTTTAACTGAAATTTAAGTGAAAAGGGTAAAAGGATAGGGTGTACACAAGAACTTAGAACCTAAAGTTGTAGATATAACAGGTCAGGCTTGAAGCTTTTAATTTTAATATAAAATATAATTTTTAATAGAAAAGCTAGTCAATAATAAAAGAAAAATATTAACTTCCATATAAGCTTCTTGGGCCAAAAGCACCTTATTATGCCAGTAAACTGCTGCTATATCCTATTTATGTAGCAATTCAAAATGTGTACCACACACACTCTCTTCAGATTTACAATAACCTGAAAGGATGTCATTCTCCAACAAGGTTACTCTGACTCCAAAGCCTAGACCCTTCACTATCTTACTATTCTGCCTCCCATAAAACTAGAAATGTATAACTTTTCTCAAACTATAAGATAATAAGATCAAGATAAAAGTATTCTGTTAAAACCAAGTGATAACTGCAAGAATATGTAATGCATTTTATGCTTTATTCCTTGTCATTAATTTTATATATATTTTAAAAAATTTTACCTTAACTGCATACTTAGAAAAAACAACAAAAATGAAATGTAAAAATATTTGTAACAGTATAACAAAGAGTGCAGTATGCCTAGTGTTTAATAAATAGCTCTCACAAATCTACTGATAACAAACAAGCCAAAAGAAAAATGGGAAAGAACCTGAACAAGCAAATAAACATTGAGATAATCATCAGATTTAGCAAAGATTAAAAGACTAAAATATCTAGTGTTGGGATGAATGTAGGGAACCCAGGCCTAGCCTCTAAGGCACCCTGGACCTGGATGCTCCCGAAATTACTTCATTCATGTTTATTTTAATAGCTGCCAAGTTGACATGTTTGTCTCTCTCTTAACTGACTTAAGGGCATCTTAATCCTTTCCATACATCCAGTACCCAACCCAGTGTCTAGCCTGTAAGTGACACTTATGATTTACTACAAAACATGTCGGTGAAACACGGTATCAACAATCAGAAATATCTGGGCCTGAGATGAGGGCAAAAATGGCTAGACTAATATTACTTCCTGAGGCTTCTGCATCTTATCATCCACCCAGCTGCTAAAGGCAAAAGGTCAAGGAGTCTTCCACAATTTTTCCTTTCCTGCACAAAGATTAAGAACAACAATATGTATTATGAAAATTAAGACTTAAAAGTTTTTAGAAAAATACCAATTCCTTATACTTTATAATTAAAAGCTGCTTAAGCAAGAAGTGGTATGTTTCCTAATGATAATAATCAATAAAATTGTGACTCCAATTTCCTATTTCTACAATGTGCTCCAGTTTACTACTATTAATGGCTACAGCTACTTGAAGTCTATTTTTAAAGTACAACAACAACAAAAAAACAATGAACCACATTGTTTACAATTCTAGATGTAAGCAATATTTCTAATGTTACAGTTTAATGTATCCTAATGATTTGTAAATCAGTGATTTTTGGCATAAGTCAAATAAAAATAATAACTCTAAGAAGCAAAAAATTGTTCTGGTTCACAAACACAATCCTATTTTTCTTTATGTAACAGAGTTTAAAACTAAAAAATCTGTTTTCCAAGTATATCACCAAAACCAGAAAACATATGCCAAAATAGTATTTATAACTTGACCTTTTAAAAAAGGACTATGTTTCTTGGTAGGATTACTGGTGGTGACATGTTACTCTCTCCCCCTGAAAATAAAAAATAATTTTCCCAAAAGTCATTAGACATGAAAAATCTTCAATTTTTACCATTTCTTGCTTCTATAATTAAAAAGAAAAAGCTTACTATTAACCAAAATCAAATTTAAACAAATTGAGATGTTAATATAACATCTCTTGGCTTTCTAAGATTCATGTAGTGTACCAGTGAATGACTGAAGTGGATAATAATTTAAGATATTATCCTGAAAGTACACATAAACTCATGATAATCCATAAAATAAGATAATAAAGAACATAATTAACTTTTGACTGTTAAAGTTTAAAATTCAGTAAGAAAAAAAAAACTACATTCAGGTCAATAAAGAGAGGAAAAAAGCATCCAAAAAAAATATTTTTTAGTCACTGCACCAAAAATCAAGAGGCTATGAAAAGTTTTAATGCAAATAAAGATTATTATGATAAATATCAGTGACTAGTCTCACAAATGCTTAAGACTTTAGGAAAGCAATAATAATTTTAAACTAAATGCCATAGATAATGTCATTTGAAACATTCACATATCAAAAATCTACTTTTTTCTTGAAGACCAGGGTAAAGAGAACTTAGTAGAGTATAACTCAATCTCATCAAAAGAACTACTAAATTCCAGCAAGAAATACAGGCATTTTTTAAACTATCAGGTAACATAATGAAGACAGAGCAGATATCTTTATCTAAGGTTTTTTTTAACTTTACTTAAAGATGAAACTTCCATTTACTGGAACTTATTATACAGCGAATAAAAGAGAGAAGGCGAGTAACAAAGTAATGGACTGATCCTCAAGATATTTTAAGTAAAAAAAGGATAGCATAAAATATTATCTTTTCCATTAAAAGGGGCAGGAGATTGTGTGTGTGTGTGTGTGTGTGTGTACATGTTTTTGGTGATGTATATAAAATTAGCTTTAGATAAATATATAAGAAACTGCTAACACTAGGACTCTGTGGGGAAGGTAACAGGGTAGCTGGAGAATAGTAAAGGAAGCTTTCGTCAGTTCACCCTTTTGTGTATTTTGAATTTTGAGCAAGAGGAAGTATGCATATCACAAGAAAAAAATTAAAAGCACTTTACCTGGCACCATTGTTCTTAATGACTTCCACAGTTTCTTCGACAAAATATCGATCCTTGACATATGCAAAAATATCATCACAAATTTCATGTAAGCGTGAACGATGGGTAAGGTTGGTCAAGTATAAAACTGGAATAATTAGTGGTTCTGGAAAACTCTGAAGATTCTGTCGTGCTTTTTTTTCTGACTCAAGTGCTTCCTGATAGGTCAGTCCAGGTCTACCCGTCACAGCACAACTCCACACAAGACTGTTGCACAGAATGGTTCGTTCAAAAAAGTCACTGATTAAAAAACAAAAATAAAAATCCATTACCTATCATTTCATAAATTTTACATTAAAAGCTGATAAAGAATTGCTCCTTTATTTACACAGAATCATAGAACCCAAACGAGGGTTTCATAACTGGTCAACTTATACATTAATACAAACCTAAGAAAAAGTATATTTAAACTGGACATTTACATTTTGCAGTTTAAAAGTACATTCAGCCAAAACTGGACTTCAATTTCCACAGTTTTGAAACTGGGAGTGAAACTGAAAATAAATTCAACCTTTCTCTTTCCTTCTAATTTTTAAGCTTTTTGTTCCAAAGCAGTCGAAACACTGGAGTCAGTTCAAACACCTACTGTGCATTTTAAAAGGCATTATCGTAATAGTGAAAATCTGGGAAATCTAAGGATCTAACAAGAGAGAAAGTAAATTATAGTATTTCATATGATGAAAATTAAACAGTATAGTCATTAAATAGTATAAGGAGAAGTCTTAAATATATATGGTCCCATTTGTGTTAAAAGAAAAGAAAAAATGAAAAAGAAAAGGAAGAAAGGAAGAAAAGGAAAGATAACCTAAAGAAGCATAAAAGGTTTCTGGAATGTTATACAAAAATTAAGGTAACAGCTACAGAGTGGGTTTGTAACTGCGGGACCATTCTACTCAGTCTTTTACTGCACTGTTGGAATTTTTAATATGAGCATTTCTTTTCAAAAATTCTATCCAGCCACTTATAAAATGCAAGAGATCTATAATATGGAAAGATTTCTAAAGTATATTAAGTAGAAAAAAATTATTGAATAACAATGCTATATACGTTGATTATAATAATAAAAAACGTGTGTATGTATTCAGAAACTATAAACAAATGTTTCCTATGGAAAGAGGGAGGGACTGGGAAGGAAGGAAAACAATTTGTTATTCTAAATATTTCTATATTGTTTGAATTTTTATAAAAAGCATGTACACGTATTATTTTTACAGTATTTTTAAGTAGAAAAGGTTAGAGACATGCAAAAAGGTTAACAATGGTTGTTTCTTAGTGGTAAGATATGCATAAATATTCCCCCCACTCTATACTTTGGTCTACTTTCTAATAATTATCTGTAACTGACTGATAAAATTTCACTATCTCTTTTTCTCCTTCCTGAAATCCCCCTTTCCTCTCCCATCATTTTAAAAAGTATTAAAACTGCTATCTGTTTATTTCCTGGTTAGTATATCTGTTTAGATTAACCCTGTAGCCTGAATTGAACATCAAAGATTTGGGGGTAATTTCATTAAGATAGTTTCATTTGTAGAACAAGACAAAAATGAAATCTATGGAAATAAAGAGAAACTAATCATACCTTAACCTAAATGAGATCTAAGTTTGCATATACCAATTTACATGACTCTAATTCGGTACAAAGATCCTTTTGAAGTATGCACCCTTAAGTAGAGGAGATAGTGAATGTGTATCATTAAAATACAAAGTCAAAAGTGATTATCTTTATAAGACAGAGGCAGATATCCTTCAGGAATTCAGAGGAAGAGGAGGAGAGGCAGGCAAAAAGAGATCAAGAAATACCAGAACATGTTTTGGAGGAAGTGGGTTAAAGAGTTAGGGTTGTAAAGGAAACAAGGTTGATGAAAGAAAGGCCAGAGAGAAAAGAAGAATATAATCTGGTTTTTATAAATCAGATAAGTAACTTATTAGCTAAGAGAGGTAACAGACATACACAATAGGTGGTTATCAGTGGTGCAGAATAAAATGGATAGATCTGGAACGAGGTCTGACTTAATTGTTTTACTACCTAAAACTGTAGTTCACTTAGAAAACTTTATAAGTTCAAAAATTTATTTTTCCTATAGAAACAAACGAGGTCTGACTTAATTGTTTTACTACCTAAAACTGTAGTTCACTTAGAAAACTTTTTAAGTTCAAAAATTTATTTTTCCTATAGAAACAAACGTATCTGTGAGACTTGGCTTCCCAAACCAACACATAATTAGCACAGAATAGGTATGAAATACACATTTAATAATTTAAACTATATCTAGTACTATTTAAGAAAAA
This sequence comes from Eonycteris spelaea, assembly GCA_003508835.1. NCBI lineage: Eukaryota > Metazoa > Chordata > Mammalia > Chiroptera > Pteropodidae > Eonycteris > Eonycteris spelaea. Next base: position 1,880,853 of record PUFA01000122.1, read on the forward strand.
GATATTTCAAGTCTAGATACCTTACACTTTAGTTTCTAAAACAGTGCTAACAGAAATATAATACCACACATATAATTTATAATTTTCTAGTGGCCACATTTAAAATTTTTAAAGAAACACTACCGAAATTAATTTCATATTTCATTTAATCCAATATATCCCCAAATAATTTCAATATGTAATCAATATTGAAATAGTGTACATTATTTTGGTACAAGGTCTTCAAAATCTAGTATGTGTTTTATACTTTTGGCACATCTTAATTTGGACAAGCCACATTTCAAGTTCTTAATAACCCCATGCCAAGTAATGGCTCCTGTACTGGACAAGAACAGCTCTAGCCACAGCAGGTCAGTATTTGGTAACCTGAGGTATTTGGTGGGTCATGGGTATTTGGTGCCAATGCAAGGGGACAGACTTAACAATAAACTGCAATAAACGCTTTTTACATTTAACAATGTTCAATCAACAAGGAGAACAATGGCACAAGTGCCACAAACCTCTACTGAACATGTATTACCAAGCAGAAAAACAGGATACTAAGTAACTAGTGATGTACAGCTGCCCCTCTACGTCAGGTTTCCACCCCTCCTGCAAAGTGTTTGCACTATTTGTTTCCTTTGTGTCTACCTATTTTACAAAGCTGTCGTTACATGATAGCCCTGCTGTGCACAAAGGTCTACCCTCAGGAGGAGGGAGGCAGGCAGGGCACAGTACCATGTGGCCTATCAGCATGGCCTAACTCTAACATTACCAACCTTCACTTTTTCTCACTTCTGTAATTCTGCTCTTCACCGATTCATCATACACATTCAAATGTGCAGGATTTTGTTCACAATACTAAACTCTAGAGGGTAGGTTACAGTGCCTCTTCGATTTCTATATTATAAAATGAAATTTTTACAAGCGGTACATTTTACTATTGTGAACAAAAAATTTATTAATACAAAGTACTGTTTTATATGAATATACATTTAGGGTTATATGGATTATTATATCTCCAGTTTGTTACTACATTCCTTCAACAATCCTCTTCACCAGAGATGGGCATACTACTGGCCCAGAGGCCAAATCCAGCTTTCCACCTATTTTTGCACTTTTATTGGAACACAACCACACTCATACCTTTAGCTATTTGTCTGACTGCTTCTCATATCATTTGAGAGTCGGGTAGGTGCAAAAGATACCCTATGGCCTACAAAGCCTAAAATATTGATTATCTGGCCCTTAAAAAAAAAAAAGTTTGATGACCTCTGTTCCTTATCATTACTTCTTAAGGAAAAATTGCTTCTGAGTTACCAGGTCAACTACTGGTAGTAAGACACACCTTTAATATAAAGTCAGCCAATTCCCTGGTGAACAAACTAGGGAACAAAGGGCAGCATACTGTTAACTTGCTGGTTATCTGGAAAACTAAAAACCTAGTAGAAGGAGATTAAGAATGAACGGACATAAAAACCAGAAACCAAACACAGTTCAGAAAAAATAAATGCAAATCCTTATTAACTAGACATAAGAAAAGATAGGAAAGATCTGGCACAATACCGCAGAAAAGATCTAAGGGACATAAACAAACCCCCTATTCACAAAATAATTAGTCTAACTGAGAAATGCAGCCACAGGTTAAAAACATATTAATTCCTGACTTAGACAGCATATAGTATGCATGGCTTATAAAACTTAGAAAAATCGTAATTTCTAGAAGACAGTATGGGTTTTAGCAATTTCTTCACTGGCAGAGTTATAAAAGCGGATTAGGCAATCATTGGCATGGTAGATTTAACGTGCCTTATACAATATAGAGAAATACAAGCTAGATGAAAATTACATTTATTACATTTATTCATAAATGGTAAAGAGAAAAGTTTGACTAATTAAAAATAGTTTAGTTTAAAAAACTTTAATGAAATATTACTTTGCACTTAGCGCTATCAGGCAGACTTAGCAGCACACAAGGCAGGCTCCTCAAATCTGCAGATGACACTAAAGTGAGAAATAGCAATAAAGATTTTTAAAACATGGAGACTAAAACCTTAAGTAGAAATCAACAAAGGTGAAACTTGGCTTAACAAAAGTCCTAACTTAATAATAATGAATGCGAAAAAGGCAAATTTCAAGTGAACTATAAATTCACACTTCTGTGCCTTTTTATATTGTTTTCTCTGCTTAAAAAGTAGTCTTTAGTGCATTCTCTGCCTGGAATGCCCTATTTCCCCTTTCTGTGTCTTGACAGTTCCATCTTTCAGAACCCACCTGGGATGTTATCTCCTATTTGAGGGTTTGCTCAACTCCGCAGCAACTATCAGCTCAGAGTTCTAGGTTCCCATTACATTGGCTCCATAGCACATATGTGATTTATGCCATTGTGTTGTAAACACACATTCATTTCCCACTACAGGGACATATTATCTCAGTATCTTCAAAGACTCTCCAAAGCACAGCGTCAGGAATAAACCAATGTACTCCCATTAGCAGTCCACATTTATTTGTATATGTGTGTATCTAGACAGGGAAAGTATACATATGAATGGGAAGGAGAGAGGAAAGTGTCTGAATCTCAGCTATACCACTTGTAGAATGTGAATTTGGGTAAGTCACACAACCTGAGAGAACCCAGTTCCCCTTCTGTAAAATGGGGTTAATACCCTTATGAAGTCAATATGAAAATTAAAGGAGATTAAAAATAGTATGCCTAGCATACCACATGTCACTCAATAAACAGTATCAATTCTTATTGTTCAGGTACTATACTGCAGAGACCCTAGAATACACAGGAGAGTAACCATATGGCAGAGGAACAATGGCAGAGGAACACATAAAAGATGTGAGAATCAAGAGAAAGTCTGGCACTGGGAAGGAGGCTAGGAAGAGGGATTAATTGCAGAGGAACTATAAGGGAACAGCCAAAATCCAATCAGGATGATCTAAGTATAAAATCTTAATTGCTTAGTGGGAGACTGCAAAAAGGGTTGAAGGCATGCAGGCTCCTTAGAAATATGACTTTGATACTCTTCTCACAAAAAGTAGAGTCTATTTCTCCACCCCTTAAATCTGGACTGGTGTGAAATTGGCTTTGACCAACATACATTAATGACATTGAGAGACTTCCGCTTTTACCCTCTAGGACCCTGAACCAGCACATAAAGTAGCCCAGGTTAGGCTTCTGAGAATGAAAGACCACGGGAATATACATTCCAGTATATTAAATCATCACATTGTACATTTTAAATATCTTACAATGCTAAGAGAGAACAGTGGAAAATACATCGGCAAGTCAAAGAATAGTGAATAAATAATGTGGGTGGTTACTTTGAGGCACTGAGTTTTAGGGTGGCCTGTTACACTATAATAACTGATATACAAATTCTGTCTGAAGAATTCGGGTAGCCTGCTAAGCAGATAAAAGGTAAAATTCAAAAAAAAAAAGAAAGAAAGAAAGAAAGAAAAAGAAAACCATTTAGAAATCTCTGCTATACCATTCAAGGAAAAAGAACTCAGGGACCCACATATCTGGCCCACATGGCAGACTTATACTTAACGAGGAGCTAAACACCTACTTTGAAGACATTACCTATGAAGATTATCCAACTTTCTTAAAAACTCCATGCTCACCAAATGGCCTGAGAATAATCAGATTTCATGTATAGCCAATTATCAGTACAGGAGCTGGTCTATGTGACAGGCATTTCCCACCACTGTAACTGATGGCATTCTGGTTTATATATATATATTTAATATCTAGAGCTTAATCATTTGGGGGTAAAGAAGTCAAATATCTGAACAGACAGTATAGAGTGGTAACTTAGCACACAAGGCAGCCAGCTTGAATTCCAGGGGATTGCCCCTATGTCCTTGGTGCATACTTCTGCAAACTTCCACATATAACAGGAAGAATTCTCCATAATAAGCACCATATGACGGTAATTAAGAACATAAACTCCAGAGTGAGAATTCTGCCGTCACAAATTGCTAGACAGGTGGTTTTTGACACTGATCTTGGACTACTCTCCCTATTGCAACCCTAGCTTCCTTATCTGTAAAAGAGGGCTGTTGAAAGGACTGAATTAACAAGTGAGGAGGTGATGAAGAAAAAAATAGGATGGCTTATTAACTAGACCAACGCCTTCCACTGGAAAGCCAGGCTGAAACATAAGCTGATCAATGATGTTGTGGGAAGAGAGTCCTACCATTTTGTACAAAAGTGTGACTCACTCAAAGATGGGACAATTCAAGGGTCTAAATAGCCAAAAAAAAAAAAAAAAAGTTATTTTATTCAGGATATAAAGTCACTGAATAATACAATGAATCATTTTCCTATCCCACTTGTCTAGAATTCCTGGTATTCAGACCTGACTGTTCCATTTTTGAACAAACCACAGCCAAAAAAAATTTTAAAACAAACTTGTTGTCAGCTAATCACATTACAGAATAAGTTTTTATCTCAAGAGATTAGACTATGTACCTTATTCTGAAAATTAGAAGACATTTGTCTTTCTCTGACTTCCATCACTTAGCATAATATTCTCGAGGTCCATCCATGTTGTCACAAACGGCAAGATTTCATTCGTTTTTTATGGCCAAATAATACTCCATATTGTGTGTGAGTGTGTGTATGTGTGTGTGCGCAGTACTGTCAATACTGCAGTGAACATGGGGATACAGATCTTTTGAGTTAGTTTTTTTGTTTCCTTTGGATAAATACTCAGAAGTAGAATTGCTGGGTCACATGATAATTCTATCTTTAATTTTTTGAGGAACCTCCATACTGTTTTCCACAGTGGCTGCAACAATTGACATTCCCACCAACCCCCAATGGTGCACATCCTTGTCACATCTCTATTCAGATCTTCTGCTCATTTTTAATCAGAATATTTGTGGGGTGTTTTATTTTGTTTTTGTTTTTGCTATTGAGTTGTATGAGGTTTTTTTTTTTAATATATATTTTGGATATTAACCCCTACCAGATATATGACTTGCAAGTATTTCCTCCTAGCCAGCAGGCTGACTTTTCATTTTGTTGATTTCCCTTCCTTTGCAGAAGCTTTTTAGTTTGATGTAGTCCTAACTCGTTTATTTTTGCTTTTGTTGTTTTTTGCTTTTAGCATCAGATTAAAAAAATCATAACCAAGACTGATGTCACAGAGCTGACCATCTACGTTTTCTTCTAGGAGTTTTAAGATTTCAGGTCTTACATTCAAGTTTTTAATCCATTTTGAGTTAATTTAGCCATATGATGTAAAATAGTGGTCCAGTTTCATTCCTTTGCACTTTAACTTATGCATTTGCCTATAGTTAATGTGCCATTCCTAATGAGTCTTTACTCACAGAAAACAGGTCAAACAGGAGTTAGCAATTAGTGAAAAAGCATGTAGTTCAAACAAATAAAATTAAAGAGTTTGTGCTATATAATCACTAAGGATCCATCCTGGCCATAGTCCCTTTCTCAAAGAATTCAGGATCTAGGAAGAGAGAAAATGTTAGGCAACAAATACATTGCATTATAGTGCAGTAACAGATGTTACACTAGATAAAATGGAGGGGGTGATCACTGCTGCCTAGACCAACGAAGGAGGAAGTATTAGGCTATAATATCAAATAAGATAAAGACAAAACTATTTAGCAATTAAAAGGTCACGGGCAACCTCTACTAACCAGAGTTAGAGGTAAAGTTACTTTGCATTGTGTTGGGAAGTGAACAAGGCAGGAAGTGTAGAAAATCTCTTTGAGACTGATTAGAGAATGTTATATTCAAAAAGATCAAATAGGTGAGCACATTGGTCTTCAGACAAATACAAATGAAAAATATTCAAGATAATAATCTTCAAATTCACATAAACCAATTGGTGATTTAATGAATGAGTGAAAAGTTTTTCCAGACATTGTGTCAAGGATTAGATTACCATACACTGCAGACCACCATCTACCATCTACCATCAAAACATTTGTAAAAACATCTCTTTGTAATCATGTAAGAGAAAGATTAAGTAACTCAAAATTGAAAACAACAAAATGACAGTCTTCCTCCAATTCTGCCAATTCAGTCATAAAGATTAATACCTAAGAACACTAGTAGCTCTGCTTTGTTCAAGGTAAATGATTCAATATCTTTGCTCCCAAGCCAATCGCTTCTCCAGAACTGCTAGCAATCTCCCCAAACTCAAACACATCAGCACAGAGAAACAACAAAAAACTAGTTTTGTTGGTTTGTTTTATGTCATAAGGCTACAAAGGACACAGTTCCTTAATATTAATGGAAGGTAGTAGGTTTGGATTACCAAAAATCTCTTTATTTCGATATTTTGGGTTTCTCCATGATTATAGTAAATCATCAAGAACTAAAGTATATGAAAATTAATTTAAAAAGATAACAGCCATCTTCAGTCTCCCTTCTAAAGTGAGAAGGGCCTCTTGAAAAGATAAGATTGCTTATATCAGAGAAGAGTTTGAAATTTAAGCCTCTTTCCTATTTTCCTGGCACTCTTAAATACAACTTTTTAAAAATGTGGAATTATTACCAAGAATTTTAACTCGAACAACAGAAAAATAAGACATCATCCCTGTCAAGTTACCTAATCCAAATTCACTTAGTTACAAGAGTGAACTCTATATGAGTAACAAAACAAGTCTGTACAGGAGGAGCGTAAGATGTGCACTCCTATGTAAAAGTACTGTCTGCTGAAAAACTTCTCTAGATATAACATGTTTGTGTGTAACTCCTTCCACGGAGCTGAAGAAAAAGGCTTACTTAAAAGCTCAAAGGAATTGACTTTCCTGACTTCACCAAGTATTCAATTCTCAGACAGGTGCAGAGTTTGACTAAAGCCCTCCCTGGATCAAGCCCCCACTCAGAAAAGGTGCCTCCTACATACAATTTATTTGGTTGCTATAACACTCGGTTTCTAAGCCACAAAAGACTCCTTTTGAGTGGAGAGGATAAAGCATAAGAAAAGGGTGAATCAGGCTGTTTCAATGACTGATCAATTCAGGCTCTCACTTGGAGATACCGTGTTTAAACACAGGTCTCTAAAACACTCCGTTGTTTGGTGTCGCGGGACAAGGGGATCTATTGGGATAAATTAGGCGAGGGACTGAAAATTTAGGGGTTGAAACTACACACGCAGCAGCACCGGATTCTTATCAAAACAATAGCGAGTGGCACATGTCAGGCGGCCCACATGCGCAGGGGGGATAAAGCCTCAGACTGACTGGCTGAGGCTGGAGTTGAACTTGTCTTTACCCCCTCCCCCAACTCCCACCGCGGCCCTCCCGGCTAGGCGAAAGTGAAAACGAGGGGCACTCAGGGCCCTGCTCTCTCCTCCTCTTTCCCCCGCCCAGCCCCGACTCCTTCCTCACCCGGTCTCCCGGGGGCGGAGACGCTGAGTTCCCCGGGGCCCGGAGTTAGTCACCAAGAAGAGGCGGTGACAGAGCGCACGGCTCGCGTCGCACACTCCCGAGGCCTAGCCGCACCGGACAGGAGGCTGCCGGCGGAGGGTCGTGCCCCGGGCCCCGCGGCCCCCAGCGAGCACCCCCCGCTCCCCCGCCTCTCAACTCTGCTCCCTTCCGCCCCTACCCTAGGCAACTCCAACGTCAGGCTCCACTCCTGACCGAGAACACGACGCCCAGCCCGGCCGTTTCCTGCCCCCGGGGGCGGGGATTCCCTTCCCGGGCCGGGGGACAGCGGCCCCGTGCCGCTGACCCGAGCGGGGAACCCCTGGGCTGCCGGGCGGGGATCCCGGAACTGGCCCCGGAGTGCGCGTGTGGCCGCGGCGGGGAGGGGCGCGGCGGGGAGTTTCCGCCGCCCGGCGGCCGGGTGGCAGCCGCAACGAGAAGTGGTCCACACGGCCGGCGGGGGACCCGAGCCGCCTCGGCCCCGGCCCGCTCGCTCCACGCGCTGCCCCGCCGGTTGCGCCGCCCGGGGGCCCCGCTCGGCCACCGGCTCGCGCTCGGGGGACAGAGCAACGCGGGCCCGCGGGCCACCCGTCATTTTCAAGTCGCCCCGCCAGAAGCCCGGGGCGAGGACAGGGAGAGACAAAAGGACGCTGGGGAGGGAGTCCCCACACTCCCTCGCACCCCCCGCGCCCGGCCCGGCCCTTACTCGTAGTGGCGGAAGATCTCGTTGGTGACTTTACAGTAGAAAACTTCCTCGTCGGGCCGCAGGTCCGCAGGCGGCTTCTGTCTCACAAACGGCTTTCGGTGTAGCAGCGGCATCTCCCGTCCGCCCGCGGGCTCACCCGAACCCTCGGCCGCCCGTGTCAGCCCCGCTTCCCTATCAAAATTGGAGGGAAAGGAAAGCCGGTAAGGTGGGGAGCGCACGGCGGCGGCGGCGGCATGGGCTGGTCCACGCGCCGGGGAGGCTCGACTGCCTTTTGTGTGACTGACGCGCCGCGGCTGCCCCCGGAGCCAAGGTCGCCCCGGTCGCTGCCGGGGTGCCGAGCGAGCGGAGCCGCCGCCGCCGCCGCCGCCGCCGCCGCCGCCGCGCTCCCGGCGCGCCCCACCTCCGCACGCCCGTTTGCCGGCTCACAATGGGGCCGGCCGCCCCGCCGCGGGCGGGCGGGCGGGCGGTGCGGGAGCCGCGACGGCCCCCTCCCCCCGCCGCCACCGGGGTTACAACGTGCTCGGCGCGTAGCCTGCCAGCCGGACGCCGCGAGGGAGCCCGCTGCGGGCGGAGCGCGGCGCCCCTCCGCTTTGTTCGCCCGCTCGCCTACTCTTCCCTGCGGACGCCGGCCGGCTCCGGAGCGACCACACGGAGCCCCTCACCTGCGAGCACGCCGACTGCCACTTCTCCACCTTCTCAACTACAAAGGCAGCGAGGGGAGGCTCTGTCCTCTCGGGGGGTCGCTTCTCGCCGGCCCCGCCGCGCCGCCGGCCGCCGCTTCTCCAGCTGCCACGGCCTGGCTCCGCGCGGGGGATCGCGTCCCACCGCCACTTCCCCGCCTCTCGGAGCTCCTGGGAAGTTTCTGATCTACTTTCGCTCGAAGGAGGAAGAGCTATTGGGAGGAGCTTTTCGCTTCTCGCTTCTACCTTTTTATTGGCTACTCGATGACTTTTACAGCTTGTCACTGATACAGGAAGAGACGGCGGAAAGCCTGGGAGAGCTACATTATTAATTAATGGAGCAACCCCTTGTGAAGAATCAGAAGCATCCTCCATGTTTGAGATTATCAGCCAAAAGATCTAGGGAAGGCGCCGCGGTTTCGTAAACACATGGCTAACAAAGTAAAGCCTTCATCTTCAAGCCTGGCACCATCACTTGGTTACACGACGGGAAAGGGACTCCAATTAAGATTTAACTTGTATTTTCAACATGGGAGAGAAATGAGGAATAAGGAATAAAAAAAAATATTTCGATACTTTCTTCTTTAAAATTAGAATTTTCGTGCCTAAAACAGCATTTGCTTGTATAAACATCCATCTTGCAAAGAAAATACCTTACTGGACAGCAGTTCTCTTTAATACTTAAGGAGGGCAATTCAAAGACTTAGCATAGCAAAAGACCAGAAAAGTGTGTTAGAAAATGTCATCATGCCTATTGGACCCCCACATATTTAAAACTAAAAAATACACCTTTAAAAAGTAATATCTAGAAAACGCCAATGAAAGTATTTTGCGAAGGATCAATATTTAATTCAATCACTCCGAATTTTAAAAATTATAGATTTACTAGTGAAATTTCCCTAACGCGGCTTATCCATATCTATAATTTCCATTTGTGAGATGAATTTTAACGCACATAATACATGTAACTTATAAATTAAAAGAATTTTTGAAACTACAAGTAACTCCAAGTGTTTGCCAGCTTTGTTTTAAATGGACTTTTTTTGCTACTGCCCTTGACCGTTGCTTATTTGCAGATTAACATAAAAGAATGAGTCGAAAAGACAGTGAGTTTGAAGAACAGTCATTCAACAAAGAAGGTAAACTGTGAAATGATCAGTACTGTGAAATGATCAGAGTTATAGAAACAGTATGGGATCCTCTTGGTATCTTCAATTTAAGAACATGTGTACATTGAAGCTGAAGGTGTAAGGAATCTATATAAATCTCAAGAGTTACCATTTTTTAACTGCTTTCCAGAGCCCACAAAGGTAGACTCAAAAGAGGGACAAGGAGGATGGCTAATTTCCAACCTCTATTGAAGCATCATTCTCACACTTCGAAATCCCAGCTTAACTATTAAGCTAAATACAGATGAAATTTTCTCTGGATATGTCACCATTTGATAAGACGTTAAAGTAATTTTGTTAAAATCATGATTTAAAAAAATAATGTTGATTTCATTAAATGAAATTTTTTAAATGATTGAATTTTATTATACTAACTTGAAATTTTATTCTATTTCATCAAAATACTATCATACTCAATTTCCATACTACTATATTCAAATTTGAATACTGTCATAACTCAATTCTCTGAATGACAAACATAGGATTTATTATAATGATTTGTGATATTCAATAAGTGTTATATATAGTTGTTCATCGTTAATTCAGAACAATGTAGCTTTAATAAATTATTCACATGTTTAAAAGTTTAGTTTTGATGGGTTTATAATACTTGGTCAATTTGACAGCTACCTAAGCTACCTCAAAATGATACTTCTCTTTAAGCATTCCTTCCTACATGTTTTGCTACTAAAAGCTTACCTAATTATTTATTTTGTATTTTGATGTCATGATTACTTCCTTGCTTTATTAATTACAACTTCTAGGCTGTTGAGAGTGGAAAGCTCACTGCTGTATTCAGAAAGTAAAGGATACTGTCATACAATAAGACTTTATGTAATAGAACTGTGTTAAAAAATTGGAAATATTATAAAGCAAACTACAAAAGTTATAGTATCAGAAAAAAAGATGGAGAAAACAATGAAATTGAAATCAACTTAATTAAACTTTTATCAGGCTCCTTTTATATGCCAAGATACTGACTAGCTCACGTAAGGGATATAATATAAATGTATCTTGGCCTCAAAAAATATACACGCTTATAGGGAAGAGGTGACATAAAACAACCAATACAAGAATTGTGTGAGTCCTAATGATCATGAGTAATATAATGCAAAAAGATCAGAAGAAAATGTAGGAAGATCCAGGATCGGTCCTAAATGAAGTCATCCACAGGGCATGCATGATGTGAATGGCAACAGAAGGCTGGTGTTCCAGCATATCCTTGCCAGTCTCAAGATGCAACTCCTCACCTTCCATTAGTCACCCCTGGACAAAGACACAAATGGCCCCTGATTAAATGTAAAATGTAAATATACTAGTTAGGCTAGACATATATTAATCTAATATCATCAAGACATAGTTTAATATTTGAGAAGGTATACTGCCTTATCTAGGTAAACAAACAAAAAACAAACAAAAAACCAAGACTATGAAACATTTTAAAAGCTTGAGCTAAAATACTTCTGTACTCTATAGACTGATTAAGAAAAGCTTTTCTTAGATAACTTGGTGAGACAGCTGAAAGACACTTTCGGGAAGTCTTAATTTCTCTCATTTGGAGGTGAGGAAACTGAAGCTCAGGAACTGGAATCTTGGCCTCCTGACACTGTCCACTCTCTCTAGACCATGCTGTTCTTTCCTTGAATTCGGTAACATCTAATTTTCTATATATAATACACTGTATCTCTAAGTGAGCTAAAAATCATTCCAAATCCTTCCTAAACTGCTAAAATACGTAAGGGCATAAGATATATGATCAGAAATAATTTATTTCTGAAAATTATTCCAGGAAAGCAATGGATTATAAGAATCTTAAATTCATCTAATTGAACAGCTGACCGGTCCTTTCTCCCTTCTTCAGTTAACACATCAAACAAATATAAACACTTCATGTCTTTTACCTCTAAGTAGCAGTTATAAAAGTATTTAGAGTATAGCTGCCCTGAGTTCTTCTGAGAAAGATCTTATAATATATACAAGGAATATTTCCAACTTTGTAACTCCTTTCCTCAATCCCTGACACCTGTCTCAACTCTTTTATGTCTTCCTAACTAATTCATGGCATTTTTACCTATAAAAGATTTTTATATATTGTTCTTTAGAAGCAGTGAATATGCTTTCCTTTATATCTGAAACCAGTGTTAGAATACTGATTCTAGATCTTAGCTAGACATTGAAATCACAAAGGGGTTTTTGAAACACAGTGATGTCTGGGCCACACCCTAGACCAATTAAAACCATCTCTGGGGTAGGGACCCACGCATTTGGAGTTTAAAATTCTACAGGTGATTCTAATATACTGCCCTAGTTGGGAACTACTATGCTTAGAGGAGATTAGATTATTAATGCTGAACTGGTAATGCCGGTGAATTTGGAATTTTTTTTATTCGACCCCTTCTGATTAAATTCATGAACTATGAGAAGGTAACAGGGGTTGAAAGAATTGTCTATGGCCATCATCACAGTAATAGTTTACATTTAATGAATGCTTCCAGCTTGTCAACCATTATGCTAAGGGCTTTAAATGAATCATCTCATGCGATTCTCACAACAAACTAAGTACTGTTTATCATTGCCATTTTACAGATGAAGCCATTGAGGCTAGGAGAGGTTAATTAAGTAGCATGCCCAAGGTCATATAGTCCAGAAGCAGAAAAGCTCAAATTATCAACTCCAGAGTCCAAGCTCCTTATTACTATTCTATATTTCCATGGGAATGATTTGCTAATATAGCTCACATATAAATTAAAACAGGGAACTTGATCCTATGCACTAAACAATTTAGGACTCATAATGATTAAGAATGTTTGTTAATCATAAAAATACTACAGGAAACCATGAAGAATTTATAAAATTATCTCCGAATGGGGAAAGTTTAAGTATAACAGAGTCTGCCCATACAGATAATTATATAAGATAAAAATATAAATTTCTACATGACAAAAGCTACCACAAACCAACTTGGAAGACAAATTTCAAACTGGGAAAAAAATTATTACAATTCATTGACAAAGGGCTAATACCTCTAATATGTAAATAAATTTCTATTTCCATGTTATATAAGTAATAATAAATCACAATAACCCAAGAGAAACAACAATAAATATAAATGGCTTTAAAAACATATGAAAAGATTCTCAACCTCATTCATAATAATAGAAGTACAAATTAAAAGTACATTGAGATATCCCCACTTTTTTGCCTTCTCTGGCTCTTTCTGTCTTTCTCTTCTCCCCTTCCCACCCTCCTCCCCTTAGCCATCACTTCTGGGAAGCAAAGAACTTACACAGTGCCAGAAAAAAAAAAAAGTACATTGAGATGACATCTTTCATCCTTCAGATTTGCCCAGATCACCATCGTATGCTGCGAAGTCTGGTGAAATAGGCACAACCACCATAAAGGTCAACTTTGCAATATTTATCCAAAATTACAGAAGTTCATTGTCTAGGAAGATAACCCAGGAATATATTTGAATGTGAGACTCTTTATTTTAGCTTTGTTAGGAATAGCATAATATTAAAATTAATGGCAATGTCCATAATTTAAAAAGTATATGTCCATGCAATACTTGAGGCATGGGAACATAAGAAAGAATGAAGAAGTTAAAACAAATAAAATAAAATGCAGAAAAGGATGTATGGGCTTTTAATATATACATATTTGCTTGATACATAAAATGCATCTGGAAGGATATACAGGAAAATAACACACTGGTTGCCTCTGGGAAAAGAGTTGCTAGGGGACAGGGATGAAAGGGAAACTGCATTGTGGAAGTATGAACACAAATTTTTTATACGATGGAGATTAGATGGTAAAGAGTCAGGTCTGGACAGATAGCTGATGTAATAAAATTTTTCACTTCACAATTGGGAATAAGTTTAGATTTGCCAATAAAAAAGGAAAATGTCTGTGTTAAATATGTTACAGGACCTAGCATAGTGCCTTTCCCATGACAGTTGGGCACATGTTTGTTGGATGGATCAATGGTTAGCTGAATATAGAAAATACAAATGTGGTTTGATTACAGTGAAAGAAATAGTCAGGTGGATGGCTGCTTTCATCTTAACCTGGAAACAGAACTTGGATTACACATTTTTGAAAAACTGTTTAGGATGCTTCTGTTATTGCTTAGTGATATATCAATTTACAGAACAAATCCTACTATGTTTAGCCAAATAGATTTATCGTTTTTAAAAATAAGACATCTAAAGGACAAGTAGAAGGTATTAAAATATGAATTACAGGGTTCTTTTTCTATTTTTATCAACGGCAAAACTAATTTTTAACTTTTAGTTTAAAATAGCTATCAGATAAAATAGTAAAATAGCTATCAGATAAAAGTTGCACTAATATTTACTATCTCATTTACTAATTTCTGTAGTATAGAATGGAATATATTTTCTTCCTCTTCTACTTTCCCTTTACTACTATCAGATATCATTTTAAATATTACCATACAATTTTTAAAATATTTAAAAAATACTTACTACAATGCCTAGCACATGGTAGGCACTCAAAACCTACTATAGAAAAGTACTATGTTATTTAATTTTTCTTATAATATTTTAACCATTAATATTTATAGTATTATAATTAGGACCATATCCTTTTTACCAGTTAGCTCTTGTGGTTGAAGCATCTTGGTATTACCAAGTTTGACACCAATAACTAGCCCTATGTTATAATGCATATACCTATAGATTACCTGGCAATCGTGGATGAAAAGGTAAAATTAAGACAGTTGAAATTCAGAACCCAGTTCCGAATATATTGTTGCTAAATTCTAATCTAAGAGTTCCTAGTGAAATATGTTCTAATGCTACAGGTGTCTATAAAAAAACAGGGTTTTCTCCTATTTATTTCTGTCACTGGCTTCATACTTAGAAACCAGGAGTCACGCTACCTTCCCTGGGTATGGTCAGATATAAATGGGATAAGTGAAGAAAGGTTAGAGAGATGTGAGTTGGAATGAAGAAAGCAAGGAATGTGGTGGGCTCTAGAAGCTGGAAAAGAAGCTAGGTAACAGATTCTCCCCTACAGGCCTCCAGAAAGAAACACAGTCCTACCTGCACTTTTATTTTTGCCCAGTGAGACCTGTGTTAGATTTCTGACTTACCATTACAGTTGTGGTAATTTGTTAGAGCAGCAATAGAAAACTAATACATCCAGTTACCAGTAAGAAAATATACTTGATCCTCAGCTGATTTTCATGGCAATGGTGAATTGGTACCTTTGAACTTTCATGAATGATTTAGCCCTTTCAAGCTGAGGTTCTTAGCAACTCCTACTTCTAGAGTTATCTGTAATGATTCATCCAGCTACTACCCCTTCAAGTTGCAAAAATTCAGCTTGTCATTTTATAATGCACCATTACCTTAACCACATACAACCATAACATGTTACAGTCAAAATTTGCATGTATGTAATAAGAGGATGATTATAAATGGACAAAGACTTTTTTTTTTTCTGTTTAGATTCTATCCTTCAGACTTCCTTAGGGATTTTGCTCCATCAATCACCTTCCCTCTATTATCAAGCTCTCTTTCTCCGAGATCTCGGCCTTTAGGCTGTAAACTAGTGCAAGTCTCTTTCTTTGGGGGCAGGGGAAATTAAGTAGATCTCTACCTTCAGCCCTTTTCTCTCCTCTTCTCAACTAAGATTTGAAAAAGGAAACCCTATGCTGCTTGTTCCTACCTCTTCATTTTTCAGTTCTCCATAGCCTCCCTATATTCCTCTAAAACTTCTTGATTCTGTCTCCTTAATTGCCAGATCCAATAGACTCTCTCATAGACTGAAGAGTCCACCTTATTCATTCTGCTCCTTGACATCTTCTTCTACCTTGGCCTCTATGGCACACTCTTCCATAATTCTCTTCCTACCCCTCTGAATTGTCCTGAGTCCTCTTGGCATCACCTCTTTCTCCACAACCTATTTCCTAAACCCTGGTGCTTCCCAACTTTCTTCAGTCCATTCTCTTCTCTTGTCATTCCTCAGGAAGCCTTCTCTAAATCAACACTTCCTCCCTGACTAGTTAACTGCCCCCGTTCTCATTGGAATATGAGCTCCTTTGGGGTCTTCTTGTTTTCTTAGGGACTCTACCACAGCTCCTTCAAGAATTTGGAGATGAAGAATGACTCATCAAACTGACATTTTATGAAGATTAATCTGGGTGCGGTATGTAAAACAGACTGGATGGGTAGAGCCTGGAAGCAGGGAAACCAGTTAAGAAGTCGTAGAAGTACAAGTATGGAATAACAACAGCCTGCATTGCCTTAGCAATGGAAAGGAAGAAAAGCCAGAAGAAATATTTCAGTGGAAGTACAGGCAGACTTCATTTTATTGTGTTTTACTTCATTGTGCTTCAAGGTGTTGCAATTTTTACAAACTGAAGGCAAGATTCTCCACCAGCAAAAAGATTATGACTCGCTTTTTTGTGATATTTGCTTTATTATGGTGGTCTGGAATGGAACCCACAATATCTCCAAGGTATGCCTGTATTCAGGGACATAACTTGATGAAACGTTAAGAAAGGGAGAGAAAAAGTCAGAGAAGACTCAAAAGTTTCAGACCTGGGAGACTAGAAAGGTAATAACTTCATTAACAGAAATGGGGTAATCAGATATAAAAATAAGTTTGAGAGGAAGATGAAGCACTTAATTTTAGATATAGAACATCAAAGCTGAGATGCCCTGCAGGCAGTTGGAAGACTGGGCTCCAAAATCAAAAGAGAAGTCAGGATTGAGGCTATAAATTAAAAAACTGTTTCCAGAAATAAGATAACAAAAGCAACTAAGTTGATAGGTATACAGTAGGTAATTAATATTGCTAAATAAAAAATCCCTTATGTTCTTTCCTCTATTAAAGTACCCAGCCCAAGTTCCAGGATGTCCAAGACACTCACCATCACTCCAGAATACCTCACGTCCCACCATGAGTAACCCCCAGCATTTACTTTTTATGTTGCTGCTTCTTGGTCAATCATTGTAAGCAAGATACTACCAAAACTTAGCGGCCTTCACAGACATGCTAAACTCCTTTGAAGTCATCTCACGTTGACATTCCATTGAACACCCTTATAACAGATTTTCTAAACCTCTTTTCATTTTTCTCAGCCGTCCAACCTGATCTTCCTTTCTTAGCCTTACTTGCTCTCAACACCCACCTTGCCTCCTAATTTATTTACAGAATCTGGGCCATTCAATATGACTTCTATTCACAATCTAATTTCTTTTTTCTCATCCCACCTCTTTTTCCTTCCCTACTGTCTTCTATCTAAGACTCTATCTGTGCCTTTGATCACATTTATTTCAATCTTTAGGACCTTATTCCATGACTTCGTTCTCTAATATCTCCCCACTTCAGTTGCTCCTTTTTTCTTTTTTGTCTACTAACATATGGAAACTCTCCTTATCCTTAAAAAACTTTTTCTTTCACCTTGATTTTCTCAGAACCACCATCTTACTACTCTTTTTTTTGTGTTATTAATATAATCTTTACAACTATAATCTTGATAATGTTTGAATTCTTGCTAGAGCAGTGTTATTTGTGTTACAAGTTTGTGTTAGATTCTCCAAAATGTAAGTTTCTGTAGGACAGAATTCATCCAATAACTCAGTCAGAAAATGATTTCAGCTATGACTAATCAAGAAATAGTTGTGAGATTTGGGATGCTGACTTCTGAGAAACAATAAATAATACTACTTTGCCTTTATCTGTTTCCAAGGAGTTAAATTGTAAATACACTTAGAATTCATGTGATAGTTATCTCTTAGTCACAAGGCAGAATTTTTCTGATGTCTATAACAATAGCAATTATACTCATTTAAGGCTGTAAGCGAGTCTTGGGTAATCCCTATAGCAACAAATGTAGATGTTAGCATGGGAAATGAGCAGTCAAGTTTTAAACTTAGAAGACATCATGAGAACACTGATGTTTTCATTATTAATTTAGATACAACCAATTTTACTTCATAGAAGTTATTTACTTTATGTTTTGGAACTTTCTAGTAGTGTCTTCCTCTCTGTACTCTACAGATCTACATTTCTCCTTCTATCCAAGAAGCTATCTTTTAGCCCTGTTCCACTATAGCTGCCTTCCTAATTGTTGATGAAGTTAGAGAAAATGTCAGAATGTGACACAAAATAGTTGGATAAGGGCTCAAGAATGAAATATTTTTAAACAAATTAGTTTTTATGGCCAACTTTTAGGAAAAGTTATAGTTTTATAAAAATAAAATATGTTTTTTATATTATTTAAACAAAATTAAGGGCCCACACATAGAAAGCTTCTGAAAAATGTTTAAGGATATTGAGATTTATAGTAAAGCAAGTTTATTCCTTATAATTAGGTATAAAAATTCAATTAAAAATCATTTAGAAGACAACTGCTGGATATAAAGCACTTTGCCAAGCACTAAACTTAATATTGTAGTATAAGGAAGTAATAATGGCTCAGATTAAAAGTCTATGTTATAATTGTATAGATTATTATTTTCACTTTATAGATAATAAGGCTGAGGTTTAGCAGGGTAAAGAAATTGTTCAAGTTCCCACAGTATGCAAGTAGAAGAGTTGGGATTGAAATTCAGATTGATTAGATGTCAAAGTCCATTCCTTCAGTAAATATTTCTGAATGCCTTATATATGCCAGACACTGTTCTAGAGGCTTTGGCTACATCAGGAAGAAAACAGAAGATCCTTGTACTCCTGATGCTTGTATTCGTTAGCTGACCACCCCTCTGTTTTCTCCCCTGAGACCTATCTATACAAATGAAGAAAAATTTACTTTCCCAAAATTAACCCTTCTACCTAGGTTGTTGATTTTATCATCTTTACCACGTCTCCTTTGAAATATGGCTTAAATCAATTTATCACCTCTATTACTACTAACTACATTAAATATACACATTTCATCTTGAAAAATGCCTCTACTTGTCACTATTTCTATTCCTTTTTCTCGCTCCACAAATTCTACCATACTCATTCTCTCTAACCCTGTGCTACCTGCTTTTCCTTCCAAAGGTTGTTTGCAGTCTTCATACCTCTCAATTTCTCTACAGCATTAACTATGCTGACAACTCCTGGATACTCCTTCTTTGACTGATGAGAAGTTGCTTTATCCTGGCTTTAAAAGAATAGTATTTCTATACCTACAAGAAGAAGGAATAGGATTTTTTTCCTGTGAATACATTGAGATATTGAATAAGTCAGAAAATTGGCTAATTTTTTCTTGAAATCACCTAGAAAAATTTTTTTCATGTTTTTAAGACCTTTCTAATACAAAAAAGATGCTACATATTCATATTCTTGTGTCATGTATTTTTTTACTGGGAAACTAGAAATAACTACAAGTTAGTATTTAAAAGTTCAGACATATTTTCTATTCACTCAGAAAGGTTGACTCAGAATGGCTTCTGACTCAAAATACACACAAGAATTTTAAAAGCATAGATTTGGAGTCATTTTATGTTAGGACAAAAAGTCCCACAATAAATCAAGTGGATTCCAGCTCAGTAATAACAGTGTTTAGTATTGTGCTTCTAAATCATTAAGATAAAATTATGTTCAATATACTATCCAGAAGTCTGAGAATGTGTGTACTGTATACACACACACACATACACAAACACACACACATATATATAATTTAACCTTTTCCATTGTGAAATACACAGAACAGTGAACAAAACGAACATACAGCTCAGTGACTACCATAAAAAACACTACCCAGGTAAAGAAAAGAACATAGCTTGCACTCTAATATTTATGAGGTTTACTCATGTTGTTAAACATAGCTGCAGTTTGTTAAGTTTTGTTACTATGTGGTATTCTGGCATATGCATTCACCCTAATCTATCCATTCTTTTCTTTGTTTGCAGTTTTATCTATGAGTGTTCTTGTACATGTTTCTTGGACATGTCAATGTATAGATAGGAGTGGGATTTTGGGTCATAGGATATGCATACTTTTAGCTTTAATAGATACAAATTGTTTTCCAAAGTAGTCATACAAATTGGCACTTCCACCGACAGCATTATATAAGTTCCAGTAACTGCATATCTTCACTATAAGTTCCAGTAACTTCATATCCTCACTAATACTTGATATTGCTTTGTTTTTAGTCATTCTGGTAGATAAGTAGTAATATCTCACTGTAGCTTAAATTTGCATTTTCCTGATTGCTAATAAGATTCTCTCTTTATGTTTATTGGCCATTTCTATTTTTTTTGGTGCTATCCTCTTTACATTTGAAAAGATTTTGATATTATGTGTTGAAATAAACAGAATAAATGTTGTTAGGTAGAACAGGGACAAAGAACCGCCAGTAAAGTTCTTTAATTTTGCTGCTGGGCTTCTTGAGCAAAGTGAGAAAAGACCAAAAGTTGCTTGGCACGACAACATAGAGTTATTGTTTCTGTGGACTCAGCCTGAGGCCAACAAATATAGAGAAAATATTATTTTCTCAATAAGCTTTAGAGAGATTTATCTATGTTTCGAAGTTTAAATGTGTGAGTTCTGTGGAGTCTAAAAGAACAGGGAGGCTAGAGCCAGAGGAACCCCGCTCCATCACATTCCCTCCTAGTCTTCAAGAGGGAGACGACATTAGCTCAAAGACTAGACTTCAGTTTCTAGTAGGTTTTTGGTAGCAGCAGAGAGTCTCATAACCAGAAATAGTGTTCAAGAGACACTATAAGCCTGATTGGTCCTTCCCCATTGGTTAACGGTAAAGCTTCAGTGGGGGCTGGGATGAGAGGGACAGCTAACCATAGGGTGATCGTATGTGAGAAACTCACGAATATAGAAGAGTTTCATTTCCCCTCCTGTCAGATTATTGAAGCTTTTTGGTAAATTCTGTTTTTTCAAATGAGAGACTTATCCTTTATTTACCAGACGTCCCTGCAATAATTACAGATAATTAATCACGCTAAAGAAACAATAGGCTGTTGGCAGAAAGCAATGTCTTTGTAAGACTGGGTATTTTGAGTTTCCATTTGGCACATAAAGCCTTAGGAAACAAAAAGTTTCCTCATCTATAAAGAGTGGAGATAGATTCCAGGCTCATAAATGTTTCTTTGTGAATGCTATCAAAACTTAAGGCACATATACATTATAATCAATAATACTTAGTCTATTTCAGAAAATAGAATGCTATAGAAAGCTTTATCATTCATTTTACAAAGTTAGCATAACCCTGACAACAAAATCCAAAGAACATAGCAGACAAAAAAAGAAAACCACAGACTAATACCATTTATGAAAAACAATGCAAAAAATCCCAAATGTAATACTAGCCATCCAATCCAGTAATATATTAACAGAATAACATACCTAAATGAGAAGGGCTTATTTTGAGAATGTACAGATGGTTCAACATTAGGACATCAATAAATAAATTCCACTACATTAATGGATCAACAGAGTAAAAATCCAAGATTGCTTTATGAGGAAACAAAGAGAACCTGATAAAGTTCACAGTCTGTTCTTGGAAAAATAAAAGTGTGAATGAAGACACAATAGAGCATAAATAGCAAATTTTAAACTAACATTAAAACTGTATATTTCCATCAGAATTGAAAACAATAAAACATACCCACTATTATTGCTATTATTTGTATCTGTTCAGGGAGCTAGCTAATAAGACAAGAAAATGAAATAAGAGGTATGATACTAAAAAATAAGAGAATTTTATAATTATGTGTAAATGATCTAATTGTCTGGAAAACCAGGAGTCAACTAAAAAACTATTATTGCTAATAGGAGAAGTTCAGAGAGATGTTCCCTTACATGATTACTTTATAGTACAGTAGCAGTGACCATTTGGAAAATACAGAGGAAGAACGATCCCATTCAGAAAGTCCAGATTTAGGCCTTTCGCTTAATGTTTCTTCTGCCTGAAACACTTCCCCTAGATCTTTGTCTATCTGCCACTCTCATCATTCCTTTCTTTTCTCAATTTTCTGTTCTTTAAAAAGAGTTCTCCCCTTTCTAGGTCCTAACACTATTAAGCATTTCCGGAGGCAGAGACCACTGCCTCAGCCATATTCCCCAGCCTTCCTCAGCTGGACTCATATGACTGAATTCTGGTCAATGTAATATGGGAGAAAGTGCCACTTCTAGAGCAGGGGAAAAAAACCTCTAAAGCATTTCTCTACTCCCCCTTTTCTATTCCTATTAACTAAATGAAAATATTCCAAAGACCTAGAGATGGTAGAGCCATGAATGGAAGTAAAATGGAAGAAGCCTGGGTCCTTGAGCCACAGTTTAGAAGAGAATTGCTCAAGGGGAGGTGCCCAGTCAAGAATATCCACACTGACCTGTTGCATGACCAGGAAGTAAGTTTACTTTTTTCAAGTAAGAAAATTTTGGGTTGTTTATTACAAATTAGACAACTGGACAAATCCATTTACTATGTGTCAAATATTATGGCACTTTAAATAATTTAGTTCTTGCAACTCCATTTTCAGATGAGAAAATACAAATTTAGTGATTTTACTTTGTTTGCCCAAGGTCACATAACAACTGGAGTGGTGGAGCCCTTGTTCATTTTTGGAGCCTAAGCTCCTTACCAATAAACTATACTGACTTACCAGAGTAAGATAGTATTTGAAAACAAAACAAGACAAAAAAGAGTAATGAAGAGGACTTTACCAGGAACAAAAACATACTGTAAATCTATAAAACGAAAAAGAATAAACTAGAGAGATAAACACATAGATCAATGGAAAAGAGCCACAGATGATCCCAAACAATATGCCCAACCGATATTCAACAAGGGTGCAAAAGCAAGTCATAGAGGTAGGATAGTCTTTTTAATATATGGTGCTGGAGTAATTGGACAGCTATTGACAATATAAATAAACAAAATCCAACCTAAAATTCACACCTTTTATAAAAATTAACTCAAAATGTATCACAGTCTTAAATGTAAAACATAAAAATTGTAAAACTTAGAAGAGAATCTTTGGGACCTAGGGCTAGGCAAAAAGTTCTTAGTCTTGACACCAAAATTCATGATCAATAACACCCAAGAAGCTGTTAAGAGGATGAAAAGACAAGCTAAGAACCAGAACTATGAGAAAATATTTACAAACCACATATCCACCTTCGAAGGGATTATATAGATTTAATATATAAAGAATTCTCAAAATTCAACAGTTAAAAAACAATCCAGTTAGCAAGTGGGCAAAAGACATTTCACAGAAGAGGATACACAGATGGAGATAAGCACATAAAAAGATGTTCAGCATTATTAGCCATCAGGGAAATGCAAATTAAAACCACAATGGGTTATTGCTATGAACATATCAGAATGGCTAAAATAATGAACAAATCACTCATACATTGCTGGTGTGAATGTAAAAGGCACAGTCGCTCCAGAAAATAGTTTGCTTTAGTGAATCAGTATACTATTTTTTCCTAACTGGTTTGTGTTGTCTTGTCCTGAAAGTAAATAAGTTTCCCTTCAAGAAAACGGAAGGGGGAATAGACAGATAAATTAATGGAACAAAAGAGAATGTCCAGAAATAGCCTCAGTGTAGGTAAAAGTTTAGAATACAAAAAGGTAGAATTTTGAAGCAGTGGGGGAAGATGGATCTGTCAAAATAGTATTGGGTCAACTGGCAAACTGTTTGGGATAAAGATAAATTACATCTATTTCATGTCTTCAAAATAAATTTCATATGGAATACATATTATATAGAAAAGAAAATAAATGTATAAGCCATATTATTCTGACTTAAAATTCTGTTAGGAGAAAATGTTTGTAAGCATTATATAACTTTACTATGGATAAAGACTGCCTAAGCGTGATACAATAAGTAGCAATAAAATGGAATAGACTGATAGACTTAACAATATAAAAATAAAATCTTTTTTAACCTAGAAATAAAATTAAAAAGTAAGTGGAAAATGTACAGAAATATTTGTAATATTACAATGGATAAAGGTTTAGTATCCTTAATAGATAAAAAGCCCTTACAAACAAAAAGAAAGAATACAAGAGAAAAATGAATAAAGGACGTAAAGCTCTTTGTAAAAAAAAAATACAAATACCAAACATTTGTAGAAGAATGTTCTCTCAGAAATTCGAGATAGGCACACTAATTTTTACTTATTAATCTTCAAGTATAAAATTTGCCCACTTTTTAAGCTATAACTATATTCCCCAGAATTTTGGGGTACCATGGGCAAAGATTTGTATGTAAGAATGTTCATCAAAGTTTTCTTTATGTTAGTAAAAAAAATCAAAAGAAAACAAATGTTCAGTAAAAAAGAATTAAATAAATTATGATATATCCTAACAACTGGACTACTTGTTGTCATTAGAAATGATGTGAAAATATATTTTATTCCCATGGAAAGATATTATATGGTTTGAATGAAAAAATGTTACAAATTAGTATGCCTGACATGTTTCAAAGATATGTAAAATTTTAACACTGGCCAGTATGTATTTTTGAATTGCTGGGTTAATTGGTGTTTTTTTTAAATTTTAAATATTAATTTGCTGTTTGTAATTTTCTGTAACTGGGCATATATTGTTTTTATAATGAGAATAAAAACAAGATTAGCTGGGTTTGTCTTTAACTGCTGCAATTCAGTAATTTTATGACAACTGAAAGATAATTAATATATCACGCAAACATTATGATGGGTCTGGGAGAAAATACCGTTTCTAGGAAGGTCCCTGGGTCACATGGTGGCTCTACAATATATGATGAAATAGTTTGTCTTTGGCAATATAATTACATATGAAGAATACAAAAATGCAAGTGTGGATTCCTCCAAAGACACACAATGCAGTCCCTAAAGTTTGGATCATTGCACCTGCCTCCATACTGCTTTTAGGTAATGCAACCACAACTGAACTCTTTTTCCTTAACAAATTTCTCTTTCTGTTAACGATATTGGCAATTTCATATAGAAAAATACAAGAAGAAATGGCTTTTGAAAATTAGGCTCTAGTAAATTAATCATTAAGTATTTTGACTAGTAAAGGTCAGATAATAAATTGATGATAAGTTTCTCAGCCTTCTAATTGGTTGTTTTTAATGAAAAAGTTAAATGTTGCCTTTCAGAGAAAGTACTAAGTACAATGTCAGCCCATAAAAGGCACTTAGTATTATTCTACCTTCCTTTTAAGCAGCATTCATATTTATGAGTCTTTCTACACAAGAGCAAAATCAAAGTGGTCAATGTTTTTATTCACCCTCCCACCAAGAGTGAGAGGGAACATGCCTTACTCTACAACCTGAGAGACTGCTTTTTACTTTTAGGTTTTGATGTTCGTTTTAATTTGATTTTACCTTTTAAAAAATGCTGGGTTGGTGCCCAGAACAACAGGATCTGGGCCCAACTCTCTCTATAAATTGTCCTAGTATTCTTCCCTCAAAGTTACAGCCCCACCCACACACCTCACCTCTATTTCTATGCTGTTCCTGTTCCTCCCCAGAGTTCATGTAGGCCCCCTGATCTAACTCACTAAAACCATCCACTGTGAGGCCTGTAAACTACAGCAACAGCAACACTGGAGCAACACTTTGCTTTTCTAGGAAGGTCATTGGTTTGTATGGTGGCTCCACCACTCACTTCAAAAGTAAGATTTCCTGGGACTTGCTATCTGTGGAGTATTTAGTCTTCATCTTTCCTAGGATTTAACTTCTCAACAAAAGCATATTCTCTCTTCTAACAAAGTAGCAAATTTTGTTTGGTCTTGAATATTGCTTTTCTGTCTTTTGAACAGTGTGGTCTTACAAATTGTCTATTAGAAGCACGTGCCTTCAAGGATAGCCTAAAATTTAATTTTGCGATAACTTTGTTGTTCATAATAATGGGATTACACAGTTAGGCCCCTGTATCTTCTGGAATCCATCCCTATTGTATGCTTGGACCTTGGGAAGTGTAGTCACATGTTAAAATTCCCAAGAGGCAATCAACGCAGAAGGTTCTCTGCAACTTGCACTTATCTGTTTCTTTCATTATCTGTGCACAGTTTAAAATTTGAAGCAAAAAAAGAAAAAGCAAGTTTTGAATAGTAGCATTTGTATTTTTGTCTTTCTTTTAATTTTATAAACACATTCCAAAACTGTTGCAACAGTCCGCTCAAGAACAAAAGCTCATTCCTGTGTCAGAGAAAACATAAATTGTAGGGCTAAAATTTCTAAAATAGCAGGACTCAGGAAATATTTAAGGGGTCTAAATAAATTACTATTGCCCCAAAATGATATTTTGTGCAAGTCAGATATAATTAAAACAAGCCATTGTTTTGCAAGTACAGTTTAAGAATACATATTAGACTAAACACATATCTTCTCAAGGAAGTACTTCCTACACCCTTCCTGCCCTCAAACACTCATAATACTGAACACTTCTTTCTTAGTATCCTTATTCCCCAAATAGTTCCTATAATACATTGAATCCATTTGTTTATAAATCAATAATCCTGGGACAGAGGGGGGTACGTGGGGTGTGTGTGTGCAGGGACAGTGACTTCCTCCTCTAAAACAATACCTGACACATTGTAGTCCTTATTTAATATATCCTAAGTGAATGAATAAATATGAATGAATGCTATGAATCTGGATTATATATTTTTGTGTCTCTAGTGTATAAACTTACAGAGATTTGAAGTAGAGTTTTTCCTTTCTAGAATCATGAACAAGGTTGAACTAAATACATGTTAAAAGTGGGATGGAAAGAACACCAACAGAGGCCAGGAGATTTAGTCTCTACCATCGCCTCTACTCACGAAACTTCTGGTGAGTTTTCTTAGTGGTGGGTTAATGTATCTACGAAACAAGAGGTTTAAATTAGATATTTGCCGCAGAACTAGAGTACTCCTAGATTTTGTGAGGCCCCTCATTATTCCATAGCACAGAAATGTATCTTTATACTTTAGAAAAATTGGTATCATTAACATAGTCTTTGAGGTGGTTTATTAATTATAGTACTATCTTTGCCTTTTTACATGCCATTGCCCTCATGCATTAGAATAGCACTTTTGTAAACACCTCTGTTATAGCACTTGTCACTTTGTATTATAATAATTTTCTTCCTTGATGGTTTCGCTCATTAGGGAGCTAGCTTCTCAAGGACAGGTGCCAGCGCTGCCGTATCTTATGTATTGTTGTATAAGCACCTCCAGCACATGTCTGACACATTATTGGGCCTCCAAAAATATTTTTTGAAAAATGAATTAATTTTTAATATTTTAAGTCTACCTTGAACTAGTTCAAGCATAAAGTTTCACATATTTCTAAAGGAGCTCTATTTTTAAATTAGGGGGTTTCATAGTTATTTTAAACTCCTTTTGATTTCTCTATAGCTTGTGTGCCATTATTGTTATTTTAAGTTTTAGATTTCATTTTAACTATGTATGAGAGCATATTAACTAGGAACTGATCCATATACCAAGGGAGTAGATCACAGTATTTAATTACCTATAAACTGTCAGAGATGTGAATTTTAATATCTGTAAAGGCTTTTACCATGACGGAATCAAAGACATTCAAGAGTAATGCATCGTTATCAAGAGTGCAACCAGAATCTGCACACGTGAATTGAAAAGTATATCTAAAATACCATTTCAAATTTTGTAAGAAGATATGCAAATGTACCATATCATAACTACCACTAAAATTAGAAATAATTTAGATTTTTACTATTGGTTTTTATAGTCAATTATTTCTAGCTAAAATACTTAACTTTTGTTAATAGATCTTAATCTTCAGCTATATTTTAGGGAGCTTTTTTGTTTTATGTATGTGGTAATAGTTAATATGATTAGCTCCCAAATTACTTTGAAGCATGACTATATTTTATAGTAAATCCACTTCATTCTCTTAATCCCCATTATGCAAGCCATAAAAATTCCTTTTTTCTTTTAAATATCACTCAAATCAGTTTAATTTTCCTACCATCATCACTATCCCATCTAAATCCAAACCTGTCATCTTTTACATGAATAGTACCATTGCCTTTTAATTTGCCTGTATTCTTTGTAGCAGTGCTACAGAGAGAGAGAGAGAGAGAGAGAGAGAGAGAGAGAGAGAGAGAGAGAGAGAGAGAGAGAGAGAGAGTTTAAATAAGACCTAAGTATGTAACTTTCAGCTTTAAGATCTTCAGTGTCTTCCTATTCTTAAAAGTCCAAAATCCTGAGCACAGGCTTCAAAACCCTGGACGTTCTCGTCTCTCATCTACTCTCCAGGTTCCTATTACAATACACTCCTCTGGCTTTCTTCTCCAGACACACTCACCTTCTTTTAATCCCTTGTACTCCTGATCATTCCTGGTTGTTATTTTCTATGCCAGGAATATTCTTCCTATTGTTTTTGGCTAATGACTTGTACTCGTCCCTCAGAGCTCATCTGTCTCTTCCTTCTGAAAGCCTAGTGTGACTTCCTTGACTAAATTAAATCTGTTTGTATAATCTCTCATAGCTCCATGTATATCCTTTCATAGCCTTACCATAAGTATAGCTTTACATTTATTCATGTTATTATTTGATTATTCTGCTTCTCCCACTAGATTGTATACTCCATGAGGGCACAGACTTTTTGCTCACCACTAGACCCCAGCTCCTAGAACAGTTCCCGACACATAGATGCTCAATAAATATTTGCTAACTCTGTTATAGTAATGCTTTATCTAGACTTACCATAAGCAGTAAAGTAATAAATCAAGATTTTTAAAGGGGAACTTTAAAAGCAGAATCAGAAAATTTAATCACTATTCTGAAATTATTTTTATTAAATTATTAAATATAAGAATATAGAATTTCATGAGATCAAAAGATTTATGTGATAAAAATTTTCACCAGCAACATTTTTGCTAACATATATCAAGGTCATTCTCTCTTCCATACTGTTACTAAGAAATAATAATAAAAAAACGGATGGCATTTATTGAATGCTTATTATGTGCAGGCATTGTGTTAAGTGCTATACATTCATTATCTCATTCGATCCTCACAATATCCTTGAGGTAGGTATCATTAAACCCATTTTACTCATGAGAAGATTAAGGTTCAGAGAAGCTGACTTGCTTCAAGTTATACAACTATTATGTGGTAGACAATACAACCAATAATCAGCCTAGATGTGTCTGACTCCTGATTCTCTTCCTCATCTTTCTTAACCACAAATGTGGTATCTATATGCTAAGAGATACTAGGATATCATAGACTTTGATGTTAACCAGCTCTGAATTTGAGACCCAGCTCTGGCACAGCCAGTCATTCGATCTTAGACAAATTTCATAACCACCTCACTCCCACCCCTAAACCTCAGCTTCTGCAAGTATAAATTGGAAATAATAGCATGTATCTTGCAGGATTGCTGTAAAACTAAGTACACTATGAACAAGTGCCTTACACATAGTAGATATTCAATAAATCACTTTTTATTATTGTTTCATATGATGTCTTTGCTTTTTCAAGTGACTTGTATTTGGCAACATTGTGTTTTAGATTGTCCAGGGTAGTCCTCATTTCTATGATTCATGAACAATGTCACCAAAGGTGTATTTGTCAGAGCATGTGCTGTATTTTGGTTTAGAAAATAGGGTCATTGTACTCAAGTATCATTTAGCCAAGTGCTAAGCCTATAAAAGTTACTTAACAAATCCATGTTAAGTAACTGAATGATTTGTATATAGCAAATATATGAAGAATTCATAAGTAAACAAAAAAATCTACTTACAGTAGATCAGAAAGAATGAGTTAATGAATTACTTCTGAGTTTTACCTCTGATTTTATTAAGTTCTGAAAGTATAGGTTCAATTTAATTTTTACAAGTTGATGTAATAGTAAAAAAAGCAACACCACCATCTGCACATTTTAGTCTATAGTTACTGATTAGTCAAAAAGTTATGAGTCACCATTCATACAAGCAAAATAAATGAGCGAATGTATAGTTTGTTAATATAATGTACAATGTTTAATCACGCTCATGTGAAAATACAAAAAAAAATTTTTATTTAATTGAAAGAAATACATCTGATGCAAATTGTCCACCTAAGTCTTGAACATTAATTAAAATATCTGGGTAATGGTAAATATGTATAAAGACCTTTCAACATAATTACTGAAAACAATTCTGCTTTCATGGCAATACCAATTTCCCACCATTTCTAAAACCTGAGGGAAAAACCCAAATCAGGCACTATAGTTTCAAAATAGAACCCATGAGATCTGCAACTGAAACAGTACTTGGGTTATGTACTGTGTGTAAAATAGAAAATTGTAACTTAATTTACATCAATCAGCAGACTGATATACAACTTACGATTAGCACTGATGTAAAGTGCCAATAGTTTTCTTATTTTATTCTGACTTGCTAATTAGGGAAAAATTTTGCACACACGAAAATTAAATTCTATAGCAAAATCATTTTCAGTGTTTAACACTTCCAAAAATTTCATCCAGGAGATTTCATACTTATGCGAATGAACATTTCACACACTTATAAAATTATAAATTTATAAAACCTTATTTATACCTGTGTAATTTTATAAATGGTAATATTGTAGAAAACTACAGATTATGACTTTAAATATTCTAATTATTATTTACTTATTTTATATTTGTAGTTTAATGAATAATCATTAATTTTCATGACATTCTATGATTCTTACCACATTTTATTCCTATTTTATGAATGATTAATATAAAATGCACATAGAATACCCAGTAGTAACGAAGCTAGAAAAAGATGTTTCTGATACGTAATTTTGGAGTCTTAATTCTCACTTCAACTCTTGAGATTAAAAAAAAAATTCCCACTTCTGGAGACGCAATTAAATCTAAGCGATAGCGCTCTAATAAAGAACTGTTTAATATTTAAACAATATAGTCTTTCCAAAAGTATAGTATTTGTCAATTAATTTGATTAGGAACAAGACCATTCTTGGAAATAAACTAATTAGTCTTTTGCCACAGGCCTTTCTCCAAGCTCTTCCCCAAATTCCTGTGGCAGCTGTCAGCCATTAATGTGTTAGTTTGAATTAGTTTATCAGCTACCAACCTGTGTAAAACTTGTAGGATACAGGAGCTCAGTGCAGAAACGAAAGAACTGCTGGGGTAGTGAATCTGCAGTGGAGACAGTAGGCAGTTTGGGGAGCAGCAGCAGGGCAGGAGATCCTAGAAGAATGGAGAACGCAGAAAGATACCACAGAAAAGGAGATAAAGGATTTGTGGGGGGGGATGTTCACCTATTTCACAATTTTTTAAATAATCTGGAGTATTTAATACAGTTGATTCCAAGTTGTATTCAAATAAAAGGGTCAGATCTTAAATACTAAATGCAGTTATAGATAACAAAAGTTCTAAACAGCTAAGAAATACTTAAATAATTACCTCTTTTTGGTGTTGAAAAGTTATAGGCTGAATTTCACATTGCTGAGTATATTCTATTTATTCTACTGGCTTTTTCCTTCTAGCAGTTAAAAACCAGTAACCTACAGGAAAACAGTAGTATAATCTCAACATTCTATTAAAGTTGATCATAATCAGTAGCTGAGTCAATACTGAAGTGGTGAGGTCATTTATTGTAATTTACAGTGAAGTAAAGATATATATGTGTGTTTTTAACCTCCCTTTTTTTATTTTGAAAAAGATGAGATTACTGAACTTTTAAGTGATTGGA
Organism: Eonycteris spelaea; assembly: GCA_003508835.1. Taxonomy (NCBI): domain Eukaryota; kingdom Metazoa; phylum Chordata; class Mammalia; order Chiroptera; family Pteropodidae; genus Eonycteris; species Eonycteris spelaea. The sequence continues at coordinate 1,912,439 of PUFA01000122.1, forward strand.
GAAAGACATATTCTTATTCTTTCTCAGTTATTCTCTGTATGAAATTCTGATATATAGGCTGTAATCAGGTGTTGAGTTCAAAAACTGAAAATGTAATATAAGATAAAGTATTTGGGGGAAGACATATGTTCATATTTCTGTGTTTCAGATATGTTCAGGAGTGCCAAAGACAGAAAAGAAAGCATATGTTCAAACAGGCCCTTAGGTGCCACTGCGACCATGAACCTCTCCTCAAAGAGTAGAGCAGAGGGGCTACGGAAGGACCGCTCCCATCTTTTTTTTTTGGTTTTATTTCATATGTCCCCGAAGGAAAGCAGAGCGTATTATTAAAACAACAACAACAACAACAACAACAACAACAACAACAAAACAAACAAAAAGACAAAATAAAAAATCAAGCTTTCCATTAATAATGTATGTCTGAGAAATAAGGGAAAGGGCTGAGCAGGTTTCTGGAAAACTGTAAACTGATACTTCTCCAATTTTCAATAGTATATATTCCAAATAATTACTTAGTGGAAAGCTTGATTCTGATGTCCTGTGACATTTCATATATAACAGTTCATTAAATGTTAGCCTATGAACACTTATGGAAGTAAATAGTGATCATTTAGAAGCCAAGATGTGCTCCTTCAGAATACCATTTAAAATAAATCCCTTTCAGGAAGCAAGAGTCATTTATCTAGGAGACCAAAGAAATAGTGAGGGGAGAAAAGCCCAGCCAGGCAGGTGCAATAGCAGAGAAGTTCCGGGGATACAAGTTGCATAGATATCACTTTTGGATCACAGTTGTTTTCTAATGGCATCTCATCACAAGCATCCTTCCCGGATTTTGAGGAGCCAGGACTCTAACAACAGCAAGCTGTAATTCTAGAGCACTGTTTCTCAACTCTGGCTGCAATTAGAAGTTTTTTTAAATTACCAGTGCCAAGGGTCCCAACCCCAGGCCAATTAAATCAATCTCAAGGGGTATAGCCCAGTCCTCGGTATTTTTTAAAAGCTCTCCCATGTGAATTTAATATGTAGTGGAGGTTGTGAATTACTACCCTAGAGAGAAATCTCTATTACACACCACTCACAAACTCTTAATGTGCATACAAATAGCTTAGGAGATCTTGTCAAAATGCAGATTTTTAATTAATCAATCAGGGTTGAGGCCCGAGATTCAGAATTTATAACAATCTCCATATATATAGTTGGTCCATAGACCATATTTAGAGTAATAAGGCTTTTGGACAACGTGACAGGACTCTATTTCTAAGCCTTTTCTGTTCAGCGTTTCATATTAGATTAAGATCTATAGGCATGATTATTAAATATGATGATTACACAATAAGAGAGTTAGCAAACAGTTTACCTCAAAATTAAGATTCAAAACATTTTCACAGGCTAAAATAAACAAAATAAAATTTATTCATTAACAGGGACAAATTAAAGTCTATCATCTAAGCTACTTCTGGAAAAAAGAAGATATTTATAAAGCAATAATAATTTCACAGTGTGGTAATGGCTTATGAATAGATAAATTAATTAAATTGAATAGAGAGTAGATAAATACATTTTAAAATGAGAATTTGGAATACGATAAAAGAACTTTAAAATAGGAGAGGATTATTCAATTAATCAAGTTGAAACAAAAAAAAATAGCTATTCAGGAAAAGAAAAAAGTATTATCCATATTTCACACCTTACCCTAGAATAAATGCCACATGGATCAAGGATTTTAAATGTAAAAAACAACACACCATGAAAGTATGAGACAAAACCATGGAATAGCCAGGTTGAAAAAACATTTTTATTTCCAGTTTGTTGGTGAAGCAACAATGATTAAGAATGATTAGTGACTTGTTTAAGATCATATAATTTGGTTGGTAGATGAGTTGTTTTTAGAATTTGGATATCTCTTGACACTCTTTATCATATTCTTTCCATTCATTATAAGATAGTGAGACTTTTGAGAAAATCCTTTAATATAACTATCCTCAATATGTTTTTTATGTTGTATACTAGAAAAGGGTTTCAACGAACTGCTTTTTAAAAATGTAAAATGTACATCCAACGAGGAAAAATGACCATAATTCGTAAATGACTAATAGTTTCCAAAAACAATGATATATTTTAATCACATCAGGCACTAGTTTTAATATATGTCTTTACCATCTAATTTAGCGTTTACTAAACAAAGTTCCTCTTGCTGAGCATGATGATAATTTTATGTAGAGTTATTGCTCAGGGTCAACATTTTACAGCAAACTTCAGTATACGCCAATAGTCACCAGGAACAAATAATCCAGTTGGCTAATTCTTAAAACATTGAAGCTAAACCACAAAGAGGGGCGGGGAAGGTGGTTAGAGGATCCGTAAACAATCTGGCACTAGGGTACTTCTGACCCTCGGAGCAATAAATGGCTTAGTGGTCAAGTGGCTGAGAGGCATGGTCAGCAGGGATTCCGTCAGTCACCTTTCTTCTTCTTTCCACCAGTCTCAAGGTTAGAAGGTAAAGGATATTTTGCAGCATCACTAGCAAGTTCTTTTCCACCTCTTCTTGTGACAATGAAGGCACAATATACTGAAGAAAGGAAGCAAAGAGACCTAACACTTCTGGCAGATCAGTCAGAAGAAGAATCATACTTAGTGTAGACAAAACACCCATTGTCACACACACACACACACACACACACACACACACACACTTCCTTAACTAAATTCACATTTATATCTGGTATCTCTATACTGTGGCAACTTATCAGTTCACCCAGTAGCAAAAATCTGGAGGTCATGAAGGCTTTCAGTAATAAAAGGACTCATGTTTCCCATGCTTAAAATTTTTTTATTGTGGCAAAATACACATAACATAAAATTTACCATTTAAACCTTTTTTAAGTATAGAATTCAGTGGCATTAAGTACATTCACAATGTTATGTAACCATCACTACTATCCATTTCCAGAACTTTTTCATCAGTCCAAACAAAAACTCTGTACTCATTAAACAATAACTTCTCATTCCTCCCTTCTCCTCAGCTGCTTGGTTAACTCTATTCTGCTTTCTGTCTCTTTGAATTGATCTCTTCTAGGTACCTCATATAAGTGGAATCACACAAAATTTGTCCTTTTCTGTCTGACATCTCACTTAGCACAATCATATCAAGGTTCATCCATGTTGTACGTGCATCAGAATTTCACTCTTTTTTTAGGCTGAATAATATTCCACTGTGTGCCTATATCACATTTCGTTTATCCATCTGTTGATGAATATTTAGGTAATTTCCACCTGTTGGCTACTGTGAATAATGCTGCTATGAAAATTGGCATACAGCATCTGTTTAAGTTCCCGTCTTCAATTCTTTTAAGTATATATACCCAGAAGAATTGCTAGATCGTACAGTAATTTGTTTAATATTTTTAGGAACCACCATATTTTTTCCAGTGTGCACCAATTTACATTCCCAACAGCCATACATGAGGGTGTCAACTTCTCTAAAGCCTCTCCTCCCTTCTCTTTCCCTTCCCTTTTCTACCCTTTTCCCCTTTCTTTCCCTTTCTTTTTTTTCTACAGCCATCCTAATGAGTGTGAAGAAGGAGCTCAATGGTTTGCATTCCCTTAATGACTAGTGATGTTGGGCATTTTTTTTTTCATGTGCCTGTTGGCCATTCGTATATCTTCTTTGGAGAAATGCCTATATTCAAGTCCTGTGCCCATTTTTAAATTGGGTTTTGTTCTTTTGTTGAGTTGTAGGAGTTCTTTATATATTCTAGATATCAATCCCTTATCAGATATATGATTGGCAAATGTTTTCTTTCCTTCTGTAGATTGTCTTTTCACTCTCGATAGTGTCTTTAGAAGTACAAAAGGTTTTATAAAGTCCAATTTATCTATTTTTTCTTTTGTTACTTATACTTTTGGTGTCATATCCATGATAACTTTGCCAAATCCAATGTCATAATGATTTTCTCTTTTGTTTTCTTCTAAGAGTTTTATAGTTTAAGCTCATATTTAAGGCTTTGATCCATTTTGAGTTCGTTTTTGTTTATGGTGTACATTAAAGGCCCAATTACAATTACATTCTTTTGTATGTGGGTAGCATGTGGACATCCTTACTATGCCTTTTGGTTATATTTATTTAGAAACAGTATTGTAATAGTTATCTACATCTTATATTACTATATTGTTAATAAGAGGACTACACTATGGGCAATTTAAAACACTATGAGTAGATTTAACTCAATAAGACATTTTTTGTTGATTAGATTTCATGCACCATAGCCTCTTAGGGGTCTATAAAGAAAAACGTCACATTCGTGGAAAAGAGAACTGGACTAAGGGACTGAATGGAACAACAACAATAATCAAATAAAACTTCAACAACAAGGTTGTTAGGGAAAGGACCAAATTCTAGAGATGAGCATTGTGTTTCAGCAATGCGTTGGACAACTGGTCACACGATCCCTTCCTTGGGTTAGAACATTAAGGACTTTTATAATTAGAAACCAAGTCTAGAAAAGTCTTTTAATGCTCTTGTAGTACAAAGGCATTTCTTGGTAGTTTACAGCAGCAGATCATCCTTGCTTTCTGCTCAATGTAAACCTTAGGACCCTAACTACCAGGGTAGGTGGCAAGGCGGCTCTGGCACGGGGCGGCATTTACCCCTCCCGTCCGGGTCGCCCTGCCCCAGGTCCTCGAATCCTCTCCTGTGGCCGCAGCTCTTCCAAAGGCCTTGTCACCCTCCCCGGGAGACTTGCAGACCTCATGGTCCTTGCAACGCTCCCTGAAGCCACTGGTCCTCCGCTGAGGCTAGAGCTCCACCCAAGAGCAGTTTGCCCGAATGGGGTCTTCCAGCTCCCACAGGGCATAACCTCAGACCTGGGCTTCTGCACTGGAGAGTGGCTGTGGGCCTGTAGAGACCTTCAGACGTCTTCCCGTCACCGTGTATATTTTAGGACAGGATTTCTACGGAAAACATTTTGAGTTGCTCAAGCCAAAAGCAAAACCAAACACTTTTCGAAGACAGAGACCTAACTTTGCCTTTCCCACCCACCAGCAGAGCTTCAGATGGGAGTAAGTCACAATGAGTGAGCAAAGGGGGCTGGGTCATGTGGGGCTGGGGTGGGGTGCCGCAAAGGGACGGGAAAACGTCTACAAACCCAACCTCTTGTGAGGTTATGAATTGTTGCCTGGTCAGACAGTTATGACCTAGTGAGAAAATTACCTATCCAGTCACCTATGCAATACTGCCTTTGATTGAATGGTACCTTTTTAAAGCAGAGGCTCAGGCTATCTCAGTTAAAGTGTACATGTGGGGTAGATATCATAAGCCAGAAATTTTAATGAGAAGTAAGCTGATAATTGAAAATTAAAAAGCAGAACAGACTGTTATGCCTAAAAGTTTGCTAATAGACTGGTTAGGATGACATAAATGTATTCTCTTCTTGAAGATTCCTAAGAATGGAGATTCTAAAAACCCGTTTATATAGTTAAATTCTTCAACACGTTTAAATGTAGCCCATGTGCTATTGAGGCAGTGTGGCCCAATGAGAAAAGTCTAGGACTTGGAATCAGAGCAGGTGTAATAAAGTTTCGGTTCTGTCTCTCTTTAGATTGTGAACCTGGGCAAGTTACCTAACCTTCCTACCTTTAATTTCCTTGTCTTTAAAAAAGGAATAATAATAATAGCATCGGTGTTATAATTCTGTTACAAGGAGTAAATGAGGTGGAGTTTATAAAAGGTATATTGTAAAGTGCTATAAAAATGTTAATTTTTCAACAAATTTGGGTTTTGTACACAACTTGTACAAAAGGCCATTTTTACTATGGCCATTTATTCCATAGCTTCATTTCTATTTTTTATCTTTATAATCAATGTTCTTTGAAAAGGACATTTTTCCTTTTCTCTACATCATTACATTGGTCACTGGATACCACTTTAAAATGGCTATTTGTCGTCATGTCAGATTTCATTTTTGTCCTTAAAAAATGTTTATTATTTGTGAGCCATTGTATTTATAATTCAGGCACTACCAAGTGGATGGTGGTGCCTGGAGTATGGTTGCATGGGCTTACTGTGTATTCTTTAGTTTGGATAAGAGGATATAGATTAGTCCATAACCTAGCTAATTTTTTCTATCATGTCTGTTTATTAAAAATATAGTCTTAAGTATGACCCTATCTAATTACTATTGGCATATGTTGGGGCATCATATTTAATATGAATTAGGGAAGCGCAAACACTTATAAATAAAGCCCTTCCCTCATTCGATTTCTACTCTTTTTTGATAACAACTTTGCCAAAACACCAAGGTTCTTTGGACTAAGCAGATCGGAATGTTGCACCCATTAGAAGGGTGAAAGGTGAACAGTAAGAGGCTGGCTGGAGTGGACATTCCTGAAAGCCCTGAAGAACAGTGGGGTCAAGTTGTTAATGTAGAGCAGGTAGTGGTTAGGAAGCAGAAGGAGTTGTGGTATGCTTAGAATTAGTCACTAAGATGTCCTGGGAGAATGTTGACATCAAGTCAGGACCAAAATGAGGGTGGGAATTAGGAGACCAAAATAGATGCCCTCACCAGGCAGGAATTAGAGACCAAGATGAATCAGGCTGCCATGGGGATGGGGGGAGGAAAACACACACAAGAGTGTATTCTTGATTAAATCTTGTAGTGGCAAACAATGCACCTGGAAACTAGAATCTCCCTTTGGTTGACAGTCAAGAGCCATCCATAGTTATCGTCTTTAAAAATAAAATCTGATATTTATGGAGCACTTGCTATTTTCATCACTGTTCTAAGCACTTGTGTTATAACTTTAATTTTACAACAGCCCTATGAAGTAGATCTATTTATTTTTATAGAAGAAACTGAGCAGAGGATGTTAACTAGCTCATCCTAGGTGGACTTATCCAATAATTTTAGAGCTCTGACTCTAATCCAGGCAGCCGCTCCAAAGCCTAACTACTACAAGCACAATGGCTCCCGGCGAGTTTTTTAAAAATAATTTTTTATATTTCAATTACAGTTAATAGACAGTATTAGTCTCATGTGGTACAACATAGTTATTATACATTTACATAACTTATGAAATGACATCCTGATAAATCTGGTACATATCTGACACCATACATAATTATTACAATATTATTGACCCCCTTGCATTAGTTTCCTCTTGTCATTGTAATAAATCACCATAAATTTAGTGGTTTAAATAACACAAAAATATAATCTTACAATTCTGGAGGTCAGAGGTCCAAATGAGTTTCACTGAGCCAAATCTAGGTATTGGCAGGCTCAATTCTCTCCTGAGGCTCTAGGGTAGAATCTGTTTACTTGCCTTTTCCAGTCTCTAGAGGCTGCCTGCATTCTGTGGCTTATGGTCCCTTCCTCCAACTTCAAAGCCAGCAACATAGCATCTTCGCCTCTCCCCTCTGACTTTGGCCCTCTGCTTCCATCATCACATCTTCTCTGGTTAGTCTGCCTCCCTCTTCTTTAAAGACCATCATGATTACAGTGGGCTCATCTGGGTAATTCAGGATAACCTCTCTAAATTAAGATTCTTAAATTAATCACATCTACAAAGTCCCTTTTGCCATGTATGGCAACATATTCAGGGATTCCAGGGATTAACATATGGACCTCTTTGGGGGAGCATTTGTCTACCACACCCCCCAAAGCAACCCACAATCCTAGTGGCTAGAAAGTTGTTATATTGAAGTCAACATTGTCTACATGGAGTTTCTATATATTGATCCTGGCTTTGCCCTTTGAGGTCACAAATATTAAATTTAATATCTCTTCCAGATATTTGAAGACATATTGACCCTGTTTCTCCTGGACAAAACCATTTATTCAGCAGTTTAATAGGACATAGTTCCAAATGCCAGTTAAATAAGTTTTGAGGGTATGTGAATGAATGAATGTGAAGAACTCATTGTAACAGCTACATAAATGTTGTGCATATTTAAGAATAGAATAATGCTATGTAAATTTTATATGTATTTAAAATTAACAAATACTCCTTGGCCTATAGCCTTCTAAACACCAGTATTATCCTTACAGTTTGGGATTTATATCTTTAGTTCATCCAGAAATTTGTTTCATTTCGTTCTTTTGCACATATGCTCATGTTTGCCCACACGTGTATGTGTGTGTGTGTGTATATAAATTTCAGTTTTGTTTTCATGTCAAGATTTCTCATTTATCCCTGGCAGTCACAGGTAAGAATATTTCACAGAGCCACGATAGGAGGCAATTTAAAATAATTATTTAGATTTATAATCTTATAAAGCTAGATTTATTTTTTGATAGCATGTAAATGATAGAAACCTTCCTCATTAAAGTCCTCCTAACAATAGAGAAAGGTAAATATTATCCATCTAAACCTTTCGCAAAAGATCTGGAAGCTGATGTAACTCTAAGATGTTCACCTTTTTCAAGTTCCAGTTTTATCTTTAAAAATGCATGGAATATTTTGAGGAAATAGATATGTTCATTATCTTGATTGTGGTATTGCAATAGGTATATACGTATGTTGAAACTCATCAAATTGTGTACTTTAAAAATGTGCAATTTATTGCATGTCATATAACCTCGATAAAATTGTAAAAAGAATTCAAGCTGACAGATGAATAAGTAAACTATAATTATATAAAACAATATGGATGAATGCCACAAACATAATGTTGAACAAAAGAAGCCAGATGCAAAAGAGTACATGATACGTGATTTACTCTTAATGACCGAAAACAGTGTGAGGAGGTCTTCTGAGGTGGTGAATTTTTTTTTGAAGTGAATTACATGGCTGCATTTACTTCATGAAAAGTCATTAAACTGTGCATTTATGCACAGGGACTTTTTGGTGATGGAATAGTTTTGTATATTGATTATGGTGCTGGTTACACAAATCTATAAGTTATGATAAAATTACATAGAATTTTTATATACATACAAATGAGTATGAAAAGTGATGAAATCTTAATAACGTCTATGGATTGTACCAATTTCCTGGTTTTGATATTGTACTACAGTTATGTAAGATGCTACCATTGGGGGGAACTGGGTGGAACCTCTCTGTACTAACTTCCTGTAAATCTATAATTATTTCAAAATAGAAAACAATACTATTGTGTAAAGTGGTATTTTAGTATGAGAACATCTATTGGATTTTCTACTTATAGCACCTTTTCAGAAATTTCCCTCTCCCCTCCCCCCTGGGTTGTGTTGAAAGCTGCTATGTTCAATCAGAGTGGTCCCAACTGTCAACCTAGATGACAGTTGATTAGTCCAAGGGTGGGATCTGTTCTAAAGGCCAATTAGAGCCTTTTCCTGAAATACAGTATTTGGACTGTGTCAGAGTCATCTTTCTTCATATGTCTGGACTATACCTTACAAATTCAAGAACTTCCACATTGTCCTATTTGCCATCCTGTGGTCAGGGAAAACGGAAGAACTTGCTCTATAGAGAGAAGGTGGAATGAAGCAGATATACAAAGAGAGGGAGAGGAAGAAGAGGAAGAGTCCTTTGGACATTCAACTTCCTGGTTCCTTATGTGCAGTTGAATTTCTGTTCTTGGGCTCTGTGAGACACTTCTGTACCTTTACAACAAATTTATCTTCTCTAAACAAGATTCACTTGGATTTCTATTAATTGCAACCATAAAGAATTCTAACCAATACATCTAGGAAGATGCGACCATATTTATTCAGAAGCTTACACTTTGAAAATGTTTTTTTTTTAATTGAAGAAGTATGACTTTACAGTGTCTGAGAAAAAGATTTCTACTTCCCCATAGTATAATCACACAAGATGTACTAAAGATCATTTAACCCATCCCCTCTCATTTTAAGGTGAGGTAACTGAAGCTAGAGAAGTTTAGGGACTTAGCCAAAGTCATACAACAAGTTTCTAGTAAATCAGAACTACCACCCTGTCATCTCCCTTACTTCAATTTGACATATTTTGTCCTGGAGAGAAGCACCAGGATGTTCCCTTGAAGATTTTATTTGCTTTTTTTTTTTTTTTTATATTAGCTGCATAAATAATAAATTAGAAAGTGGTTAACTTTCTTGAGAGATCATACGAATAAGGGACAGGGAATAGGGATATACATAGAGTTAAAATTATAGACAATACAAAAAAACTTTAACTATCATTATTAGTCATAAAGATATTCCATTTGTCATTTAGAACAGATACAGTGTTTTGAGAATCAAAGGAAACATAATTTCAGGGCAGATTACTCAAACATTTAATTCAAATAGTGAGCATTTAGAATTGAGGAAAAAGTTCAGACTATATTAAACAGGATGTCAATACTCAGTTTGACGTAAACTTCCTGAGAGGTGGAGGTTTGCTCTGAAACTTCCTGCTTGGTCATAAAGGGGAACAAGGCAACTGGAACACATTAGTCTTTCTCTCTCAATCTGGTCCTATGTGGTCGATTAAAAATGCTGATTTGTGATTATTCTTAAAAAACAAAAGTAGCCAAAGCACAACATTGCATTGACTATATTTTGGGAGGCACCTGTGAGGTGGAAAAGAAGTATTAAAGAGAAGTTTTTAAAGAAAGAAAAGTTTGATAAACACATGACTTGCTGGAAAGCACAGAATAGAAAATGTGTAATTTTCAGCTTTCAGTTTTATGTTCCTTTAATAGAAGTAGCTGCTCTTATCACTGCCAGCATATTGGACACCCAAAGTTGAAGCTGTGTACTTTTCGATGAGTTTTCTGCTACCATAGGCTGTGCCCCAGTTCTCTCTGTTGGGGCTGTGGATGATAACATAGCCCTGTGTTAGGGGTATGTGTAGCTCTCCCTACTCTTGTTTTCCCCTAACCCAGAAGAGTGTCTTATCTTTTTAGTAACTCCTTCTGCCAAGGGCATGTTAGTACTGATTTCCCAAGAGTAGGGATCCCAGCGCTCTAACCACCTCAAGTGCATATGTCGTTGTCCTTGGTCTTGATTTCCTGTTGCTGCACTCTCCCGGTGAGTGCACACCCATTCATGCTTGAGACCTCAAATACTTTGGGCTAGGGGAAAAGAAAAAACTTTCTCACTGTAATTGCTGAAATATAATTAACTAACTCAAAGAAAGCTTAAAAAAAAGAAGGAATAAAGGAAGGAATAAAAAAAAAAAAGAAAGACTTCACAGTCCCTTAAGATTTTCTCTGGGGTAGGGTGGTAAGAAGGCCACAAAAGATTTATTTGGCTCTCATCGCAAGTATATTTCTTCTAGAAACCCTAACACTTCTACGTCCAGTTGGCTTCCCAATGTCTCCACTCCTTTCTGAGAACATTTTCTATTTCTTCTTGGCTTGCAGCATTGCACCTTCATAATATTGTTTTGCAAAGAAATGCATCAGGTGTTAATTTTGCCATAATATTAATTTATACTCTGCAAGCCCCATTACTCACAGTTCCTTCTCGCAGCTCTGCTATAGAGGCGAACAGGAGGATAAATGTATTCAATTTAATTTAGCAAACACGTGTTAAATAGAGCTACACTGAGATAAACTGGAAGCTCATAATCCTATAACTGGGAAAACATGACATCAGACATTGACAATTGATATTAGAGGTACAGACAATAAGTAAACACTCAGAAAGTGATGACTGGAGAGAGCAATTCTAAGTGAGAATGATGGGATTTTAGCATAATAGAACTTTGTTTAAAAAAAAATTACTGTTCTTTTCTTTAATGACAAGAGGAACACCAGCTTTTAAGTTTTAAAAACACAGAAAAGTAGAATGAAAGAAAAAAAGCCACCCCTGAGATAATAGATGTTAACATTTTGGCATATTCTTTTTAACATGTATATATTCATTTATACACACAGATAATTGGGGTCTTAGTCTATGTAATATTCTGTAATATTATTTTTAGAATTTAATTAAATTTATTGGGGTAACATTGGTTAACAACATTATATGTTTCCAGTGTACAATTCTATAATACGTCATCTGTATATTGCATTGTGTTCACCACCTGAAGTCAAGTCTCCTTCTGTAACCGTATGTTTGACCCCCTTTAACCTCTTCATTCTTTCCCTATCCCCTTCTACTCTGGTAACCAACATACTATTGTCTGTGTCCATGAGTTTGCTTATTTGTTTTGCTTATTCATTTATGTAACATCATTTTTTAACCTGACAATATACTGTGAATATTCACTGACATCCTGAAACATTCTTCTATTAAACGTCAATTTAATTCCAAACTATGGATGCTCTGTACTTAATCCCTGCTAGTAGACAATTAGTTTCCAATTTTTAAACCTTATAAACAAAACTATCTGTATGAACTATCATACATATATCATTTTGTAAACATCAGATTATTTTCTTAAATTCCTAGAAATTGAACTGCTTAGTCAAGGTACTTACACATTTTATGGCTTATATGACACTCCCATCAACAACATATGAGGATCTCCTATTTTGATGGGTAGAACTTTTCTAGGACAGCATCTCTTATTTGAAGGCTTGATTTGTTTTGACAATACAGAAAATTATGTAATAGATTCTCCTCCCTAGCATGCCACACCAGGAAAGAGATGCAGTGCTATATCCATTCTCCCCGGACAGTATGGTGTTTGAGTGGCGAAGGTTAAGTTTGTGTTTAAGGTGATGCCACACCTTGTCCTGTGAGACACAATATGTAGATCAAAGAGGAGAAAAGCTTTGGGCAGTTATTTTCATCTTCGGTGTGCTTCTGTTAAATGTCTTGCACGCAGTATGAAGCAGTTTACTATAGGTAGACAGAACAGGTCTTTTTCTTACCTGAATCTTCTCCTCTTCAAAGCTGATAATGACTTTTGTCATTTTCATTAAATATTCATGGACTGAAAGATCGGGTTTACTCAAAGATAGTTTCTCTTTGTATTTAATCATAAGTGATATACTTTTTATTAAAAGAAAAAGAAAACCAAGTGGAATTAACTTGGAGTATATGAGTGATGAGGATTAATCCCTTTCCATTTTAATGAGTATAGCATTAAGTGTATATATCTCAATGTTTAGTGTGGTGCAATCTATCACTGAGAAATTTAATTATACAATATATAGATGTTATAGATGTATGTTTTAACCTGTTAAGACACACTTAGAAGAGGGAATATGAATACATTGACACTTTAATACAAACCTGTATTAGGAAATATATAGTGAGTCTTAAATATCAATTTTAAATATCAGTGTACATATAGTATATGTAGTAATTCTTGAATAACAGTAGGTCATATGTTATTAATAAGATTATGTCAAGCAAAATTTATTTTACTTGTCTAGCGTTCTCCATTCCTCCCCCTCCTCCAGGCAGAATCTAAATTTTATAAAGACTACAAGTGTGTCCGTCCTGTTCACTGTGGCATTCCTATCCTGAACAGTTCCAGGTATGTAGTAAAAAGTCTAGAAATCTTTGCTGAACAAATTAAAAATAGAGACATTATTTCAAAAGAGTAAGAAAAGGCATTGACTTTATAAAAATACTATAAACTCAAATTCTAAAGGTATCCAGTTCTAAAACAAACCAAATTTGTCAACAGACTCGGAAGTTTAATCTCATTTCAAACTTTAAAGTGGTGGCATGTATTAGTTCAATGAATGATGTAATTAGGTTATTAATAGTAATAGTTAAATCTCAGATTGGGTAATAGTCAAAATTCAGAAAGGCATAGTGGGTTTCATAATACCAGTGTAGGCCTGTGGTTCTGCTGAACATTTGAGAAAGTGCAGATCATCAATCCATGTGGGCAGGTGGTTAAGCCTGTGTGGAGGATGAAAAAAAGAGGTAACTGCAGGAGCAATTTCCCTTTTTTCTATTTTGTGGGCTTTTGTTTTTTCACCTTTTACCATCCAAAACTAGAAGATTAATTAAATCTGAAGGACCTGAGTAACTGATTCAGTAAATAGGTAACTAACACAATCTTAGGAGAATTCATTAAAGTATGGTAAACTTAATCAAGCCTAGAAAGCACTCTCTTTTTTCAGATGACTACCATATGCACCCCTTAAAACTTGAATTTTAACCAGTTTTAAATACAAGAATAAGGCAGAACGCTTGTCTGATTTTTTTAAATCTAATTTTTATCATGAAATGTATTGTATGTACCAAAGAGTATATAAAACATAGATATCGATTTTAAAGAATAATAACTGAAGAAACATCTATGTACCCACCAGCTTGAGAATGATTTCTTAAATTAAAAAGTTATGGGAATTGTCTGTTCTCCAGTTGAGTTTTTACAAAATGGTAGTAGTTTAATTAAATAGCTCTATGCAAATCCACAGCTGTGATCATTTCTACTACAGAATACTCTTTCCAGAATTGACATAGTTACTACAGACCTAGGAGTATATTATTTTTCAGAATAGTGAAGAACTAATTAGGTACCTATGGCTTTTAAAAATAGAATCTCACAGTTTTTTAGTGGAAAAGTATAATTGGAAACTATAATTCTTTAAGATTAATTTCTAAATTCAGAAGTGAAATCATGACACAATCACTTGGCAAGTATCTAAGCTTTTTCTGGGCAACCTGACTGGGTAAAGAATTAATATTCTCAGATACATATTAATTTCTTCTTTAATTAAGTGAAATAATGAGGGGTAAGTTAATATTTATCAAATGGAATCTGTATTAGTTATCTATTCCTGCATAACAAATTACCACTTAGCAACAAACATTTATTATCTCAGAGTCTAGGAAAAAGGAAGCTGGGCATGGGTTAGTTGGGTCTCTCAAAAGGCTGCAATCAAGGTGTTGGCTGTTGTTAGTCTTCTTAATGCTTGACAGGGGGTGGATATACTTCTTTCTCACTCAGGAGGATATTGGTAGGATTCAGTTCCTCTCAGGGTGTGGTACTTAGGGCCTCACTTCCTCATTGGCTGTTGCCTGGAAGCTGCCCTAAATCTATCTATTAGGAAGTTTATAACATGGCAGTCTCCCTCATCAGAATGAGCGAGAGGCAATGAGAAAGAGAGAAGAGAGAGAAAGTCAGTCTTTCGTGATCTAATCTCAGATATGATATTTCATCACTTTTGTCATATTCTATTCATTTGAAGGCCACTAGATCCAGTTCACATACAACAGGAGGAAATTACACCAACAGGTGAAGATCATTGGGAGTCTCGGAGCAGATGATGCTTTGTTTTTGAGCAGCTGGTGGAGAGGACCACATCCCCAGTCCGCCGGCACCCTTACATAGTACCACTTCTACTGCGCCTATCTTTATAACAGAGATAGCCTTCTGGACTAGTTTCAACGATTGGACAGGAATGCTAACAATACAGCTTTTTTAGGTATTCAGGATCCCAGAAGCCTGCTGTAGAAGTTGCTGTATTACAACCCCTTTTCAGAGCACCACTTTTGAAAACTGTCTTTGAAACTTTCCACACCAAAGGTGATTATTTTCTGTTTGGAAAATGTGAGATAACTCATCTGAGGTGATTTTTTTAATACTCATGGGGGAAAATATATATTATCTCACTTTGAAAATTTTCTTTTAAAAATAATTTCTTATGAGTTGCCTTCTCCACTCTGTCATTCTGTAACTTGTGGTAGAAAATGATCCTACTTGTTTTTGGCTTCACTACAGTAATAATTGGCCACTTGAAAATTAAGTTCTAGGCTCAATGTCTTAATTTAAGCACATTTCTCAAATTTTACTTATGAGTAAAATTGCAGTGGAAAGGTAGGTTTTCAAAAAGCTGCTAATCCTAAAATCTGTTTAATACTAAAGCTGTAAATTTAAGATATAATAAATGGTTAAAATAATTTGTGACATGTTTTCTAAAAGCCTTTGAGATGTTACTTAAGTTACTTCATTATTAACTAGTACTACATTTTGGAAAAGTATTATGATTATTTTTCTCATTTCTGAACTGTTCATTTTAGGCTTCTTTCTCCACCTTTCCCATTCTTTTAGCTTCCTCTAGCTTGTGAAATGATTTTAAAAATTTTAATTTGTATTGTTTACTCAACTAAGAAAATATTAGGAAATAAAAAAATTATGGTATGACTTCTGCTACCAGCCAGGATGGTGTAAAAGGGACCAGAATTCCCACTCATTTTATGGGGTCAATATCACTCTGATACCAAAATCTGGTAAGGATAACACAAAAAAATAAAACTACAGACCAATATCTCTCATGAACACAGATGCAAAAATCCTAAATAAGTTACTAGCAAACAGAATACAGCAATGTATTAAAAAGATCATATACCATGAACAAGTGGGCTTCATCCCAGGGGCACAGGGATGGTTCAACATACACAAATTGATTAATGAGATACACCACATAAACAAATTAAAAAATAAGAATCATATGATCATATAATGGATGCAGAAAAAGCCTTCAACATGATACAGCATCCATTTATATCAAAACACTTCACAAAACTGGTATAGAAGGAAATACCTCAACATAATAAAGGCCATATATGACAAACCCTCAGCCAACATTATACTTAATGGTGAAAAACTAAAAACCTTCCCTCTAAGATCAGGAACAAGGCAAGGCTTGTCCACTATCACCACTGTTATTCAATATAACATTGGAGGTCCTAGCAAGTGCAATCAGACAAGAGAAAGATATAAAAGGCATCCAATAGGAAACGAAGAAGTCAACTGTCACTATTTGTGGATGACATGATTCTCTATAGAAAACCCTAAAGACTCCACAAGAACACTACTAGAAACAATAAGCAAATACAGTAAAGTTCTGGATACAAAATCAAGTTCAAAAATCCATAGCGTTCCTATACTCTAACAAACAAAGTGTCAGAAAAAGAAGTGGAAAAAATAATTCCTTTTGCAATTGCAACAAAAAGAATAAAATACCTAGGAATAAATTTAACAAAAATGTGAAGGACCTATATAATGAAAACTACAAGACCCTATTAAAAGAAATCGAAGAAGATATACAAAGAAATGGAAAGAATTTCTGTGTTCTTGATTGGAAGAATCAACATATTAAAATGACCTTATTACCTAAAGCATTATACAGATTTAATGCAATCCCCATCAAAATCCCATTGGATTTTTTAAAGAAATAGAACAAAAAATCATCATATGGAAGCACAAAAGACCAAATTGCCAAAGCCATCCTGAGAAAAAAGAATGAGGCTGGAGGCATCACTCTGCCTGATTCAAATTATACTACAAAGGGACAATAATCAAAACAGATGGTATTGGCAGAAAACAGACACATGGACCAGTGGAACAGAATGAGAGTCCAGAAGTAACCCATATTTATATGGGCAAATAATTTTTGACAAAAAAACAAAACAAAATACAATGGAGAAAGGAAAGCCTCTTCAATAAATGGTGCTGGAAAACTGGAAAGCCACCTGCAAAAGAATGAAACTAGACTGTTGTCTATCACCACACACCAAAATTAACTCAAAATGGATTAAGGACCTGAATATAAGACTGAACAATAAAATGCATAGAAGAAACATAGGAACTAAACTCAAGGACCTTGGACTTAAAGAGGATTTATGATTTGACCTCAAAGGCAAGGGAAGTAAAAGCAAAATAAATGAATGGGACTACATCAAACTAAAAGCTTCTGCTCAGCAAAAGAAATCATCAACAAGGTAAGAGACAACCATCCAAACGGGAAAATATATTTGCAAGCAACGCCTCTGATAAGGCCTAATATCCAAATATACAAAGAACTCATATTTAATAACAACAAAAAAACAAACGATCCAATCAAAAAATGGGCAGAGGACCTGAACGACACTTCTCCCTAGAGGACATACAAATGGCCAACAAATATATGAAAAGATGTCCATCGCTAGCTATTAGGGAAATGCAAATCAAAACCACAATGAGACACCATCTCACACCTGTTAGAATAGCTATAATCAACAGAACAGTAATAACAAATGCTGGAGAGGATGCGAGAAAAGGAACCCTCATACACTGCTGGTGACTGCAAATGGTACAGCACTATGGAAAACAGTATGGAGGTTCCTCAAAAACTAAGAATTGATCTACCATATGATCCAGTAATCCCTATACTGGATATTTACCCCAAAGATTGAAAACTCATATCCGAAAAGATATTTGCACACCGATGTTCATAGCAGCATTATTCACAGTGACCAGGACATGGAAGCAAACAAAGTGCCCTATGATAGATAATTGACTAAAGAAGCTGTGGTACATATATTACAATGGAATATTACTCAGCCATAAGAAAGATGAAATACTGACATTTGCGACAACCTGGATGGACCTTAAGAAATCATGCTAAGTGAAATAAGCCAGACTGAAAAAATTGAAAATCACGTGATCTCACTTATACGTGGGACAGAACCGCTAAAAGCAACAAATGAACAGGACAAACAAACAGAGACTCATGGACATGGACTATAGACTAGTGGTTATCAGAGGACTATAGAGTAGTGGTTAGTAGTAGGGTGGGGGAGGTGGAGGAAGGTAGATGAGGTAAAGGGGGTCAAATATAGAGGGATAAGGAGAAGGTGAAGTGGGTAAAGGGATCAAATATGTGGTAGCTGAGGGAAACTATTGTGAACACACATAAATATACAGATGTCAAATGATAATGTACACCTGAAAATTCTATGATTGTATTCACCAATGTTACCCCAATAAACTTAAACGAACAACAACAAACAAATAAATAAATAAATGGGACCAGAATTAGTCTCTCACCTAAAATTAATTAAAAACTGGACCAAACGTATGAAGCAATAGCTTTTGAATATCAGATAAATGCAATGTAGAACAGTGATTTTTCGGAGAATGAAACAAACATAGTGAGTTCACAATTGCCTCTGGCTGCAGGAGATTTTCAAGGGTGCAGCACAGGGAGGAGAAACTCATACAGACCTCAACCACCTCTCTGATCTGAGGAAACAAAGTTTGAAGGTCTCGGAGGCAACGGCATCAGAATTCGAGAGTGAAAACTCGAGGCTAGAGCTGCGCAAAAGCAGAGCTCAGAAAAGTTGCTCTTGAGTCTTCAGCTGAGTATTGATCAGTAGAGCAACATGTGAGAAAACTATGAAGGCTGGAGAAAGAATCACTAGAAAAGAATAAGCATAACAAAAGTTAGAGTCACACAGGGCTAGAAAATAATTTGTGTTCCAACCAGATTGAGTGGAAAGACCTCCTAACATGCAGGGCATTTAGTAGACTCTTCAGAAGGTTATTGCTTTAGTAGTTGGGCCACAGAAACCCTAAATTAATGTTGTTCTGGACTTGATCAACAAAGCTTAAAAGTAAGCCTTAAAAGGATCAAACTGTTTCCACATACTATAAACTGTATTCCAGAGCAAAGCCCTAAACTATTAAAGGAATACAAAAAGACTCCAGCATAATGGCATCCAATCGAAAAATTAGAAGGTATTTTAAAGCAGAAAAATATGACCTCTAATTAGGAAAAACATAATCAATAGAACAGTCCCTGAAATGACACAGATGATAAAAATGAAATTAGTTAGGGATATTAAATCAGCGATTATACCTGTATGCCATATCTTCAAAAAGGTAGAGGAAAGTGTAAGCATGATAAGAGGTATGTAAGATATAGAAAAGACTCAAATAAAACTTCTAGAGATGAAAAAAGAAGCAATGTTTAAAATAAGAAGCACTTCAAATGCAATTAACAGTAGACTGGACACTGCTGAAGAAAAGGTTAGTAAACGTGAGATATAGCAATAGAAATTATTAACAATGAAACAAAAAGACAAAAAAATGGGAGGAGAAAGAAAAAAGCATCATTGAACTGTGGAACATCATGTAACCTAACATATGTGTAGTTAAGAGTCTCAAAAGGGAAAGAGAAAGATGGAGGGATGAGATAAATAATTAAAGAAATAATGACCAATTTTTTTTCCAAATTTGATGAAACTATAAGCTCACAGATCCAAGAAGCTCAATAAATCTCAAGCAAAAGAAACAAGAAATGAAACACATGAATGCACATCAAAATGAAATTGTTGAGGACCGGTAACAAAAAGAAAATATTAAAAGCGGTCAGAGAAACGATATAAACACAGAGAAACAAAGTTAATGACAGAAGCAGTGTAAACCAGAGTATTTAGAGCAATATCCTTACAGTACTGTAAGATAAAACTGTCAACCTAGAATAATATCATACTTAAAAGGGAAAGACTAAATGCTTTCCCCAAGATTAGAAACAAGACAAGGAGGTTTTATCTTAACACTTCTGTTCAACAGTGGAAGTCATAAACTATTGCAATAAGGCAAGTAAAGGAAATAAAAGGATATGGATTGGAAGGGAGAAAGTAAAACTACTTTTTTTCTGAAGTAATGAGCAAGAAATCTATTAGAAACTAACAAACCGAACAGGATTGCAGAATACAGGTTATTATACAAAAATTGAGTCTTTCTATATACTAAGATAAAAATTAAAAATTTAAAAATATTATTCATCAAAAACATTAAAATATGAAATACTAAGGAATAAATTTAACAAAAAGAAGTAAAAGACCTGTACACTGAAAACTATAAAACATTGCTGAAATTAAAGACCTAAATAAATGAAAAGATATACCTAGTTCATGAATCAGAAGACTCAATATTATTAAGATGTCGATCCTCTCCAAATTGATCTATAGATTCAATGCAATCCTAATGAAATCCCAGCAGGTTTTCTGTGGAAATTTACAAGTGGATTCTGAAATTTGTATGGAAATGCAAAGGACCTAAAATAGCCAAAACAATTTTGAAAGGAAAAAGTTGGAAGATCTATAGCGCCTTATATCAAGACTTATTATAAAGCTATTGCAGTGAAAGATAGTGTGGTATGATCACAAAAATGAGGAATAGAACAGTAGTACGGAATAGAGTCTAGAAATAGATACATATACAACTGCTAAATGATTTTTGACTAAGGTCCTAAAGGCAATTCAATGAAAGTATAATCTCAAAAATGGTGTTAAATAATTGGATATCCATACAAAAAGTAAATAGGTAAAATAGTTCTTTACCTTATACCACATATATACATAAGAACCAAAAACATAAGACTTCTAGATGAAAACAAAGTAGAAAATTTTAGTGACCTAGTGACCTTGGGTTAGACAAAGATTTCTTAAGTAGTAAGAACCACAAAGACACAAACTATAAAAGAAAAAATTGGTAAAGTAGACATCATTAAGTCTTTTGTTTTCAAAAAGTACAATTGAGAAAATGAAAAATCAAGCCACAGACTGGGAGAAAGTATTTGCAAAATATATATCCAGTATTGTATATGTTTCAGAATATCAAAGAAGTACTTGCATTCAGAATATGGAAAAACACAACAAAATAATAAGACAAACCAATTTAAAAATGGGTAAAATATTTGAATAGAGACTTCCTCCCAAAAGGTATATAGATGGCAAATAAGCACATGAAAATTTGCTCAATCAACATCATTAGTCATTAAGGAAATGAAAATTAAAAGGAAATGAGATACTTCTACATACCCACTGGAATGCTTCAAATGAAAAAGACTGGCCATACCTAAGTACTGGTGATGATATGGAAGAAGTGGAACTTTCATACACTGTTGTTCGCAATATAAAATGAGACATCAACTTTGGAAAGTAGTTTGTCAGTTATTTAAAAATTTAAATATAGGACTCTCATATGACCCAGCCATTCTAGTCGTAGGTTTTACGCAAGAGAAATGAAAGCATATAAACACATGAAAACTTAAACATGAATGTTCATATAAGCTTTGTTTGCAAACTGAAAACCACTCAAAGTCCATCGACTGGTAAAATGCATGGAAAGTGGTGGTATATCCATACCATGGACCAATATTCATCAATAAAGAGGAATAAATTCTTGATATATGCAACAACATGAATGAATATTAAAATCCTTATGTTAAATGAGAAAAGCTAGAGACAGAAGAGAGAAAGTACCTCGTTCATGGGTAAGAAGATCCATGTAATATCCTATTTATATAAAGTAAGCTAATCTATCACAGCAGAAATCAGATCAGTTTCGTTTGGGGCAGGGGCGGAGAGAGAAATGGATGAAAAAGAGATAAGAGAGAACTCTAGAGGAGATAGAAGTGTTTATCATCGTGATTGTGGTAGTGGGTTCAAAGGTACATAAGTAGGTCATAGTGTACGTATTGCACTTATTGCAGCTTATTATATGGTGATTATACCACAATAAAGCTGAATGGTTTGATACCAATATTAACATTAGATGTAGTACTTAGAACTAGTTAGAATTCTAAGTGGACATCTTAATAGTGCTCTGTAAATTGCTTTCTTCAAATTGTTTCACCTAAAATAATTGTTCTTTTGCAGTGATTAAAGATGTATTTTATCAGTACTACCTCTTCCCTATAGAAGAGTTATCCTGACCTTCAATTTGAGTTATATATATACATCTATTAGTTACAGTACCTCTGGGTCAATTTCCCAGCAAACTCTTAACTAAATACAGAGGAAAAAGGAGAGCATACTCCATTGTTTTCGGGCATGCTGCCTCATTGGTTTTTGGGCAGCTTGCTTTTTTTTTTTTTAGATCTTTGTCACCCATATATGTTCCAGGTCATGTTTCAAGTCTACAGCCATAATGTAAAAGTTATCCTTAGTGCTAAAAAATGTATGAAGGCTATGAAAATGCTGGACATCCATCCAGGGTCTACAGTGGACTTGCATGAGAGGAGGAATAGAAGAATGTGGGTTTTCAGTGTTTTCAGAGTTATAACTTTATGCCCACATATATGTAAATAAGTGACAGTACTAAAATGATCTCATTTCTCCTAATGAACCTGAGATTAGCATAATTTTGTTGTTGTTCAGTCTCAGGGAGTTTACCAGCAGCACGAGAGAGCAGGAAGGAAATGCAGCTTAAGGGACTGGACCTAGCACAAAGGTCTCTTGTGTAGAGAGAGATTAGCATAATTTTTTATGCAATTATTTGCTTTCTGAAAATCAAGCATGTATTTGCCAAAGTGTAGGTAGTCTTACTTTACGATTTATAATAAACACTGCTATGCTAAACAGTTGTCCAAAAACCACAGATGTTGTTTATGACCTAAGGTACTTTCTTTTCCCACCTCATTTTCTTTTTTAAAAACATTTTTACGGAGACATAATTTACATACTATACAATATTTCAACCATATGAAGTATACACTTCGATGTTTCTTAGTATATTCAGAGTTGCACAACTACAACCTAATAATTTTAGACTATTTTTATCACTCCCAAAAGAGGCACCTTATCTATTAGCAGTCACTTCCCACACTCCATCTAGCCGCTCCCAGCCCTAAGCAAACACTAATGTACTTTCTGCTCTATAGATTTGCCTACTCTGGACTTTTCATATAAATAGAATTACACAGCATATGATCTTTTGTGACCGGCTTCTTTCACTTAGCTGTTTCAAGAGTCATCCACATCGTATAATGCATAGTTACTTTATTTCTTTTGATTCTGAATTTTATTTCATTTACCCATTTTATATATCCATTTATTAGTTGATGGATATTTGTTCCCCTACCCTCCACCCCACTTTTTGTTAATTGTAAATAATGTATTGAACATTTATATACAAGTTTTTATGTGGGTGTATGTCTTCCTTTGTCTTGGGTACTATCTAGAAGTGGAATTGCTAGGTCATGTGGCAACTTGATGTTTAAGATTTTGAAGGACTGCCAAACTATTTTCCAAAGCATCTGCACTGTTTTATATCCCCAGCAGTAATGTAGGAAGGTTCCAATTTCTCAACATCAACCTAAGATACTTTTCAAGCTTCATTTTATAACATAAATTGTGGGTCCCATGTTGCCAGAATGCAGATATATTTTAAGGAAGTTGCTTTCTCCCTCTTTGCAGAGAAGCTCCAAATATAATTTTTCTTTCTCTAAGAAAATGGAGTTGGCCTAGCTAATACTAAGGTATCTTACCTTCTGATTCTAAAAGTCTATGCTTCTCTGAATTCTTCATTTTCCAACAGAAAAGAATGGCTCTCCTAATTTGCACCTTGCAGTTTGACCTAAATAATGATGTATGTTTGGAAAGGAAAAATAAACAAAGGTGAAGTCCAAAAACTGAGTCATTGTTTTAAGTAAATGATTTATAGTTTCTACCAGTTCTCCTTTCTGCTGCAAGCTGAAATCTTGGCATATTTTGTCTTCAGTTGTTTTTGAAAAGTTTGGCTATTATTTTGCAATATATAAACAATTTAGTAAATGGGAAAAAAAAGGGAAGAGACTGAACCTGCTTTCTATATAGGTAAATTTCAATGTAAAAATAGAATCATATTGTTAATTGCCATCTGGGAGAGCATTAAGCAATACCAATTACATTAAAGCCATGTTATACCTCTTTTATTCAAAAGCAACAAATTTTGAACTAGTTGTCATTTTTCCTCTTGGTTTAAGTGCCCCACAGATTTATCAATCATAGCTGCAGCTCATACATTTGACAATAAATCAAGCACTCTCACATTGATGAGGAATCCAAAGGGAAAATTAGGAGGCTTCTCTCCATTAGAATTTGTGATTTTGTGGTTAATATTAGGCTATGAAATTTAAAATACAGAGGCAGCATAACAAAAAAGCATAGGCTTTGGAGTTCTATAGAAAATAGGGTTGAATCCATTTACTAGCTGTAAAATTTTTGAGAAGTTTCTTACTTTCACTAAAGCTCAGTTTACTCATCTGTTAAATGGGATTAATAGCTCCTAGTTCATTGGATTGTTGACAGAATCAACAGCTGATACATTGTGCATAAAATACATGTCAATAAATATTTTTTTTTTGACTAAAACCTTCCTTGAGGGCTCAGGATTTAAATATATATCACCTTTCTGGAGTAGAAGTCTGTCTGATTTATGTCAGTTTTAGGTCAGTTTGGAAGTGTTTTAATAGAGCCTGCTTAAGAACTGCTTTCATAGCATGTGATCTTTTCCTGCCATTAGATTCAGTTGAAATTTTTATTACATTTTTTTTCTTCTTGGTCTACAAGGTTACATTTTCATTAACCCATATTCGGTGTATTCCTAGGAGTTATCTTGGCATATTTTTCTCTTCCTCATCTCCCTCAAAGAAAGTAAAAATTTGGGAAAATCAAGAAGTTTTAGAGACTTTAACAACCGATGATCACTGTTATTAGCGAAGAGAAACTTTGAATTTCAGTGCTCTTGGAATGAG
Organism: Eonycteris spelaea; assembly: GCA_003508835.1. Taxonomy (NCBI): domain Eukaryota; kingdom Metazoa; phylum Chordata; class Mammalia; order Chiroptera; family Pteropodidae; genus Eonycteris; species Eonycteris spelaea. The sequence goes on from PUFA01000122.1 coordinate 1,937,586, forward strand.
GATCCTTGATACAATTACGACTATTATATCTATCAATTTTCTTGGGACACTTCTTTCAGAGACTACAATCCCCAATTTTTATTCTATTTTATGCTTTTCCATGTGTGTATTTCAAGGTGTTTATCATTCAGTTAATATACATAATACTTTTGTGAAACTCACGATACTAAAACTTGAACTTATTTTACAAGTGAAAAACTGTAGCCTGAAACTGTTGAGTTGCTTAAGGCAGCTGGGCAAGTCTAGGGAAGTTAACGGCAGCCCAAGTTCTGAGGTCTGTTTCATATTGTACCGGGAAATGTGTTCCTCTTAAAAGCAGAAGTTTTCAACAGTGCTAGCATGTCCCCCAGTGAAAGAAATCTTTAACTGTTCTTTTTTCCAGCTAGATTCTTACTTATTTACATGAAAAATGTTCGGAATTTTATGCTCCACCCCAAACCTTCTTCAACACTAATCTTTGTGTGTGCGTGTGTGAGAGACTCTTCACAGGTTCCTTTTCAAGCTGTTGTCCTAGTATTGCCTGTTGGCATTCTTTTTTTGGCCATATATTTTAGTGTTTAACTATTTTTTATGCTGCTAGTGTAAGATTCCGTTCAGTGGATTTCTTGCTTTTATCTTTCGACTTATTAAATTTGCTGTAATGCCATATTGATTTTATCATATTTCTTCATAAATGGAACTTAAACTATTCACTTCTGGATTTATGTAATCCCCCTAAAAGTGCTGGGCCCTCCTTTATACCTCTGGTCTCCTTCCCTTTTCCTCCATTCCCAGAGTTGCCGCCTTGGTTCATTCCAGTGGGCCTCAAGGGTGTCTGCATTAGTAGAGGGGACTGGATGAGAGGAAGAGGTGAATAACTTGGAGCTCAGTGAAGTTAAGTAACTTTAAAATAACGTTGGCAGAAAAAAGTTCTAAAGTTCTAATAAGCAACTTTGTTTTTGTTTTCTATCAAATTTATTAAGTATTTTATGAGGTAAAAGGCTAAATAATTTGGACACTTAATGTTTTTTAGTTATTTGAGCACAAGTAATATTATATGAAAAATGTTTTTGTTCTGTGTATTTTTTTAATTGGCTTATGAAATATTAAAATATTCTACTACCCCTTCCTTCCTGAGACTTCTGAGGCATGATGCATGGGCTTTAGAGGGCAGAGAGGGCAGCTGAGGCTCAGGAGTGACAAATTGCGAGAAGTATAAAACTTCCAACATCAAAAATTCTTCTAAAGGACTTAGCCTTTTTAATGATAGTAATTAGCTCTAGGAAAGTATAAGACATCTAAAAATTAAGTTAAATAATTCCACATATAAAATATTAATACCGGTATATCCTCAATATCCTGTAGTTCTAATATTTGCTTCAGGTATATTTATTTAAAAACATTAGTATATTCCTATCGCATAGAATATTTTCCAATATTTTAGACTTTATACTTTTTTTTCCATTCCATCAACTAAATGTCCATAGTTTAACATGTCTAAAATCGTGACAGTATTTAAACAACTGCCCATTATTTCTGTAATTTTAATTTCTATGGAAATCACTTTTAATTCTTGACCGTATTCCACTAATGATAGCTGAATACTTATTTTTATTTTACAGATGAGGGGCTGAATCATTTAAAACTAGGTTTACAAATAGATTTCTCCTATCATAGTCTCTAGTGTTGCTAGTGTTATCAATCCTTCTGTCCTGTCCAGGGCATTCTAGATGGAGTTCTGGCATTCACTAAGGGCTGAAGTCACATATTTTGCTTTAGAGAGTTATGCTTCTGAGAATGGTCAAATAAACACGAGGGCATTTGGGATTCAGAGTTTAGGAAATGTAGTTGCTTAAGAATAGGTGTGGCATTAAGTGAAATTCAATAGCTGTTATATGTAATTATGTGCCATATTGCTAATTGACTCATTTTTTTCATGATAACTATGTGTATGTTATGTAATGGTCTATTTGCTAGTTATTGTTTGTTGTGTTTTGAAATTTAGGTGCCTAAATATAAGTTTTACAATAAACTAATGAATACATTTATGTATAAAATAATCATGACTAAAGCTATAAACTATTTAGAAAGATGTTTAAATAGCTATTTCTCCTTTTCTAGAAATCTTTCTAAACCTCAGAAAATCTGCACAGCCTCCTAGCAACATCCACCAATTTTTACTGAGATGCCAGAAGTTGTTAGTGACTTCCCAACTCTGCTTTAGCTTCTTTTTGAGTGACTAGCATGGTAAGAATGTTAATGGGTTAGCAGGAATAAGTAATGCCTGTGAAAATAAGAAATTATTGGAATTCTAGTATTTATTCTGATTTTCAATATTTTAGCAGATCTTAAATATTAAACTTATTAATATAACAGTAAAGTTCTAAATGTTTTGTTCTTAGCATTTTGTTAGCTACTGACCAATACCTTCTTTGAAAGAATTGACTACTACTGTAAATTCTTTTTCATAAGCAGGTGGTGACAAAAATATGTCAGATAAATCCTTTCAATAGATATGTCTCCAAAAGGTTACAATTTAAAAAATGAGGGGTTAGTTTAATTTTAAACAGTAATTAAAATACTAAATATGAGATTAATGGAACTAGTGTTCAAGTTTTAATATATCATTGTATTCTTTAAAAATTTTTTTTCTTTTCCTGACTTCAAAAGAAATAGTCATTATAAAAAAAAATGAAAAAAAATACAGAAAAGAAATAAATCACTAGTAATTGCTCCACCTAGATATAATCTCTATTTATATTTTGGAGCCTATCTTTTGAGTTTTGCTTTTCCTAGCAACTAGAATTATTTTTATTTTAGTTCTTGTGCTTGCCTCTTCAGATAAAGCAGTGTATAAGGAATCTTACAGAATAGAGATCTAAAATTGGTATACAATGTAACTTACCTTCCCTTCTACCCTCTCTTTTGATAGAAACTACTTCTTTTTTTGGTCATATCTGGACTTGCTATACAGAGTTAGTGACTAAAGAAAGATGCATCTATATTTTTAATAGAATAAAGAAACCATAGGAAAATCACAAATTTTCAGATAAACATTTTAATTAAATTACACACAAATCAAAGTTGTATATACACATACAACTATTTATAAATATGTAAACATATGTACAAAGACTAGAAAGGAATATAGAGAAAATATCTGTGAGGGTATTGGGGTTATGTTTCTTTTTCATTATTTTGTAAATATACTCAACACAACATTACACTGGGGTAGGATTATTTCAGTGCTAGAGATCTTATATAAATGTATTTGTTCAAGAGCTTCTCTGTCAGTATCCTTTTCTGGATACACATCGTAGTTAGTGGTACCTCTTCAACCCAGGAAGATAATTATATTAATCTGGAAAAAAAAAGATTATAAAAAACATGAAAACTGCAGAATAATCCTATTCTCTGGAAGACACCATGATTAATTAAGTGTCAAGCAAAACATTTTTTATTACAATAAGCAGGATTAAGTGCTACATGGTGCCACATGAACAATTCTTTGTTGTACTAAATGGTCTGTTGATTCAGGACTTAATTTTCTCTGATTTTGGAACTTAAAGAATAAAGAAAATACAGAATAGAATAATTGTTTTTAATTAAACAGTTTAATAATTATATTAGGTTTAAACAATAAAAAGACTAAAACAACAATGGGAATACACAGAGAACACAGAAAAAACTGCTCACATATACATAGTGCTGGTACTAAGGCGTTACATGAACGGGGCTAATCACCCTCCATAACCTTCATTAGGCCCTTCCCTTCACAATGCAAATTGAGTCACAATGACACAAACTCTGGGGCCACCAATGGATATATATCTGGTTAAAGAAGTTTCACTGAATAAAGCAATAAAATTACTCAAGAATTTATGTATGAGGACTCTTTTGTAAATATTAATTTCTAATGGTTAGCTAGACAAATTTATGTATTTAGTGTAAAAGTTGTTATTTTGGTAGGTTAAAAAAAATCACTAGGTTTTGTCAAGATGGTGGGCTGGATAAAAGCTGGGTTTGTTTCCTTCCACAATCATGTTTAAAACTACATCCAAATTATAAAACAAACAACTTGGAAAGTCACCTGAAGTCTAGCTGATCATCACACACACATCTGAGGGTATAAAGAAAAAGCCACATCAAGCCCCCTCGGTAGAGGGGGTGGAGATGTGAAGCAGGCTCATCCTGCACACACATCTGGAGGTTGAGCAGTGGGAGTGAGTGTGTGGCTGCAGAATCCCCCCTGAAGGAGCAAGGGGCCCTTGTCTCACACAGGCGCTGCCCAGCCCAGGTTCCAGTCCCGAGAAGAGAAGGTCCCACCAAATCTGACAGTAAAAACCAGTGGGGACTCCTGTCGTCTGCGTGAAATGGAAAACACCTGAAAACCCAGACGTCCTGTGAAAGGGCCTGCACACAGACTCACTTGCTCGTTGACACTCACTCTGGGCTCTGGTGGAGGGTCAGCAGATCAGGAGGCACGAGAGACATGGAGAAAGACTGAGATGTGTGGTGCCAGGTAAGGGCTAGAGGGACAGCCACTATTAATCCTTTGTCGGGCCCCCCTTCAGGGCAGTCTACAGGTGGGTGCCATCTTGCTTGTATTGAACCCTCCCCCAGCGAGGATAATTCTGAAGCGCATTGGCCCAGTGAGATCGCTCCACTCCACCAGGTGTCTCCCTGGGGCCTCACCCACTCCACTCCACCCCACCCCACCCCACCCCACCACCCAGCCCACAGATTGCCCTAGGAAGCCTGTTGCTGGGCAGCCAGCCCCACCCCGTGGCTTCCCTGGGCTGCATATTTATTGGCAGGCAGCAGTCCTCAGCTCACGTAGCCCCTACACAGCCCACATTTCAAGGGAGACTTTTGGTGTCGAGCCATTAGTGCCAGCCTGAGTTGCCGTATCTTCTGGGCAGATCACAGGGGTCTGAGGGCCTGAGGAGAATAGTGACTGCTTTTGCTGCAATCTGAGGCTTTTATAGGAAGCCGCAGATTCAGCACTGGCATGAAACCTGACTCTTCATTGGCCGGCGAAATTTGTTGGCTTTACCTAGGTGACTCCGTGGGTCTCCGCCCACCCAACTCACATACCACTCAATGGCTCTTCCAGCTGCAGAGTTATATAGGCAGCTGTCAGGCAGCCCCAGGCCTTGAGGTGCACTGGTCCTTTTGCTAAGCCCTCTGAGGCCCAGTACTGGGGAAAACCGACCTTGGCTCACAGTGTGCTCTCTCACATTTGCCTGCATCCAGCATAGGTAGCAAGCATTCACAGATTGCTTTGTAGCTCTTACTGGGTAGCCTCGAGCAATCAAAAGCAGAGGCTGAACTTGGCCTATATGGGAGCCCCTCCCAAGGGGCCACAGACCCAACACACCTGAAGGCTTGTGTCAAACCACAACAGAGCACCACCTGAATAGCCCCATAAGCAGCATACGCAAAGGGTGGCCTCAACAGGTATGGGAGCCCACTGGGGCGAATCCTGCTCCATGGGTCAGCCCCCAATAGCAGCTCATACCCTGTGGGTGTGGCCAGTCCTCACAGCCAGTCAGCCGAGAGCCAATCCCATCCACTGACATGCTAACAGAAATTAAGGCTTAGCTGTGACAGGAGAACACACATAACCACATTGGAACACACCAAGAACCCCAACGCAGGTGATCAGGGAGACTGTGCCACTGCGCCACACAGGATACCTACTACATGAGGCCACCTGGCCAAAGCTGGGTCATAACAAATCTTCCTAACACATAGAAACGAACATAAACGGCAACAAAAATGAAAAAACAAACAAACAAACAAACAAAAAAACCCCAAAGAAATATGCCACAAATGAAACAACAGGAAAAAACTCCAGAAGAAAACCTAAATGAAATGAAGGCAAGAAACCTCCCAGAAACAGAGTTCAGAACACTGGTTATAAGGATACTCAATGAACTTCAGGGGAGAATAGATGATTTCAGTGAGGACTTCAATGGAGAAATAGTAAGTATAAAAAAGGACAGAGAAACCATAAAGAAGAACAGTGAGAAATGAAGATACAATAACCGAAATGAAGAATACACTAGAAGGAATCAGCAGTAGATCAGATGAAGTGGAGGACCGAATCAGTACGTTGGAAGACAAGGTAGCAGAAAACACCCAATTGGAATAGCAAAAAGAATAAAAAAAATGAGGCAAGTTTAAAAGACCTCTGAGACAACACTGAACAAACCCACATCTGCATCATAAGGGTACCAGAAGAAGAGAAGCAAGGGATTGAGAATCCTATTTGAAAGAAATAATGACAGAAAACTTCTCTAATCTGACAAAGGAAACAGATATACAAGTCCAGGAAGTGCAAAGAGGTTCAAACAAGAGGAACCCAAACAGACCCACACCAAGACACATCATCGGTAAAATGCCAAAGGTTGGAGACAGAGAAAATCCTAAAGCAACAAGAGAAAAGGCAGCTAGTTACTTACAAGCACACTCCCATAAGAATGTCAACTGACTTTTCAACAGAAACTTTGCAGGCCAAAAGGGATTGGCATGAAATATTCCAGTCATTGAAAAATAAGAACCTACAACTGAGACTACCCTACCAAGGCTATCAATTAAAATTGAAGGTGAGCTAAAGAGCTTCCCAGACAGGAAAAAGCTAAAGGAATTCATCACCAACAACAAGAAATGGTAAGGGGACTTCTGTAAAAAGAAGGGGGGAAAAAACCCATAAATACAAATACTAAAATGGCAATAACTATGTACCTATCAATAAATGTAAATGATTAAATGCTTCAATCAAAAGATATAGGGAGCTGAATGATTAAGAAAATAAGATCCATACACATGTTGTCTATAAGAGATCCACCTCAGATCAAAATGACACATACAGACTGAAAGTAAAGGGATGGAAAAAATTTTCATGAAAATGAAATGAAAAACAACCTAGGGTAGCAATACTTATATCAGACAAAATAGATTTTAAAACAAAAGCTAGAATAAGAGACAAAGCAGGGCATTACAGAGTGAAAAAAGGATCAATATACAAAAGAACATAACCCTAGAAAAGTTATATTGCACCTAACACAGAAACACTTATATACACAAAGCAATTATGACCAATATAAAGGGAGAGACTGATGGTAATATTTCACAGTAGGAGACTTTAACACCCCATGAATACTAATGGACAGATCTTCCAGACAGAAAATCAATAAAGAAATAGCAGCCTTAAATGACATACTAAATCAGATGGATTTAATTGATATATTTGGTGTTTCACCCTAAAGTAGCAGAATATACATTCTTCTCAAGTGCATATGGAACATTTTCAAGGATAGACCACATGTTAGGCCAAAAACAAGACTCATATAAATTTAAGAAGACTGAACTCATATCAAGTGTCTTCTATGACCACAGTGGTATGAAAGTGGAAATCAACTAACAAGAAAAAAACCTGGAAAATACACAAACACAAGGGGGCTACAACATGCTACTAAACAATGAATGAGTTAATGAGATCAAGGAAGAAATCAAAAGATACCTAGAATTAAATGAAAATGAAAACACAATGACTTCAAAAATCTATGGACATAGCAAAAGCAGTCCTAAGAGGAACATTCATAGCAATACAGGCCTACCTAAGAAACAAGAAAAATCTCAAACAGTCTGACCTTACACCTGAACCAGAAAAAGAACAGCAAACAAAACCCCAAGCAAGTAGAAGGAAGGAAATAATAATGATCAGAGCAGAAATAAATGAGAGTCTAGAAAAATACAAAAGATCAATGAAACCAAGAGATGTTTCCTTGAAAGGATAAACAAGATTGATAAACCTCTAACCAGACTCATTTAAAAATAAAAAGAGGATCCCAAATAATGAAACCAGAAAAAAGAGAAGTAACTAGACTCCACAGAAATCAAAGGATTAAAAGAAACTATGAGCATTTATATGCCAACAAACTGGCAATCTTATAAGAAATGGATACATCTCTAGAAACATATAATCTCCCAAGACTGAGTCAGAATAGAAAATCTGAACCGAATGATTACTATCAATGAAATCAAATCGGTAATCAAAAAACTTCCAAAAAACAAAAGTCCTGGACTGGATGGCTTCACAAGTGAATTTTACTAAACATTCAAAAAAGAATTAATACCTATTCTTCTCAAACTATTCCAAAAAATTCAAGAGGAGGGAAGGCTTACTAACTCTTATTATGACTCTACCATTACCTTGATTCCAAAACCAGACAAAGACAGTACAGAAAAAGAAAACTATAGGCAAACACATCTCCAACTGATGCAAAAATCCTCAACAAAATATTAGCGAACCGAATTCAGTGATATATGAAAAAATATTATATACCATGATCGAGTTGGATTTAATCCTGGGATGCAAGTTTGGTTTAATATCTGCAAATCAATTAATGTGATACACCACATTAAACAAAATAAAAGATAAAAACCATATGATCGTACAATAGATGCAAAAAAAGCATCAACAAAATCTAGCATCCATTTATGATAAAAACTCTCAGCAAAGTGTAACGAGAAGGAACATACCTCAACGTAATAAAGACCCACTATGACAAACTTATAGCTAACATTATGTTCAATGGGGAAAAGCTAAAGTGTTTTTACTTACAATCAGGGACAAGACAAGGATGCCCACTTTCACCACTTCTATTCAACACAGCATTGAAAGTCCTAGCTATAGTAATTAGACAAGAAAGAGAAATAAAAGGCATCTAACTTGAAAATGAAGACGTAAAAACTGTCATTATTGGAGATGACATGATACTATATATAGAGAACTCTAAAGGATTCCACCAAAAAAACTGTTAGAACTGATCAATGAATTCAGTAAAGTAACAGATACAAATTAATATTCAAAAGTTGGTTGCATTTAATTCACCAATGATGAACTTTCAAAAAGAGAAATTAAGAAAACAATTCCATTTACAACTACATCGAAAACAATAAAATACCTAGGAATCAAAATTAACCAAAGAGGTAAAAGACCTGTTCTCAGAAAATGACAAGTCTTGAAAGAGAAATGAAGACACACGTAAATGGAAGCACATACTGTGCTCATGGGTTGGAAAATCAACATTGTTAAATGGCCATACTACCCAAAGCAATCTACAGATTCAATGCAATCCCATCAAAATACCAATGGCATTTTCCAGAGAACTAGAACAAATAATCCAAAACCTTATATGGAACCATAAAAGACCCTGAATAGCTATAGCAATCTTGAGAAAGAAGAACAAAGCTAGAGGTATCACTACTGTACTAGTATAGTAGAGTTATACTACAAGCTATAGTAATCAAAATAGCATGTACTGGCATAAACACAAATGCATAGATTAGTGGAACAGAATAGAGAGCACAGAAATTATCCATGCCTACGTGGCTATTTACTCTATGACAAAGGAGGCAAGAATATACAATGGATGTAAAGACGGTCTCTTCACAAATGGTATTAGGAAAACTGAACAGATACATTAAAAAAAAAATGAAACTGGATTACCTTCTTACCCATATACAAGAATAAACTAAAAATGGATTAAAGACTTATATGTAAGACCCAAATCATAAAACTTCTAGAAGAATACACAGGCAGCAAACTTTCTAATATTGCTATTAGCAGTTTTTTTCCCTGATATATATATATATCTATTTGGACAAGAGAATCAAAAGAATAAATGAGCAATGGAACTACATCAAACTAAAAAAGTTTCTGCACAACAAAAGAAACCATCAACAAAACAAAAAGACAACCTACTGAATGAGAAGATATATGCCTATGATACATCTGAAGGGGTTAATATCCCAAAATTGATAAAGAACTCATATAACTCAACAACAAGAACAAAAAAACAAACAATCCAATTAAAAAAATGTGTAGAAGACCTGCATAAGTATTCCCAAAAGAGGACAGACAGATGGCCAATAGACATATGAAAATATGCTCATGGTCACTAATCATCAGAGAAATGCAAATTAAAAACCACTAACAGATATTGTCTCAACCTTGTCAGATTGGCTATCATCAATAAATCAAAAACAACAAAAGTTGGCAAGGATGTGGAGAAAAAGGGAACTCCGTACACTATTGGTAGGATTGCAAATTGGTACAGCCACTCTGGAAAACAGGTTAGAGTTTTCCTCAAAACCTTAAACAATAGAACTACCTTTTGACGCCAGCAATTACACTTGTGGGTACTTATCCAAAGAAAACCAAAACAGTAGTTCGTAAAGATCTATGTGCACCCTATGTTCACGGCAGGGCTATTCACAATAGTCAAGATATGGAAGCAATCTAAGTGTCCATAAATAGACAACTGGATATAGAAGTTATCGGTACACATATAAAATGGAATAGTACTTAGCTATTAAAAACAAATCCCACCATTTGCAAAGATATGGATGGACCTAGAGGTTTATTATGCTGAGTGAAACAAGTCAGACAGAGAAAGAGAAATACATATGATTTCACTCATAGGCAGAATCTAGGAATAAAAGAAACGAACAAACTAAAACAGACTCACAGATACAGAGAAAACTGATGGCTGCTGGATAGGAGGGATTTGCGGGTGGGGGAGGGGAAGGCTGTGCGGAAAAAGGGAAGGGATAAAGAAATACAAATTAGTAGTTAGAAAAACAGTCATGTGCATTTCAGAGTATAGCATAGGGTATACAGTCAATATTATTCTAAGGATTGTATATAGCACCGGGATGAGTGATAATCAGGAGGATCACTTCATGGATTGTATAAATGTCTTAACTTTTTAAAATTAAAAAATATATGTATATTTAAAAAGTCATAAATCAAAAATCTTAAAAAATCACTGAATTATTTAATATATAGAAACTATAAATCAGAGACCACAATTTTAAAATTTTATTTATTTTTAAATTAGAGTTGACATTCAATATTACTTTATATGTTTCAGGTGCACAGCATAGTAATTAGACATTTATATAATTTACAAAGTGATCCCTCTGACTAGTCTAGTACCACCTGCACTCTATGTGTTATTACAGTATATTGACTATATTCCTGATGCTGTACTTTAAATCCCTGTGACTGTTTTGTAGCTACTAATTTGTCCTTCTTCATTCCTTCACCTTTTTCATACAGCCCCCAATCCTGCTCCAGTCTGGCAACTATCAGTTTGTTCTCTGTTATCTAAGTCTGTTTGTGTTTTTTTGTTCATTTCTTTTTGTTTTTAGATTCCATACGTGGTATTTGTCTTTCTATGACTTATTTCATGCAGCATAATATCCTCTATGTCCATTCATGGTAAGATCATTTTTTTATGCCAAGTAATACTCCATTGTATATATGTACAATCACAGAGACCACATATTTTAAAAGGAATGTATTTATGAGTATGGAAAAAGTATGGTAGGATCACAGTACTCATGGGGGGGCGATCTCACATGGAAGAATTGAGTGTGTGTGGGGGTAACTGGGGAGCTAACTTCTTTATGTATCTCCGGATTATTTCCCTTGGTATGGCAAACAAATTACTTTTGTAATTTTGATTGACTGACAAACATTTTTTTTAAAAGAAGGTATTATTGATAATTGTTTAATTTTTTAAAGGAAAGAAATAGATAACAAAATTTGGCAGCGCTTATATTAAAGGAAAGCACTCCTAAAATGATAATTATTAAGAAATATAAACAGTATCTTTCATCTGTATCTCAAAGAGCTTTATAAATACTAACTAACCTTTATATAAGGGTCATTTATTGGTTGAACCTTATTAGTAAATATTAGCCTTATTTTATGTGGAGAATCTAAGGAACAAAGAAGTGGTTTGTTGTTAGGTTCCAAATTGACCTAGAAGCTAAACTCTGCATGTGGGCTTCCAGTCTACTTATTTGGGTCTGGAACTTTGAAAACTTTGTTTCTTTTTTCCTACGGGCGGGGGTGGGGGGAAGTTATTGATGTGGGTGTTAAAGCTTCTTACATTTAAAAGCATTTGTTAACCTAAAACTGTAACCCCAGAGTTAGAAAAACTGGGTGGAGAAACAAAGGAATATGTATCAAGAATTACAATTTCCGATCTCCTGAGGCCAGTTAACAAACACAAACCAGTTCTTAAATCATAAGATCTTGTATTCTTTCTATCATCTGTCACTATATTCAGACAGAATACCAGAAAAAAAGCAGGAGAAAAGTTCTGACAATAAAAATGTTGGGAAATAAACTTGACATACCTGAAACCTGAGAGAGACTCTTCAAGACTTGGTACTGTCACTAAATAATGATCCTTGTTCCTTACATTATGGCTGATATATTCCCAGGCTCTACAACACATTAAAAACTTTATATGTTAGGTTTTTACCAGACACTGAAAATTCTTTAAGAATGAAGATGACAAAAGAAAATGCAGCACAGGTGGTGTCAGGAAATCCAGATGGCAAAAATGTTCCTGCAGGAACAGGACTGCAGCAGCTTACTAGAATTTGGTAAATTCTTCAGCGTCCGAAGGAGTGTTGGTAAAATTGTAGTTACCAGTATTGAAGAGATTTACAACATGGTGATTTGGTTACTACAAGGGATTGCAATTAGGCCAAAACTCAATTTTGAACTGATATAGAAGTCAAGCTGGATCGGCAGTTCAAGTCCTTAAATTCTTTTATGAAGTGTGTTAAAATTGGTACCATGAATTAAATTTCTATGCTGAGTCTTGAAAGTATGCCCCACTCCTGTGGAGCAATAGTTAAGCAAAGCAAGGCTATGTATCCCTTCAGTGGGGCAGATGGCCACATGTCATCTTGCACTTAATTTTAGTTATAGCAATGGTTAATAAGTTTAGTACATTCTGGAAAATTCATTAGGCAAAATGAGACAAATGTTCTTTTTCTCGGACTAGATCTAAAATCACATAGAAATGTTTGATAATAAATGTCATTGTGTTTGGGCTAGAGTGTTTGTTGTTTGATGTGTTCCTTAAAATGAACACATTTTACAAAATTAATTAAGAATGAAGACGCCAAATGTATTGGCATGTTAAGTGTGGCTCTCAAATAGCACTTGCAGTTTCTGGTAAGCTGTCTTGTAATAGTTATATTTGTTTCACTCTGAAAATAATACAACACAGAGGCACCTTTTTAAACTAACAATTAACTCTACAATCTGGGTGTTACTCTGTAATGAGATCTAACTTATAGCTGAGCCTGAGCCTTTCTGAGTACACATTTTCTATTATGATATATTTCTGTTTTCCCATATACTAACTCCTACAGTAATATTCATTCCACTTGTCCTTACATTTGGCTGAGCTTTTGGTTTTGAACTAGTTTCTTTTAAACTATTTAAATTGTTAATTTCATAGTGACCTTACCTAATAGAACGTGTGTGTGTGTGTGTGTGTGAGTGTGAGTTGGTGTGTGTGTGTGTGTGAGAGAGAGAGAGAGAGAGAGAGAGAGAGAAGAGAGAGAGAGAGAGAGAGAGAGAGAGAGAGAGATGGTGGTCATGGGAAAATATAAAGGGGAACGGGTGGCAGGAAAAGAAGTTTAGCCATTCAGGATTCACTCACTATTAACTGTTTATGGGTTTGTAATTACATGCGTTTTTATTTCTCTGAGGTAGAAACCTTACTGATGCACTAATTCCAAACATTTGAGTAATCTCCTTTTTGTATATATGGAAAGGGAGCTTTCCAGCATTTAAAGTGGTACATATGACTTTATGATAAATAAGAAGTCAGTGAGCCTAAATAGCAGAAAATCAGCATCTCAGGACTATAGAGACTATAAGAATTTTCTAATTAGAGGAACTTATAGGTCCTTATACAGGTCACAAAGCATTAAATTGTGGCAGAGAAGTCAGAAAAGTAATCATAGATTTGAGAACTTTTCCATTACTTTGAATAGTGGAATAACTCCTGGAACCTACAATTTATTACCTCTTAATATTTTTTAAAGTAAGATAATTAACCACTAGTTGGGTTAATATTCTTATATCTTGTTTTATATTCATTATAGGCATTAGTTAATTCTCATCACTGTGATAGCATAGCATATGACTTTTTTTTTTTTTTAAAAGAAAAGCAAACCGGTGGGAGCGAAAAGAATAAGTATAAAGGCCCACTAAGAACTGATACTTTATTCCCTAACTGCTAAGGGTCATGGTGTCATTTTATATTTACCTAAAATTATATATAATATTTTACACAGTTAGGCAGTTTATTTTTATTTTTGTTTTATACAGAACATATTTCCTTTTTAATATAATTTCCTCACAGTTGAGGTCATTTTTAAAAAGTTAAATATGAAAACATTTCTACTTTACCAATTCCTTTTCATACTTTGCTAAATATATTTTAATAACAGACTTCTTGCCTGAATAAATAAACATACCTGGCCTGTTCTGCCTCATCAAGAAAATATTCGAAGACATTATTCATTATTACAACATCAGCATTTTGCAGAAGTGAATCTTGGGTACAGATGTCTGCATGAAGTACCTAAAGAAGAATGAGTTCATTTAAGAGAACAAAGATACCATATCATACAATCACAGAAGAAATATCTATTGGACCAATAATGTTGTGAGGCAGTATGAGAAGTTGAGCCTTCTTAAAATGGGAGAAAACAGTATATTTAATATTACTACCTATGGGAGATAATTAATATCTAATAAAAACCATAAACTTGTAAAAATTTGTTTTAGATAGAATTACTTATATAGTCATAATTATACTGTTTTAACTCTAAGTTCAGAGCTTTTTCCACTACAGTAGTCCCCCCTTACCCGTGGTTTTGTTTTCTGAGGTTTCACTTACCATGGTCTGAAAATAATAAATGGAAAATCTCTGAAATAAATAGTTCATAATAAGTTTTAAACTGCACACCATTCTGAGTAGCATGATGACATCTCATACTGTCCCGCTCCCTCATGCCCGGATGTGAATCATCTTTTTGTCCAGCATATTTATACTGTATGCCCTCCCCACACATTGGTCACTTGGTGGAGCCATCTTGGTTATCAGACTGACTACTGAGGTGCTGCAGTGCTTTTGTTCAAGTAACTGTTATTTGATTTAGTAATGGCCCCAAAGTACAAGAGTAGTGATGCTGGCAATTTGGATATGCCAAAGAGAAGCCGTAAAATACTTCTTTTAAATGAAAAGGTGAAAGTTCTAGACTTCATAAGGAAAGAAAAAAACATACGCTGAGGTTGCTAAGATCTAAGGTAAGAACGAATCTTATAAATTGTAAAGAATGAAAAAGAAATTCACTCTAGTTTTGCTGTCACATCTTAAACTGCAAAAGTTATGGCCAAAGTGTGTGACAAGTGCTGAGTTGAAAAGGAAAAGGTATTAAATTTGTGGGTGGAAAACAGGAGAAGAAACTTGTGCCCACTGGCAGCAACATGCTGCGCCAAAAAAAGTATTGAGCCTATAGGAAAACTTTAGCAAGGGATCCCCTGAAGCGAGCGACACCAAGCCATTCACTGCAGTAAGGGATGGCACATAGATTCAGGAATAGGTCTGGGTGAAAAAACAAAAATTACTAGAGAGAGGGAGAGAGAGACAGACCACATTCACATAACTTTTAGTAGCATATTATAATTGTTCTATTTTATTATTAGTTATTGTTGTTAATCTCCTATTGTGCCTAATTTATAAGTTAAACTTTATCATAGGTATGTATAGGAAAAAACATAGTATATATAGGGTTCGATGTAATCCACGATTTCAGGCATGTACTGGGGGTCTTGGAATGTATCTCTGGCAGATAAGGAGACTACTTGTATAACTATATTACTAGTTGTAAGAGTTATCAAATTCTAGCTCCATCATCAAGTAGTCAGTGTTCTCATAAATAAAACAGAATATCACAGATCAAATGGGATCATATAAAAACCATAAAAGTAGTTTATAAATTATAAAATGTTAATACAATATGTTAATTGACCTTGTCCTACTATTCATCTAAAATTCACTGGAATATATCATCATTCAAAAAAGCAAATAAAATAATTTATTTAAAAGCTATATACCTCAAAACCTTAACTTGGACTGCAATCAACACATTTTACAGACTACAGGCAAGGTAACAAGAAGAAACATTTATTTGCTCAAGAGCAAACAACTTTTATTTTAAAATAAGGAGAAAAAGTTTACTTTGTACCATTTTTTATTTCCAAATAAAGATTTGGGGTTACAAAGTATATAGCATTTAGAATGTTGTGGGTCTGACTTTTAAAATTACTTTTTCTTTTTTAAGTAATAAAAATAAATCAGCCTGGAGCCTCTGAAGCACAGCTTTGACATGTTCCTGAACACACAAAAAGTAGTCAATTAATTATTTCAAATTTTCTATACATGTAATTTAGATAGGAAATAGGTATGTAGATAATCTACTTTCTAATAAATTGGGGAGGAAGAGAAATATGTGAGTGGAATATAAAGATAATAATTGACTTTATTAATTTGTATATATTAAGTCAACTCAACTGTTTCTACACAGCAGCAACCAAGAATAGATTCAAAAAGATTTTCCAATTCTAATGCATAAGAAATTTCACTAAATTATGTTATACAGTGGATAATGGAATATATATTTAAAAGGGTACCTTTATTCTGTCAGTGAACTGGTATTTTTTAATGATCATTTCCTGCAACTGGCAAAAATCTCCATTCAATTCTACTCCATATAGTTGTAATGCTGAACTGTAAAGATAACCCTAAAATATGAAAATATATTAATATACAAATAAACCAACTTTTAATTGTGGGTTTATTTCTACTTGAAATTTAAAAAGTCAAATTTTTAAAAACAATTCAATAAAGTAAAAAGTAAAAGATAAATAACATCCCGTAGTTTATGTAAAACTTACACTTTAAGAACTTAAACTCTTACTGATGAAAATCTTGATTGTACTTTATTTTTTCTCATTTATTCATTTATTTTCTAACAATGATTGTAGTTTATAAATTTCCCTTGTTTAAAAGTAATCATTTTAAAAGATTGATTTCTTACTTTTCCTGATAAAACTTGTGCATTCAACAAAGGTGGAAATGAAAAAGTGATCACATATAGATTCTGCTCTTAATACCCTATTTCTGTAATTTTCTGGGAAGTTAAAATAGGAGAAAGGCAAGAAAGGAGTAAACCTGTGGGGAATATAATTGAAAATCATGCATAATCTGACACTAGAGGAAGGTAGCTGGAAGTGTGTCCTCTTTGGCTTAGGGAAGGCAGCCTGGCGTCTGGCAATCTGCCAAAGATAATCGATCAATTAGTTAGCAAGGATAATCAGGAATTGTTTATATATTGTTATGTGTCTATTTTGGAAGGACAGATCAAATCATATTCTGAACATTTTACATCAACTAAAACCTATTTATATTTATATAAATATAAATTTATATTTATTGCTCATTAAGAATTTTTAGAATATATTTGACAGAGAATATGTATGTATTCAAAAATTTTTTGTTACAAAAAAGGACAATATGTTTAAATTTATTAATGCTGCCACATAACTGTGTAGCCACAATTATTTTAGCTACATACTCTTCTAACAAATCAAAAAAAAAAAAAAGGATAAGAATGGACAAAATATGATCATAATCATATCTCTAATGTTCTCTAAATCAAAACCATCTGATAAACTCTTTTCTACTATTACCGTTTTTCCTAATTACAGAAGAAAAGTCTTTAACACTGAAAAATAAATGAAGCATTAAAGAGTTAACCGTTCCTGTTTAGAGCAGGCAATGATGCTAGGAACTGATAGTGTCTGTTTCTGGCATGAGCTTCTCCTGCTGTTGGCCACATGTTTCAACAAGTCTGCTAATGACAACCAGAAACCACATTTCGGTTTTTTGATAAAACCATTTAAGAACATTAAAAACACTCATGATTTAATTTTTTTTTTTTAAAAAAGCCACATTGAAGTGATATTTCAGAAACAAATGTCTATATTCAAAGTTTGGATCACAGAAAATTGGAGCAAGATGTGTCCTTGGATATCATTTAGTTTACTTACTTACAGGGGAGGAACTTGAGGCCCTGAGGTGTTAAGTGACTTGCTTATGGCCATGCTCAATTTCCTAGGTCAAGTCAATGTGTCACTATTTCAGTTCAGTACAGAGTTAGAAGGGGAATAGTGACTGACAAAAGAGCAAAGAAGAGGGTTACCTGCATCTGTTTTGTTGATATTCCTTTATCTGTGTTACAGAGATAATAAAGGAAATCAGAGAGCTGGCATTTGAAATTCCGAATTCAACATACTATTTTAACCTTACTATTCTGTTATTCTAATAAATAAAGCCAAACTGTCACCTTGGATGGTGGCAGGCAAAACTGTTGTTAGCAGAAGAAAGTATTTTCCAAATGGTGAGTATGTCCACAAGCTGGACTTTACCCCATAAAGGACTGTGCCAAGCCTGGAGCCAACGTCAACCAAGACCTTTCCCGATAGCTCAGGGAGTACGTGATGATAGATGAACTTCAACTCCATGAGAGAGAAGGAATGAGAAATAAATCCTGGAGAATGAGAACAGAGTGAACATCAAATTTTGCTTGGGTATTAATAATTCCATTCTGTATTTCTAAACCTTTCACTTATATTTACAAAGGATATCTCATGTTTCTTTTTTTCTCGACAACAAAAGCCATTCGGAGATTATTTAGAAAAAATTAATGTGGTAATTTTGCACTCATTAACTCTGACATGTATTAGAGAAAAAAAAATATGAAGTCTCTGACATTTAAAAGGACCCTAGGGAACAGCTACCCAGCTGCCTATCCCTATTCCCATGCCCCTCGTTTCCTTCTTTTCCCTATGACTTGTTGTTCCCTTGCATTGATTCTAACTCCCATACCATCTGGCTTTCTCACCTTACCTCAGAATCAACCACGGAAATGCTACGTATTGCTGCATTAGACCGTAAACTATCCAATGAATGGCCAGTTCTGGAGTTGTGCAATATGGCAGCCCTGACCAACCTAAAACATGTTCTGGAGTACAGGAGCAGGGTGGTATGAAAGGAGGTTAAGTTACTCCGTAAATTGTTCATATTTCCCTTAGTTTACTTGCTATAATTTCTAGCCTCCTAGCTCATCTTCTCACTTCATTATTTCTATAATGAAATATTCAGGAGAGATTGAGTCTGTTCTTTTCTGATACAGATGTAAGTCAAAGACTTACTATATTATGTTCTACATGACATAATGTTCAGGAAGGAAGGAAACACCAGTCATAACTAATGGATAGTGGCAAAGAAAATGGAAGCAGGCAGGCTAATCCCTTTGAAGAAAATAAAGAGTCTGACTAGGCCTCAGAAGTAATACTTGGGAGGGGGATGGGCATGAAGCACCATAATCCTTATAGCCCCAGGATCTTCATCCTCACTACCCTCTTTGCCACATTAGTGTATCTGCCTATTAGTGTCTTGTAGCTAGATAAGCCCCTTGTCTTACAGGGAAGGAAAGACCCACATGGTGCTAGCTTTTTCAGATTCATTATAGTTATCTGGGCTGGCTGGGCACCCAGTCACTATTTACAACCTGATTTTTATAGGAAAATGCATTCTAATCTTGAAATTTTTATTTGTCAAACATACCTCTTCTGTACATTTTTATAAACAGATCTCATACATATTAGTTAATTCACTTTTTTTTTAGGCGAGGCAACCCTTGATTGACCTCACAGATTGCAAGGACTTTGTCAGCTTACAATCCCTTATTTTTTTGTTTTTGTTTTTTACACCTACAGCACCTGGTCTTCCTAGATGGTCTCCCATCTAAGTAATAACAAAGTCCGACCCTGCTTAGCTTCCGAGATCAGACGGGATCGGGCTTATTCAGGGTAGCATGGCCGTAGACTATAATTCACTTTTTAGTTTCCGTCTATTGTTCTCGTCTAAGTCCTTTTCTATTCTGAGAATTTCAACCACCTCAAATGGAAATCATAAGTACTATCTAAAAATAGAATCTTAAACCAGTAAATCAGGGAAGTTTAATCCTCAATTATAAGTACAATACATTTGCATTAGTAACATATTGCCAGTTTGGTAGTAGTTAACTTTGAGAATGATATCTAAGATCAGTATTCGGAGCACAAGATTACTTACTGGAGGTAGCCCACTCTAAGCAATAACTCCAAATCTAAGTGAGCAGGAGATTTTAATAGTGTGTCTAAAGTAATAGCCTAGACAATTATGTCCAGTTTGAACAAAAACTATATTAACAGAAGAGTTAACAATTAGCAAACATGGAGTCAGTCTAGTTTCCCTTGTGGGACACAAGTGCTATATCTGAGGAGCAGATATGCAGAAGACTTTCTGTCATGAGAATAGCTCTCGTTATGGACAGAGATGCTCTCCAGGTCAAATCGTGACCTGAATACAAGCTCTTTCTCAAGATTATCTCTCTCTGTTCCTCTGAGTCCATGTTCATCAAGCATATCTGATTAACATCTGACTTCTCAAGTAGATGTTTTTATAGACAGAACATTTCAGCTCCTTGACAGTTATATTTCTCTTGTGAATAAATTAGCATTATGGTTTATATATGAATCTCTTTGGTATGGAAATGATGTTAGTTTTCCTGTACTCAGCCACATTCTGATATTAGTTTCTGGGCCTGAAAAGTTACCTCTGATTAACGGTTTTCTGTGAAAAAGCACAGATACCCTCCCGGGAGACATTAAATGGCCTAGCTTCCTTAGAACAATATTTCTATTTGTCTCCCTACCTGGTAATTCCTAATTGGTAAAGATGAATGCTGTAGGCTGGCCTTTTGCTTTCAGAAACATTGAATGACTTGGTCAATAATTTGCATATTTCCATGGCATGTAAGAAAAGTACAAAAGTCATCAGGTTTGCATACTTGAATGCCTACCTAAAGGTGCTGTCTGGTGTGAGCCACACACCATACAGTAGTTTCTGCTTTTTTCCTTCCTCACATAATGAATCAATAAAGTCTTCATCATAAAGGAATGCATCAACGTGAATTGTGGCGTTTGGCCGATCTGTATCTGGTGAGAAAAACATCAAAAGAAACAAAGTACAAAGAAGTCTCTTTTTTATTGCTAAATAAAGCAAAACATCAGTGGTTCATATGCTAAAATTCTGCAACAAGGCATAGAAAGACAAGTTTCACTTATCTAAGTCAGCAACTCTGCTCTTTAGTTTTGAGACACTAGCAACTTTTTATTTGAACTATAATGATGCAAAACATGGCTATGAGAAATATATAAAATTTTAGAAAAGAGTATTTTGAGACCATCTTGTCCATCCTAAGCAGTATATTTTACAAATAAAGAAACTTATACCCAGAGAGATTTCTCCAAAGAAATTACCTTAGGTGGTAAGGGGGAAGAGTTTAAACTGATTCCAGGTCTTCTGAGTCCTATGTGTCAGTGACTTACCCATCAAAATACTTAGCAAGTAATCTTTGCCCAGAGGCAAGGTTTTCAAAGTAATAAAAAATGTTAGTAAAAGTTCATGCTTATGAATAGGCTCTTCATTAATACTGGTGGTACATGACATAATAACGAATGGCTACAAAGAAAAAAATGTCTGATTTTTTTTTTTACCTTAATTATAATAAAGAATCAACCTACCTGGAAACCTACACAATTACTACATCTACATACAATACACAACAAATGTATGAACATACATAAATACCAGAAGGAAACCAAGAAGATAAAAACATTTTGTTAGGATAAGGGATATGGGTCGTCATTAAACATGCAATGAATATTTTTTCCTCATTTTATGTATTGTGCTCTATCATGATACTGATAAAATTGTTTTATTCATAACATCCCAATTGTAATGACAGATATTTTGTTCTGTTTTAATACTATTCACTATTTTCCTCCTTGAGAATCTATCTACTCTGAATGACTAGATGTTTACTAAGATTTGTTAAGTGTTCACTATGTGCCACAGCACTGTTAAAAATACACAGGATTTTGTTCCTCTGCTCAGAAATTTACATGCTGAAAAACCACAGGAGGGCTGCTGTTTTCGGATCAGTGGGAGAAGAGAGGATTATTGGCTTGGCTTTAGAAAATAATATTCATAGTATATGTATTCCATAGGAGTTGGGATTTGAAGGAACTTGGATGGGGGTAGTCTGGAGAAGAAAAATGAGAACTAATTCTAAAAATAAAGGAATAAAAGAATAAGCAAAAATTGTACAATGCAAAAGTAAGCAAAGGAAACAAAGAGGTGAACCTCACCAATGATAAAAGTGAGAGAAACAGAACAGGGAAGTGAAAATCAGGACAATGATGTAGGCAGGACCACATTACCGTTGGGCCTTCATTTTTTTTTTTTTTTTTGAGGGGAGGGGGATGGGAGTTGAGTGCTTGGCAAACAGGATGCCCTCAAAAATATTTGTTGAATGAACAGTACTAGGGAGCCAGAGGGTCGGAGACTCAAAAGAATTGGAGACATGGTTGAAGCACCAAATGAAAAATTGTTTAAAGCAGAATTCAGGACTCATTAGACTGGAGAGGCTGTGGGGTTAGGGACAAAGTGGAGAATCCTTAAGTAGAATTAAGAATAAATTAATATAATGTATTTACTTTTTGGAGGGCTAGATGTTCTGAAGAAAGCATGGTTTCTAGAGGTAAGCAATTTCGAAGATCTTCTGCTATATTTTTCAACACAATTTCATTATTATCGTGCGTGAACTCATCAAAATCTCCTGGAACAAAAAAAGAAATAGCTTTTATATAGTCATACCTAGACTAAGTGATTATGATGGCCATATTTTCCATCAGCTAGCATCAATTCACAATAATAAATAAACCTCTAACCAATGAAATATTCAAGTTGTAACAAATGTTCTATTAAAAAATTGAGTTTTTCCTTTTTCTAAACTGCTTAAAAATATAAAAGTTGACTATTTCAGTATGTCATATAAAAACAAAGGCATTTTTAAAATGTAGTATCTTAACTATTTTATTTTTAATTTAAAAATAACATTGCCATTAGTTGTTAGGGTCTTAAACTCATCAGCAAATAGTCAAATATTCCTTCTCTGATCATACAGATCTATAAAGTTTAGGAGGCATCACAAAGAGATTACTAGGAAGATAACTTTAATCTGAGAATCCTTATATCCAATAAAATGTACCCAAGATTTCAGATAATAAGCACTAATAGCTGGCACCAACTATATTATAAACTTTACAACAATTGTGCTGCTCTGTCACATTTGGGCAGCAGATAAAATGATCACTAAAGTAGCGTACTTCTGATGGCTGTGGCTTACTTTAGGATGATCTGGAAAAAGAGGGAGAGTGTGAGTGTGTGTGTGTGTGTGTGCAATAAAGACAGAGAATGTATGGTTAAAGATTGACAGTTGGTGACTCTAGTGAGGGTAGAAAACTTTATTGTTCTGTTGTTTCAACTTTTCTGTGTTTAAATTTTTAAAAATTGTCTCTAAAGTATTTTAAAGACTCCTAAGCAGCTCCTATTTAATTTTAAATTGAATGTGACTTATCTGGAAGCAAAATACTCTTAAAGTTAACTACTGTCTGGGATGCCGAGTATAGACTGGGAAGGACTATTAATGAAAATATTTTACTTTTCTCTTGAAAGATTTTCTCATACTGAATTCTTGCTACAGTAAAGACACGGTCCATGGGGACCGTGTCTTTCTCACTGTTTTAAAGTAGCTGTAGAAGGGAAAGAGGATCCTGAAGGAAATGTCATCTGCCTTGACATCCCCTGCCCCTCAAATCTTTGGTTGTTTTCAAGCTCATAATTTCCTTCTTAAATATAAAATAATTCTTATGTTGGTTCAGAATATTTCCATGTCACAAATAAAAAATTTGAATAATATTCTATAGTTTACAAAGTCCTTTCACATAGAAACTAGGTCATTTAACTACTGTAACATCCATGTGGGGAAGAAAAGGCAAGCTTATATTTCCTGATTTACAGGTAACTGAGTCTTCTAAAGCGAAATGAATTGTGTAAAGTTACGAAGCAGGCCAACAGCAGCACAAGGAAATAAACCAACGTTTTCTGCCTCTAAATAAATGTACTCTTCTTTTTCACTATGCCACTTTGTGTCCCTACATACGAAGTTTCTTTCTCTGCATAATTTTCCTTTGAGCGACAGTAGTTAATGAAGATATATTACTTGGCTCTCTGAACCTATGGGAAGGTCTTTTAGCTCTTTTTTCTTTCCTCACCTATCTAATATAATGTTATAAACTGGTGCTTCAAATTATTTTTAGAGGGAGGTAGAATATAAATTAAAAAAAAATAATTATTATGATTCATTCCAAATTGTTTTAGGTGGAACTCAAATAGCATTTGTGATGCATTAAAAAAAACCTCCGGTCTTACTTATTGTATTCTTAAAATCTAAATAGATTTTCTCAAGGTGCTAATTAATACCTAACATCTGCTTAGCTTCCTTCCAATGGCAGAACACTGGAAGCCTCTATGACTCATATTTAATTCTAATAATATCACTCACACCAGTGATCCTTAGCAAGTTCTCTCAATTTATAAATGTTATAACTAAAGAAGCCAATAAAAATCTCATTATGTTAAACTACGATATTTCATAGCCCAGCCTCCTTTGGACTTAATTCTGCAACATCAGCAACCATGTTAATAAAACATAGTTTTCATGAGGGGCTGCCTTATAAAAAAAAGTCTCTTACAGTGGAAAGGGAACTTAGACTATAACCCATTACAAGATGGCAGAATCCATTTATGCATCACCGATATGACAGTTGTTCAGTCTTTGCTTGAATATATATATATTCAGGAAGAGTATTTCTTCCTCCTTCTGAGCCAGAATCTGCCTCTTCATAACATTAACTCATTTTTCCAATTTCAGCCTGAGAGGAACCTTTAATATGACACAATTATTGAATGAGCACTTAAGGCATGCTAGATTTTGAGCTGTGCTTTTCAAACACTTGTCATTCAATCTTAAGCATCCTATAGGTGGTACTCTTATTTCTATTTTATAAACAAGAATCTGAGGTCAGAAGTTAAGTGACTTGCCTCAAGTCATATTGGCCAGCAAGTTGTAGAGCTGGGGCTGAATGCAGGTCTAACTCTGAACTCTTTAATTACCATACAACCTCTCTGCAGTGGCAAAGAAGGCAGCTGGACGGTAACTTTCTCCTAGCGCACTACCTTAGTCTTCACTTCTCCCCAGCTTTGACCATGGTTCTTCATATGCTATGGCGGCCACATCCTTTGCCACCTGGTTGCTGTCTTCTGAACTTGTGCAACAGCCCCTTTAGTGTGGCCCTGGAACCAAACATTATTTGGCAATAAAGTTCTCTAATCCATGACTACCTTATTCTCTTTTTCTATTATTTTGTAATATCTGGGACTCTGATAACTGCTGCTACTGGGTTATCAACAGATTTGGAAGGAATGGTGGTGGTGGCAGCCGAAGCCTAATGTCTTAACCAGTCATATGTGAAGCTCTAGGGAACTGGAAAAATGAAAGATGAGAATGGCTGCAAATTCTGAACCATCACAATGGATTTCTGGCTATCTCCCTAGTTAAACGTGTTTATTTGGGAGCCAATGTCCCAATTAATATGAGCATCACTAGTCAAGATGATACCATGAAATTGTGTATTAAATTAGTCATTTTAAAAGAGAGTATTTAATGGAGATTGCATTTGTTTACCTTAATTCCAAGGATACCAGATGAAAATGCAAATTGGCACCTCTTACCCTGGACAAAAAAACTGTTTCAACCACATTCCAGGGTAAAAAGAGATTTTTTCAGTTACAGCAGGGATGCTTCACCATGGCCCTAGGTAAGAAGATCTGCATATGGGCTTTATGTGGTCCATAGAAGGTCTAAAGTTGCATGCTTAGAAGTATACCTAAATATATACTTTTCTAGAAAGAAAATTCTTAAGAGATCTTTAGAAATAAAAGCTAATTTTTATGGTGCGCTACATGGAGGGCACTGTGGAAATTTTTAGCTAAAGAAGGCTAAAATTAGTTTTCTTATCTATCTGTAGTTGGCAAATAACTTCTGAAAAGAATAACTAGACATTTTGCCCTAATAACTATAAAACATCAAAAAGGCACGATATAAGAAATTACTCGTGTGTAAAACTGCAGTTCACTTAACATTACATCATAAGTATTTACTGTCTTATTAAAATGAAATTCCTTAAGACATTATTTTTAAAGGCTATTTCAATATTCCATCATATGTATACTCCTACTACTACATTTAGTTATAATTGTGAAAAATTGGAAACACTGCAACTAACAATTTGGCATATATCATTTTGCATTTCTGATTATTTCCTTACTATGAATTCTTAGAAGTACTTAAATATTTTAAACGCTTTTGCTACATTTTGTCAAATTTCTTTCCCGAAAGATTATACCAACTTACTCTAACAGAAAAGAATATGTGTCTCCTTAAACCCTTACAGCATTGAATATTACCACAAAAACAAAGTTTGGTGTTTTATTTGCATTTCTTTAATTACTAGTGAGGATGAACATCTTTTAACACGTATAATAGCTATTTCAGAATGTGTGGTAACAGTATGTTGCTTGGAAAAAGATTAAAGAAAGGTGTTAATCAGCTGCCTAAGGACAGTCAAGATTTTCTCAAATTATATATGTAGGTGGAGAGGGAGTGGAGAAAGAACTTCTCTAAAGGACAAAATCAATTCTTTAAAAATTCCTACTTATATTTAAATATATGGGGGAAAAGAAGTCACCAAAGCTGACAGTCTATGAAGCAAACCCCACTTTTTATATCTAGTCAGTATCAAGTCCCCCACTTTTTCTTGAGTCCTACTTCCTCTTTATTCCCACTTCAACCACCTCACAGCCACAGCCATCATCGCACAATCAGAAACTCCCAGCAACTCATAACTAGCTCCTTAATACAAGTTTCTCCCCACTATAACACCTTACATACCTCTTTTAAACTAATCTTGTTTATACCTCACTTTCAAGTCACTCCTTCTCCTTAGTTTTTAGATGGTCTTCTCTTTTTCGATGTATCAAATCTCACACTAGCCTTTAAGGCCCCCTATATCACCACAGTCTAAGTATTCTATTCCTAGTCTCATTATTCCCTAACATAATTTTTGCTCAAGATAGGCAAATATCCTCGGTTGTTTTTTGTATTCATTATTATTCCTAATGTTTCTGTCACTATATGACCTTGTTTTTACAATAAGGGCCGGTATAAACAACTTCGTCTACTTGAAGGCTTACCCTGACCTCTAGCCTTCACTCACCCATATCCTTACTTCTAGTGACTTAGAAAGCATAATTAAACATTGGATTATACATTACCTATTATTTATTCATACCATATATTACTCTAAAGTCCCTATTCAAATTAAAAAGTTTATGAAGTGACTTCTGGTTCCAGACATGATGGCAACTGCCCTCACTTTTCCCTGCTCCTCTCCAAATACAACTAAATACCCAGGAAATACTTCAGCAGGGAATCACAGAGCATTCTAAAAGCTAGAACAAAGATGATGCACTATTCAGGGATCTTAGGACTTAGGTCACTGTGGTGAGTCTCTAGATTTTCTTATCTTCCATGTATCCTGAAATGAGCACCAGAGAAGCCTGCATCCCCAAACTACTAACAGGCATAGATCAAAAAGAGAACTAAGAAAAGTCTGCTATCCTCACCAAAGACTGAGAAAGGGGAAGAACAACAGAGACCTATTAGGGAGCCCTAATCCACACTTGCACCTCTGGCTGTGGCATGCAATCCAGGCAATTGGTGGTATCAGGGGAGCCTGCTGTCTCCAGGCCCTCTACCTAGTGGCATAAAGAGACCTAGGCCTGGCATCTCCCAGCCTTCTGTCTAGTGGCAGAGAGCAAACCAGACCTGCTTGTCCTCTATCCTTACCAGTGGAAGGCAGCTCAGTGACATGAGTGGTACAGGAAAGTGTTTTTCCCCACGAAGGTGACACCAACATAGATTGAGCAGGAACCCTAGAAGTACCAAAGAACAAAGCAGACCTGAACAGCACTGCAAAGCCCTGAAAACTAAATTGTTATCAGAGCTATAGCCCACAAAAGCAGGCCAGAACCGAAAGGTTGAACTTAAGTAGGGCAACTGTTTACTAAGGTAGAAGACTTGAATAGGTTCAAGTCTTAGCATAATATTCAAATTATCTAGGATACAATCCAAAATCACTTATCATACCAGGAACAGGCAAAAATCATAATTTGAATCTGGCAATTCAGATGCTAATAGTCAAATGAATCAAAATTTGGATTATCAGAAAAGGATTTCAAAGCAAACATCATAAAAATGCTTCAATAAACAATTATAAGTTCTCTTATAACAAGTGAAAAAAATTTCAGCAAAGAAATAAGTCATAAAAAAGCATTAAATGGAAATTATAAAACTGAGAAATACAATAATCAAAAAAAAAAACTTGCTGGATGGCTCAATAGTAGAATAGATATAACAGGATAAAATTATGAACTTGAGAACAGATCAATATAAATTTACTTCATATGAAAAACAGAGAAAATAGACTGAAAAAGTAATTGAACACAGCTTCAGGGATTGTTGGAACAGTACAAAGATCTAACATTAGTATCAGAGTTCCAGAAGTGGGAGAAAGAGTATGGGGATGAAAAGTATTTGAAAAAATATAATGGAAAACCCCCCAAATTTGGTGAAAGACATAAACCTACAGATTTAAGAAGCTGGGCAAACTCCAGATAAGATAGAACCAAAGAAATTCACACAAGGACATATCAATTAAACGTCTGAAAACAAAAGACAAAGAACAAATCTTAAAACAACCAGAGAGACATGATTTATTACCTATAGGGGATACCAGTTCAAACAACAGTGAAGTTTTCACCTGAAACCACAGGAGCCAGAAGGAAGTTACAACATTTTTTAAGTGCTGGAAAAAAAGGACTGCAAACTGTGACTTTTATATATAATGCAATTATTATTCAGGAATGAAGAAGAAATAAAGACATCCTTGAATAAAGGAATATTAAGAGAATTTGTTGCCAGCAGACCTACTCTTAGAGAATGACTATAGGAAGCTCTCCAACACAAAGGAAATAGCAGAAGACTTAGAATTTCGGAAAGGAAAGAACAACAAAATGGGTAAAAATAGAATAAATGTAATAGACTATCTTCCTCCTTATTAGTTTCTTAAACCATATTTTATGGTAAATCAAATTTATAAAACCGTTGATATATAGTGCTCACTGTATCTAGAGGAAATACAAAATATATATTTAAAAAGTGGGGGAGGGTAAAAGAATATAAATGGAAGTAAGATTTCAATATTTCACTTGAGTAATAAGATGCGACACCAGTAGATGGTAATGTTACATATTATATAAGAGCAACCACACTCACTCACTCACTCACTCACTCACTCTCTCTTTCACACACACACACACACACTACACAACAGAGATATACTCAGAAACACTATAAATAAGAACAGAATCCAAAACTATTCTAGTCACCCTAGGAAGGCCAGAGGAGAAAAAGAGGCTGAGAAACATAAGAAACAAACAAACAGAAGGCAAACAATAATATGCCATATAAGCTCTAACATATCAACAATTACTTTAAAGGTAAATGGTCTAAATACATCAATTAAAAGACAGAAATTGGCAAAGTAGATTTAAACACACAATCCAACTATATGATGTCAATAGAAACCTACTTCAAACATAATGACGTAGGAAGACTGAATGGAAAACGATGAAAACTACATTGTGCAAACATTAGTTTAAAAAAATAGTGGCTATATTAATGAGATAGACTTTAAAGCAAAGAAAATTATTAGGGACAAAGAGGAATATTATGTAATAGTAAAAGAATCCATCCATCAAGAAAACATGTCGATCTTAAATGTGCGTACACCAAACAATAGAGCTTCAAAATATATGAAACAAAAACTGACAGAGCTGAAAGGAGAAACAGACAAATAAACTACTGTAACTGGAGACTTCAACACCCCACTCTCAGCAACTGATAGAACTACTAGTCAGAAAATCAGCAAAGATATAGAACTGAAAATATCTTCAACCAACAAAATTGAATAGATATTTCTGTAACACTCCACTAAAGAAAAGTAGAACACAGTTTTTTTCCAAGTACCCATAGATTATTCACCAAGATAAACCATATTATGGGTCATAAAAAAAATACCAAAAGATTGAAAAGAACTGAAATCATACAGAGTTATCTTCTCTGACCATAAAGGAGTCAAACTGGAAATCAGTAACATAAAAGACAACAGGCAAATCTCTAAACTGCACTTTTAAATAATAGCTTTAGTAATCAAGTCAGTGTGGTACTGGTCAAGGAAAGGCATAAATCAATGGAAGAGAATAGAGGATGTAGAAATAGATCCACACAGAATGCCCAGCTGATTTTCAAAGATGCAAAAGCAATTCAATGGGGAAAGGATAGCCTTTTAAACAAGGGGAAAAAAATTCGACTAAACCCCACACCTTACACAAATTAACTTGGATTAAAACACAAAACCACAATTATTTTAGGAAAAAAATACCACCCATCCACCAAGCCCCCAGAGGTCTATTTCCTTTTATTATAGGTAAGTTTGCATTTTCTAGAGTTTTATATAAATGGAATCATATAGTATGCAGTCATTTTTTAGTATGGCTTCTTTCACTGAGCATAATTTATCCATGTTGTTGCACATATAAACACTTTATTCCATTTATTTGACAAGTAGTATTCCACTATAAAAAATACCACAATTTGTCTATCCATTCCCCTGTTCCTAAGATGCCCCCTCCTTCCCTTTTTCTTGCCATATTGTACTAGATAGAAGCTCTATTATGATGCTGAATAGAAGTGATGAGTATACATCCTTGTCTTGTTCCTGATCTTAGGGGAAAGAATTCAGTCTTTCATCACTAAGTCTGATGTTAGCTGTAGATTCTTCATAGATGCCCTCTATCAGGCTGAGAATGTTCCCTTCTATACTTAGTCTGATGAGAGTTTTTATCAGGAAAGATGCTGGATATCGTTAACTGCTTTTTTTTTTCTTTTTTAAATGCCTATTGGTATAATCATAGTTTTTCTTTTTAGTTAATATTGTGAATTGCATCAATTGATTTTCTAATGTTAGACTAACAGTATATTCCTGGGATAAACTCACTTGTTCATGATGTATTATTCTTTTTATATACTATGGCCATTTTTAGATGGGATAGAGAGAAAAGTACAATTATTTTTATTTGATAGACAAATTTTCAAAGATAACCATTTGCTCAGTATAATTTTTCAGTTTGAAAAACAATCTATTTTATTACCTCATATACTTAATAACTTTCACAAATTCATATGGTTTCAATAAAGATAGGAAAATCTTTAAATTATATGGATACTTCCTCAGCATAATACAATATAGAACTGGAGTAGTCTGCTTGCTGTCTGACAAATATAAGTAGATCCAGGCTTTGCTTTTTCAATTTGTGGGAATTTCAAAGAACCTCTAATAGCAACATGTCCAATTCTGCTTGGTGAAGATATATTTAAAATATAGGACACAGAGAAGCTCCTAAAAGCTTCTAGTCACTTACTGTTATCTTCCTTAAGCATTTAAATATTTTCTTGATTTTGTTAATTTACTTATAGCAAACCATAATTTTCTATCTTTTGTAAATTGATTCCTAATAGAAACTCTTATGGGCTGGTTTGATTTTCTCATTTGTATTTTCATAATCTGGAAAAATTCAGAGGCTTCAGAATAGCATTTAACAGATAGCTGTTTAAATGTATTTGTTTATACACTTATCAGGGACCTCAACTTAAAGGACTGCAGTCACTCTCCTATACTTTGAAATCTAGATCGATAGCCTACATTATTCAAATAGATAGAAGAAAACAGATGTTCTGCCAGATCAGAATCATGAGCTGAGTTCCTGCTGTATTTCTTTCTTTTCTTTCTTTTTTTCTTTCTTTTCCTTTCTCTTTCTTTCTTTCTTTCTTTCTTTCTTTCTTTCTTTCTTTCTTTCTTTCTTTCTTTCTTCTTATTTTTAGGTGGCAAGAGTGGTGGTGGTATCCTTGTGTGCTTGTCCCTCAGATTTGGTTCATCCTTCTTACGCAGGTATTCATTTGTTTCCTAGACCTTTGGCCTAAGCTGTAACCAAAGTAAAATGTAGGCTCCTACCTTTATTTCTTGTATGTCTTTAGTTTATATCAGACATTTAATATGCACCTGGCTCTGCCCTGGTCTAAACATTTGGTTCTGCCAGCCTGATCCGAAATGACATCAAGGTCTTAGTGTGATAATCCCACTATTTCTTCAGAAACCAAGAATATTATGCTTCCTTTTGTGTATTTAAAATTATGTACCTGCTAGCAATATGTAGATATTTGTTAGTTTCAATAAACTCTATGAAGCTCAAAACCAAAAGCATATTCAACACCTATTATTGTCTCTTGTTATTCCATTAATGGTATAAAAATTCAAGGAGTTATAATTATTAAAGGTCTAAACAGGTGTTATACAAGTAAGATATTATACAAGTGATAATATTTGAGACAAAAAATAACTTTTTTTCCTTAGAAGAAGGAAATTAATTAGGAAAATGAAAAATGGAAGACTCTTTTGTGCTGTTTTTAGAGCCACTTCATGAAAAGGCTAAGAGTTTCTGTTGGGGAAGATGACGATGTTCTAGAGATGGATGGTGATGATCAATGCACAATGTAAATGTATTTAATGCCACTGACTTGCACACTTAAAAATGGCTAAAATGGTGAATTTTGTTATGTATGTTTTAACACTTACAATGGTATTCTAAGAAATTACACTACTTTTTAAGATGTACATTATAACACACTTCTTCATCTTAAGCTAAGTGACACTCTCATGTCTTAAAATATTCATGTCAATAAACATTCTTCAGAAACTCAAGTTGTTTTCTAAAACTTTTTAAACAAACTGCTTGAGCTTCTCTGACCATAGGGTCTGCTAGAAAAAGGCACAAAGTGCTTTTTAAAAAAGTAAAAATATATTCTTTAGCCAGTGAAATTGAATCTTCTTGTTTACAAAATCATCACTTGTATAATATGCTTCCAAACATGCTTCCACATTTTCCTGATTTTGAAAAATAGGTGCCTCTAAAACTGGAGATTTAGATTACAAGTGGCTCCACAAAACTGAAATCTTGATGGTATGTTTTAGTAATTGTGCAATTGCCAGAACCAGGCAGTAGGTGGCATATTTTTGTAGGAACTCAGGACTTTTGGAATAAAAGATCTTGGGTTTAGAAATGTAGAAAATAAACCAAATAGAAATTAGCACTGTTTTATAATCAGTTTGGATATGATGAATAAAATGGGCAATTCAGGGCTTAAATGAAGTGACAGGAAACAGCATATTTTGGAAATTACAATCCTGTATCTTGCACGTGTTGCTTAAATATAAAGCTACTTCTCCGGTTTTCTCTCCTTTAGAGGCTAAAACCTCACCATCAGATGTTCAAGTTAATTTTAGTTTGGCATCTTATCTAAAATCTTCCCCCAAATGCATAATAATAATAATAATAATAATAATAATAATAATATCCAAACCTACTAATTGACTCTAGTCACATAGAGAATTCCAAGAAGTCAGTGTTGAGTCTAAAATTGGGAATCATCACCTGAAACAATAAAATGCATAGAAGAAAACACAGGTACTAAACTTAGAAAGGATTTTATGAATTTGACCTCAAAGGAAAGGAAGTAAAAGCAAAAACGAATGAAACTATATCAAACTAAAAAGCTTCTGCACAGTAAAAGAAACCATCAACAAAACAAACAGGTAACCAACATAATGGGAGAAGATATTTGCAAACAATGCCTCCATTAAGGGGCTAATACCCAAAATATATAAAGAACTCATACAACAACGAAAAAACAATCCAATTAAAAAATGGGGAGAGGAACTGAACAGACACGTCTCCCAAGAAGACATACAAATGGCCAGCATCTATATGAAGATACTCAGCTTCACTAGCAATTAGGGAAAAGCAAATCAAAATCACAATGACATACAACCTGACACCTATTTGAATGTCTACCATCAACAATGTAAGTAATGACAAGTGTTGGAGAGTTTGTGGGGAAAAGGAACCCTCAAATACTGCTGGTGGGACTGCAAATTGGTACAGTTACTGTGGAAAACAGTATGGAGGTTCCTCAAAAAATTAGGACTAGAATTGCTGTATGACCCAGAAATCCCTCTTCTGGGTATTTATCCCTAAAATTTGAAAACATTTATTCATAAAGCTATATGTACCCCTATGTTCACTTAGCACTATTCACAGTGGCTAAGACAGTTAAACAACTGAAATGTCCTTTGAAAGATGATTGGATAAAGATATGGTACATA
The DNA here is from genome assembly GCA_003508835.1 of Eonycteris spelaea. Taxonomy (NCBI): domain Eukaryota; kingdom Metazoa; phylum Chordata; class Mammalia; order Chiroptera; family Pteropodidae; genus Eonycteris; species Eonycteris spelaea. The sequence continues at coordinate 1,971,940 of PUFA01000122.1, forward strand.
TGTACAACGGAATATTATTCGGCCATAAGATGAAATACTGTCATTTACAACAACATGGATGGATCTTGAGACTATTCAGGCTAAGGGAAATAACATGATTTCACTCATATGTGGGATATAAAACTGAAAGCAACAAAGAAATGTGGCATATAAAAACTCATCGGTACAAATAACAAGTCAGTGGTTGGGGGATTAGGAAAGGGTAAAGGGGAATCAAATATGGTGAATGAAAGAGATTTGACTTTGGTGAAAACAATGCAATATACAGACGATATATTATAGAATTGTACACTTGAAACATAATTTTATTAACCAATGTCACCCCAATAAATTTTAAAAATGACAAAAAAACTTTTGGGAGTCACGAGCAACCAGATATATTTCAGGTCATGAGTCTGGATGAAAATAAAGGTGGTAATCAACATTAAGAGGTATAGAGGTATAGTATGGTTTGGCATAGTTCTCAAACAAGGAATATCTAATTTTCTTGTGCTTTCACTAGGCTTCACTTTGCTAAAATAGATCTATCCCATTCTTCAATAACTAGACCTACCTACCATATTTCTGTGATTCTAACTTGTGCTTCTTAATTACTATTTTGTTTAACAGTTTAAAATCAAAGTCTTTCCCCCCCCTTTTCTCTCTCCCTCTCCCCACCTCGGAAAAACTATTAAATTGATGGCTCCTTTTACAATTGAGAAAATATACTATCTACAGGTGATTTTACCTGCAGGGCGAAAGCTTCCATCTCTACACCCTAAAACTTCTCTTGTAAAGTGCTTTTTTTAGTAGTTACCTACTTACTGGTCGTCACAAGTTAGTGGGAATAATGGGCGAGGGGGGCTACCCACTCACTCCTCTTTCCTTCACAATAGGGGTTAGGCACAAGGAGGCTTTAGCGGCTTATCTGAAGTCTGTAGCGCAACTACAAACAACCCAGAGCTTGCACCTAATCTTCCTGCACCAAATGCCAAACTGGACTCTGAATCTGCCAAGGTCTAAGATGTGCCCGGGTCAACCTGCCCATAGCAGAGCAGAGAGCTGCAGAGCGACTCGATGGAGGCGTTCTGGCCTCACCCTACGTCCTCAAAGTATCTTTGCCCCAACCGCCTGCCTCTGGCTCCGGTCGCTTACGGGTAGTTCGCATCCACTCCAGCAGCGCTGGGAGGTCTGCCGGAGCCACCGCACCGAGTAGCTGCAGTATTGCTTGCCGCGCGGAGCCGAATTCCATGTTGGAGCAGAAAGCAGCGTCGGGGAAGGTTCGCATTGCGCACGCGCGAGCAGAGCCCGACAGCAACACCTGATCCAACCCTGGTAGAACCCTTCCTCCCCGGGGGCAAAAGCCCTAAGCCCCGCCCCCCTTCTCGGAGTTCTCACGTACTCCCGGATAAGCCCTACATTTGATCGCACCCCATCTCTCATCATTCTCCTTTCGACTGGTAGTGCTCAGTTGAGTCACTTTTTCTTAAGGCGGTTCTTCGAGGCCAGACTTCTCTCCTGAGATCGCCTCCAATAGTTCTACAAACTGTGCTGCCGTAGTTGTTGAGCGATAGAAAATGAAAGTCAAAGGCCAGTGGAAGCAAAGAAACATCAAAACCCCCTTCAGTAAACGCCCAGAAGGAACGCTGGGGGTGCCCCGGAAGCGGAAATCTCTCGTCTACAAGAAAGGCTGGACTACGCCGAGTGGTGACGTTTCCTCATTGGGCGGAAGGTTCGGTGGCAGTCGTCGGTCTTCCAGCTGGTGGGAGTTGGCGTCGCGGTGCTGGGTTCTGGGACCCTCGTTTGTATAGTTTGGGAAGTCGGCTGTGCGGTCGCACGTGTCTGTCTCATCCCCACTTCCCTCTGTTTCCTCCCACGGCGTGGGGCCTCGCGAAGGAACCCCTGGCCCTTTCGGGCCACGGCAGTAGCGGTGCCTTTTGCGGTAAGTGTCTCCCCTTTCCCGCCCCAGACTGCGGACTGGCAGCTAGGGGGCAGCCCCCAGCCCTGCTTAGGGGCTTTCCTGTACACCGACTGTTGTCACCGAGACTGAGGTGCCATGGCCCTTTTTCATCTCATGTCCCCCGCAATCAGAAGTTATGTTAAAAGATGCGCTGTGATTTTTTAAAGTTGTTTTCAGATAGCCCGAGCCAAATTACCTGTAGGCAATTGCAGGCCTGACCTGTTTTACTCTCCTGATCAAAAATTTAGATACGACTGCTTCCCCGAAAACCTTTTGACATATACCAAATTTTATTTTCCCTGTTTGTTGTGCTTAACACATTGTTCTACATATAGTAGGCATTCAATAAATGAATAAAGGATATCAATTCAATGCCAATGATGACTTTAAGATGTATTGATGGCTCTCTGTAGCATTTGACACTACTGACCATCCATTCCTTGAATCTGTACCTCATTGATTTTCTTGATGCTATTCTCACCTAGTTCTTTCATATGCTTAGTTTAACAACAACAAAACAACAACATGTTTACTCATTCTTAGCTATAGATGTACAGAAATGAATTACACAAATCCGATTTTGGGGAGGAAACAGTACAGTAAGAAAGAGGCATATGAATATATATTATATCAAGATGGGTAATGAGAAACTCTAATAAGGTATAAAGAGCCAAGAGCTATGGAACAGAGGTGAGAATTACAGGTGATTTGTGACCCTCAGAAGTTGCAATTCCAATCTAGCCTCAGTTTCCTAAACTTCCTAATAAGATTGTTTTGAGGATGATAGATGTGAGGTTGTTGATAGTGAAAGAGGTTGTGCATTTGTGGGTACGGGGAGTATATGGAAACTTGCACTTTCTGCTCAGTTTTGCTGTGAACCTAAAACTGCTTTAAAAAAATAGTTTATTAATTAAGATTTAAAAAGAAAGGTATGAGGATTGAAAGATTAGGTGATGTATTTTGGTGCAAGGCCTAGAGGATAGCAGTGGTGGTCCTGAAGGGGAGGGGAAAGATTTCTTTCAAACCTCTTTCCTTCAATTTTTTGATATGGACAATTAGTATTTTCATACTTAATATATAAGTATTGTCCATCTTCAAGCCCTCCTTCAAACAGATTACTCCTCTAACTCCAGCTATCTGGAAATTCTGAACTTGTCATGGGAATGTAGGAAGATAGCCATAAATGGTAGCTTTTACTTGTTTTAGTTGATTCTTTTGGAGAGGGAAAGAGAATTAGTCAAAGCTTCTTTCCTTTTGATTATTCTCAGTCTTAGTTGACATTCTCCTTTTAGTTGGCCCTTCATCATTGCTATGACCCAAATGAGACTTGCACAAACTTCTGGAGAGTTCTCATGTACATCCATGGTTTCCGCGGCATTATCTTTGTATGCCAACCATTTCCAAACCTTTTTCTCTCGCTTCTGTCTCATGAGCGACATAGTTCTTTAATTCTGCAAACTCAATAGATCCAAAACCAAATTCACTATCTCCACCTTCCTTTTCCCCCTTTTTCATTATTACCTATATCATAGATAGAAAAGTATATAAAAGTAGTGATACTCAGTGTGTTTTTTAGTTTTAACCCCTTGTTTCTAGTTGAATTTTGTATTATTTGTATTTTCAATTTAAAAAAGGATAATAAAATGAACACCTATGTACTCAATATCCAACTTCAGTAGGACATTATATAATCTTTAAATTCCTTGAGCCTTTTCTCTATTAACTCCAACTTTCAGAGAAGCTTCTCTTTTGCCTTCCATTCATTGGTTAATGGCATCACTAGCCATCTGGTTATTCAAGCTAGAGGCCTTGGAGTCATTTTTGCCTTCTGTTTCTCCTTCATTCTCCAGAACCATCATTAGGTCCTACAGACTCTGCTTTAAGGGTTAGCTCTTGACTCCAGCCCCTTCTGACCCCATTTTGCCTTTTGCTTCCCTAGTTCAAGCCCACATTTCTGGATCAGCTTTTGGGGTATGATTAGTGTATGTACTCCTTGCTTTCAAGTTTTTCTCCCTTTAATGTATTTGCTACATTGTCTCTAATTTTTAAACTGTAGTACAGATTTTTCATTCTCTTGTTTTCTTTAATAATCATTCCTTCATGCAGTGATTATTAAACCTGACTGCCCATCAATATAACCACTGAATTTTTCAAAATATATTTGCCTTGTTTTGCTTTTCAAGAATTTAGATGAGGCCACTTCCCTGAAAACCTTCTGATGTTTCCATCCTTGGCGATTCTGATTGAGTATTTAATTTTTAGCTGATAGTTGCCAAAACGTCATTGAAATAACCCATTGCTCGAGCACATGCCTCTTATCCCTCCTCTTCCATATGTTCTTTTCAAATTCAAGGCAAACTACTTCGAAGGAATTCTTTTGATTTTACTTTTTTTTTTTTTTTGGTAACAGTTTATATAAAGCTTCTTTTTATGATTGACCTGACAGCCAAAAGTATTTTAAAGAAATGATTCCCACTGTTTTTGAGTTATTATTACCCTTTATTGCTAGTAGCCTTTTTGGTAGACCTTTTCTGCTGTTAAACTATGAAGTGTTGCGTGGTTTTATTATTAATGTTAAAATTAGTTTTAAAATTTGAAAACAATTATTTTAATGAAGAAGGAATTTCCTGATATTTCTTGACATAATTGAGTAGAACCTTTTGTGCAAAATTAACGTAGAGAAGTCAGTAGTGGTGTGATATGTAATTTATCTTTTGCAATGAACAAAGGAGTCTTGTCTGTGTTAAACTGATGTAATTTGTTGATTTGGAGTTAGAAATTTGTCATGCTGGCACAATTCCTAGAGTACTTTGTAGGTGTTTAATGAATGGATAACTAAATAAATACAAATGTCAACTCCATCTGAATCCCTGTTATAATATCACTCTAATTCTCACAAGGAGCACTTTGAAAAATAGTTTTCCCCTTGACTTAAAAATAATACTCTTACTCATTGCCCAATCTTTGGAAATTACAAAAAGATAAGAAAGTAAAAACTACTAGTTATTCACTATTCAGAGATGATAGTATCATTTTCTAACAGTTTTACTGAAATGAAATTTATGTACCATATAGTTCACCTAAAGTGTATAACTCAGTGTTTTTCAGTTTATTTACAACCATAACCACAATCATTTTAAGAATATTTTTATCATTCCATGAAGAAACCCCATCACCATTAATAGTCAGTCCTCATTTTCCCCAAACTCCCAAGCCCTAAGCAACTATTATTACACTGTCTCTATAGATTTGTCTCTTTGGACATTTCACGTAAATGGAAGCTTATAATATACAGTCTTTTGTCACTTTTTTTTTTTTCATTTAGCGTGATGTTTTCAAGATTTGTCCATGGTGTAGCATATATCAGTACTTACTTTTATTGCATTTTAGGTATAGACAACCTTTTATCAACTCATCAGTTGAGGGATATTTGGGTTGTTTCCACTTTTTGGCTAGTATGAATACTGCTGCTAATGACCATTCATGTATAAGCTTTTGTGTGGCTGTGTGTGTTCCTTACTCTTGGAGTGGAATTGCTGGATTATAAAGTAACTCTATGTTTAACATTTTGAGGAATTGCCAAACTTTTCCAAAGGACTACGCTATTTTGCATTCCCACCAGCAGTGTATGAAGGTTCTGATTTCTCCACAATCTCACTAACACTCATTATTATCTGTCTTTTTAGTGTGTGTAAAGAGGAATCTGATTGTACCCTGGTGGCTAATGCCATTTTTTGGATTTTTTGTTTTGTTTTGTTTTTTGGGGGGACAAAATATGGGTTATATAATATTTGCAATTTTATAGAAAATAAAATCTGTAGGAACTATACCAGATATTGCTGGTGGTTATCAGGGAATAAGAGAGGTTAGGATTAAGGGAATTATATTTTCTACCTTTAATATTTCTGTAATGTTTGAATTTTTACAGTGAATCTTGTATCCTTTTATAATCACAAAACAAAAAGATGAATTATTTCCTTGGAGGACTAAGTAGATTCAAAATGAAAAAAGTATCCCTAAGTTTAAAAGTCATAATTAATGTTATAATATTAGTTATTCAAATATAATAGTTTTACCAAATAAGATACCTTTAGGCCATGTTGTTAAATAAATTTACTTTTTGTGGTCCTAGACTATCTATACATATGCTGTGCAGAATTTTTAAAAATATATTTTTAGTGTTATAGTCAGGAAAAGCAAGTATGATTTGGGCTATTGACTAGTTTGTAGAAAAGTATATAATATAGAAGTGATTTTTCTAAAGATATTTACTAATACAATGTATTTGTATATTTAGTTCTTTAGTATTGATCCAATAAGTTAGTCACTAACTAGAGCTTAGAAGAACTTTTCTATAGGGATATTTTTTGTACAGTTATGCACCACTTAACAGTTGGGATGCATTTTGAGAAATGTGTTGTTAGGCTATTTCGTTGTTGTGTGAACATCTCAGAGTGTACTCACAAACCTAGATGGTACTTCACCCCTAGGCTAGATAGTATATATAGCCTATTGCTTCTAGGCTACAAAGCTGTATAGCATTTTACTGTAGTTAATCTTGTAACACATGGGAGGTATTTATATATCTAAACATAGAAAAGGTACTGTAAAAATATGGAATAAAAGATAAATGGTACACTTGTATAGAGGGCACTTAATACGAACAGAGCCTGCTGGACTGAAAGTTGCTCTGGGTGAGTCAGTGAGTGAATGTGAAGGCCTAGGACATTCCTGTTAACTACTGTAGACTTTATAAACAGCAGCATCACCAAGAACATGGGAGTAATATGTTGTACTACAGTATTACAACTGCTATGATGTCACTATGCAATAGGAATTTCTTAGCTTTATTATAATCTTATGGGACCACCATAGTATATGCAGTCTGTCGTTCACTAAAACATAATGCGACACATGACTGTAATAGGATTTGAAATCTTTATCATTAGTATCTGTTTATATAATCTCAGCTCAGGCAAGGTTCTGGTAGGAATATTTATAATTGTTTTTGTGGAAAAAAGTGGCTGGACACTCTAGCTTCTATTGAATAATAACCAGGTACATAAAGAATTAATACAGCTTAACACCAAAAAACCAAACAATCCAATTAAAAAATTGGGCAAAGGACCTGAACAGAAGACGTACAGATGGCCAATAGACGTATGAAAAGATGTTTAGTGTCACTGATCATCACAGAAATGCAAATTAAAACCACAGTGAGATATCACCTCATACCTGTCAGAATGGCTTTCATTAATGAATGAACAAACAAGTGTTGGTGAGGGTGTGGAAAAAGGAGCCTTCATGCACTAATGGTGGGATTGCAAGTAGCCAGTATGAAATCAGTATGGAAGTTCCTCAAAAAATTAAAAATAGAACTACCTAATGATCCAGCAATTCCATTTCTGGGTATTTATCTGAAGAAATCCAAAACACTAATTTGAAAAGATACGTGCATCCCTATGTTCACTGCAGCATTATTTATGATAGCCAAGATATGGAAGCAATTTAAGTGCCTATCAATGGAAGATTGGATAAAGAAGAAGTGGTACATATATACAATGTAATATTACTTAAAAAAAGAATGAAATCTTACCAATGGCAACAACATGGATTGACCTGGTATTATGCTAAGTGAAATAAGTCAGACAGAGAAAGTCAAATACCATATGATTTCAGTTATATGTGGAATCTAATGAACAATATAAATGAACAAACAAAATGGAAACATATCAATAGATACAGAGAGCAAACTGATGGTTGCCAGATGGGAGTGGGGGTAAGGGGTGGGTAAAAAAGATGATGGGAGGAAGTACAATTGGTAGTTGCAAATAGTCACAGGGATGTGAAGTACAGCATAAGGAATATAGTCAGGAATATTGTAATAACTATGCATGATGCCAGGTGAATACTAGACTTATCGAGGGATCACTTCATGAGGTACACAAATATCTAACCACTATGCTGTACACCTGAAACTAATATAAAGTAATATTGAATGTTAACAGTAATTGAAAAAATTAAGTAAAAAAAAATAACCAGGTACATGTTAAAGATTCCTGGAGTGGTTCCTGGGTAATGGGACAGGCACTTTACTAGGGTTGTTCAGAAAATCTTCAGTTTACTCACAGTTCAGATAATACAGGGAGAGCCAGTTAGTATCATTCATGAAAGGAAGTTAATAGTTAATGTATTAGGCACTGGCAGACAGTTTTATACACATTGTCTCATTTAATCCTCACAACAGCCCCTCAGGGTAACTACCTTGATAATGGTGTTATCTCCATTTTGCAGGTGAGGAAAGTGAGGCTCAGAGAGATTAAGTAACTTGCCCAAAGTAACACAGCCAGTATGTAGCAGAGCTGGGATTTGAATTCAAGTCTGTCAGATTCCAAAGCCCATGCTCTTTCCAGTACTTCATACTACAGCAGGTAAGTATGATACTTGGCCCTGTGTTTGCCTTAGTTAGGGCACCCCACACTTGAGCCTGTTTCCATCACCTCACTATCCAACTCTTAGTCAGACTCCTGTTAGAAGAACATGTGACTTGGGCCAAGATCTGTCCTTGTACATCCTGATTGCAGTGATACTTATCAGTTCTTTCTGAACTTTGCAATTACTCTTCCGTGAGGAGGAATGTTCATCTTTTGCTTTAAAAATATGATTTCCTCCCTTGTAATATAGCAGCAGAAGTTGTCCCTGGAGTTTGTCCACTGTGATATTCAACTGTGTCGTTTAAAGCATCATTCATACCTCTAGGACCTAAAACTGTGTAGCCAAGGGACTGGGAAATCATTTTGCTTTTTTTTTTTTTTTGGTAGAGACTGGCCGTTCCATTTCTCAACCTGCTTATGTCATAAAATTGTTGTGAGGGTGTAATAATAAAAGCTGTTAAACTGTATGAAGTACTAACTTATACAGTAATCCCTTTTCAACAGCCCCATCTAAGTAAAGATTCCATTTTTTATGAAATTTTAGTATACACAGATTTACTTCTATAAATCTTTTTAGTCTAGAAAATTTTGAGTGTGCTTGAATTGTAAATTACTCTAGTTTGAGACACAGAGTTAGCTATTAACGTTTCAAAAGATGTTTTGAATTTTAGTGTGCATATTAGAATAAGGTGAAGTTAGTTTTTTAGAATTTGTTGGAAATTCTTTTTAGGGAAATTCTGAAAAGTTATAATGAGTAATGGCAAATGGATATTGTATAATATCAGTTACCTAGGTCATTGATGTTCTTTTTTTTCAATTACAGTTGACATTTAATATTATATTAGTTTCAGGTGTACAGCACTGTGATTTTCAAGTAATGGCAAATGAATTACTAATTGTACAATATCAGTTACCTAGGTCAGTGATTTTCTTTTGATTTGTGATATTATATTCATTGGTTTTAGTGGCCTTTAAGAGATATTTGTAAGGCCTTTAATGTCTTTGGTTCCCTAGTCTTGCTTTTTCCCTGAGATTTTAAATACATCCATCATTCATTCATAAAGTTCGTTTTCACTAAGGGTTTACTATGTAAGACTGACAATAGATAAAGCAGTGAGCTCACAGGAGAGCAAAAGAGGCAAAAATCTCTGCCCTTATGCAGCTTACATTTCAGTTGGGGCCTCTAGACCACAAACAATATAATGGGAGATTGGGGGGAGAAGGGAAAAGGGGTGTGTATTTGAGAGTACCTACGATCCGTTATAAGAACTTTACCTCTGCATGAAATGGGAAATCATTGTGGTTTTGAGCAGAATTCTAACACTAGCGTTTTCAGAAGCACATCCTTGGAAATTGCTGAGGAAACACTATATATAATAAAAGGTATTATTAAATGTTATTATTATAAAAACCCGAAGTGCAGGTTTTTATAATCAGTCAAATATATTCAAGAATATGCTGCCAATAAGTACTTTCATAAGGAAAAAATGTATTGGAAAACTTAGGGTTTTTTTTTTTTAATTTAAAAGAGCGAGTCAACCTAGGAAGGTAGGTTTACTTGTAAGAGTTAACTAGTAAAGCTTTTTAAAATGGCGGATGATCTGTTTATGACATGATCTCTAAAAAAGTTAATTGTGGTGTCATAATTAGGATTATATCATTCCTGGTAACAGTAGTAAAGAAGATAAAGTGAAACATCTGAATGTTATTTCTTACCTGAAGAATATTTACTTAAGCAATAATTAACGTAATGAATATGGGATAAGAAGTAAGTAGTTCTGGACCTTTTCTACGAAGTAGTTGCTCTCTAAAGTAACCATGTGATTGTAAAAATATATGGTAAGCACTTTTATTTCAGTTTGTCAAGTATTGGTAGTAAGTTTCTAGGTTCTAAATTATGAAATTCTCCCTGAGTGGAAGGTAGTTTTTAATTTAGAGCTCAGCCTGGACTATCTTTGCCAGTGATTGGTCCTTGAGTACATGTTTCCTTTCTTTTTCTTTTGACTCTTCTCATCTCTACACTTACCCTGTGTTAAACGAATCAGCTCTTTTATCCTCCTGTTCCCTCATTTTTAATCTCTTCTATACTCTATAGACAGGATGTATCTAGTCTAGATAATCCAGGTTGACTGAATTAGACCAGGTTAGCTTGGAAGAGTTATCAAAACTTTTTTTCAACAATAAACTTTTCTGCCAATATGACTATATTGAATGGTTGGTATTTCTTAATCTGGTTTTTAGAGATTTTTATTTTCTTCTAACTATATAGCCCTCTGTACCAGCCGGAATGTTTTATTTATTGTTCCCCAAATAATAACAATCCATAAGCATATTGATACATAAGATAACGAGTTTGTCTCAGCCTTTTCCATGTCTCCATTTCTGCTTATTCTGTTTAACTTTCTTCAAATTCCCTTTTGTCCTCTTCTCCACCTATCCAACTTCTGCCTGTATTTCAGGATCAAATTCATATTCAACCTTCTCAGTAAAGCCTATTCTGTCCACTTTTTTCTTCCTTTGAATTTTTACAGGAATATCATTGGCAATTGACCATAAACTTTTATTGCTAGCTTTGAACTAGTACTTTACTGGTATTAGTTACGATTCTCCACAGAAACAGACCAATATGAGTGTGTGTGTGTGTGTGTGTGTGTGTGTGTATACACACACACATATAAAAAGAGATTTATTATGAGAAATTGGCTCATGTGATCCTGGAGGCTAACAAGTTCCAAGATCCACAGGGTGAGTCGACAAGACAGAGACTCAGGAGAGCTGAGCTGGTGGTGTAGTTCCAGTCTGAAGGCTGGCAGGCTTTTGGACTTGACTGTTTTGAGCCTGAAGTTGAAGTTACAGTTTGTAAACGCTAGAGTACTTTAATTTGAACTTAAATACTCTTCTTTAGAAGTCTACAATTACGGAAACTGGTATTGATTGTTTTCACATGTTTTTGTTTACATTTTTTTCCTTCCTAGATTTTCTTGTAATCACGTCTTAAAGCCTTCAAGATGGTACTAGCAGATCTTGGAAGAAAAATAACATCAGCGTTACGCTCATTGAGCAATGCCACCATTATCAATGAAGAGGTTTGTAAAATACATGAAATATATGTGATGGCACATCATCACTAGCGTTGGGGAGCTGGATTATAAGTAATCTCTATATTTATTTTGATGTAGACTCTTTTATCTGTAGGCAAAAACCTAAAACTAGATACACTAGATAATGTTTTTTTGTTGACTATTAATTTCAACTTTCTACAAAACGAAACCTTAACTTACATGTGAAAATGACTAACATTTTATACTTTGAAAATGCCTTAGATGTGGAAATATACTTTTGCTTTCTTTCTTGACATAGGCCTAAAACTTCAAAATCCTGCTTCTTTCTTCTTGGGTAGGCATGTGCGTACCTGACCTTTTCTCTTTGACTTTTATTTAGCATTTTTATAAAAGACTAGTATTTTCATCTTGGCTACTTTGATTCATTTTCTCTGAACTCATTCGGTGTTTTGGAGATTTTGTAAATTGACTTCCTACATGGTATCTGAAATAACTCTTCCACCTAGTTTTGTTGCTTTAAGTTTAAGATATTTCTTCTTCCCATTTTCCCCCCACATATTGTATCTTAATGGTTTATCAATTGAAAAGAGATGATTGTAGGCCACAAGTATACTTTCTATTTTGTGGTACCAATGCAAAAGTACTGAATTTGGTTTTAGAAGACTTTGCTTAGTATCCCATTTAGTAGCTGTGTTATTAAAATCTGAGCAGGTCAACTTCAGATTCCTTAATGTATAAAATGAGAAAATAGCATTTACCTTACAACGTGGTCTTAAGTATCAAATGAAATGATAGCTAAAAAGTACTTTCTAACTTGGAGGTTTGAGAAAAAAATTCTGATACAGAATTTGATATCAACACTTTAATAAGCTAATGGTTAAACAATTTTGGGACCATCTTTGAGTTTGGCTTGTCCAGCCTCATTTAATAGCAACAGAGAGTTTCATGTGTTTATTTATTGGAAGAGCCAGGATTAGAATCTTTTTTCCTATTTCTAATTATTATTAAATAATCATAACAAATCTTGTTTAGTCTTCGGAACTCAGAATAAATAAAACAGCTTTCTCAACATTTTTCCCTGTGTAACTCTTTGCTGTTCATGTTTATAGTAGAGAAAAAGGAACCAGGGAGAAGAGCTTGGTGGGAAATAGAATAACAGCTGTTGCTTGAATTGGCAACTTCTCTGTTCTTGGCACTGTGCTGGTAGGGAATTAACAAGGAAAAATCCCACTAAGGAAAGATCAGCTTCATTTTTATTAGACTCCTTTAATGAGGGATAGGGAAATCTAATTATCCTCTGTAGAACATATGATGTGGCTTGAAGATGAAAATTCATTCAAGAAATGTATGAGGGCCTACATTTTTGCCTGCACCTGGAATATAGCACTGAACAAAACACGCTAAAATTCCTGTCCTTGTGAAGCTTACATTTTAGTGTGTAAACTGTTTACATGAGCAGCAAAAGCCTCATCTTTTCTTAAGACTGTAGTTTATGATCTTTTAACCACAGTGTCTTGCCACTCAACAAGTATGTGATCATAGTGAGTTATTAGTGGAGGATAGTTTCCTTTTCATTTTATTTCTCTGCTCCAAGTGGAAATAGTGAGACTTTAGATCAGACTAGGTCATTTTCTTTTGTTACATTTTCTTGCCTGGTAATCTCATTAAGCAGATATTGGGAGTATAAAGTCCTGTGTATCAACAGCAGGTGTTCAGTGACATAGAAAACTTTGGCAATCTGTATAGTAACTTTCTTTGGCTTGTATATTGTCTTTTTATTATTACTTTAATATAGAAATAAAATTGTGGTAATTAATACTTAGTTGAATCAAACTAACTGGAATGTCTTATTTTGACAAAATGACTAGACATTTAATAAGATGATCTCTCTAAGGCTAACTGAAACACCTTTCGTTCTCCCAGTAGTGTAGTGTTTCTTTATTAAGCTATGGTAGTATACGATGACTGATGAACCAGTGATTTTATATGATTGAAATGATACACTGAGCATTTTAAATTTTTATTCATTTATTTATTTGCAGGTATTAAATGCTATGCTAAAAGAAGTATGTACAGCATTATTGGAAGCAGATGTTAATATTAAACTTGTGAAGCAACTAAGAGAAAATGTAAAGTAAGTTAAATTAATCAGATAAAAAGCAGGCAAAACTAAATTTAGTTTATTGGGATGAGGAGTTAACTAGAAAAGTCTGCTATATCATGAAACATTTCTTTTGTACAGCACTGGAAAAGAATAGAACTCATATGTTGGAAGATTGCGTGTATAGTATGTTTTCATAATGATAGTTCAAAAAATAAACTACATCTGGCTTTCATTTAATTATGAATTTCTTTCCATTTTACTGCTATATTTGGATAGATTCATATACTATATAGTATTTTAATATAAAAAAAAAAAAAAAAAGTATTTTTAATATAAAAATGGCGCCGTTTGATCCTCTTCAGATTTAAGATGGCATTATAATTAGTCTTCTTCATTATTAGGGAATTGTATTCCCTTTTGTTTCCCTTTTTGGTTTCTCCACCCATATTTGAATGAAGGAGTAATGTGTGTGGTCTCAGTTACTGTGTTCAGTGGGAGAGGCACTGACTGGGGCAGGGCACATAGAATACTATAGGCACATTAGTTAATTGCTTGAATCCTAGCTGTGTCGTGCTGTCAGGCCATCCTTCCTTTTCATATTATCAGACTGGATGATAAATGTAGAACTACTGGTATCTAAGCATTTAGAACTAGAGAAAGTAGTCCTATTTTCTGCTAGGTGTAAAGGTATATAAAGTATATATGCTGCAAGAAAAATAAATAAAATTAATACTTTGCAGTGATATGAGGACAAAGTAATATTTAGACTTTCAAAAAAAAAAAAAAAGGCTTGAAAAACTAACCAAAGCCTTGCATTTACTCTTTCCTGGTAAATTCTTTATGGTATAGATTTTTGAGTCTGTAGTAATTATATGCATGCTAATTAGAAAACTATTACTATGAATAATTAAATATTCTTATAGTCTTTGGGGCAGAAACTTCTTTTTTAGAGTGTCTTAACTGGCTTTTTTTCCTTCTACCCCCAAATACCATCATTATGAAGGTCTGCCATTGATCTTGAAGAGATGGCATCTGGTCTTAACAAAAGAAAAATGATTCAGCATGCTGTATTTAAAGAACTTGTGAAGGTAAAAGTATATCAAGATTGTAGTATGATTCTCTTTAGCCTCAATGGATAAAAATAACATTAACACTACAAACAGGAATACTATTTCAGAATACTTTTTAATGTTTTTATAGCATATTCATCTATATTAACAATATTAATTAAAAGATTGTTAACTTTTCTAAAGTGACATTTTTACTGTAGACTTTTCTGAGTACAAAGTTCTGAATACAGATATGAAATCCACTATTATTCCTGCAAAAAAGGCCAAAGCCAACTTACAAAAAGTTAATGTTAAGTTTTGCCTATTGAGTTTCCCACTTTTGTACAGAAAGTCACTGGGCAAGTGTTGTTTTCCACACTGTTCATTGTGTGCAGAATTCCCTTTGAAAGACTAGATATCCTATTCTTGCCTAGATTATGAGCAATTTTGAATTAGCCAAATTTCATTTTGCAAGTGGTAAATATAGCCTATTACTCTGTCTCACCTTGGAACTGATATTGCTGCTGATGTCATGAAAATTATGGTGAAAATCTTAGAGCTTTAAAAAATACGTATGGGTCAAATGATAGTGGGGAGAAAGGAAGGAACTAAAAAAAAGTGGGTTTTTTTTGAGAGCAACAGATGCCAGCTAGTGATCTCTTAGTATTTTTTCTAATGTTGTGTGAATAGTTTAATTCGCTTCATTGGTTCTAGCATTGCTGATTGGTACTTTGAAAAAGTTTAGTATCTCAGATGGTTATATCATTTCAGTTTAGTCCTATACACTAATGAAAAAAGAAATTCAGCAAACTTTCTCTTAAGAATTAGATAGTTTAGGCTTTGTGGGCCATATGGTCTCTTGCAACTACTCAGCTCTGCTCATGTAGCAACAAAAGCAGTAAATGAATGGGCGTGGCTATATGTTCCATTAAAGCTTTATATACACATAGTTTGCGAACCTCTGGTCTAGGACAGTAACTATTATTATGGCTTTATTATCATATGGAGATACATATTTCAAGCTCCAAACAACTGACTTGCAAATCAATTACTTTTTAAAATGAACTTTAAAAATTCCTCACTTTAAAAATTCCTCATTGCTTGTAAGTCTGGGGACTGTCTGTATGTGGACCTTAATTTTTCATTGACTGTCATTATAAAATTGGAGATTATTTTTTACTAGCGCCTTATAACTCTATAGAACAGTAGATCTTTGGCTTTGAAGAATTGACATTGGAAGGTCTTTCACATGTAATTTGTAATTTTGATTATACATAAACATTGGTCAGATTTAACATAAAGATAGGGGCTATCTCAGTATTGTAGCCACTTGCCACATGTGGTTATTGAGCACTTGTATATGGCTAGTCCAAATTGAGGTGAGCTGTAAGTATGAAATACATGCCAAATTTGAAGACCTAGTGTGGGGAAAGGGAATATAAAATACCTTATTAATTTTTAAATGTAGGCTACATGTTGAAATGTTAATATTTTGGCTATATTGGGTTAAGTATTAAAATTAATATAAATTATATTTTTTTTTTAATGTCACTATTAGAAATTTAAAAATTCATGTGACCTGTATACATATTTTTATATTTCTGTAGTGCTGACGTAGATTGGTCCTTTAGCTCAAAGTTGGTCTCACATTTTATTTATACTCTAGTTTTTTCTAAAAATGTTTGCGATCCTTACTCTGAATTGGTTTGGAATTATAGGCTAGTTTATGACTTCACAATACATTATTTTAAATTCTTAAATTTTACTATGTGTGTACGAAGGGGAATAGAGTTGTATTAGAATGGTAGAATTATGGTTGCCTTTTATACCAAATGCCCTTAAATTATTTTTATAATTTAAAAATTGTAAGGAGAGGGGTTTTGAATGTAAGCATATGTTAACCTGATTTCATTTTCATTTTATTTTTGGTATAGCTTGTAGACCCTGGAGTTAAAGCATGGACACCACTAAAGGAAAACAGAATGTGATCATGTTCGTTGGATTGCAAGGGAGTGGTAAAACTACAACATGTTCAAAGGTAAATTATGCTTAATTTTAAAATAAAGTCATGGAGAAGATACGTTTGTATAGATCAAGTTTTATGCTAAACCAGGCTTCATAGTATTGTTGCTTTACAATTTTGTGTTAACTTTATGTATCTATTATATATTTGTGATAGCCTTTTGTAAGATAAGAAGAAATCCCATAGCCTCTCTTGTGATTGCTTTTTGTAAGAATGGTAGAGTTCTAATAACTATGTTATTCTTTACCGAAAAGACCATTCTTGTCCTTTAAGGAAGTGAGTATATGATTTTTTGAGGAAAAAACATGGAAAGTTTACCTTATCTCCTATGGGTCAAGATTCCTTTTTCATAATATCCCACCAGCATGATATAGATCTTCATTTTGCATATCCTTTGCTAATTTTTAATTATTATACCACCCTTTCCTCCAGAATTGGGTGCCTTAACCTTATTACCACATTTTGTTTCACAAGCCTCAACTATGTTATAGTTTAGAAAAAAAACAATTATTTCTTAGAGGATTATGTTTTTTTTTATTTGTTTTTAATTAACATTGATAGTAGTTAACATTTTTTACTACAGTCATCTCTTGCTGATCATTTTATATCCTTTTAATGTGATTGTATGGCAGTTAGAATTTAAACTCTTTAGGAAATTTGCTGTATGCAGAAATTTAATAATATTACTTTTAGGAGAATATGAGTAGTTCTATTTTACCTATTAATAAATAAGGGTGAAAAAAATTATATATAATAATTGTATTGATATTACATTTTTAAAAATCTTTCTTTCCCAGTTAGCATATTATTATCAGAGGAAAGGTTGGAAGACCTGTTTAATATGTGCAGACACATTCAGAGCAGGTAATGTGTTGCAATTTAAAAATTATTTTCTGTAATTTTTATTTTCAAGTTTGAGGACTCATTGACTCTTTATCTTGTAGGGGCTTTTGACCAACTAAAACAGAATGCTACTAAAGCAAGAATTCCATTCTATGGAAGGTGAGTTTCTGTTTTTTATTTTGATACTCAGTGCCTAATCTTGTGTATTTTTTTATTTCATGCTATCTGGTCATATTTTAATATATACTTAGAAGCTTAAATCCTTCCCGGAACAAAGTAGATATAATTAATAAATTATCATTTTCATTATTATAACATGATTCAGCCTGATAGATCAGAGTAGACACTGTTTAGTTTTTAATTCTGTCTATACTTAACATCCTTCTGTGCATGCTTTCTGAATTTTTTCTGCTTCTCTATTCCTGTTGTTTCTTTTAAGACCTATCTGAAGCATTCCTTGATTAAGCACAGTGGTGAACTCTATACTGTCTTTTTCTTGAGTACATCATTTTAAAAGTTTGATCATCCTAAAATGGCTTATAATCTGTAGTTATCTCAGATAGAGATTCTCATTATTGCTGTCTTTGATTTGATACATTGCTGTTCAGGTAGTTTGTATATGTTAGGATGACTAATTAGAAGAAATGAGTCTAGACTGAATTTAGAAGGACTTGTTTGAGGGAATAGCATTTTTCTTAGCATTATTAATGTAATTGGCTTATTATACCCTCAGGAAGAAAGGTTAAAGAGACAAAAATTTGAGTTAATTAAATACATGATATTTTGTTAGTCATTACCTTTTACTTTGTGGCTGGCCAAGAAAGCTAGTGCACTTTGGCTCTGGTAGGTTTTTTTATTTAAAATTTTTTCTTTTATTTATTTTTTTAAGACTATTTCTGACAGGCATATTAAAGAATAATGTTAGGAATTTTATTTTTAGGATAGGAACTCTTTCTAATATAGATGTAAAAATCAAGGGATAACAAATAGTTATATCTTTAGGGTTCACAATTTGCAAATGCTATAATGTAGCTGATAATTACTTGAACTACTGACCAAAGTCAGAGCACTAATTTTTAAACAGTTTCTCATATCATTTATTAAATAATCTTCTTTATTGATGTAAACTTAAAAAACATATAAAACGTTATGTGCACTAAGGTATTAGTGAGCATTGTTTCCTCTGCAAGTCCTCAGGAAGGACTTGAACTGTATCTGCAATGTCAAATTTACATATAGCATTTTGGGAGGGATGGTAGATATAGAACTGTTACACTATTTATCCTGTCTTTTTTGAAAAAACACACTATTTTAATTAAAAAATTTAAAGAAGTGAAAGCACTAACAGTTTCACTTCCCCATTACCAGTTGTTAGCATGTCTGTCTATGCATTTAGGGCTACACAAGTGAACACAGATATATGTATAAAAAGATAGATAGTAGGTAGATAGATAAATCATAAATTGAAATGGAATCTTATAGTGCTTCTACTGTGATTGCTTTGGTAGTGGTTAATATGGATTGTGTAAATTTGTCAAACTCATCAAAATGAACTTTTAAAATAGTGCATTTTATTGTATGTGAATATACCACTATAGAGTTGATTAAAAATAGGATATGAAAAGATAGTGATTATTCTTGGGAGAGGAGTGAGGTTATGTTGTTTCTTGATCTGGGTGTGTTTACTTTGTGAAAATTCACTGAGTTTATAATTTGTGCAACTTTTCTATATATGTTATACTTCATTAAAATGATTACTTAAAAATGGGATATTAATAATTATATAATAGACAATAATATACTGTTTAAGGTCATTCTTTTTTATGACACCATTGTATTCTTTTGATGCACATGTATATTTAATCCCCTTATGAATATCTTTGATCATATTTCTTTGCACATTTATAAATTTTAATTGTGCCTATCATATTTAAAAATATCTGGTAATACTAATCCTCTTTTTCAACTTATTCTTGCCTAATCTCACCAGTTTATTTCCATGGTTAAATTTGAGGATTCTCTATTAAGTTCCAAAAAGAAAATTTTCCCTAAGATTTTGATTGGAACAACATTGAAATCAATTAATTTAGGAGAGAACTGACATCTTTACTGTATTTGTATAGTTACATTTAGGAACCTGCATTGTCTTTTTTGTTAAAAAATTTTGTGTTCTTAAGTATTTCATTTAAATCTCATACATATTTTAATTTAGTGTATTTCTGCCTGTTGTTAATTTAGAGGAAAAACATTTTCTTTCTATTATATGTCTTTTCATTTGACTTTACTGCTTTTTATAAAAAAGTTACCGCTAATCAAAAGATTACAAATTAAAATACAATCTCATTTCTTGATTTTCAAGTTGAAAATTTTTTGAGGAATTGTGAAAATGTAATGAAATAGAAATGAAATTAAACTTTCATGAGAGGACATTTTCCTTTTAAAAACCAAAAGCCTAAATGATCAGACCATTTGATCCAAATTCGACTTTTAGGAGTGTGTCATAACAATTACGAAGAAATAATATCACTTATATTTCGTATTGGCTATATTTTTTAATACCAAGAAATTGGAAAATCCTTAAGTGGCTAACAGTAGGCCATTTATTTAATAAATGCTAGCATAGCGGTCTGACGGAATGCTGAATAGCCTAACAGTTGTGTTTTACAAGAATATTTAATTGTTTTATAAAATGTTTACAAAAGGGTGTTAAATGGAAAAGCATGTGTGAAATACTAGGTAATACAAGTTCAATTACTGTATTAAAGAAAATTTAAAAAATTGAGGGAAGCCCAACTTCAGAAAAAACATGCAGCAGAATCGTACAGGATTTGAAATTGGAAGGCTGGATACTGCTTCATGCCGATCTAGAAGTAAATCATTATATTTAATTCTTATTAGATTTTATTTTTCTAAATTGAAATTGAGATCATTATGACTTTTCCAGAATAGATAAAAGGTGTAGTCACAATTTCAAAAGTATTAGTATTTGGAAGTTTTGCTATCGTGATTATTGTTAAGTCATTTGTCCATGTTAAATAGCTATACAGAAATGGATCCTGTTATCATTGCCTCTGAAGGAGTGGAGAAATTCAAAAATGAAAATTTTGAAATTATTATTGTTGATACAAGTGGCCGTCATAAACAAGAAGACTCTTTGTTTGAAGAAATGCTTCAAGTGCTAATCTATAGTAAGTAGCTTTCAATTTAACATTATAAAGACTTTGGTTAATTTAATTATGTGTTATTTTTTGCCTATAGGACAGATTTTGAGTGATTTATTTTTGTTTTGGGCACCTCTGTATGATAAAGACTTAATCTTCTCTACATTAAGCATGAAATTTACATGAGCAAGTATCAAAAAAATAATTTCTTTTCTCACTTATTCATCTTAGTATATATGAGAAAAAATAACAAACAACAAATTTAAGAATTAACCTTTAATAACCACTGAATTTCCTTTCTGTAAATATTTAAATTAAATATGAAATGTTTACTTTAGATGAATTTTCAAAGATTTTCAAAATGAAGCATTTTAAAATATTAATCATTTAGTGTCTCAAATTGTAATAGAAATAATTTGGGGAGAAGAAGCAGTTTATACATAATCTGTAGCACATATAATGAATCCATGTTTTGGGGTGGTGGCAATAATTCTTTGGTTAATGCTATAAGTGTATTTTTAGCTATGCCATTATTTTCATCTAGTTGAGAAGAGCCAAGGGAAATAGCCTCAGCTGTATTTTATTCATTTTGGTTTTAGTGTACACTCTTCTACTTTTGATTTCTCTCTGATTTACTTTTGCTAGTCCCTATTGCCTAGAATGTTATTCTTCTAGATCTTTGGATAACTTTAACTTTTCCTCTTTATTCAGGTCTTGTCTTAAATGTTACCTCCAGAGAGGCCTACCTTACCTAGGAAGCCTCCCACACCTCAAAACTGATACTGTCTATCCTGCTTTAATTGTCGTACATCTGAAATGTTTATTTGCCTATTTATTATCAGTTTCCTTTGACTAGAGTGTAAGTGCCATGAGAGCAAGGATTTTCTTATTCATCTCTTTGTCTTAGGACCTAAATAGTACCTAATACATAGTACTCCTTCAGTAAATATTTATTGATTGCATGAATAATTATTTATAATAAATATTTTTATATAATTTCTAATGAGGAAATAGCTTAAGATCAGTAAAAATATGTGTCTTTTCCATTTAAATTTTCTAGCAACCTGATAACATTGTTTATGTGATGGATGCCTCCATTGGGCAGGCTTGTGAAGCCCAGGCTAAGGCTTTTAAAGATAAAGTAGATGTAGCCTCAGTAATAGTGACAAAACTTGATGGCCATGCAAAAGGAGGTGGTGCGCTCAGTGCGTAAGTATCATTGATGCTCTTGTCCTATATCTTGGACTCGTGGCAGAGGGGTATTTGTGTGTTTGTGACTATTCATGGTTTATTGTTCATTATTTAAAGTATATTCCAATAGTAGACCTATATGGTCTATAAAAGAAGGTTAAATAGAAACAATTTCGGAGTCCCTCTCATACAATTTTGTTTAAACTAGTGAACAGAAACTTGAGCTATGTACCTTTGTCTAATTAGTTTTGAAATCTGGAAATTTTTTTCCTTTTATGCTTTCTTTTTGCAGAGTTGCTGCCACAAAAAGTCCAATTATTTTCATTGGTACAGGGGAACATATAGATGACTTTGAACCTTTCAAAACACAGCCTTTCATCAGCAAACTTCTTGGTACGTACAGTGATGGGGATATAGAAAAACCTCCAAGAAATAGCATGGATATACAGGACAGGTTAGGATTTTAATCCTGCCCTCTCACTAACTAGTTCAGGAAAATCATTTTCTTATATGATTTGTATTCCTTGCTTGCTGTGGTTAGAGTGGTAAATGAACTATTAGATGGCAAGTTCTTTGGAAAAGTTTCAGAGCACAATATAAAAATATGTGGTTGTAGTAATAGCCTTAGTAATGGTGTTATAGTTAGAGAACATGGAATTTGAAATTAAACCCTGGACTGGAGTCCCTGCTTTGTTACTTAACCCCTCTAGTTTTCATTTTCTCACCTACAAAGTGTAATAGAACTGATCTGCCTATCTCATAGGGTTATTATGTATATGCATGTATTTTATATAATGTAAAGAAAGGTATACTACTATTAATTTTACTTTTTTGGCTCTTATAGGTATGGGTGATATTGAAGGATTGATAGATAAAGTCAATGAGTTGAAGTTGGATGACAATGAAGCACTTATAGAGAAGTTGAAACATGGTATGTGAATATCTTCCCTTGATTTTTTTTAAAAAGCTAGTATTTATTTGAAATGATAAATCTGTTCTTGAAGTCAATTCTTCAAATGTTTATTTTTTAATGATTTATATGTAAATCATTTTAAATCTCAGACATCTCAGCAATTATAGAATTAAATGTTTTATTTTCTTTCTTGTAATCAAAGTGCCTTAAAGTTAAAATTGAGGCTTTCATTGGGTTTCGTGAAGTAAAACAGGTGAAAAGAAAGAACGTTCTCTTCTAATTGGTTTAATTCTAAATTATATATATAAAGAAATTTAAAAGAATGAGCTTGAATACACAAACATATATTTTCTTAACCCAATATTGAAGATCACTCCTATAGAGAAGTATATCATTGTGATTAAGAGCTCAGGTTTTTAAATCTAACATAACTTTTTCAATAGGTAATACTAAGTATCTTCTTCATAGAGTTGTGAAGATTAAATTATGTATGTAAAATATCTAGCACATTAGAAACATTCAGCATATATTATTATTGACCATTTCTGTTTATTTCAAAAAGATACTACTTTTAATTTCCGTGCCCACATACTATCTTGCCTCTTTGCTCCTCTCACTCATCTTGTTAGGTACCTATCTTTATCTCTCTTAAATGTTGGTATTTTCAGGGATCATTCTAGGCTATCTACTTTCTCTAGAGCTTCAGACTCATATCTATATGTTTACTAGAACATTCTTGGATGTTCCATAGGTGCTACTTCAAAGTCAGCATATTTTTATCTTCCCATCTTAACCTTGCACCCCATTGTTATCATCAAGGAATGATAACACCGTTTCTCTTTTTGCCTGTCAGAACTTGGGTGTTGTCATTAACTCTTATCTCTTCCTCACTCTGCCCACCCCTTTTCCCATGAGTCAATTAGTCCTAATGATTCTACCTTCTAATTATCGCCATACTATCCTCTTCTCTCTAGCTGCTCAGCATTTATGCAAGTTCATCACTTGCCTAGATTTGTTTGTTCTAAATCTTTAACATCTTCCAGCTTCTTGGACTCTTTCTCTTGGACCTACTTTTTATACTGCAATCAAAATGGTCTTTCAAAAATGCAAATCTGGTCCCATTACTGCCTTTCTTAAAATCTTTTCAGCGGCTTCTCATTGCCTTTAGAAGGGTTTTCAAAGACTGCCATCTAGCGCACATCTTCCGTGTCCTTTTTCAACATTGTTCTTAGCATTGCATGTGCCAGTCATGCTGAATTTCTCTGTTTCTCACATGGACATGGTTGTCTTACCTCTGAGGCTTTACCCTTAGTATTCTTTTTTGCCTGTTAGACAGGTATCCTCTCTTCTTTCGACTTCCCTCTTCTCCCCAAGCCAAACAGGCTAACTTATACTACAGGTCTCTCCCTACATGTCCTTCAGACATTTTACTCTGCTATTTCTATTGCACCCTGTACTTGTTTTATTATTCATCACAGTTATTTGTCTTCCAGCTTGAAGATGAAAGGAGGTTTCATAGCTGTGTTTTTCATCATTTATGTTCACAGTACTTAGCTCAGTTTCTGGCACTCAGTGAGTCTTTAGTAAATGTTTGTTGATTGAATGAATTTATCCTTCATTGCTGATTCTTTCCCCCTTTCCAATGTCTTAACTAGCATTACTGCTGCTTCCATCACCACATGAAACTAGGTTATTTATTCCCAGTCTACCGTCTCTGCCTTTTGCTTTTACTCCTAACAATTATACTCATTTTTGAGATCACCAGGGGCCTCCTAATTTCCAAATATGGTGGCTTTTCTTTCTCCTTGATTCCCAATATTTTAACAGTATTATCTGCCTTTTCTGTTTTCAGACTCTTCACTTGGATTTCATGATGGTAGATTTTATATTTTAGCTATATTATCATAGCTTCAATTGTCAATTTGTACAGTGGCCAAATTTGTATTTCAGTCTTAATATTTTCTACCACTATTTAATTCTACATTTCTAGTTGCCTGCTATAATATTTCTTGTAGGATATTGTACTACCACTTCAAATTCAGAATGCCTAAGCAGTGTTGTAGGAACAGTACAGCCTTTAGGGAAATTGGAACCTGATTTGGATAAACTCCAGTTCTGTCCTACTTCTGTGTCTCTTCTCCTGTTTTTATTTGCAAAAATGCAAAACTTCTACACTTTTGTTTGCCTTCTCTTTGTATATTTGTTTTTCTAGCCGATCTTGGTGACCTAAATACTTTTCTTTAAATTCCTTGACTTCATACATCACATTGATATTCTAGTAATTCTGATACATTTCTCTCTACTATGAATTTCCTTTGTGATCAGTCCATCTGTGCAGCATCTTCTAACTTTTCCATGTCTTCCTGATTTGATGCTCTATAAAAAAGATGCCGTTTATGACATTTTTTGGTTAGTCTTCATTTTCTTAGTTTATAATGCATTTCATAATATAATACTATAAAGGATAGTATGCATTTTTATTATGATAGTGCAGTTCTTCCAGTGTATTCTTCTAAAAGTGAGATCATCTTTAGCAGATTTAGTTGCTAAAGCCAGAAGCAATGTCTTCCAACCATCATTATTAACTTTATTTTGCTTCATGTCCCATTTTTAAAATGTGTTGATGTCTTCCACTACAGTCTTTCCTCCCCCTAACATGCAGCTGTTTTCTGCTGTTTTTTAATAGCATATTTCAAACATGCAGAACAGTATAGAAAACAGTATTGAATACCTGCTGACCAGCAAGTTCAGTCAAATCATGTCATTTTCCCAAACCTGCTGTAGTTTTTTTGGAGGAACTAAAACACTACAGAAACAATTAGAGTCACCAGTTTATCCCTTTGTCTCTCTTCTCATTCACCTCCTGGCTTCCTCCAAGATAAGCACTGTCTTAAATTTATTGTCATCTCCATGCATGGATTTTGTTATTAAGTGTATATATCCATAAATAAAATAGCATTTTACTAAAAAAAAAAAAATCAGAATGCCTAAAACCAAATACTTTCCATTTATATCTTTAGGACATAAGTAGGAAGTATTCTTTTGCCTTTGTCTTGTTCATTCTGGTTGTGGTTTTTTTTTTTTTAATTGAAGTTAATTTGCATATAATAATATACTCAGATTATAAGGATATTATTATTTCATCAATTTGACAAATGCATCATAATCCACACTTCATCATGAAACAGGACATTTTTATTACTCTAGAAAGTTTATTTCCCTTCCCAGTAAAGACTTTATATCATAGAAATCCTAGAGTATGTCCTTTTTTACTTGAATCTGGTTTCTTTGACTCAGCATATTTTTTATATTCATCCATGTAGTTATACTAACCTGTAGCCTGTTCTTTCAATGCTGAGTAGTAGTTCATCTACTCTATTCATTTTCCAGTTTATGAACAGCTAAGCCATTTAAGAAATTCTAAACAATCTTTTAAAGTTGTTTTTGCCATTTTCTGTTCTCACCACCAATATATGAGAGTTCTGCTCCACATCTTTAACTTTTAGTCTTGTAAGGCTTTTTAGTTTTATTCCTCCTATTGGATAGTTTATCTGCCTTATTTTCAAATTTCTTATGTATTTGTTTATTCTATTTTCCCTGATGCTCTAGGATAGGATCTGTCTGTGTATCTGTATATTTACTGCATTCATCCTGTGATCTAGCATATAGTAACTGCTCAGTGAGTATTTATTGATTTGGATATTTTGAAGTGTGCTTCAAGATGAACCCATGATTAAGGAAAAGATTAGTTTTATTAGATGAAATGTATATTCTCTAATACATCTGAATCATTTATATTGTGTTTCAGGTCAGTTTACATTGCGAGACATGTATGAACAATTTCAAAATATCATGAAAATGGGCCCCTTCAGTCAGATCTTGGTGAGTTAACCTAAAAAGTTTTTTCTAACTTCTTTTGTTTTTCATTAAAAGTTCTATGAATGGATGCACTTGCTTTAATTATTTTTTATATTTGAGTAAAAAGAGATACTTGAAAAATTGTGTCAATATTAAAGCTAATAGTTAAACGTCAACATTTTGAAAAATTAATCTCAGGGTATTGTTGATTTTATATTTAAATATATCTGTTTTAGGGGATGATACCTGGTTTTGGAACAGATTTTATGAGCAAAGGAAATGAACAAGAATCAATGGCAAGGCTAAAGAAATTGATGACAATAATGGATAGTATGAATGATCAAGGTAAGATGGTAGATTACTTGACTAGGAGGACAGTGTTCTGAATATCAGCAAGTTAAGAGTGTCACTGTGGTCTCATGGACAAGATGAGGGAAAATTTAGAATGAAAGATATTTGTTAGATTTGTAGCTCCTTGAAAGCTCTTACACAAAGAGTTTTTATTATTAGATTGACTTCATCATTGAGAGAAATGGCTAGTACAGTTATTCCCGCATTGGATCCTATGTAAAGACCATTAGTTCTTCATGATGTTGGTAGAAATAAAAAGGGAGTTCTGTAATCTAGTTGGTGAGATACTAGGTTAAAAAACTAAGTTTATTATTAGTCTCCTCAGAGCTCTAATATGCTAACATGAAGTGGAATCTATAAGAGAGAGATAGTTAAAGCAATGTTTACAAACTCATTTTTCTCTGAGACTGATTATCCATTTTGTAATCTTCTCAGAAAAAGTATACTGCTCTATCTCTGTGATCCTATGTTATCACTACCTCCTATACTTCCACATCTTTTATCTGGTCCTCATTCCATTAACAGTTCTAGTCCTATGACCCCTTTATCTTTTTACTAGTTTTTTAGCACCTTTTCTGATTCAATCCAACAGGTGTGCTAAAAATACCTTTTAGGCCTTCTGCTTCTACCACTTGACCTCTGGCCTTATTTGCAAAGAAATACATACAGGCTTTTGGCATTGAATTTTCTCTATCTTTGGCTAACATACCACCAGTAAGATTGCGATAGCAACAAACTGTTCTTCAAGCCTTTTCAAGGACCTTTATCTATCAAGAAAATCCTTACCTTTATCTCCAGTCTCTCCTGATAGGCTGACTTGCTTTCCCCGTCAGGGTATAAACATTCTTAAATTCACATTTTCTGGGCTTTACTTCTCCCTCATGCATTTTCTCTGTCTCTTTTTAGTCAAGTTTCTTAAAAGACCATTTTGTATTCTTCTTAAACTATTGAAATCTGACTTTTGGCCCCACCATTACTCTGAAATAGATCATACCAAGATCTTCAATAATTTTTTACTGGTCTTTACAACATTGGATGTTAATCACCATTTTTTCTTAGTTTCTATTATACCATCTCCACACTTTTACCCTTACCTTATTCATTAACTTTAACTGGTACCTCTCAGCTCATCTCTTCAGTGAATATATGCTACGGGGTTCTGTCCTCAGCCAGTGTTTCTTATCATTCTTCTAATTTTTCATTCTCTTTTCTTTTCCACATCTATGTGTTGCCTACTGCCCGATCGATGGTTCATTTTTTGTAGTCTCTACCTCTTTCCTGAGCTCTAGGCTTTCATAGCAACCCAAATAAGATTGCGTCTTTCTTATTGCTATATCTTTAACACTAGAAAAAGTTTTGCATGTAGAATTAATAATTGCAACCATGTCTAGAGTATTTACTCTGTGCTAGGCACTGTTCTGAGGACTTTACATATATTAACTCATTAATCTTCACAAAAAGTCTGAAGGGACAATTCTGGGGTCAAAATCCATTATTATTTAGCTTTTACCAATTAGGAAACTGAGATACAGGGAAGTTGAGTAATTAACTCAAGATCATTAGCTAGGGAGTGGTGAGACTGGGCTTCGAACTCATGCATTCTGAATCAAGAGCCTACACTGTGGATCACCTTCCCTCTAGGTGCTCACTAAATGGTGGACAGACATCCCTATTTACATGTTTGAAAGTTTTCTGAGGCACATCAGATCCAAAATGTAGTGCTTCTCCCTTGGTGAGTGACACTTCCATCTATCTGCTCAGTCCTCCAAGCTAGAAACTGGGGTCAACTTAGACTTATATCCTTGCTGCTTTCCTATTTAGTGGTTCTGTGATTATGGAGGTAGAGGTATTGAAGTGCCTAACTTTTTTCCTTTCAGTTATGTCGGTTTTGCTTCATATATTTTGAATCTCTTTTGTTGGGTTCATACACATATAGAATTATGACTTATTAGTGAATTGACCGTTTTATCATTATGTATGTAATGGCCTCCTTCGTCCCTGATCTACTTTGTCACCTATTAATATAACCACTTAAACTTTTAGTTTTTTGCATTGTGTATCTTTTTCCATCCTTTTACTTTTAGCCTACTGATATCCCATTTGAAGTGAGTTTATGTCAATAGCATATAATTGGGTTACGTTTTTTCTTTTATATATTAGGATTTAGCTCTACCTAAATTAGGATTTTATTATTCTGTTTGTTCTCTCTGATTTTTGTTCTTCTTTATTTTTTTCAATTATTGTGGATTACTTGAACATTGTTTTAATGTACATATATTGTTTTTTAAATATATCTCTGAATAGTTTTCTTAGTGGCTGCTCTGGGTATTACAGTATACATAGGTATTTAACTTAACACAGTCTACTCGTATCAGTGTTTTACCAATTCAAGTGGAATACAGAAACCTTAGAAGTGTGAGTTCTACTTTCTGAATATTTCTCATATATTCCCTCTTTTTGCCTCTATTTCCTTACATTAATTCATCCATTCAGTATTTCTTACCTGGATTGCTACAGTAGCCTCATGACTCTTCCCTTTTTCTTTTTTCACTCCTCTTTTCAATCTTTCTTCCTCATCTCACAAGAATGGTCTTTATAAATGACAGTCCTGGGGTCAAAATTTTTCAATGGCTCTTTATTGTCTTCAGACGATTTGCAGACTCCTAAACTTGGCATACAAGTTCAGTTATAACCTTGTCCTTACCTACTTTTGCAACTTCTTAAATCTGTCAACTCTTATCTATGCTTGGTTCCTTCTATGCAAAACTATTTTAATTTATCCTATCACTCTCCGTTCTGCTTCCTAGAATGTCCCTTATTCCTTTCTTTTCTCTACTTAACTCATACTTGTCCTGTAGGATTACTCAGTTAAAGAGAAACCACTAGCATGGAGCCTTCCTGACTTCCTTCTTTAAGTTGTCTCCTTCAGCTGTTTGCTTAACTCTATTATATTGCTTAGTGTGATTTGTTATGATTAGCTTATCTTCTTTCTCTCACTCTGTTTGAGCTCTTGGAAGGAATATGATAAAAATTTCCTAAATATTTTATATTGAAGATGTGAATTAAAAGCTGCATTTCTGAAATGGATTTAGAGGTTTTAACGGACTGTAAGTTTATCATGAGATAATTTGATCTTTATTTATATTGTATTGGTAATCATATGTTACCTAGATTTTAGTTCACTTCTGGATACTATGCTTAGGGGGCATAGACAAATTAGAAGTTATATTTAGGAAATCAGGATGATAAATGGGTTTCTAAACCATGTTATAAGAGGAACAGTCGGAAGGATTGAATATCACCTAGAGAAAATTCATAGGCGACATGTGGTTCTCAAATATTTGAAAACTTATTCTTTGTGCCTGGCAAGGAGACATCTGTGCAAATAGGAAGACATACCAGGCAAACATATTTCATTTTAATATGTGAAAAGACTTTCTGGAATTCCAGGTGTAATAGAATGACATAGATTGCTTTATTTTAGATAGTGGGTCATCTCTCCTTCGGGATATTAAGACTGAGGCTAGGTGACCATTTATTGGGGGGATGGTATAGAGAGGATGCAGATAGAATGGAAATTTTGACTAAAAGCCATCCATTTCTGAGATTGTATGCAATTAAAACCAGAAGAAATGCACCTCATATTCTGAGTTAACAAAACACTGGAGGAAATTAACTCATTCTTTATGTTACAGACAGGATTAAAGTACTACTAGTAATTAGTTGATTATAGGAAATATAGCAATTATTCTGTTGATTATAGGTAGAATTACCTACTTCTGCTTGCTTGTATGCCTAAATTTATTATTTAAATATTAATAGTTATTTAGAGCAAAGGTGAGCACTTTTGTTCTTTTTTTTTTTTTTTTTTGAAATATACATTTTACCTCTGGTTTATGCTCTGAGGGGCAGTTAGGTGTGAAATGTGGAAAGGATGATGGACATGAGTTTCAAAGGTTTTTAGAATGTTCTATTTTGCTTAAACTGTAGGGTGAGTACATGTATATTTGTTTTTTTATATAGCTTATGAATATTATAAACATCCTTTTGAATATATTCCATGTTTAATTTTTTAAAATCAGGCAAACATGGCAGATGATAATAACATTTGTTAAATCTGGTGGTGGTTTGATCGTTATATTTATTTTTCTTTGTGTAAAATGTTTGCACATAACTGCTGTGACAACGAACATAGTAAAAGTAAGTGAAAGTAATTTTCTCTTGCCTGCAGAACTAGATAGTACGGATGGTGCCAAGGTTTTTAGTAAGCAACCAGGAAGAATCCAAAGAGTAGCAAGAGGATCAGGTGTGTCTACAAGAGATGTTCAAGAACTTTTGACGCAATATACCAAATTTGCACAGATGGTAAAAAAGATGGGAGGTATCAAAGGACTTTTCAAAGGTAAGAAAAATAAGCTCATCAATAGTTAACACACTAAAAGGAAAGAAAGTTGAGAAACTAAAAATTAAAGCCAAGAAATACTACCAGTATTAGAAAATATATTGCTGTATTTCATGTTATATTTAATACTTCTGGGGTTTATAATGTGATCTGTGATTTATCTGTTTTCAGATTCAAGGTAATAAGTATTATTATTTAAAAAGCAAATTTAATGACTGTTTTTTGAAGATGTAATATATAGTAAATAAAATTTAGAGATATAAGAAAGTGGAAGAAAAAAATTGTAAATACCCATTGCCTTTTATCCCCAAAGAATCCCATGTCCATGGGTCCTATTGCAAATAACATTTGATAATAACTAGTGTTTTTTTTGATACATCATGACTATTTTCCATATTGTCAAATATTTTCAAAATATAGTTTTTGGCCACTGAGTACTGTTTCAGTCGAGCATGCATATGTGTTTAATACAGTGCTACTTTGTCGGATATTTAGGCTGATTCATCTGCTTCTTTGTCAGTCTTCATTTTTGCATCAGTTTCTATGTCGTTTTCCTTAAGGCCAGGGAGTTTGTCTGATCGGAAGCATAGTAGATCCTGAATAAGTTTTGTAGGAATTTAATATTTGCAATTTAATGGTCAAATGTTTTTTCAATATGTGTTTTTTAGGTTGCTATTCAGGTGTAACATGTCTTTATACGTTTACTGGTTTGAATTTCCTTTGTGAATCACCTCTTAGGTTCTGTTTATTTTATTTTTTCCCTTATTGCTTTAACTCATTAAAATCCTTGGTTTATATCTGCAAATATTTTTCAGTTTTTCACTTGCCTTTTTATTTATATTTTTTAATAAACAGAAGTTTTCATTTTTAATGTAGACAATGCTACTTATCATTTCATTTCTTTTATACTCAAAGAAATTCTCACCATGTTGATAACAACAATAGTCACTACATTTTCTTCTGTATGTTTTGATTTTATTCTGTAGGTTTTACTTTTTGTCCCATTTGGAATTTGTTTTGCTATGTAAAAAGATGAATTTGTTTTTCCAAAGAGTAGTGGGGCCTTCGATGCTCAGTTGGTAGAGTGGAGGACTGTAGTGGATGTTTTTTCAAAGAGTTAGTCAATTGTCCTAACCCTCTCTTAATTTTTTTTATATTATTAACACCATTAAAGTAAATTTATTATTTCGAAAACTATTGATTAGGCAGGTCCAAAGATGTACTATACATAGCTTTCTAAAAAAATGAGTATTTACAGAAGTTCTTCTCACCTGTGGTCTTTGACACTTTTCTTATATTTCCTTGCATGCTATACCCTATTTTCTCTTTTGTGGCAAGGGAAAAAAGTTAGACAGACATGTTTAAAATTGGTTCTAACTCCTAACATCACATATTGTTTCAGACAGTTACTAATTAATATGTTATGTCATTCTAACATCTTTCCCAAATGACCCTGGCTATTCTTTTTCTTCTCACTTTATTTATTCATTATTTTTCTTTCTTTTATTTTTCAATTGTTAGTCTGATCTTATCAAGCACTGATTACCCAAAAAAGGCACAACCAAGATGAAGTGGGCAGTGGATGTGGGCACATCCATGTCACATCAAACTCAATATTTTTCAGAAATTTTAAATCCTTTTACAAGAAATCACCAATGAACATAGAATTCACATCATATACAGATTTATTAATTATTCACAGATTTGATCATGTTTTATTAAAAAAATCTTTCATTCATAGTTCTTTGATTTATTCAGATTAGCTTTGATCAGAGAATTGGGCAGCTTTGGTTTTCTTTTTCCTAAATGCTCCTGAGAAGTTCCAGAGTTAATATGCCTTTGAAATGATTTTACTGAAGCCATTTTACTTATTCGTTGCTGTTGCTTCAATCTCTTTTACTTCCTGTCTCTTAAGCCCAGCAGCTATTCTCTAGAGGAATGCTTTTATCAGTTCTGCTCCAGAGTGCATCTCTTTCATTGGCTGCCATTTTAACTGTGGAATTTTGACCACTTATGGAATACAGTGATAAATGGAGTTAGATTATCTTTCTGTTGTTCTCTGAAGCTTTTTGCTATTTTTAATAGCTTCTTAGATATATACAAATTTTCAAGTTCTCTTAGACTCATTTTTTCATATTTACCAGTTATCCAGTCCCTTTCCTGATTAACCCATAGCTATAAACATAGTTTTTGTTCAGCATATTCCCTTATTACTATTAATAATTATTGTTATTGCTTACTATTAATAGCCACTGGATGCAGTTTTTCTTATAGTGGCTCGTTCATAGATAATAACTAAAAGTATTAAGAAAAATTTTAGCCCTCAAGAAAGTCCTTTAAATGTCCCTTAATACAGAATTTCACTGATTCATTCCTAAAAATATGTATGTAATTGAAATAAAGATTTGAAGGGATATGGACAAATAGGAATAATTGTGTTAAAGATTATAGATGATTTTTTTTCTGTTTATTTATTCAATTCACTAAACTTCCTGTGATACACCAATTATATTACATTCTATATTGACTCAAAACTTTTTTTGTTTTCAGGTGGTGACATGTCTAAGAATGTGAGCCAGTCACAGATGGCGAAGTTGAATCAACAAATGGCCAAAATGATGGACCCAAGAGTTCTTCATCATATGGGTAAATACACAGTTGTCACTTGCTAATACAGTTTAATTTATAAAGATTGAGTTTAAATAAACCTTCTGTTGTGATATTATGAAAATCTGTTCAACAGATGTGTGAGTTGAGGGAAATGGCCGTCTGACTTCTAAGTTGAATGGTTGTAATAGTGCTATGCTTAGCTGAGGTTTTATTCACTCATATGCTGCCATCTGTGTGATTTTCTGAGCAAGTCATTTCATCACCTTTTGTTCAAGTTTGCTTTGGTGACCTTTTGCCCTAGTTTAGAATCTGGATATTTTAAGTTATGAGACTTTGAAATTATACAAGAATTTTGAAACCCAATTCCACTTTTACTTTGTAACCTGTGAAAAGTTCCTTAAACTTTCTGAACCTCAAATCCCCTTCTTTAAAATCACAGATAGTGTCTCATCAGGAAATTGTGACAATTGAATGAGCTAATAAATATGAAAGCATTCGGTACAGTTCTGGGCATAAGCAGATGTTTATTCAATGGTGAATTTTTTCTTTAAGTACTATGAAATAACTCTCTGCCCTTCCTGATTACTATTTACAAGAAGACTCTTTTGGACTTTCAGGAAAATAAATTTTTTATTTAGATTTTTTGACTCCCTACTGTGTGACAGGTATTGTGTTAAGATTTTTTTCATATGTTATTTCATTTATTTCTCATAACTTGATGAGGTAGGTTCTTCATTCTGTTTTATAGATGAGGATAGTCATGAATATTACAAATTTAGAATTGGTATGTTCTTTAAGGCCGATGACCAAATTATAGTCGGAACCCGGAATATTTTTTAGAAGTTAAAGTACTTATTCGGCAAAAGTAACAAATGTTTTAAATTCTACTTAATAATTATCTGATTTTACTTTCTCTCTAGGTGGTATGGCAGGACTTCAGTCAATGATGAGGCAGTTTCAACAGGGTGCTGCTGGCAATATGAAAGGCATGATGGGATTCAATAATATGTAAAGAAGATGCCTTAATATAAACTGACTCAGTTGATTACATTATTTGCTGAGACCTCAAAGTTTCCCTCCTTTTTGCAAATGGGGAAAAAGTATTTTTCTTGCCTGTCTTGCCCTTTTTCTTTCTCTTCTCATTTCCCCCTTGCTTTTCTTTTTTTCCTTTTTCTTTCTTCCCTCCTTTCCTTTGATATAAAGAAGGAATGTATGGTTTTTGTGGAAATCATCATATCTTTGCTTTAGATTTTCTTGTTTTCACCATCATAACACTTCTTAAGTTAAACAAATCATGATGTAAAATTTTAGTACTTAAAAGTTTTTAATTGTTTCAAAGGCCAAGCATTGCATCTGTAAACAGTCCTGGTCAGTAGTTATATGATGTCTCAATAAAAGTGCTGTAAAATAAACTTCAAAGTCATTATAAGTTAAGGGGTTGTTAACTTTTTTTATAGTTTAAAATTATTGGTGTATCACATTAAAATACAGATGGAATAATCAATAGTTCTAAAACTATCCTGAGAAGTATACCTTTAATGGGAAACATAGTAGAGTAACTGAACCATTAGTATTATGAATTTTTGTTTAACTTAAATAATTAAGATAGTTTTGCCATAGAAAATCTTAGCTCTGCCATTTAAATTGAAATTGTGAATTTGGTTACAGTTCGCAATATAATGTTTTGTATATAACATATTTTCTTACCTCATATTTTTGAAGCCTTAATGGCAATATTTGATTTTTTTTTTGAAAAGCCAATTTTGTTATGTTTCTTACACACCAAAAATCTACTTGAAGAAATAGATATACTTTGATGATAATAGCCAATCTATTGACCTCCTAATGGAAAAATAATTGCAGATATTAGGCTGTCATTTTATATATTAATTTATATAACAAATTAATTTATATATTAAAAATATATAAAACGACAAAGTAAATCTGGTTGGTTACTTTGGATTGTTGCACAATTCACTGAGAACAATGGCTTTTAAATAAGTTATGGAATTAATTAAAATACTAGAATTATTATGCCTATTTATTGACATCATGAAGCTAATATTTATGGTGCAGCAGTGTATTTTGCACTAGAAGAACTGATATTCAGCAAAGAATTGATGTGTAGTAGCTGGAGAGAGTAAAAGAAATAGCTGGTTTTTATAGTATTTTTTATGACTCAGGTGTTTTAAGAAGGTCTCATAAGTTAAAGTATCTTTAAAAAATAATTACATAAAGAATGCAACTGATTTCCTTGTGTACTTGGGCAAAGATTTATATCCCACTACATTATTTTCACTAGCTAAAAACTAGAATATTTCTATAGAACATTGTATATACCCTGTACAAATAATGTATCCTGAGTTCTGTAGAAATGTCAATTGCAAGGTCCAGCTATAGAAATTTGACAAGAGAAGATATTGTTCTCCATATTAGTTTTCTAATTAAACTGATGGCATACCATCTTTTCTGGACATGCATTTTTGTGATTTCTATCTTTGGGGTACACCTTTGTGTTTTGATCAGGAATGGAAATGAGACACTTAGCCAAACTTTATGGCTTCAGGCAACATTTTTGGTATTTTTGGGTCTGATGCAAATTATATTTTTTTAAGAAGCAGAAATAACAGTGGCAAAGGACAACTAAAGCCTAAAACACCTAATTCAGCTTCTCTTTCTCTTTCCTCTTCTGTAAAGTAAGGGAATTGGAGAAGCCCCTAGTCTAGTACCTGGCATATTGGGCTTCATCAGTGAAGCCACTGCTGTTATTTAACAATTTTCTTTATTCTTAAAATCAATCTAATGTGGATTTTTAATTTTACCACCTTATTCTTGTGTATCAATGATGATCAAAATATATACCCCTAATTTGAGGGATGGGATAACCATAAAAATATTCTCTACTAAAATATATGTATAACTATGTCAAAACCACAAGAAAGTCTTGCTTTTTTATTTGATGGACATTCCTGGTTATTAAATTTTATTCAGCTTTGTTTTCCCAGTCTTTCACAGAAATAGATCCAAATTTACCTTTTTAGCTCTATATGTATGGTTAAATGATAAATTTAGACCACAATTACATTTCAAGTAGATAAATTATAATAAAATTTGAATTTGTTTTTTCATCATGGTGATACAATATGACTTATACTATAAAGTGAAAGAAGGGAAGATTTGGCATGTTGCTTTGTTGCCCACTTTTAGTTGACTTATGACAGTGTGGAAATAATGACAAAAATGTTAGTGCCCAAAACCTATTAGAATTTCTATACTTTTCTATGTCTATGAGTTGTTCATTTGTAATAGACTGCTCTTTAATTTCATATTTGTGTTAAAAGTAACTCTTCTTAGAAAATACTTCCAGTACATGTTGGAATGTGACTTCCATTTTAAATTCCCAGTAAACTAAGGAATGTACCATGGACGTGACTTCTGTTTTGGCAGTGAACTTATAATTTGATGTTAAATTGGCCAATTTGCAAAATAAAATCATGCATTATGAATATTTCACAAATTTTTAATAATAAAGAATCTTGATTACCCTTCTTGCTAGTAAGTGGAAAGGGATTTTGAATACATGTAATGTAGACCTATTTTGTTTGTGAAAGCCAATTCATGAAGTCTTTAACAATTGGGTCTTTGTCTTTTCTATTTATTGGTTTGTTTTTGCATTTTGCACTGACTCAATCCCTGGCTAAAGTCACTAGACAACATCAGATCGTGTTACTAAAACTTGTTTACCTCAGCAGTAAGCCAATTTAATTTTATTACTGGAATATAGATTATGACATTCCAACCAATGTTTAAAATGTAGATGGTTTTCAAATGATCAACTTTCGTTTTTAAGGTTTTCTTTTTTTAAGTTACCAGAATTATAGCAGGATGGAAAGTGTACGATATTAAGTAGAGAGCAAGACAAAATAACTTTTTCACAGGAGAGAAAACAGTGTTTAAGGTTGTAGGGATGGGTGTTCCAGCCTGCTGGCTGCTCAGGTGCCATGCTGAGGAACAGATGTGGTAGGGCATAACTTTGAGAAGCATTTATGAATTTTGCCCAGAATGAAATCGAATTTAAAGTGTCAAATGAAATCCCCCACCACCTGCCGTGGCCAAAATAATGTATTTTATTTTTGACCTTTACAATTCGTGAAAACTTGTGTGAAAACGTTCATACTAAAACTACAATTTAAAAAATCATTTACCTGGAAATGTCCTAACTAGTTTAATGCACTAAGCATTGAGGTCGTGACTTTTTAATTTGGTTGAACATTGGGAAAAAATGGGGAAAGTCTGGGATGCCTCCTCTCACGCGCGCGCGTTCCTAAAACAGATAAATGATTCCTCACATTTGTCAAAATGGAAGCTTGCTGTTGCCCTTTGCTTTCCTTCATGTGTCCCTTAACTTTTTCTACCGTTATATTTATTTGACAAGTGTAAGCAACATTCACCTTTGAGGCTCTTATTTCAAAGCTATTTTGGCTAGACCGTCGTCACCAGGTTAGAAATGGAATATGCAGCACGAGCCGTACATTTAAAAGTATTTTTTCAGCAACCGCATCTCAGCACCGCCTTTGAACCACTTTGTAGCTGTTCTCATTTCACAAGTGTAGAAATCAAGGTCCGGGAGAGTGACTGCCCAGTATGCAGGTGGTTGGTTAGTGGCTGCGCGGAGATCTAAAGCCAGGACACAGGTGCCAGTACGAGGAGCGACGTCACTGGTGATGATGACAGGCGGCGGCCGCGCGAGCTCCCGTCGTGGGCGCGGGCCGGAAGCGATACTGCAGAAGGCCCCGCCCCGCTCCGCCAGGCAATGAGTCTGCGGGTTGTTGCGCCTCCCAGGCTGCGGTCAGCAGAGTCCCAGGTGCAGAGCGCTGTGGGCGAGGCGGCGGCCAACTCCACCCCTTGGGAGGCCCCGCCCCCAGACCCGCCCCTCCCGCTGTGGCGTGGCGGGGCGCGGCGCGAGGCGGGGAGTGCGGGTGAGTCCCGTTTCCCGGCCTCCCGCTCTGTCCACGACTGGGCGGGGAGGCGGAGGATGGAAGTGGCTTTATCTGCCACTACGTTCTATCTCGTCAGCAGCCCTGTGGCGGCAACAACGATGGACCCGGAGCCTGTGAGCCGTGCGGAAGGAGAAGCTGTAGCAACCTCGGGAGCTGCGGCCGCCGCGGCGTTCAGGGAGTCGGAGCGACAGGTAGGTGAGGCCGCGGCCGGTAGAGCCCAGCCTCCTCTCTGCCTTATCCGCCAGCTGCCCTTTTGGCCTGCGGGCCTTCCGCCAAGCAGGCCGCCCCCGGAGGTGCATTTCGGGGTTCCTCCTCAGTACCCTCGCCTCTGCTTGGAGGAAGGGACCTCTCACCAACCCCTCCTCTGGCAGCGCCGCGGACTCTGGGGCGGCCTCGCGTTTCTAGGGGTGATAGTCCAGTTTCGGGTCTGCGAACGTAAGAAGGCAGGCGTGTCCCAGAAAGGTGGCCTTCGTGGCTGGAATCCAGGTGACGGTGGCTTCAGTCACTTCTCAGTCTCGTGCAGACGTCTGACCTGGCATCTGGTCTTTTCTTAAGTAATAAAAAATAAGTGGCTAAGTGTTTACAGGTTTTTTTCATTCTTTATAACTTCTGCGTGAGGGGGGCATTATCCGCATTTCACCTCAGTGAGGTAGACTAAGGCGCAAGCAGCACTGTCAAACATAAAATGTAACCGAGCCTTATTGTAAATTCTACATTTTCTAGCAGCCGCATTAAAAAAGTAAAAAAAAAAAAAATAATAATTTTAATATGTTGTTTACCCAATTTATCAAAAAATTTTAACGTGTAATATGAAGTGAAATTAACGTATTAACTCATTTTGTCAAAACATTTTAACGTGCAATTAATATGAAAGTTATCAATGACATATTTTACATTTTCTTTTTGGTACTAGTCTGAAATCCTGTATGTATTTTTCACTTACTGCATATCTCAGTTCAAAGCAGTCATATTTCAAGAGAGCATTAGCCACGTGTGCCTGGTGGTTACTGATTTGAACATTGTCAGTTTAGAGAGTCAGGTGAGGTTTGGGGGTTTGTTTTGGATTTGATGGCCTGTAGTAGTTCAGGATCTTTGGCCAAGTGAAACTTATGAAGAAATTGCTTTAGGTGAAATCAGCTTTGGAGTATAGTTTTATCTAGTGAAAACCTCCTGTGTAGAAATCTTTCCACCCTGCTTGAGAAGGAAGCCTTTTCAGTAGGTTCAATTTTGAGACTTAACTACTTGGATGTTGGTAAGACATTTTCCCCAAACTACAGAGCCCCAGAGAATGGTGCCTGAATGTGCGTATAGCTCTTCCAGATCTAGTTTGCGTTTACAAAACTTTTTCCGCATACTAGTCTTTATGTGGAATTTCCTGTTTTTTTTTTTTTTTTCCTTCTACTTGAGAAGGAGGAAGATAACCTGTAAGAAGTAATTTAGGGACAATGCTAATTGATTAGGAAGCCACTTTTCAGTTGACACCTGTGGTTGACAGGTTTACTTGAACCTTTAAGTTTACAGTGCTTGATGTGTTTTCCATTTGAGTTTTCCTTCTGTTACTATAATTGTTTTCATCACTACTTAAGCTTTGAATCTAATAGCAAAATAAACATACCCATATGATTTACCAGATAAATAATTGAGGAAAGGCTCTTTTGGCTATGTTATGTTCATATTCTTGGTTAAAAAAATAAGATAAACATTGAAATGGTAAGAAAGGTCCTAGAGCAAAAAGTAAAAAGTCATAGAATCCTCCCAACATCACCCATTCCTCACATTCACATTTTCCAAAAGTGAGTTTCTGGTGTCTTCTTTCTGGGATTTCCTATGCAAATATAATCTTGTTAAACACAAATGGATTCATACTATACAAACTTTTTCTGACTTTCCCTTCTTGCCCCCATTCACATTCCTGAAGCAGAAACATCTCTGGGAACCCCAGATCTAGGTGTAGGGGTATGACCACAGTAAGAGAGAAGAGGTCAGTGAGGTGGAGACTTGGATGAAAGGATGCCATCCTGTACTCTTTTATTGGTTTGTCAGAACTGAGAAATCTCAAGTGCCATGTGGGGAAGGAAATAAGAGACAGGAGCTTGGGTCTGTGTTTAGAATTAGGCCTCAAACCAGGCCATCCAGCAGCTTTTCTAACTAGACCTTTAACCAGAATCTCAGCCTCAACATTATTAAAGGAGTTAAAATTTCACTACCACTCATTTATTTAGCACCTCTGCTACCAAGCATTTACGAATTGCCAGAAGTTATAGGCTAAAGGATTTAATAATGAAGGATACACACTGTGCCTACTTCTATGTTGCTAACCACCTAGTTGGGGAAGGTGTCACAGAATAAGTCCAAGTGTAGTACATGTTTTAAAGAAGTTCTGGGTACTGTGGGAGTATATTAAAAGAAAATTGCCATCGAGGAACAAGATAAGCAGAATTACAGATTGAGTAACCATAAAATGTAATAAAATTTTAATGGACATTGCATCTCATAATTTCCTGGTGTTAGGGATCTGTCTTTTCAGATCTTTGGAGTTTGTTAAAATGGGATTTGTGTAATTGACAATAAAAATTTTGTTTTCAGGTTTATTGTTAATCTGTAAAAATGAACCATTTGCAAAATTTAGAGAATAACTTTCATTTATAATTGTTGGAAATTTTGTACCAAATTACTTTCTGGTTCGTTTTACCCATCAATACCTCCCTTAACCGATGTGCCACCCCACCCTGAGTAGAGGATGGAATCACATGTCATAGATTGTTTTTCACAGAGTTTTTACTTGCCAATCTGGTTACTTCTGATGAGGGATTGACAGGTTTTAGCCTATGGGCCAGATTCCACCAACCACCAGTTTATATAAAGTTTAATTGGAACAAAGCCATTATGTATTGTCCATGGCTGCTTTCAAAGAGTTCTGTAGTTGTGACAGACACTATACCTGCAAAGCATAAAATATTTCCTTTTTGGCCTTTACAGAAAAAGTTGGTTTACTCCTCCTTAAGATGATAAAACTTGGGTTTTACTGTATCAAAAATTAATAGAAAAATTTAAAAAGAAAGCCCTTAAATAAATCTGTAATAAAAATCTTTATATATGAAAAGTGATGATTGGAACAAATAAAATGCCATTTTTAATTACATATTATATATAGAGGATATTACTCAAAGTTATGTTTATACTCAACAGGTATTGTAATAAAAAATATGAATTGTGTTTCAGTCTTCCCTTTTGTAGATTTTTTTTTCAAACTGGAAAGAATATAGCCGAGTCAGTTAATGGAGATAGCAGCTAAGTTTGTACTAGTTGTTATGACACAGACAAGAATGTTTTGATTTATTAAAATTGTCTAAGGAAGATAAAGTAGTTGAGCCAAGGAAAGACACCCCTTCTTACTTTGTCTGTATCTTAGGAAAGAAAAATTAAGCCAATGAGAGGTTACCAGAGGGAACAGTAAAAAGCTGCTTCTGTTCTAATGGGAATGGAGTGGGAATGGAATGGAGCATGGTGATGTACTGTGAAAGGTCTCAGCTCTATTCATTGGTTGGAACTGTTGCTTTAGCATCAGATCCATACAGTTAGTATGACGAGATCTGAACCAGCTCCTCTGATTTTCCCTTGTCCATAAGGGCAGCCAGAAAGTCATGGGGGGAAGAGGGGACATTGATGTCAAGACAACTACAAACCAAATCTTAGATCAAGGGGAAAATAAGAGTGGATGGGAATGGCTCACTGTGCCTAGAGATTGGGGATGGAAGAAAGGTGGCCCATGTGGGCTGTATGTTGTCCATTTTGTTTCTGGACACAATAAAATGGGCTTATTTTCCTTTATTAGGGGCTGGGTTTTTTTTTTTTGAACCCTCAGGACAGACTAGAGAAAAATTGCAGTGTTTTTTTTTTTTCAGGTTAATCTGTAGATAGCCCATCTATCAACATTTTCATGATCTCAGTTTGCTATACAACAGTTACAGTTGCTGTCAGTGGACCACGTGTGCAGTGGAACAGTATGTCTGTTATTTGGGTTGGATATACCTGGATTCAAATCCTAGCAAATGACTAAATTTACCTATGGAAGTGAGGGACAGAAAAAGAACCATATCTATATTCTAAGAAAGGCTTTAGAAGATTAAGAGGAAAACATGCATAAAAATAGTTACTTAAACTAGCATAACTGGGTAATTCTAGTCCACTATTTTTATTAGTATAATCTCATCTCTATATATGCAGTTCAAAGAATGTTTCTAGTGATTGAACAACAGTTATGGCTTGAAATTATGTTTGGCCATATCTACAAAGAAGAATTCTTATAGAGGACAAAATTTTTGAACTCTGGACTATCTTAGAGAATCTCATTGACATGGATTCTAATCATGACAGTCGTATAGTTCTGTATCATTTTGCTTTGGTTTAATTTTAAAATTTAACCAGTAATACATGAACATATTCTCATCACAAAACCAAAACAAAATAATGAAATACAAAAATGAATAGAAAGCTTTTTTGACTGCTCCCTTATCTGTACCCCCCCATTTTTTGTACCTATCCCCAGGGGTCACCACTGTTGCAAGATTTTTTTCACAATTATTTGTACTGGTCCTTCTTGAAAACTTCAGGTAAGAAGATTCAATGAAGGCTTTCTTCAGAGTTTAAACTTGAGGCAGGATGACAGGGAAGAAAAGCTCTTCATCTTCTTCCACCGTATGCACTTAACTCTGAATTTGGCACATGGCTATGTGTGTGAGGTAAAACTAGTATTTATCTAGGAGTGGAATTTGGATGTAATTATAATTCCATAGATTACATATTATAGTTTTAAAATTCATAAAATCTTTTTACTATCAGGAGAAGTCTGTTGTCACCTATATATGTCCAACATGTCTTCACATATATTGCATTGGAATTGCTATAACTTGAAGTGTGGTGCTTGATTTCTTAGCTGTAGACTTAAACAAAAGTTTAATTGGTTAAGTTCTATTTTTTTTCTCCTTGGTAGTATGTACATATTTGCTTTATTATTAAACTCTTTTGAAATGTTGATACTCTTGGATTGTTTTATTTTTAAAAAAAACCATTTAAGGATTGGTTTGTGTTTCTTCATTCCCTAAAATAAAGCAACTCAATGTTTTTT
Source organism: Eonycteris spelaea (assembly GCA_003508835.1). Classification (NCBI taxonomy): domain Eukaryota; kingdom Metazoa; phylum Chordata; class Mammalia; order Chiroptera; family Pteropodidae; genus Eonycteris; species Eonycteris spelaea. Next base: position 2,016,008 of record PUFA01000122.1, read on the forward strand.
TTTGTTATATGAAAAAAAAATTAATTCAAAAATTCTCATTTTCTTAATTTATTATTGACATTAGATCAGTAACGAAAGAGGCTTTGAAAATGTAGAACTGGGAGTCATTGGAAAAAAGAAGAAAGCCCCAAGGAGAGTCATCCACTTTGTCAGTGGTGAAACAATGGAAGAATACAGCACAGACGAAGATGAGGTTGATGGCCTGGAGAAGAAAGATGTTTTGCCTACTGTTGATCCTGTGCGTTTGATACTGGTGACCCTTTTGTCAGTGGGTTTTGTTTTGATTGATGTGTTTCCCCTTTAACACTGAATGGAAGGAGACATTTGAGATTATATTCTGATTATAAAATTATGCATTATCTACCAAAATTATGATTTTGGTAGAAAACAGTATTTTTATATGGGTGGAAATATGGGTGGAAATATTTCTTGCATTTCAGTAGCATGAGTAGTTTTTGAGTGTCAGAGTTCTTTGTCAATGTGGATAGGTTTCAAGATTTATCTTACTAGAGGGCTCGACTTCCAGTCTCTTTGAATTAACTATATTACCATTATAGTTTCCACCCAAAATTTAGAGTTGTCAGTTATTTTTATAAGTTCTGATTAGAAGATAGGCATGTATAGTTCTTAATTTTATATGCCTCACTAGCTTAATTTAAGAATTTTTAACTTATAAAAGATGTGACTATAAAATCATAAAACCAGCAGTATATTTTTTAAAAATGTAATGTTGCCCTTCTGAGGCATTTTAAGAGTTCACTTGATCAAATACTGACTGATTTTCTAACAGGTACTGTTTTAGGCACTGGTGATAACAGTAACGGGCAATGTGAATTTCTGCTCTTATATGGTAGTGGACAGACAGGCAATAAACAAATATATACTGTAATTATTAGACTATGAAAGTGCTACGAAGAAAATTAAAGTAGCAGGATAGAGAATTATTAATTTATATTTGGTTCTTAAAATGTTATTACCAGTTTTTCATTAGATTTGGTTCAGAATAAATTTTGGTTATTAAAAAGGAATCAGATCCAGATTCCCAACTATAGAAAATTTTCAAAGGACTGTGCAATATATACTCTGAAGGCAATTCCAAATCCTGCAGAATATTGCAGAAGTGTTTCATGCAGTGGAAGAGTGATTGGGATAAAGGTCTTTCTTTTAAATTACTTTGTAGGGGTTCTTATTTGTCTGTATAAATTTGTATGCATATTTATGTTTTAACAAATCATTGTCTCAAAAGTTGCCCTCTTTACATAGACACTAGTAATAAAGGATTGAGTAGAAAAAAATGCATGCTAAATACTTTCCTAAAGATGTCTTCTGTTTTTAAAGCTTTATTGAGATATAGTTCGCATAGGTTAGTTTGGGCTTTCTTCTTTCTTAAATAGCTATGAATTTCTTCTTAATTTTTAAGCAGTGCTTTAGTTGCAGGTCATAAGTTTTTGTATGTAACATCTTCATTTTCATTCCTCTCAAAGTTAACTTTTCCCCTTTGATTTTTTTCTTTGACCTTTGGTTATTTAAGAGTATGTTGTTTACTTCCCACATGTTTGTGAGTTTCCCACATTTTTTTTGTTATTGATTTCTAATTTCACTCCATTGTGGTTGGAGAACATACTTTATATTATTTCTGTCTTTTTAAATTTATTGAGGATTGTTTTGTGGCCTAGCTTGTGGTCTGTCTTGGAGATTGTTCTGTATGTACTTGAGAAGGATGTATATTCTGTTGTGGTTACGTTGAGTATTCTATTGATGTCTGTTAGGTTTGCTTGATTTATAGTGTTGTTCAAGTCTTCTGTTTCCTTGTTGATCTTCTGTTGTCCTATTCATTATTGAAAATGGGGTATTGAAGCCATCAACTATTGTTGAATTGTCTATTTTGCCTTTCATTTGTCAGTTTTTGTTCTGTTGAGCCCCTCTATTGACTCTTTCATTTCAGTTATTATACCTTTCAACTCTGGACTTCCCATTTGGTTCTGTTTTATAATTTCTAAGTCTTTATTGATATTATCTATTTGATGCAACATTGTTATCAAACCTTCCTTTATTTCTTTAATTATGGTTTCCTTAGTTCTTAGAACATACTTATGAGGCTACTTTGAAGTTTTTTCTGTTAAATCCAACATCTGGTCATTCTCACAAGTAGTTTCTCTTGCCTGTTCTTTTTACTGTGTATGGGTGATACTTTTTTTTTTTAATGTCTCTTAATATTTCGTTGGAAACTGGACATTTTAGATATTTAGTATGAACATTGGGTACTGCCCCCACCCCGCTCTCAGGGTCTTGACATTGTTATTTGCTTGTTGATTTGTTTAGTGACTGCTGGATAGTTCTCCGCTGTAAACTAGCTGGCCTCTAGTTTCACCTGTATCTTCATTGAATCTAAGAATTTTCTCCCCGTTGTCATTCATCACAGTCTCCACTGATTTTGAGAGCACCTTTGGCTTGGACATTTCCACCTCTGCTGCCAATGAAGTCAGTTCATCTGGAAAGAGATTAGGAGCTATGTTTTATCGCCTTCTTTTTCCCCTTGGCAAAATTTATTAATCAGAACTTTGAAGTTGGGGGTAGGGAAAGTGGTACATTTCTCTCTGATTGGCACCCCTACTTCAGGGCTGAGTACTCGGTAGAGGAGGGGAGCAGTAGCCTTGGGTCTTCTTGGCTCACTTCTTTGCGTGGAACCACTGCCTTTTGAGCTGGGGAAAGGGTGATTAGTGCACTAGTATTCTCATTGGCACCATGCCCAAGGCAGAGCCTCCATTTCGTCAGTGGGGGCTGATGGAGGAAGGGAGCCCCTACCAGTCAACTGTACTCACCTGAAACTTAGTCATAGGCAACTTGTGGGCAGGATGAGAAATGCTGATTGATGTTCTGTTCTTCCAGGAAGAAAGCCCACTGATTGGGAGCTGCGGGTAGACGAAGTCCTTTGTTCTTGTCAGTACGAGTCTGGAGTTGAGTTTCTACCTCTCTTGGCTGGAAAGGCAGTGGGAGGGAGTGATCTTGGTTCAGTTATCATGGAATCTTGCTTCCCTTATCCAATTTTATATATTTTCTTGAGTAAACATTTCTTCATTTGTGGTATGCCTTGAGGAATATTTCCAGAGGCTTTAAGTGTTTTTGATAATTTTCACCAGTTTTACTGGGAAGTGGGTCCACAGAATTTCTCATGCTGTTTTGCTGGAAGTGAATATCCACTCTTAAAATCTTTAATACCTTGTATATAGTTGTTACCGTTAGAATTTATTTCTATTCTTAGGCTTAAACTAACAGGGCAATAAGAAACCTGTCTAATGTTCCCTCACTGGGAGGCAATGTGAATGGTTTTTCTGAATCAATCCTGTGACAGTCACTGCACTTTGACAAAAATTTAACTCTCATTGCACTTCAGGTTCTGTGATTATTTTAAAAAAGATAACATTTGCCTCATCTATATTCAGAGTTGTTTTTTGAAAATTAAATGAGACAGTACATATGAAAACATTGAAAATGACTAAGAACTATATGCAGGTAAGGTAGTAATAGTTAACAAAGCAGATATAATAGGTAGTACAAGAAATCTTATTCAAGGGGCAATTTTAGAATCCATTGGAATTTGAAAAGCCATGACTAATTTAAAAATTTTCCCTATAGTTGTTACTCGAGCTTCATTTTAGAGTTTATGAAATTAACTCGTTCGATGGCTCCATTCCTAAAATAGTCATTCTGGAGTTTTAAAGTTATGTTTTCCTTGGTGGTAGTTCATGTCTTCCAGACCACAGTGATTTTTAGGCAAACAAAAGCTGCAATCATATTACATGTTAATGTAATATAGCATAATATATAATAGACATTTCATATATTGTTAATGTTATATTTAATATTAACATGAGTTTCCAGTAGGAAACTTATACACTCAGTCTGAAGTTGACATTTTTCTTCTAAATAAAAGTTTCACACAAAAAAATCTAGTACAATTCATGAAGAATTTATAATTAGCAAATAGGAGTATCCATGTTAACCAAGTGAAGAAGACTAAACAATAGCAATTAAATCTTTTGCTAAAAGAGGTACAATTTATTTTTATTTTTTGGCTTTTTTCATTGCTGCCTGAACTACAGATGTCTTCATCTGGTTTATTATTTTTACATATGTTAATATCAGTCACTATTTTTCTTTAAGTCTATAGCTTAATATAGACTTCTGGCCATAAAGGAACTTAAAATAATTTTTTTTTTCTTTCTAAATAAGTATTTTTTTCTTTGAGGGAAATTTTAAACATTAATAAATGCATTATAGTTTACTTCAGCCCTGAGGATTTGTCCTCTGTATCTATTTTGGCCAGAATTAATTTCCATTTCAAAAAAAGATTTTTAAAGCTTACAGCAAACCAGACTCCCTCCTGCATAACTTTTCCATTTGTTTTTCTGGCAAAATAATCACATCTTAAATGCCATTAGAAAGCTACCACTTGCATATTTAACTTTTTAAAGGTCTTAGGTAGAATTTAATAACACATTAGATTGCAAGAACTTTAACTGTAAAATGTGTTTTCCTCTCTCATACTTCTCTCACAACATCCATCAGGTTTTTAAAAAATTGGGATAAGAACACTTAACATGAGAACTCAAAAAATTTTAAATGTACAACATATCATTGTTAGCTATAGGCACAATGTGATAAAACAGATCTCTAGAGCTTACTCATCTTGTATTACTGAAACTTTGTACCCACTGAATGAACAACTCCCCATTTACCCCCTTTCCCTAGTCTCTGGCAATCACTGTTCAACTCTGCTTTTATATGTTGGATTATTTTAGATACTTATATGAGTGGGTATTTGTCCAGCTGTGACTGGCTCATGTCACTTAACACAGTATCCTGAAGCTTCATCCATGTTGTTGCATTTGTCAGGATTTCCTTTTTTTTAAAGGCTGAATAATATTCAATGTATGTGTATACCACATTTTCTTTATTCATTTGTCAATGGATGTTAGGTTGTTTCCATATCTTGGCTATTGTGAAAAATACTACAGTGAAGATGGAAATAGAATACTTCCTTAAGATCCTGATTTCAGTTCTTTTTGATGAATACCCAGAAATGAGATTGCCACGTTATATGGTATTTCTATTTTTAGTTTTTTGAGGAACCTTTATAACGTTTTCCATAATGGCAGCACCATTTTACATTCCCACCAACAGTGCACAAGGGCTCCAATTTTTCCACATCCTCACCAACACTTTTTATCTTATTTGTTTGTTTTGTTTTTGGTAATAGCTATTCTAGCAAATGTTAATAAGTGAAGACAAACCTGGCTTCCTTAATGTGAAGAGCGGACTTTCCATTTTCTGTTTGCTTCTAATGCTTGCTTCTAATGCATCATCAATCTGATAGGACAAAGGAATTTTGAAAAGATATTATCCTGTATTTACGTAGTAGATCTGTAAAACAGACCCAATTAAGGGGTGGGGGGGGGAGGAGAAAGCTTGACATTTAAAATAAAGATTTAAGAATAATAGTCCTAGCATACACTTGATAGAAAATAAGGAATGGAGACTTAGGGTTTTTTTTTTTAATATTATGGTAATTCTTTCCCTTAAGATTTTGCCTTAGATATGCCTTAAGAATAAACATATTTCTTGTATTTCCTGTACTCTTTGATTTAGTTTTGATTAGGGTTCCTCAAATACGTGTATATGTGTATATACATAGATATTTTAAAAATTTGATTATGCACATAATTGTTACCTATATAAATGGGCTAATGCCTTTTGTAATATAGTCAGAACTTAAAATTATCTGGGCTCATTTTTCAACTGCCAGATTTTAAAAAGGAAAAGGATAATGTGTTGTAATGAGGCTACTAGCAAACGGACAATCTCATTCATTGCTGCTGAATGTATATTGGTAAATTTTCTGTTGTAAAGTTTTGCAGTATGAAGGAAGAGCTTTCCAAATGATTATATTTTTGGCGTAGTTATTTCACCATTAGGAAGTTAAGCATTTGGGAAATATGCTTAGTATTTTATTATAGTAAATGGGGAAAACAGGATAGAGAAAGTATAACAATGTTTTAAAACGTATGCTCAGGGAAAAATATACTAATATATGTTAATGATAATTATGGGTGGTTGAAAAATAGGTGACTTAAATTTTCTTTATACTTTGCTACATTTTCTAAGTGTTCTATAATAAACAGCCATTGCTTTTATAACCTAAAAGTAAGTTTAAAAACAAAAGTAAAAGGTAGCAAGTCTTAATATAAGGAAGAGATGTATAATACTTAAATTTTTAGAGATGAAAAATTGAATCAACTTGAGTTTGTATCATAAATCGGAAGTCTTGAAGACCTGAGATCTCATCCCAGTTCTCCTATTACTGGGATGATAATAGTGGTAGTGATGCTGGCAGTGGTGGATGGGTTCCATTGTAGGCTCTTGAGCCATCTGTCCTTTTGATTCAGTAAGGTCAGTGTTTAAACAAAGAACACTAAAAATTTATTCTGTGTAACTGTGTGTGATGGTAGATGATATTCAGGAATCTTTATCCAGTTTCTTAGCTCTGGAGCAAGCTTGACTCTTTGGTAGTCATAGCCAGGATATTAGAATTATTCTCTTTAAATGCCCGGAGAATTGGTCCACTGAGAAATATATCCTTTCCTCCAAAAGCATGCTTAGTCTTATTCTATATAGTCCTTTTCTGTACTATTTATACTTTTTTAGCCTTATCATTTACTGTGTTATAGAAATTGGTTTCATTCTTTATATTTCTGCACTGTTCATTTGCTGTAAAAAACATAAGGTAAACTCTAAAATCAGAGTATCCTAAGCAAAGCCCCGAAAAACAACCCTAATACCCATATAAAGGATGCCTCTTGCTCTAAATATAGAACGTATAGCAGATTTGATCAAGGAGTCAGAAATATATAGTATCTCCTTAGTTGAATGTATTTCTTTGCTTAGACATTCATTCCTGTGTAAATAGAGACTAAGGAGCTACCTCACTGTGTCTTCTCAGGTGTACTAACACAGAAATTGGCATACCTGCTTTTCATGGGAAGAGCGTTATTATATGTTTCCTACTGTCTGCTTTTAGCACATAATGCTAACTTGGTACAACTTTATTTTTTAAACTAACTTGAATAAAAAGAAGTTGATAAGATGGACTGTGGTCACTCAAGATGACTTTGAAAACCCTTAGGTAAAAAAAAATTACCCTCCTTTAACCAGGAAGAAAAGGAAATAGCATTAACATTGGCAACCTGATCAGCTTTAAATATCAGAAAAGGAAGATACTTCCATTTCACCAACAGAAAAAAGAATTGTTTTCAGTGTCTACAGATTTTAGTCTTACAGATATTCTCGTATTGGCTTTTTAATACCCTTATAAGCATTAACATATCTTAGCTAAGACTATGGGAAAGTTTATCTTTTTCTCCCCTCCCTGGGACCAGTATTAAAACAATTATTTATTTGATTGGTTAAGGCTCTATTCTACGTTTTTTTTTAAAACAAAAATATTAGAGCAATGAAGCATGCTTATATTACTGACTTTATCCATAGATGCAAACTGTCATCTATGTGGCAAGCTTCACAAAAGTATTCTGTGGACTTAGAACACCAAGATTAACTATGGAGATGTGTAATGTAGACTGCATTCTGCCAGTGGTCCTGACCTATCCAGTATACACTGAACTTCTCTTGGGTTATATAGTCTAATCCCTTTATAATTCTTAAACAAAAAAACGGATTTTTGCCACTTACTGGTCACTTATTTCCCCACTAATAGTGTTCATTTGATATGCTATTATCCTGCTTAATTTCTCTGAATCTTGATTTCCCCACCATACCTTAAGTGTTTTGTTTGATAAGATTTCTTAATGTCCCTTTCCATTGACTGCACACTTTCTCTGATGTGCTTATGAACAATAGAGATAAAACAACATGACAAGAGAAAGGCTGGCTCTGAATTCTCAATTCTTAAATAACTAAGGCTGTGACTTAATGACTCCATTTCAGTGGCTGCTGCTTTTTTTGGTTATTCCATGGGTTTAAAGTGATGATAGTTATATGGGTGAATGTAAAATATCTTTGTGGAATTCTAGCTATAAACATTTACATTTTTTATTGGATCGTAGTCTGTTCGTAGCATTATCTATAGAATATTCTATGTGCCCACCAAGTATTGACTGCTTCATTCTGGTCTAAATATATAGAAGGAGTTTAGGTATGAATGTTGATAACCTGATTTCTTATTGCAGACAAAACTTACCTGGGGCCCTTACTTATGGTTTTACATGCTTCGTGCTGCCACATCAACCCTCTCAGGTATCATTTCTCTGTATGAATATTATATAACTACTATAATATGCTCCAGGAGTTTTGCCAAATTGAGTGTTTCAAAAATGAAGGAGAAACAATAGGGAGTTAATCACTCTCAAGCTGGCTAGCATTGGAAGGAATTAATCTAACTTGTACTTCACCTTAAAACATTCTTCAGCTTCTGGTTGTGTGTGTGTTTTTAAACACTGACAATGGCTATATTTAGATAATGATTTTCATATTCTTGAATATTTTCTGTTAGCAACTATTTTGTTATTTTATCATTTGATTTCTTACTGATTTTGTTATTCTGACTGCTTATTCTAAAGCCTGTAGTTACAATTTATTTTCTTTCATTAATATTTCATTTCTTGAGATATAACTAAGTCTTATTTGAAAGAAATTAATTACCAATGTATGACTTAATCATGCTAACTTTAGGATTAGGTTTTAAATCATAGTTTTCCTCTTTCCAACTTTCATTCCCTCATAGCTTCTATCACTTTCTGCTTTTTATTAGATCTAATTTCGAATAGTAATTCATTCAGCAACATTTACTGAGCACTCAGTATATGCTAGACAGTCTGGTGTAATGAAAAGAATATGAGCTTTACATTCAGACCTGGATTGAATTTTGGATCAGCTTTGTCAGCTTGCCAAATTCCTCAGCCTTCTGTGAGTCTAACCTTTCACAGTGCCTGGTATGTGGCAGGCACTCAGTGAATGTTATAGTACAAGTCATTCCTCTCCTCCAGCCCAGTGGTATTCCAGTGCTCTAAAAGTATACTTTTTTTTTTTTTTAAAGAAATAGACATGTAACAAATAATACCTGGTGATAAAGTGTTATTGGGAGTATTATAGGGAGCCTGTAATGAACTATAAGTACTTCTTGGGGCAATCAGGGAATTATATACAGAAGAGACTACTGAATGTTCATAATCTCTCTGAGGGGAGGGACTATATAACTTTTGTAGTTCAGTGTGCCTTGCACATAGAAAGTGCTCAAGAAATGTTTATGGAATTGTATAAGCCTTTTAACTTTCATATCTTTAGTGTGTGACTTTCTTGGAGAGAAGATTGCATCTGTTTTGGGCATTAGCACTCCAAAATACCAGTATGCCATTGATGAGTATTACCGAATGAAGAAAGAGGTATGTCTCCTTTTTACATTTTCTTGATTTAGTTTGGTTTGCTGTGGGCTTGATGGGTTGTATAATGAACACATGTATCCTCTAGGTACCCAAAAGAGCTCTCTTACACTAGGCATTTTATTCCAGAGTCATTAATTTCTTTATCAAATTAGGTTATTGAATTTTTTAATACTGAAATTTCCTTAGGATCTATATGTAAAATTATGCTACATTCCATTGTGCTAGGTGCTATGGGAGATGCCTATATATGTTATTAATCTTCACACATCTCCCTCTGGATTATTATTCCAATTTTAAGATGAGGAAACAAAACCCAGTCTTTGTACTTAGGACACATAGATTGCATGTGGAAGTAGAATGAGTTTGACACAGAGAAAATTACAAGTACTAGAAGCGTGTGTCAGTTGTGAGGCACAAAGATGTGAGGCAATTCTGTCTGTAGTGAGGTCTTAGGGTAGGGTGAAAAGAGTAGCCTTAAACAGTGAGAGAGCTATGGCACCTAAGAGCAGGGACCCAAGAACCAAAGGGTCTGAATTCAAATTCTGGCTCTGCCACTTCTAACTCTGTACCTTAGGCTAGATACCTAACCTCCAAAAGCCTCAGTTTCCTCATCTTTATAATGAGGAAAATTGCAGCACCCATGCACAGGGGTTGCTCTAAGGATTAAATAAGTTAATATGTAAAATAGAACACCTATTATTTATTGGTGAACATGAAATAAATATTAGAATCTTTTATCCTTTCAGCAAATGAGGGCAATTCAGATAAAGTTAGAATGTAGAGGCATGAAGATACGTTATGTTCGGGGAAATGGAAAGAATACTACCGTATTGTCACTGGAGCGCAGAGAGTACAACAGGGGCAGGCTGGAGATGAATCTGGAAAGATCAGCTGACTTTATGTGGTTTTTCAAAAATGTTTGATGAACGGGTGTTTCTGTTAACATGACCAGCCTTGTTTAGAGCCTCACTGCCACTTTGTGACGATGGTAATGGCCTCCCTAAATAGTCTTCCTCATTCACTTTCAAGCAAACTCTCGATTAATCTTCCTGATGGGTTGTTCATTCCTACTGTCTACTCATACTGCAGGGACCAATACAAATGCCATCTCCTCCTTCTGGAACTAGAAGTTATTCACCTTCTTAAAGCTCTATAGTATATTTTTTTGTCTTCATGCTATTTTTACGTTTTAATTTTCTTCCTAGACTGTACACTTTTTGAGGCTACCTTATCTGTATACCAAGTTCTTATGGGAACACTAACCATGCTATGCCATTTAGTGTATAGACCACCCTATTACACTGAATGGACCAACACCTTATAATTGAAGTGATATAGTATTAGCTAATTTTTAAATTTAGATTAGAATCTGAAAAGATATAGCCTGTCAAGTTTAAACATGCTGTACCATGTTTTAAAAATATGTCACTTTTCTTAAAATGTCATACAATAGTTTTCATTTCAATTTGGAAATGGGGAAGTATGTCTTAATTAGACCAAATTGAATTGGACATGATACTGTTTGGGTAAAAAAAAATCCAAGTTGTTGAAAATGAGGGAACAAGTACTATTCCTTTGGGACATTTCTATTTCAATTATTCTTGATATTTTTTCTTTTTAGGAAGAAGAAGATGACGATGAAAACAGGATGGCTGAAGAAGCAGAAAGACAATACCAACAGAATAAGCTACAGGCTGATTCCATTGTTCAGACAGATCAGCCAGAAACAGTAGTATCCACTTCATTTGTGAATCTCAATTTTGAAATGGAGGAAGATTGCGAAGTAATAACAGAAAGCAAACAAAATCCAGTCTCTGTCCCACCATAGAATGAAATGACTCTCAAACTTCAAACTCTAAGGTGGTTTTTATACCAGGAACTTTCACATTCTCTATTCAGTGGGACTTAATATAGTTATTTATATTTTAAGTTATCTGGAAAGGGAAAAATGTTTCTTTATTCTTAGCTCTATTTAGCAAAAGTCATATCTGAAATTAGGAATATTTGTACCATGCTTTTATTGTGTGTCATATTAGTGCTTTGGTTTTGAAATCTTTTTAAAAGTTGACATTTTAGAGCCCTGTCAGTTAAGGGTTAAATTATCAAGGTTGTCTGTGTTTGTAAGAAAAAAAAAATAGCTAAGTTGCTGATTAAGGCTGATTGGAACCAATAATCCTATTCTGATTAAAATGAGTTTTTCCCCTAGGTTTTCTCATGATATGTCTTACATTTATATATCTAACCATTAATTTCATAATTAAGGATGGTTCATTGAGTATAATAAAAAGAACAAGATAAAAGCACTTTGAATTTTCTTTCCTTGAGAATCACTATTTTATGGAAAGGTATTGAGTTTGTAACACCAAATATTAAGATGGGCTTTCTGTTTTTTTAAAGCAGGTTGCTTAATCTTGTATTTTCAGTAGTTATTCAAATTCACTGCTTTGAATATGTTGAAAACACTACTGAATGAATTTATTAATGTATTTGTATTCAATTGGTAATAATACCTGTTTTCTACATGGTATCCTAGTTGCGTCACTCATTCAGCCCTCAGTGCCTCCTATGGGTCAGATAGTTGTGGGGAGGGGGTAGAACTGGGGGACAGATGAAGACTTAACCCTTTAGGGGCTCACTGTTAAATATTGTTCAAGGTGTGATGGTAGCATAATTAAGGTACTTGTCATTCACCACTTCAAAATAACAACAGTAAAGTTTCCTGGACCTGGGTTGGCCATCTCTCTACCCACTGCGCTATGAGCCAACCTTCCAGCAGTATAGGATAAACTAATTTTGAAAATGTTCTTAAATATGTTTAGAATCTTATGAGGTATCTGTATGACTTTGCTTTATACCTAATGTGGGTAAGAATGTGCAGCATATTTCAGATAATGCTGCTCTTAAAAGCCTGTTCACAAACTTAGAGCTTTGAGAGATTGTTTATAGCCTTCTAAACAGCATTAAGCTTTCAATCTTAAATGTATATTAAATAAAGAAACAACAGGTACAGTTGGCCTATTATGGACCACTTATTAATGAACGTGAACATCCGGCCACTAAGTTCCGTTCTTTAACTGAAATTTGCAGGATTCATGAAAGGTGATTTTTCATTAGGAGTCTTTGGAGTCATGGTATTGTGGTTCTTGGCATATGATGGGAATCTTTTTAGTCATGGATGTAAACTATATAATTTACTACTTCAAGGATTAATTACCAGAGTATGTAATTAATGTCACCATAAATTAGTTTGCCAATAGCTCTAAATTATGTTAACTAGACATCTTCCCTCTAATTTGTTTTTAACTTTGATAGTACCTCCAACTCAGATGTTTGGTTATCCATGGAGGCATGCATATCTAAAGGTGATCTGAATCTTCACTCCCTAGAGCTACTAGATCTAAAAGAGAAAACTAGAAACTTTTCTGATTGTAGTATAAGGAAGATAATGACTTATGAAGGTATTATATTTCTTGAATTTTACTCTCTCTACTTGTCAAACAGTGGCCAGTTTGTAATGTTTATTATTATAGTGATTCACTGTGCCTTAAATTTTTATATTTTTATTTATGCAAACTAAAATTTTCCCATAAATGCATTAAATTGTTTTGTCTTATTTTTAAGCCTCTTTCAGTTTTTCTTCCTTTCAACCCTCTTAATATTTACCATTCTCTCTGGATCATAGTTGATAAAATTCTATCTATCTTCTAATCTTTCATTTTGTTAGATCATAACAGTATAATTGAGAACCTTTACAGGGAATTAACAAAAATGGAGTTTAGTTTTATAAAATGTAATCCTGGTACTGATTAACAAAACTAGACAATTTTTTACCAATGATTTTAATTAAAGTAAAATATTAACTTTAATATTTTATTGAAACATCCTATTAAAAGAAACATCTAAACATTTTAACCCCAAAATAAAATGGCCTTAAAAATGGGGACATCTATAATCTTTGATATATATACTTCAGTAAAAGACTCAAGGTTAAATGACAACATTATAATTTAAACTATCCTTCAAATATTCAAATTCCTAATGACTAATTTCAGAAATATTCCATGAAAACTTCCTTTATTTCTAAAGATTACACATTTAAAGTGGTCTCCTACTTTGACCAATGACACTTGCCATATTTGAGCTAAGTAGAACCAAATTTACGAATTTGGTCCTATTGCTTCCGAATGATTAATTCCGATAACGAGGACATTTGCTGTGTTCTACAGGCATATGAAGTGTTTTATTGAGACCATTTCTAAGGATTCTGCCTCAAAGGTTTTACGTGCAGCATTCAAGCTTATCTTAATGAATACAGTCTAGTCTTTGAGAGATCATGTATCATCAAGCTCTGCGGAGTTTTCATTATCATTTGCAACAAGGGCTTCTCTGTTCTCATAAGTCCAAAAGCCATTCAGATCAATTAGAATGGTGGTGACTGTGTCTCCCTGATTACTGTTGATTAAATCCTGAAGAGAGATTTTCAAAGGATCCTTTGGTTTTACCATGTCAAAGATTTCATCCTGCAAGAGAAAAAAATCCAATGAAACAGATTTCTAATTCACTTAATTTCTATAACACAGCAATCTAAAATTCTGGGCTGGCACTAGAACTTATGTAAAATTTTTTGTTCCAGTTTTTTCTTTGCCATTCAACAGATAGGCAGTCTCCTTTTCTCTGTGTACAATCACAGAATTTTATTGGAAGATTCATTAGGGATGTGATAATTATCCCTCAGAGAAGAAGAAATGGAGGCTCAGAATTTAATTCAAGCTACATACGTAATTAATAGCTAAACTAGTAGTGTTATATGTTGTGTTAACGACTTATACTTTTCTGATGGTGGTGGTAAAGCAAAGCCTTGATTTAATTTATGTGCAAACTCAGTTCAAAGTAAAAACTTAAATGCTTCAGAGCCAAGATTACAACAGAACTTCACTTCCAATATTGACGTCAACCTTTGGACCATACTAATTCTTTGGTATTAAAGAATTAGTCATCCAGAATGACACTAAATTATGCTAAAATTTACTGGAATAGATGGAAGAACCTCTTCTATATTGTGAAGTGTACTATATGAATACTTGTAAGGAATCAGTACATGTTTTCTAATCTTTTTGTAGTAAAATTACTGAAAGTAGTAGTAGGATTTAAGGAGGCAAATTACATTTTTAAAAGATTAGAACAATTCAGGTAAATGAAATTTATGAACTTTTTATATGTTTGTGAAACTTCCTTTTCTATATTGGTGGCAATTTAAAATTAACAAGTTGCCTGTTGTGTAGTTTAAAATTTGCCTCATTTATATTAAACTAAAATCGCCATTTATCTTATATTTGGTTAAAATTGGATTATTTTATTACATTATTCAACTTGAACCTGACAGTACTGGATACTCAGTGTTTTTCATAGCTGGTGAAAGTCTCTATTAAAATGCTAAGTAGCAGCACATGTTCCAAAAGTAGGAGACCAGAAAAAAGGCCCCAACCTAAATAGTTCCCGTTAAAAATTACGTTTATAGTGGAACAGATTGCCAAAGGATGTATGCTATATTGATTCTCTTAATTTTCAAAAGAATGAATGCTTTCAATTAGAACACAAGGGTGACAATGCTGAAATCAAATTAGAAAAATCAGTCCAACTGCGGTCTAAGTTTCTAATCCTTGATTTGGTTCAGTTTCAGTACTTTATAGTTCATAAGTTGTTTTCATATAAAATTTCATTTACTGCAAATGGTTATCTAGTATCATGTAAATTAAAGGAAAAAGTTAACCTTGACATCTTGAAATGAAACAGGATCTTGTCCATGGATTTTCATTAGTTCCTGTATAGCCTGCATTTAGTAGAAATAAATTTGTAAATAAAAAATATACAAGTCTCCCTCCAGCCCTGTCCCATGGCCCCTTTATAATTCCACATCCTTTTCTATCAGGTCACAAGCATCACTTCACCAGTCTTACCAATAATATTCTCAACTTCCTTGACCTTACTTCATACCTACTCAGAAAAACCTAAACACTGGATCAGTGTAACTATCAACCTTTCTAGACCTACATGTTAGCTATTGAGAGCTTCAGAAAGAAAGTATACAAGACTATATACAGATTACTGCGACTACATAAAAATGGTCTCCAACCTTAGATGAGCCTTGTTTCAACTCAAGAACAGCCAATCAGATGACCCTTTAACGTGAGCTAGCAAATGACCTCCTCCTCCCATTTTCCAGGAACAATGTTTATACCTTCACCATTCTTTAAGACGCCCAATCCACCACCTCCCCTCCTACCCTATACTTTGCCTTCTACTTGACAGAAAAAAATGGAGGTAAATTCACCCTGAATTCCTCTTTTAAAACTTCAAAAAGTACTGAAGAAAATACAGTTGACTCTTGAACACTCAGGGGTTAAAGACACCAACCTCCCATGCAGTTGAAAATCCAAGTATAACTTTTGACTCTCCCCAAACTTAACTACTTATAGCCTACTGTAGACCAGAAGATTTACCAGTAACATACATGAACAGCTGATTAACATACTTTGTGTTATGTGTACTATATACTGTAGAGTAAGCTAGAGAAAAGATATTGTACTGTACTGTATCAATACAGGTTAGTCATCTGTTTATAAGATGAATTGTCTGTTAGTGCCTGCATCAACATTGTTTTATATGATACAAAACACTGTGGATGTTATTTATATGTGTATCACCAACACTAGACATCAAAAATGAAAATACAGTGTGAAAAATTCATGTTTTTAGGTATAATGATTCACATTAATAATGAAGCAGCAATATGATTGCTTTATGGTAGCCTAGTATAACAGATACGACTGCTTCATGGTAGTAAGGAAATCTCCCAAAACTTTTCCAATATATTTACTGCAAAAATTCTGCATGTAAGTGGACCCACACAATTCAAACCTGTGTTGTTCAAGGGTCCAGCTGTCCTGTGATCCAGTTGGATAAATAAAATTTTGGGTGAGTCATTTGCTGGAAAAATGAAGCTTAAATTCTTGGTCAATAGTCAACTAAATATGTTCTAAGTGCCAACTCTTTATGTAGCCAGAGTGTAAGGCCCAGCTCTTATCACTGGGATATGGATGTACAGAGGTTCTATGAAGAGCCCAGGACTATAGGTTCAGCACTAGTAACTTTTTCCTTAGCCAATACAACCAAGCCTAAATAAACTTTGATAATGCATGTATGAAATATTTTCAATGTGTTTAATAAATAAAATTTAATACTCAAAGTAGAAGATACTATAAAAAAAATCTTTATGAAGAGGTTGGATGTTTAATTACTAAAAGATAGTTACTCTGTTTCCCAATTTTCATTTAAGAGGTCTGCCTAAAGTGGGGGCATCCCCATAATGGGTTGGTATTATCTTTTCAGGTTAGCCACTGATTTAAGCCCAGTTTTTTAAAAATGCAGCCTAATACTGGGATTGTAATTTAGCTTAATATTTGCAGTCATTATTACCTAGATGATCATAATGGAAAGCTTTTTAAGGAATTTAACATGAAGTTATGAAATATGTACTATGAAACTCAGAAACTAGATAAAGTTATAAGTACCAAAAAAGTTTGAAATGGAAAAGAAAAAGCCTCCAGGGAAAAGTGGTTTATGACAAAGATGTAAAAATGTAATTTTTGTTGTTAAAAATATTTCTTCCTACTATTGATCTTAACAATATAAAAATGACACAGTCTTCTAAAAGCTAGCTATAGAAATGTGGTGATGGAGTGGAAAACTACTATATAAAACTACTCCATTAAGTAGAAAAGTCATTATTAAACTGAAGAACGATTGGTCTTAAAGGGGCTTTTATACCCGTTGCATCTGGATACTTATCAGATAAGATATAATAAAATTCCACTGCAGAGCTCATGTTATTCTCTGAGACCAACTAAGGCACAAATTAAGTACTTTAGCAATCTGTTTCACACTAAAATGTAACACACACTTCAGCCAGTTTTTAAGTTATTTTTACTTATTTTTTACAGCATAGCAATTAAAAGAATTTACAATTACTGAAGTCTACAAACTCTTATGGAAAGGAGCTACCTTTCTGAACTGTTTATTTAATGCTTTGTGATTGTACACACTAGTTTTTGATCACAAAGAGCACAGGATTTCTCACAGTTGTTTTTATCTCCATTGGCTAGTATAGCCCCTGACATATATTTACACATTTTTTTAGTATTCAATATCTAATCAAATCAGCATTGATTTAGCCCATTTATATTTTTTAAAAATAGGACAAACAAAATTAAAAACAGACTTGATTTCCCTCTGAAATCTGTTACATAAACCCTTTTGTTGAATTTAGATATCACAAGTTAGGTAAAATTATCACTGAGTAGGTAGTTTAGACCAAATGGTATAACATATCTTAAGGAACAATGACGCATTTACACAATGAGACTTACCCGAAAAAAGTAATTAAGGGAAAAGACATTCAGATATCCTTTGTTTTCAATATCAAGCAATTTGAAAATATACTGCAGAGCTGCAGGTTCTTTTCGGTTTTCTAATGCAAGAACAAAATCCAGGTAGGTCTTATAGTCCTATAGAAGAGAAAATGTTTTTTACAGGCCTTATTTGGAATTAACTTTTCAAGTGAGTATCTGATGAAGCTATTTTGTAGTCAAGTTATTTTTAATCTGAAATGAGAAACCCATTTGTATACTTAATGTTGGTTGCTAGGAATTCTATGTAGCAGTTAATCTGTACAGGAGTGTTCGGGGCACAGTTCATTTTCTTATGAGAGAAATTTGCTGTATTAAACCATAATTTTCTTTTACTATGCTTTTAAAATGGACAGGACAGTGACTAAGCTATCATATATTGCCACTAAATTTATATCTTCATTTCAGTGTGGTCATTTTGGAAAAAAAGTTTATCTGGAATGAAAAGAACAATATATTTAAATAGCTGTTCAGAAATATTGTTTAAAAATTTTAAATCTAGTCACAGATTACTTTTTTTGCATAGTGAAAAGAAGTAAAATACTTGGGAGAGTCACTTAGAAGAAGAGTTTACATTTTTGGAAAGATTTTTTAAGTCTAAGATTAAGAATTCCTTTCTGCATAAATTATAGCATAAAGAGCTTGAGAGATGTGGCTTCATCATGGTCTAACTCCATGCATAGGTGTAGCTTCTGATTTTATTTATTCTCCAGAAGTCAATACAAGCTCACTGTCTATAGTAGTCAGCTGTGGGACTCACGAAAGCTTCTGCACCTTTTCTCCCTTTTCCTTTTCACTTGGTTAACAATGGTGTTATTTAGAAAACTACTATCAAAGCTAAATGATAAAACCTAGAATGCTGATTTTCTTCTAACAATATGAACATTTCTTAAGCATCATTATTTGGAAAATTTATCAGATCCTTAACATGTTTTTAATAGCAAGAATGGTAATTTTAAAAATACTGTTTAGAATTTTCTTCTCAAGTACTTTGCGATAAAAGGACAGGTCCATGTTAGTAATCTTTAGCTACTAATATAGCCACTTATAGAGAGTAATATAACCTGATTTCTAGATTTAAATCATAGCACATGTGGTACTCTATCTGACCTAATAATTTAATAGATGAACCATCCACTGACTATATGAAAATAGTTAATAAGATTTGCCAATTTTTCAGTTTTTATTTTACTAGTCCACAATCCTTTACAATAGGTACACTGACAATGAAATGAACAAAATATTAAATTTCCTATTTGCCCTAAGTCCATAAGGGAAGTAATGTTGTCAAGCAAATTTACCTTAAGATTAAAGGCTCCAAATCTCAAATAATTTGATCAGTTCATACATTAAGATACTATTACACACTGATACAAAGATTATGCTGTATCACATGAAGAAAAAGGCTTTTGGAAATTGTGGGAGCCTAAACTCTTAAAGCTTATTAGATTTAAACTACTACCATTTCTCCATCATAAGTAAGACACTCCTGGAAAACACGGTCTAAGAAGACATTAGTCATGGTTGCTGTTCCATAGCGGGAGAGTTCTTCTTTACTGAGCATGCCATTGTGATCCTTATCAAGATTCAAATACTGGCCTTGGGAAGAAAGATGATAAAAAGACACTTATGACCAGATAAAATCCTAATTAAAAGACAAAAGAATATATCTTAACTAAAAGTTTTTTATTGGTTAATATTTTGATTTTTAAACTAATTATGTTATAGTAATGGTAGTGCCTCTAATATCAGCTATTCATGCAATCTACATCAGAACAACTGTCAAGCCAGAACCAGTCCAAGAAAACCCATCACGAAGGCTATGGTCTTTGGACTATTTCCCTAACATCATTATTTGCTTTCAGTTTGCAACCTTTTAGAACTTTCCGAGGATTCTAAATTAGATGGCAGTACAAGTCAACAAAAAGCACTGAAATGCTAGCACTTGAAAGTAGAAGTCAAGGATGCCAAAATAAGTCAAGACCCCCAATAAAATAATGTAACAGACTAATGAAATTCAAAAGAGCAAACCAGGCTCTAGAACACCTTCCTCTGTGGACCCTAAGAGCAGTATTTCGTCACAATGCAAGACTATAGTTGATATTCATAATCATACTTCTGAGTCAATAAGAAAGGATCAAATCACATTCTGTTCTATCAAAGAGATAGAAAGTATAGTAACTGAAGAGTTATAAAAATTTAAAACATTGGTATTTAAAAATAAGTAAATTTTAGTCATCTCGAATACTAGCTCTTAATTTGGATACTTTGATCTTACAGTAAATTAGCCTATGTATAATGTCCTTTGAACACTAATTAACTAAGGAATGGATAATTCAAATTTTAGCATTATAATAGGAACATACCATATACCCTTAGGGCAGAAGGAGCAGAAAACCAATTTGTTTCTTGACTCTCCTTGGACAGTTCCTCATCCCTTAACTAAATGAACACACAGACATAATTAGAAGGTAGCAACTGTCAAGTGATATAAAAGTAGTTAAAAAACTATTTACCTCCAATAAATCATCTAGGAAGCTGCATGCTAAAATATCTTGAATTTTTATCTTCCCTTTAAAGAACATAAAGAAATAATAATTAATTGTATTCTAAAAACAAGAGTAACTCAATTTTATAAAGGTATTTTAAGAAAAACAATCACACAATTGATATTTTAAAGCTTCCTAACTCTTAAGCTCCAAAGTCTATTATATATTGCTTTGAAAAGGGAAATGTAGAGGGAATGTTTATGAAAATCTCTACCTCTTAGATCTACTTGTATACCCCCAACTATTTAAACCCACTCGGTAAATTCTTTCCATAATTACACTAATACCAGATTCCCCAAAAAGTTGTTGAGTAGTTTGTGGATATGGATATGATATTGCTAGTAATCAAAAAAGGACACTCCATTTTCCTTTGGTATGTTCTAGAACAGGAAGCAATATAGAGGACATGGTTAAGAGCAGATAGATGGGAACTTAAATGATACTTCTAGATACGTAATCTAAGTCTCAGTTGACTCACAGATTAAATATGGATAATGGTAATATTTTCCTTATGGAGTTATGAGAAAAAATGAAAGATTAATTTATAATGCTTAACACAATACCTAGTACATAATAGTCAAAATTTTTATTTTGTAAAGTTTGAAGGGAAAATGTTATGTGCCTACAATAGAGGTACTTAAAAAGGATTGTCAACCACCATGTACTGTGATAGACTATAGCTGGATTTTCAAGGATAGGAGAACCAAGGATTTTGATCAGGCCTTCTTTCCCATTCTCTGCCCCAGTTACATGTATTAAAGTCTCACAGGTTCGAACAGTTGATAAAATGTACTACTGTTAATGAGGCCATATTTACTCATCTGATCCTCATATAGAGTACTTAACTTGAAGAAAAAAACACATCATGGCTAAATAGTTCTGCTATCTCCCAATTCATATTTTTCATCAAAAAGAACAATTCTCTAATATATTACATATTGGGGATAGCAAAATAACTAGCTTCTCAGAACTGGAAAGAGCCATAGATTGCTGAGGTCATACTTCATTTTAGAGATGAAGAAACTGTAACAGGTTAGGTGACATGCCCACTGTTACACAGCTGGTTATGGCTGATGCAAGTAAATCATAAAAGATCTTTATATATTAATGTCAATAACATGTTACAAAAATAAAAAATGACATTTCAAGACTTTTCTCTAGTTATTGAGATTTAAAAGTAATATTATCCTCATAACATCTAAGTTAAATAAGATTTCTTTTACCTGTTCTTAGAGGGTCTAAAAAGAAGAAGAATTTTCTAACTGCTGTACAAACATAAAAGGAGTAAAAAGATTTTTCCAGCCCATCTAATTGTGGCAAAGTAGGGATAAGTTCCAATATGTAGTTTTCTAAATCCTGAAAAAAACAAAAACAAAATAAAATTTTAAAGTGTTAAATGGCTGATCTTGTTTTTTCATGGATACTGGAATATAATTTGTCCTAAAAATTATTCAGCATTAATACTATATTAATGATAAAATAAATTCATAACTAGTGTAGTGGTAAAACTATTTACATTAAATTTATTTCTACTTCGTATTTAAATTTTAACATCATTTTAAATAGGTAATACATTCTACATAGTTCTAGATTCAAAAGGAACAAAACAATATTCAATGAAAAGTCTCCCTCTCACCTGCTTCCTCTCCACAGAGGTAACCTAAATTATCAGTTTCTGATGTACCTTTCCAAAGGTAACTGATAAACATACAAGCCACTACATGTATATTTCCTTTCCTCTTTTACACAGGATATAGCAGCATGCCATGCTAATTCTTCTGTATCTTGCTTTTATCGCTTAACACTATACTTTGCAATCATTCTATATTGGCTCTCAATGAGCTTCTACTTAAAAATATATATATATTATTTCAGATGTACCATAATCTACTTAGTCTTCAATTGATGGATATTTAGGTTGTTTCTACTCTTTTGCAACACTAAAAACAATACTATAGGGGCTAAGCAAATTTTTTATTCATAGATATGGAAAATATGGGATATAATTTCCATTAAGGGAAACTCCTGGGTCAAAGCATATACATTTATAATTTTGACAGACATTAGCAAACTACTCACCTCCTCATAAAGGCCACATCCATTTTACATTCCCGCCATTGCTGTGAAGGGTCTATCAACAATTCCTAAATTGTGCCCTAGGAGTGCTATAAACTCAGAGGGGTACAGCAGGGTATCTTAAATTTTTGAGGGAAACATTGCAACATCTGTCAGACACTGCATAAGCTATGTTGAGTTCAAGATAGTTTATATTTTTAATGTTAGTTTGAAATATATATTCTTTTTGATGACATCAATCTTAGCAAAGCTAGGTTCTTAGTGGCTGCCGTAACAAAGCAAGTACCACACAAAAATCCACATGAAGTAGGAACAGAGGATGACCGTCCAATCTAATTCCCAGGTGAGCAGCTACACAGTGAACTCTGGGCACACACACTCCATTAGTAATTGTTATTTAAGAATGAAGTAAAAAGATTTTTAAATGTATATGTATTTTTTCAAATGGCTAATAGGGTAAGCTTCATGAATACTTGCATTAAATTGTTTAGAATTAGTTAACAAATGGAACTGTTACATATTCGTTTTGGCCCAGAGGCACTATAAAAAATTACTAATTCAGGGCCTTGATCCATTTTTAGTTAATTTTGGTGTGTGGTGACAGACACAGTCTAGTTTCATTCTTTGCAGATGGCTTTTCAGTTTTCCCAGCACCAGTTTTTGAAAAGGCTTTCCTTTCTCCACTGTATGTTTTTGGCTCCTTTGTTGAAAATAATTTGCCCATATAAACAGGGGTTTACTCTGGACTCTCAATGTGGTTTTACTGGTCTGTGTGTCCATTTTTCTGCTACTACCATGCCATTTTGATTATTGTCGCCTTGTAGTATAATCTGAAGTTGGGCAGAGTGATGCCTCCAGCCTTTCTTTTTTCTCAAGACGGCTTTGGCAATTCAGGGTCTTTTGTGCTTCCATACAAGTCTGATGATTTTTTGTTCTATTTCTTTAAAAACTGCTAATGGTATTTTGATGGAGATTGCATTAAATCTGTATAATGCTGTTAGGAAAATTATATAGGTCCTTCTCATGTTTTGTTAGGTTGACTCCTAGATATTTTATTCTTTTCGTTGCCATTGCAAATGTAATTTTTTTCACCTCTTTTTCTGCCAATTCATTAGTATAGGAATGCTATGGATTTTTGAACATTGATTTTGTATCCTGAAAATTACTCCCTTTTAAACACAACTAGAGACATACTATTGCTTTTCTCTCTCTTCCCTTCACACTTTTTTCAAGTTTTGTTTCCATTCATGCCAATAGGCAAGAAACGGGAAGTATTTTGTAAACCAACTAACTGCTCATGAGAATTCTCATAGCTACAGAAGTACTCCAATTCTGACCTGAGTAACTATCAACAGGTGGCTAATATGACTTCCTTGTTAGAGAGAGATGGATAGAAGCAAGAACCTTTTATTGTCAAGTTGATCTGAAGCTTAAAATTCAAGAATTGTACTGTGTCTACAGAAAGGTTTTTAGGTATAAATGTTCAGTGTGAGATAACAGATTCTATCTACAGACTGCAACAAATCATAACAGGAAACAAACTATAACAGGGTATTTGTCTTAAATCTTATATTTGAATGTTCACTTCGGCAGCATATATACTAAATCTTGTATTTGAATATTTATGTAAGCAATTAATTAACCTGGTTCATATTTATGCCTAACTCCCTTTCCCCTTTTCTGAAAACCTAAAAAGGACTCCATATTTGGGGAAAAAGTCTGAGCTGAAAAGAAGCATGTCCATATAATTTAAATAGCCACCCTTCCACAAAGCATAGCCATTTAGATCATGAGGCTATGATTCTCTGTTGATAAACTGGCCTAACTATGTTAATACCAAATGGGAAATAAACAGCCTCTTGATAACTGACATTACAACCTAAATGGTCACATTATTTTTCTCACGTTTTTCCTAAAAGAGGAAAAATTTCCGGCCTTTACATTTTCAAACAGTCACATACTAATAACACTCGCAAATAACCAAAAGCTTTTCAGTTTCTTCAATGATTTTTAATCCTATTAAAGCAGTACATTCTTATTTTCTCCTTTAAAAAGCTCTTTTTTTAAAAGCTGGAGAAAATCTAAAAAGGAATTTTTGTGGTCATATATTTTAAAAGTTTTTTAGTACCTCATGTTATTTGTAAAAACAGAAATGCAGAAACAAAAAAATAAGAATCGTCTGCAATCCCAACACCCAGGGATAAACTTTACTGTTAACATTTGATGTCTGTAATAGTTATTAAAGTAGGTTAATACTTACAGATTCCCGAAGGTACCCCTGTCCTGCAACATCATATAAACTGAGTCCTATCCTTGTTTGATGAAGCCAAACTGACAACAAATAAAAAATTAAATATATTAAGAGCTATCCTGTAGCATGTATATGAACAAAAGGAGATAAAGAGCTAGATTAGAGAGACAAGCTAATCTAATAACTCTATGAACATTTTTATTCTCACATATATTACTTAACATTAACCCCAAAACTGTTCAAAACAAAACATACCATAGAATTAATGGCATATATCAACAATTCTACCATGCCTAAAATGACAGTAAAGTTGATACTCATGAGGATATTGTTTGTCAATCATTAAACCTGGTGCTCCACCAGAAAGAGAGTGTTAACATTATGCTTTCAATAAAGCTGCTTTTATTCTACTGAGATTCATTTCTGCAACCAAATATTAAAGATGGTACACACAGGACTTCACAGATCATTATGGAACTTATAGGAATCATAACAATTCCAAGTTGTTTGGTAAAAAAATCTTGAATCTGATGCTACCATTGTGAGTTTGAAACTGTCTTCTCAGGCAACTCAACCTGTAATCTATGGGTGAAACAAAACTACCAGTGAATTAAAATTATTTCAAATCACCATACATTAAAACTCTTGGTTCAGCTTTTGATATATCTAATTAGCTAATATCTTTAGGATACATGGTTTTTGTTCTGTTTTTTTTTTTCTTTTATAATAATGAACCCAAATTTATGGTAGAAAATTTCAGCTCTAGTAAGTTCCAAGAGAAAAATCATAACAAGAAAACAAATCTTGGTCAAAAGTCAAGAAATTATGCTGTTTAAACTTACAAAGAGTTGTTTCTTATGGATATTATGAAAACACAGACAAAACCTACTTGATTCCCAGATAGTTCAAACAGAATGAAAATTAAATCACCTTTTCTCATGACATAATTAAAGAACTGCATGATGGAAATTCTTCCATAAGAATCTGTATGAAGGAGTTTAGCAAAGACTTTTGCTGTGAAAAATTGCCTAAGGAAAGGAAATAAAGATTAAAATCATCTGCCAACATAGCATAAAAATGACTTCTATATGAAGTAGCAAACAACAGCGTAAATTCAAACAACTAAAAATCAAAGTGGTGAAAAAAATCAAAGTGAGAACTATAGTTTGAAACTTAAAATATTAAGTCATAACCTTTGCATTCTATTGTCTTAAGAATAAAGGCCTACAGTGTTGTAAATAGACTATATATTATTTATTTTAATAACTTCATACCAATGTAATTTTCTTGACTAATTTTATTAAACTTCATTAGTGATTCAAAGTGTCATACCATTGACTTAAATTTTCATTAACATTTATTTGTGGCATTTAAAATGCTTAATGTAACACACTCCTTTGTTAAATATATTATTCTTACTTGCACTTTGGTCCAGCTTTTTCACCAACTTTCAAAAAACTTTCATAATTAATCATTGCTTCCTCTCCAATCATAGGTGGTGTCTGGTGCTTGTCCAGCAAAAACCATAAGTTCTTAGAAGAATTGCAGAAACGGAGATGTTACAGTTAACAGAACAAAACTTAAAAACATAGTTAAATGTTTACATTAAAATGACAGTCTGATAGTAGAGTTAATATTAAGATGAATCTCATTCCTATTTCCCTTTGATTACTAAATACCTAGTAAAAATGGACATACAGTACATCTTTAATCCATATAACTATACTGTAGATACTGTTATCCCTACTTTAAAGATGAGAATTGAAGCACAGAAATGTTAAGTCCATTGCCCAACATCACAGAGCAGGGCAAGAATTTGAACCCCTGCAGTCTGACCCTACAGTAGTGGTTCTCAACTTCAGCCTCATATTTGAATCACCTGGGGACTTTAAGAAAACAAAAACTATCCTTGGAAGATGGGCGCATGTAAGCTCTGCAGCTAATTCTGGTGGGAACCCTCTCTCCAGAGCCGGTGCTTTCACCCACTCTGTAGTTCCCACTCCATTAAGGCACCCCCAGATCCTATATGACATAATTATTACAAATAAGAAATGGCTAACATCCATTTTTACCTGTAATTCTTCATTATCTAACAGTTCTCTGCTTTTCCTTTGCAGAAAGACAGCTCTGGATTCTTCTCTTAATTTCTGTAGTAAGACTTCATCTTCAGCTGGCAGCTAAAAACACATTGTGGAGTTAATTTCTACACCTAAATTCTAGACTATTGGATTATGTAAAATGTATTTGGCCTCATAAAATAACTATGTATTACACTGCCTCAAATTACTTTTTGTATCTCAATTTTGCTTAACTTTAAGTCATCATTCATTTGAAAAGTTCATTTAACAAAAAGAGATCCACAGACAATTCAATTATCAACAAGGCCAGATGCCTGCCCAAATAAAGCTAGTGGTTTGGCCTAAGTTTCATTTTATATTCTTACAGCACTGTTTCCACTGTAACCTTAGACTGATATAGAATTAAATTAGGACTAGTCGATGACTGATAGTCTTAGCAAAGTACACCTTTTGAGACTGGATCACCTTACTTCTTGGAGATAGTCAAGCCAGCGTCTATTACATTGGCCTCCAAGGCAGAGGGTCTGCCCATTGGGGTGATTTCCATAAATAGGGCTTTAAAATGACTCATTTCAACTCCACCTCAAATAATTTGCTTTGAGGATTTCTTCTTCCTTTTCTATACCTATGCCCCTTTAACAGAGGTAAGTAATCAGTAGTCCAAATCGGGGGTTATGGTTTTCACTTTTCATTTCCAAGAACCAAAATGCCATCCCTCCTATCAAAAGGAATGGAGAAGGAGGAAGCATTACAAGGTGAGGCTGAGCCGAGACAAGGATTGTGCTCCAGTTGCTAGTCAACGACTAATCAGTGGTGGTGATGGTGGGGGGATTACGCACATGGATGACAGGTGGTTTCTGTGAAGCAGTGGAGAGGAAGAAGAAACAAGGGAAAGAACGTCTCATAGGTCCATTCAGCTAAAATTCCAAAATTAACTTTTCTATAGTGATTACATTTTACATAATACTAAATAGGTCTTATTATTTTCAGTAACCTTCAATTTCAGCTGTAAATAGCTGTTTTAATCTATCGCCCTCTTCAAAGACTTCTTCATAGCTTTGGCACAGGAAACATAATTGAGTGTTATTCTTCAAGTTTTCCACTCTCAATCTATTTTTCAGTTCAGCCTTGAACAAAACATTTTATACCTCGTAACATAAAAAATGTTAAAAATTGTTACCAGCTAAGTAAACCTAAGTCTTATAAAAAGTATGATAACATAATCCAATAGAATACCTACTACTAACATCCATAATAAAAATTAGGAAGAAAAATCTATGGCTCAATATATGATTCTTATCCCATTTAAAAAATTACATTTTATTTATAAACTCTGCAAGACATTTGCTTAGATGCCACTTACCCTATAATAAAACCGGGGAATGGTCTTATAGAATTCATTTGTGTTTTTTCTACCTCCTTTCCATTCTGAGTAATATTTGGTAAATAAATCCATTTCTTCATCTTTTAGCTCTTGTTCACTTTTTTTTTCTGGAAAAAACGGGGGGGGGGAAGCACTTTTAAAATCAAACAATACTTTTCTCAGGTCATCTACCTACTATAGTCTAATAACAGTGCAAAAAAGGCCTTCACAGTTGTGCTTAGTCACTGAACATCTATATGAACCTCCTTGAAATACCAAGAATCACTATTTTCCACTAAAACAGCCTCCCCTGCATCTTCAACCACTCTAAGCCGCTCTCTCCACAGTTTTTTAAATCACGATACTTGTCTCTTCCTCAAGTCACTGCCTCGTTTATAGACTTCTGGCATGTTCCTAATTCGTTCAATTAAAAATGTATACCGAGCACCTACTGTGTACAGTGCACTTGCTGTACTAGATACTGGGACTGTAGTGATGAGAAAGTAGGCACAGCCCTTGACCCCACAGAGTTTCAGCCTCCTACTCAGTGTTCCTCTACCTAATGCAAAACCCTTCCATTTTAAGCTCACATATCAGTATACTATTACCCTATAACCTGCTGGCAGGTTGCCGTCTCATTTAGCCATTCCTCCACACTTGTTAGTGGACCATGGTGACTGATGCACAACATTCTTTACCTTGATATCTTGCAATCATCAAGAGAATAAACATCCATGTGGGTGACTATGACACCTCAACTCTGAAGGCTTTCACCTCTACTCTAATGCAGGGGTCTTCAACCCCCAGGCCGCAGACCGGTATCGGTCAGTGGTCTATTAGGAAAGGGGCCGCAGAGCAGGAGGTGAGCTGCGGACCAGCAAGCAAAGTTTCATCTGTATTTGCAGCCACTCCCCAGCACTAGCATCACTGTCTCGGCTCCACCTCAGATTATCAAGCGTTAGATTCTCACAGGAGCACCAGTCCTTGGTGCCAAAAAGGTCGGGGACCACTGTTCTACTGTGTCACTCAGTTTCACAGCAAGACCACAGATCATATCTGCTCCTCTTCTAAAATCTTAAACTCTGATATATACTCATAATTTCTAACTTTGCTTAATCAAAACCTCACTGCTATATCTGTACTTTTGCCTCACTGAGATCTTCAATTCTATGATAATCTCAAAAGTTTATTTACTTCTTCCTAATCTTACTTCCTTTCTAATATGCCTAAGTTCTTCCCCTAAACTCCTTTTAAACCATGTGAGCTTTTAAACTTTGGACTAATCTTATAATCTAATTTGCTCACTATGGCTTAATACTATTGGAGAAAACTGGAAAATTGTATTCCCACAAATTTCATGGTTATGAATGTCAGCTTCTCAAAAAGAGTAGTACATATTTTATTTGCCCTTGATGTCCTCTTGCTTATTTCTCTTGGTGACTGACTACTCCAAACTGTCACTTCATTCCTCAAACCTCCCCGTGTTCACCCTCAACAGATGACAATCCTTCCCAGTTCATTGAAAACTGAATTTACAGGGAACGGGTACCCATAAACATCTAAGTGGAGTGGGAGGACATGAGGTATCAAATAAATCTGCACCTTAATTTCTTCCTGCCAGTTTTAAGAGGTATCTCTCTTCTCGCCCAAGGCTAACCCCTCTTTCTCCTGAGTGCTTAACCTTAGCTTTTGCAATTCTGTTCTTTCTCTCTTCCACCTTCTCTATTCAGTATCTTCAATTTCTTCATCTCTACTGGCTTTTAAGTTACACTAATACACTGAGGTCTCTCCCACTGCACCCTCCTGCCCAAATAAACCAATTTCTTCATCTCTACTGGCTTTTAAGTTACACTAATACACTGCGGTCTCTCCCACTGCACCCTCCTGCCCAAAAAAACCTTCTTCCTTTCTACCTACTGCCACACATAACTCCTTCCTTTCTTATTCATTTTTCCAAAAAAAGCCTATGCTATCCCTGCTTTCTTACCTCTCATCCCCTCTTTATGTGGTTTTGCTTCTACTCCTACCACTCTACAGAAACTGTTCTTCCCAGGGCAACCAATGACCTTATTGCTTAGTTTAATGGACACATCTATCCTTGATTTGTGTTAAATTTGATACTGTTGATGATTCTAAACTTTTCTCGGCTTTTGTGAGACCACACTGTTGATTCTCCTATTTTCTGGCCAATTCTTTCTTATTAATCCTTTTTTCTCTATCATTTCATATTTCGTAGTTTAACTTTTAAATCCCAAACCTGTCACTCTAGTGTTAAGTTGTTGGGGAGAAGAGGAAGAAAGAGCAAAGACTGAGAAGGATGATTGGTGAGGAAGGAAGAAAACTAAGAGAGTATGTCTCCCAGAAACCGAGAGCAGAGAGTATGTATAGAAGGAGATATAAGCTGAGCAGAGAAAAGAGGTACAGCTAGCAGTGGAAGTTAAGAAAATCTTTTTAAAATTGAAGAAATACCAACAGGTGTATATGCTAACGAGAATGACTGAAAAAGAAAAATTGATGATGCAGGAGAGAGGGGATGACTACAGGAGAACATCCTTGAGTAGGCAAAAATGGGAACAAGCACAAAGGACGGAATCTAAAACACTGATGAAGGAAACAGCCTTAAATAAAAGTGGTACAACCTATATGATTTACTTCTTATTTTATCATCTCTCTCAACATTAAAGTGTAAGTTCTACAAGGACAAGGATTTTTGTCTGTTTTGTTTACTGCTATGGCCTAGAACAGTTCTTGGCACATAACAGACGTGACAGAGTGGATTTAAGAGTGAAGGGAGGAGAAATCACAAATAAAGGTACATTTTAAAAAGTTTCCCGATAACAGGTGCAGAGAAATGCAGCAAAAGTTGGAAGAGGATATCAATGATTTTTTTTTTTTATGGGAGCTATTACAGCATGTTAGAGCTGATGGCAATGATTCAGTAGAAGAGGAAAATTTGATGATGCATGAGAGAGAAGATAAGGCTAGAGTGAAGTCGGTGAATAAACGAAGGGAACACATCTAGTGTTAGAGTAAAGGGACTTTCTCAAATAGGAGCATGGACAGTTTAATAGTGAAGCATGTAGTGGCACCTATGGTGGGAAAAGAGCTAATAGAAATGGTAAATGGGAACAGGTGAGGTTTTCTGATTGCATATATAAAAGCTCATCAGCTGATGGTAAGGTTATAATAAAGATTTGGGAGATGAGAACTGCCTTTGATCGCAGGAGAGTGAATGTCCAGGTAAACATGAAAGAAGTGTAAACGAATGACTGAAACACTTACTTTAGGTTAGTGGACATACATTAAAAGTGAGACACTGAGCCGTGGTACCATTTTTCTCCAGCCACTTTCAGTTGCGCTGGGTGCAGGTGTGAAATAGGAAAGATGTTTTAACCAGGATAGTTAACAAGTGTGAAGGAGGGATAAAGGGGACAAGGAAAAATGGATTGTAAAATCTAAAATGGGTAAGGAGGGAAGGGAAGTGAAAAGTGTGATCGTAAAAAGGCGGTAGGATCAATGGATTATAGGTTCTGGTAGGATCCAAGGGTAGTTGGAGCCAGGTTTCTCAATTATTCCTCACAAGACTAGGTCAAGACCGTATAAGTGAGCTGCTCTTTCTCGCAAATCTTTTCCCAGGGAAGTGTGGTCACACCTTTTTGGATCTCTAAACCACATTCCGCTGTGCATGCTTTGTCAGGTTACGTTTTACAGAAGCAGCAAGCCCGACTCCCAGTTGTTGCTCCTCCCATTCTCCCCCCACCTCTAGGAGTTAAGGGCTGGGCTATCTTTGTTAGGGTCGGCCCCTCCCAAACTCACTGTTTGGTCCAGTGTTGGGCGTCGCTAACCGCCGACGAAGAACTTCTTTCCAGTCCATAACTGACTCTCGCGCAGCAGCTCCAGCATTTGGTATTTACTAGCCGCTCCACCCGCTACCGGCTCAGACGTCAAACACCGCCCAGCCCCGTAAAAGCTGGGCAAGCCACTCAATCGCCATCTTGGGCATGGGCGGAAGTCAGCTAAGGAGGCAGAAACGCTTACTGTAGCCCCTGCGGAGAATGCGGCAATCACACTAACAGTGGAGAAAGCAGACGTGAAAGAGAGAAAAAATGATCCTCCTTAAAGCAGTTTCCCAACCTCACAACGCCCGATTTTAAAGGTGCAGAATAAGAAAGCCCGTGCTTGTTTTACATGTTGGGCCTCTGGCGCACGTGCATCACGTGACTGAGGAGTCCATTGAATTTCCGGCTCAAAGGAAGCGCTTTCTTATTTCTTTTCATTGTCCGCTGAGGATATATGGACGCCTTAAAGGTTCCCCTGAATGGCAGTAGATGCCTTTCGCAGCTGCCTCAGCCTCCACTTGCCATTTAAAGCTTCAAAATCGCCTTTCCTCGTCGCCAGGCCTAGCGAAACGCCTGCGCCCCTACGACTGGGGCTGTCGCGGTGCATTGTGGACGCGGTAGTTTCCGCCGAGGTTATGGTGGCGTTAAATAAGCGTGAGTGCTGGGTGAGTTGAATGGAGTTGAATGAAGTGGACTTCGTTTGCGAACGATCTGTACACTGTAGGCGGTACTTTTCGCGGACCCCACCCTTCCTTACCTGAGTTGTTGGCTCGGCTCTCTTCACCTCCTCCACCCTATCCCTTCTTCTAACGAGTTTGGCGGTCTGGGGAGAACTGTAATGCGGGGCCAGGCCCCCTAGACTTTGGCTTTCGCCGCTATCCTTGCTGCTGGTGGTTCTTGGGTTGGGGCTCTTGGTCGCGGTTTCCAACTTTACGCCCTTCCTTCAGCAAGGCTTCCGTGGGCTCCTGCTCTTTTTCAAGGACAGTTGTGATCCACATGAGTCGAACTGGGCGGTTTCCCTTGTGCTTTTTCCTCAGGTTAGCGGACTGGAATATAACGAGGACCAGAGATACCTGCTCTGTATCCTGGTTTGGAGGCTTGCGACCAAGGTTGGAGGTCCCCGGATCGAATCATCGTTTAATGGAGAAAGTTCACCAAAATTAGTTGCTATTAAGCCCCCAAAGCAGTGCCTTGATTTGTCTGAGAGAAACTAAAAATCTCTTTTTAAAAGAGGTTAAGCTTCAGCACTACGCCCTCAACCCCCAAAGCCCTTAATTATGATGTAGAGGTAGGGGCTTTTTGAACATCTCTCATTATCTTGTACTGGTCTCACTGCATAATGACTTTATGTTTCACTGGTGTTCGAAGCTTTCCTAAGCTTTGGAAAAGCAACTCGTACCTTGGGTTATGCCCAGGACTCTCTTATATGTCTCTCTTTCCCAAAGACTGTTATGGCATCAGGAACCAAACACAACAGCTTCTAAAATACCAAAGCAACGAATCTGCTGATTGCCAAGGCCAGATATCGCAGGAAAGGAAATGAGAGCTGTAATAAGCAAGTTTCTCCTGAATCTTCTCATCTTTTTGCTGCTGGAGCGGCTAAGAAGAGATCACAGATGAATCCTCAGAGTAAAGATCATGCCTTGCCACCTGTGAAGAAATTATTCAACTCCCAACAAAACCTTTAAATTCAGAGGGTGGGATAAACTTCAGGAAGATTTCAAAGGAAAAGCTAATTTTGAAGATTGGATCATTTCACAGATGGCTCACTACAATAGCTCTGTGGATGTAGCCAAATCTCTGCTAGCCTGGGTAGCTGCAAAAAACAATGGTATTGTAGGCTATAATTTGCTGGTCAAGTATTTGTATCTCTGTGTCTTTCATAAGCAGACATCAGAAGTTTTCGATATCTATGAAATCATGAAAGCCAGATACAAGAGTATAGAATCTGGAGGGACCAGTCTTCTCATCCGAGGATTAATCCATTCAGACAGATGGAGAGAAGCCTTGCTGCTGTTAGAGGATATCAAAAAAGTCATGACCCCTTCAAAAAAGAACTATAATGACTGTATCCAGGGAGCCCTCCTTCATCAAGATGTAAACATAGCTTGGAATTTGTATCAGGAACTGTTATGTCAGGATCTTATCCCTATGATGGAAACTCTAAAAGCCTTCTTTGATTTTGGAAAAGACATAAAAGATGATCAGTATTCAAACAAACTAGTAGACATTCTTTTGTATTTAAGAAATAATCAGCTATATCCTGGGGAATCATTTGCACAGAGTATAAAAACATGGTTTGAAAGGTAATTTTGATTTTTTTATATGTACGTATTTTAATACCTATAGCTTAAGTAGTTTTTTTATTATTACTTACTGAGATTTTTCAGACTATAGTACTTTTTCCCCATCTCGTAGTAAAATTTTTTTCCCTTTTAAGATAAAATTTTCTTCCTCCAAATAAAGTAGCATAAACAGGTTGTGCTAATCTCCACTCATCACATAAAAGGAAATTATAGAGGACTGGTAGTTTTTATGTATTGTTTCCCTTTGGGATGTCCAGTATGATCTGAATACTTAGGAATAGCACTTGTGGCTGGAGTTCATAGCAAGTAAACTGGAGCTGTCTTTGGGTCATATTAGTATTTTCAGCTCTTCTGACATGCAGTGACTGGTGTAACGTGCATATATATGTTCTGTTTGATCTGTGCATTTCATCAACTTGGATGGGTAGAGCAGAGGGGGCATCCTCATCAAACCTGACATACCAGTGTTAACATGGAAAATCGTCATTCTTCCAGTTCCATTTAGATCTTTGTCATTCAACTGCTTTCTTCAAGGCTCTCAGCTTTTCCTTTGCTTTAATTCATGTTACTGGCTACATGCCTGTTTATTGCTTTAGTCTTTTACTTTCTTATTTCTTCACCTTTAATTTGTTTTGGGTTCTTTTGTAAAAATTCATTCCTTTTCTCTCTGTTTTTCTCTTGTTTGTCTACATACTATTTTTATAGACCCTTGAAGTAGCAATCATGTTCAATTATCTTTAACAAATTCGTTGAATATCAACAGAAGAGTTAGTTGTAAAAAATCTTTGAATGTCAAGGATTTTGGATTTTATGGTGTTGTCAATAGTGTTGGTCTTGGAGGTTTAGAAAGGTAACTGCTAAAGCTGAGAAAAGAAGATTGGAGAGGGATTAAAATTGGAAACATCTGTTTGAAGGCAATTGTAGGTTTGAATGAGAGATGAGATCTTGAATTAAGAACTGGGGAAGTAGAGGAAGCAATAGAACCACTAGGAATCATGGTAATATGTGTAAGAGGAAAGAAGAAAAGTAAGTTGATTGAGTAAATAAATCAATAAGTAGTTTTGAATGACTCCAGTTAGGCTAGGCACTGTGGTTATTTTGTGATATAAGATCTATTATGACATTCACAACTGGAAATGTAATAATTTGACAGTTAAATAATAGTGGTATAAGATGGAAGTGTAAGAGAAGAAATTACTCTGGGCAAGGACGATCTCTGGCAGCTTTATGGAAAAGGTTATAGTTGAGTTTAATTTAGAGGTTACACTTAATGTCAGCTGCTTTCTGCACAGGTTCTGTGAAGGTAGATTTAGACTTAAAGATGAGGATCTGATGACCAGAGGAGAAGTGAAGGGAAGAAGGAACTCCAGAATAGGGTACTATCAGCTCCTTAGCCCTATTATAGTAGAACAACCACTCTTCTAATGAAACCATTCTAGGAAAGTATTCTGAACCTTTCAGAGCTCTTGCCTACTGAATTTCTAAATACAATGAATATCTTTGGATTCTGTGGGAAGCTGACCTGATGATTTGGTTTTATAATCTTTTTTGTAGTGTTCCTGGAGAACAATGGAAAGGACAATTCACTACAATCCAGAAAAGGTAAAGGTCAATATTTTATTTTTAATTTATTTGGTTCAGGTTTAATAGGTTTTCTTGCTACTATTTAAGAAAGTTTTATGAATACCTTAGAGATAAGATAATTAACAGAAAACCCAAGAAAAAAAGCCATGTTTTCCATATGGAGAATTTGCAGTGCTCAAAATGTTTTTCCTTTAAGCACTGTGAGCCTGCTGTAAAGCCTCAGGGATGTTTTCCCCTGGTTGTGTTTTAGGAATGTCTTTAAAAATCTAGTCTGGATGCCCAGCAGTCTACTCTTTTGGGTTTTCTGGCATACTAATATGTGATATCAGATTTACAAAAATATTAGATGCATGCGATGATCACAGAGGTTATAATATATATATTTTTTTACACCTTTCAATTTCTTCATGTCATAGGATTATTCATTTTAGAAAAAGTTCTTTTCCAGGACATCATTTAACACAAATAATTGTAATTACAGTGGTCAGTGTTCGGGCTGTGGAAAAACCATAGAGTCTATTCACCTAAGTTCAGAAGAGTATGAATATCTCAAGGGGAAAATCATGAGAGATGTGATAGATGGAGGTGACCAATACAAAAAGACGACACCTCAGGTGAGTCTGGACCAGGTTTTATTGCATTCTTGGATTGCTTGTCTAGAGCTGGGCTTGGCAGTTTTTTTTCTCTAAAAGGCGAGATAGGAAATATTTTAAGCTTTATGAGCTGTGCAGTCTCTGTTGCAGCCTTTCAACTCTGCTGTTTTAGTGAAAATAGCCACAGACAATACATAAATGAGTGAGCATGGCTGTGTTCCAGTAAAATTGTGTTCATGAACATAGGCAGTGGGCTAGATTGGCCTGCTAGCTGTAGTTGCTAACCTTTAGTGGAGAGTGCTTTAGAATTTCATAGAATAATTGAGTTAAACTATCATCAGTCTATTGAAGTCATTCCTATTTCATCTGGACACAAGTACACTTAAGCCAAAAAGATAAATCCTTATTCTTTAAGTGCTTCCAGAAAACGGTGGTCAGTAAACTCCCATGAAAAGATTATGGTTTCTCGTAACTTTGCTAGTCAAGGGAGTTTAAGGTAACTTAACAAAATTCTTTCCTTAAAGAATCTTAGTGATTCTTTAAGTCATTTTTAAATAGCTTTATTTTGCTAATCTTTAATACTCTATACTGGTTTACTAAGATTTAAGTTGAAGAATTAAGATGTTGTTACACCTTGGGTAAAGGTCATCGTTGGGGAAAGGCTGCCAGTCATCTCACTGAACGCTTTTTTCTTCAAGTTACCACATCAAAATGAGGAGTGAAAATTGTTCTCGTCTTACCTTGACATAAATTGTCAGAACATGCCCTAGGTCATATGGAGACCTTATTTTTCTTCCAGAATAAAGTCAAATCTGATCCATAAAAACATTATCTTCATATTTATGAGATACCTTTTAATTGACTTTTTGATAAAATTATAGGTAACATTTATTAAGTGGTGCTAAGTTCTTTACATTTATTATCTTGTATCTTATTTAATCCTTACAGTCATCCTATATGATACCATTTTATTTGTTTGTTTTTTTTTTTATGGACACAGTGATTGAGACTTTGGGAGATTAAATCTGTCCAAGGACATCTCGCTAATAAAATTTAGGTCTGACCACAAAACCTTTGTCATTATACTTTACTGCCTCTCATGGAATGAAAAATTACAGAGACAGTCTATAATTCCTATATACCTGGAAGCCAACTGGTTGTAGCAACTCTTTAATGCCTTAGGAATTTCTGCCAGCTAAAATATGATTTAAATAAATTTCCTTTCTCTTATTGAACATTATCGAACCCTTCTGAAGTAGGTGTTAAGATGGATGCTGTTTGCTGCCAAAAACTTAACTGTTTCTGTTGTGGACTAATTGAATATTCTTCCCTCCTTCCAAATTTTTTATTTTTAAAACTTTAAACCTAAACACAAAATAAAAGAAATAGCACAATGGACATCTATAGAGTAACCAGTTGCTGTTATGGCACATGTGCTTTCTCTCTATATATGTGTTTTTATGAACTATTAAAAGTAAGCTACCTTAAGTGTTTCAGTAAGTATCTTCTAAGAGTAAGAAAATTGTATGTAATTAAATGATTTTCACATTTAAGAACCTTACCATTAATTCGGTGTTGTTTAATAAAAAGTACATACTCAAATTTTCCCAGTTGTTCCCCCAAAATGTATCTATAACTTTTTCCCTTTTAATCCAGGATTTGACCAAAGTTCACTCATTGATTTTGGTTGTTATATCTCTAAATTTTAACAGTCCCCTCTGCCTTTTTTTTGTTTTTATGACATTGACTTTTTGAAAGATCTGAGTGGTTTGTCTTGTACAGAACTTCTCAAACTTTGCACCTTTGAATCACTTGAGGATCTGGTTAAAATGCAAATTGCTATTCAATTGTCTAAGTGGATGCTGAGATTCTGTATTTTGAACAAGCTCCCAGGGGATGTGATTCTGGTCTTTGGACCACATTTGGTGTAGGAGACAGTGACTAATTGTCTGATTGCTTCCTTTCATTAATTCAATATAAAAGCATTTGGGTATACTACATGGGTAATGTTGTGCTCTTCTTATTGAATCACAGCAACCACATAATATCAGATTATGCTCACTATTGCTGATGCTAAATTTGATCACTAAGAGGGCAACTGCTAGATATCTCCATTGTAAAGGTACATTTTTCCCTGTATAATTTCCTTTTGTAGTTTTTCCCTTTGTAATTTTTGTAATTAAAAATTTGCCCGTTTGATTAATATTTCAAGACTATGCAGATATCCTGTCACCCATTATTCTTCACTCATGTTTTTAGCATCACGGAGACAATCTCTACTTTTGAAGGTTGCAAAGTGATTTTCTAGTTTCATTTCCTCTACATGGATTAGCTGGCATTACTCTATAAGTTTTCCTTTTTCTTCTCTTCCTCTTGCTTTTTATCTTTTCATCTTTTTAATTTTTTTATTTTTCTCTTTTGCTTTTCAAAAATATTATCTGTATGAACATAAGGACTTTAAAAAAAATAACTGTGTTAGAATCCATAACTATTATTTTTTGGGGGTGCTCAAATTGTCTCATTTAGCCTATGGGACCCCTTCAAGACAGTTCCTGTGTCTTTTCATCTCTTCCCCCAGCCTCATCAGTTTTTTCTTCCAATCCGTTTTAGGGCATTTCTATGGCTTCTGGCACAAGTGTCCTAGGCTCTCACCTTGAAGTGCTCCTGCCCTACTTGTGGCTAAACATTGTAATTCTTTTTTTAAATGATTAGCACTTTAATTCTGGATTAATAGAAGGAAGCTTTGTTACTTTTCTCTGCTGACAAGGACTTACAACCCAGAGCAAATCTTCCCTTTGAAGAGTGTTATTCTGCCGGAGGAGTTCCACGCTCCTGACTGGTGAGACTAGCAGCGTAGTCATACATTTAATTACCATAATTTTTTGCAAAGCAACTGAATATATTCACAGCAGAATTGGGACATTTTATGGCAAGGAAAATTATTTTCTCCTTTTCTCTTTTCAGGCATCCTTCCCCTTTTCTCCTGCAATTCCCTAATTCTGTATCCCATTTCTTGTCATTGCCTTTTGCTTTTAAGGTGTTAACATAATAATGACAATTACTACTATTTACTTGAATGATTTACCATGTGTCAGGCACTTCTAGGCCTGATAAACTCAAAACAGCCTAGCAAGAATATCACCATTTTGAAGATGGTGAAGGTCAGGATAAGAAACATATCCATGGTTAAAGAACAGTGAAGGAAGGCACATGGCTGGATTGGGTCAGGGTTTAGTTTTTGTAGTATTGGTGAGGCAGAAGGGGCAGGGATGGATCTAGAGCACTTCTGGTGGGTTGAAGTAAAACCAACTCTTTTCTCCGGGACTAGAGGGAAGGAATTAGGATAGTGGACCTATTAAGTTAGTAGGTGCAGCAAAAAGTTTGGAGCATTTATTCAGTCTAATTTCTCAGAAGAGCCTGAAGCAAATTGGTCATTTGAAGGTGAGAGAAGGGATGATAGTCTAAGGGAGCTTGAGGAGAGTTTTAAGCCTTGGAAGTCTGGGTTATTTGTGAGAGGATTGGAGAAAGTGTTACTGGGTAGTGCTGAAGCCCCAACCTATGGGACCATATGTTTTTAGGGGCCTTCATCTGTGAGCCATCCAGATATATAAACAGAGAAGGCAGATGGATGAGATAGTATGGGATTTAGCTAGGCTGGTACAGTTCAGGAAGAAGGGAAAACAGGAGTTGAGGGTATGGGTAAGAAGGTGGCTCAATTAATGGATCATGAGATCAAAGTTGATAAGGAAGTAAAGATGGGTGCGGAGACTTTAGAGGAAAGAGTGGAATGAAGGCTCATGGAGGTTGAAGAGCAAGCATAAAAGAGGTGAGCGTAGAAATCAGGAATTTTTTGTTGGGAGAGGGTTGTTGCTTACATGTGGCAACATGATAGAGACCAAGTGAAGGTAACTTAGAGTATTTAACATGATCACCATGGGGCCCAGACTAGATAGGGAAGGATGGAAGGCCAGAGAGCATGGCCCAAGAGGGTTCAAGGGACTGGTAGTCTCAATGTGGGGTAGAAGAAAAGGTACAGTGAGAATAAGAGTGAAAACTGGAAAGCTGAAAGAGAGCAGGTGACATATTTGAGGCTAATGTTTCAGAGGAAGAGCCATTCTAGGCCCTGGCCAGATCCAGGATTGGGCTACCAGGGTGTGGTACGCACCCAGGATAAAATTTAGCTCCAGACTGTCATTTCCCACAGAATGTTCTTGTGTGTGTTTGTTTGTTTAGGGGTTGTCTTTCTCTTTTCTTTCTTTTTTTCTTCCTTTTTTTTTTTTTGCTCACCATTTGTATTAATTTGCTAGGGCTACTATAACAAAATACCACAGACAGGGTGGTTTAAAGAACAGAAATTTATATTCACAGTTATAGAAGCTAAAAGTCCAAGATTGGTAAGTTTGATTTCTCCTGAGGCTTCACTCCTTGGACGGAAAATAGCCCTTTTTCTTGCTTTGTACTCATGTAGCCTTCCTTTGTGCTTGAGCATCCCAGCTGTCTCTTTGCGTGTCCAAATCTCCATTTCATATGAGGACACCAGTCAGGTTGAATTAAGGACCTATCCTTATGACCTCATTTTACCTAAACCACCTTTTTAAAGGCCTTGTCTCCAAATACAGTCACATTCTGAGACACTGGGGTTTAGGACTTCAAAATATGCATTCTGAGCTGCAATTCAGTCCATAGCACCATTCATTGAAAATAGGTATTAAAACTACATCATGTTGTGCATTTTCAATTATTTTGTACTGGGAATAGCTGGAATTGCCTTCAATATTGCTTTCTAAAGCTTGCATATAATTTGGGAATGTGAGGTGTAAACCAAGGAGTAAGTACTAAATTTTTGTTGAGTTTCTTTGTATACTTAAAAAAATTTATGATCTCAGCTGACCTTCTTAAGCACCTAAAATGAGCATTATCAAAATTGTTTCAAGCTTATATGTTTTCACCAAATCTCTTTTGTTGAAACCAAAGTAAATGAGATGTCACCCTCTAATTAATTAGTTCTCAACATTGGCCTTTTGTTAAGAGTAGTTTAGGAGATATTTTAAAATTACTAGTACCTGGATTCCATCCCTTAGAGATTTTGGTTTTAAGTGTAAATATTCAGTGGTGTTAAATACATTTACATTGTTGTGCATCCATCACCACCACTCATCTCCACAACTCTTTTCAGCTTATAAAACTGAAACTCTGTATGCATTAAACAATAACTTCCCATTCTCCCTCCTCCCAGCCCTTGACAACCAGCATTATACTTTCTGTTTTTACGATTTTGACTACTATAAGTACCTCATAGAAGTACAGTCATACAGTATTTGTCTTTTTGACTGCTTATTTCATTTGTTACATCCTCAAGTTTCATCCATGTTGCAAAATTGCAATTTTTTTTCCTTTTTAAGGCTGGATAATATTCCATCGTATGTATATATCACATTTTGTTTATCCATTCATCTGTCCATGGACACTTGAATTGCTTCTGTGTTTTAACTATTGCAAATATACTGCTGTGAACATGGGTGTACAGGTATCTCTTTGAGATCCTGCTTGCAGTTCTTTTGGCTATATACCCAGAAATTGAATTGCTGGATCATACACTAAATCTATTTTTAATTTTTTGAGGTACTGTGTTCCACAAAAGCTGTACCATTTTACATTTAGTCAGCAGTGCACAAGGGTTCCAGTTTCTCTACATCCTCGCCAGTACTTGTTTTCTGTTTTTATGTTTTATAGTAGCTAGCCTGTTGGGTGAGGTGGAATTCCATTGTAGTTTTGATTTGCACTTTTCTGATAATTAGTGATGTTGAGCATCTTTTCATGTGCTTATTGGCCATTTGTATATGGTCTTTGGAGAAATGTTTATTTAAGCCCTTTGCCCATTTTCGAATTGGGTTTTTGGTTTTTGTTGTTGTTGTTACATTTAGATGTCCTCTATGTATTCTGGATATTAATCCTTTATCAGACATATGATTTGCAAATATTTTCTCCCATTCTGTGGGTTGCCTTTTTTACTCTGCTAATAGTGTCTTGATGCACAAAATTTTTAAATTATGAAATCCAATTCTTAAATTTTTTCTTTTGTTTGTTACCTATACTTTGATGTCATATCCAAAAAAATTGTTGCCAAATATCGTGTTGTGAAGCTTTTGTTCTGTATTTTCTTCTAAGAGTTTAATCGTTTTAAGTTTTATATTTAGGTTTTTGATCCATTTTGAATTAATTTCTGTATATGATGTAAGGTAAGGGTCCAACTTTGTTCTTTTGCTTGTGGATATCTAGTTTTCCCAGTACCATTTGCTGAAAGACTATTCTTCCATTGAATGGTCTTGGCACTCTTATCAAAAATCGTTTGATTGTGTATGAGATGGTCTGGGATTGTTTCTATTCCACTGGTCTATAGCTCTGTCTTTATGCTAGTATCACATTGTTTTTGATTACTGTAGCTTTGTAGTAAGTTTTGAAATCAGAAAGTGTGAGTCTTTTACTTTTGTTCTTTTTCAACATTGTTTTGGCTATTTAGGAGCCCTTGAAATTACATGTGAATTTTAGGATGGGTTTTTCTATTTTTGCAAAAAACATAGGGATTTTTATAGGGATTACATTTAATCTGTAGATCGTATTGACATTTTAACAGTATTAAGTCTTCTAGTCCATGAACATGTAATACATTTCCATTTGTCTTTAATTTCTTTTTAGCAGTGTTTTATAGTTTTTGTTATACAAGTTTTTCATGTCCTTTGTGAAGTTAATTCTTAAGTATTTTATTTTCTTCAATACTATTGTAAATATAATCGCTTTTGTAATTTTTCAGATTGTTCATTTTTAGTTTGTAGAAGTGCAACTAATTTTTGTGTGTTGCCTTTGTATCCTGCTAGTTTACTGAACTGATATATTAGTTACTCTGTGTAT
This sequence comes from Eonycteris spelaea, assembly GCA_003508835.1. Taxonomy (NCBI): domain Eukaryota; kingdom Metazoa; phylum Chordata; class Mammalia; order Chiroptera; family Pteropodidae; genus Eonycteris; species Eonycteris spelaea. Next base: position 2,059,476 of record PUFA01000122.1, read on the forward strand.
GGAATCTTTAGGGTTTTTCTATGTACAAGATCATATCATCTGCAAACAAAGATAATTTATGCTTTTCTTTCCAGTTTAGATGCCTTCTTCTTCTTCTTCTTCTTCTTCTTTTCTTTTTCCATGTTTAATTGCTCTGGCTAGAACTTCCAATACTTTGTTAAATAGAAGTGTTGAAAGCAGGCATACTTGCTTTGGTCTTGATCTTGAAAGAAAAGCTTTCAGTCTTTCACCATTGAGTATGATGTTCCCTGTAGGTTTTTTATACATGAACTTTATGTTTTAGTTTTCTTTTATTCTTAGTTCATTGAGTGTTTTTATCATGAAAGGGTAGTGATTGCTTTTTCAATTGAGTGATCATGTGTTTTTTCTATTTGTTCTATTGCTATTATATATTATTGAGTTTCATGTATTGAATCATTCTTGCATTCTAGGAATAAATCCCACTTGGTGATAGTGTATAATCTTTTTTTTTTTCTTATATGCTGCAGAATTCTGCTTGCTAATATTTTGTTGAGGATTTTTGCATCAGTGTTTATAAGGTATGTTGGTTTGTAGTTTTCTTAGTGTCTTTCTCTGGCTTAGGTATCAGGGTAATGCTGATCTCATTCATAGAGTGAGTTTGAAAGTCTTCTCTCTTCAGTTTTTTAGAAAAGTTTCAGAAGGATTGGTATTAGTTCTTCTTTAAGTGTTTGGTAGAATTCACCAGTGAGCCCTTTAGTTCCAGAACTTTTTTGTTGGGAGATTTTTGAACTATGGACAAATGTTATCAGCTTTTCTTTTTCTTTGTAATTATGCCTCTTTGTTAGTAAAAGCAGCAAGCAGCACACAGATCCCTAATAATTGGAGGACAGGGTTCTTTTTACCTACCCACCTGCCTCTCGTCAGCTGTTTACAAGCTGATTCAGCAAACCCTGTATACTGCTGTCTGCTACATGGCTTAGAGTGAGGGATAAGTAGCTGCTATTCTGTGCTAAGAGTAAAAATGACTGACCTTAACTGTAATTTATCATTTAAGCCTTCCCCAGGAAGATGCAAACCTTGCAGACTCCAGAGTTCTGAAATAGTTACTAGTTACATCAGACAGATTGTCTGTGCAATTGCTGTCTGTTGCTTCCTTCTCTGCCATCTTCCCCTCAATTGTGATGAGTTTTCTCACACGCACACGCTCTTGTGGAACTGTCACCACAGTCAAGATAATGAGTATATCTATCACTCCCCAAAATTTCCTCCTGCCACTTTTTAATGACTCTCCCACCCATATAAACACCTTGAAATCATATAATATATAGCCTTTTTTTTTTTTTCTGGCTTCTCTTATTCAGTGCAGATGAAATTTGAACAACATGGGTTTGAACAGGGTCCATTTATACATGGATTGTTTTCTTTAAAAAATTTTTTTTCAAGTACAATTGATAATATTTTATATTAATTACAGGTATACAGCCTGGTGGTTTTACATTTATATAATTTATGAAGTGATTCTCCCAATTAGTCTAGTACCCCCCTGACATTATACATAGTTATTACAATATAATTGACTGTATTCTCTTTGTTGTACTTTGCATCCCTGTGACTATTTTTTAACTACCAATTTGTACTTCTTAATTCCTTCCTCTTTTGCGCTCAGTCCCCTTCCAACTGGTAATCATCAGTTTGTTCTCTGTATCTAGGAGTCTGTCTCTATTTTATTTGTTTGTTTTGTTCTTTAGATTCCACATATAAGTAACATCATATGTCGTCTTTCTCTGTATGACTTATTTCACTTAGCGTAATACCCTCAGGTCTATCCATGTTGTTGCAAATGCTAAGTTTCATTTTTTAAGGCCGAGTAACATTCCCTTGTATATATGTACCACATCTTCTTTATCCTTTGTCTATGATGGGCACTTAGGTTGCTTATAGATTTTTTTTTCCTCAATAAATATGCAATCAGCCCTCTGTGTTCCCAGGTTTTGAATGTGGATTTAACCAACTGCAGATCAAAAACAGTATTTTTAGTTCACAATTAGGAGTACTTGGATGCAGAGGACCAATTATATGTTTTGTTCCATACACTTTTATATAAGGGACTTGAGCATTTGTGGATTTGGGCTCTCTCGGGGGTCCTGGAACCAAACCTCCACAGTGAACCAAACCAACTATAGTTAATTTGTTGGGATGTCAAAAGTTATGTGTGGATTTTTGACTGTGTAGGAGGTTGGCACCCGTAACCCCATTGTTCAAGGGTCAACTACCTATAATTATTTTGAGACTTCATTTATGTTTTATGTCTCAATAATTTGTTCATTTTTATTGCTGAATTCCATTTTGTGGATATATCACAATTTGCAAATTTATTCACCTATCGATGGACATTTGGGTTGTTTCCAGTGTGGGGTTATTAACTAGTTAATAAGAAATTTTATACCAGTCTTTGTACTTTGTCTTTTGTATTTGTTTCCTAGGGATACTGTAACTAAGTACTGTAAACTGGTGGCCTAAAACAACATTCTGTCATATTCTGAAGGCTAGAAGTCCAAAATCTAAGTGTAGCAAGGCCATGTTTTTTTTGAAGGCGCTAGGGAAGAATCCTTTCTTCCCTTTTCCTAGCTTCAGAAGCTCCCAGGTCCTGAAAATTCTTGGTGTTCTTAGCTTTTAGTTTCTGCCTCTCATTCTTGTGTCATCTCTTCTTGTTAAAAGAACATCAGTCATTGGATTTAGGGCCCACCTTATTCCAGTATGATCATGTTAACTAATTGCATCTGCATCCAGATAAGGTCACATTCCAGGTGGACATGAATTTTAGAGGGGACACTATTCAGCCCTGTTCAACTTTTCTTTCTTTTGGGTATGTGTCTAAGAGTGGAATGTAACGGTATGTGTGTAGCTTTTAAAAGAGTGCCAAACTGTTTCCAGAGTGGTTGTCTTTATTTTACATTTTTCCAGCAGTGTATTAGGGTTATGGTTGCTCCACATCCTGGCCAATACTTAATATAGTCAGTCTCCTTACCTTTAGCAATTTTAATGGAAGTGAAGTAGTATCTCATTGGTCTTAATTTACATTTTTCTCATGACTGATGATGTTGAGCATTTTTATGTGCTTAATTGGCATCTACATATCTTTTTTGGTGAAGTGCCTGTTCAGATCTTGTTCCCATTTAAAAATTGGGTGGTTTTCCTATTATTGAGTTGAAAGTGTTGTTTATATATTCTAGATACAAGTCATATGTCAGATATATCTTTTCAAATATTTTCTCTCAGTCTGTGGTTTACTTTATATTTTATATAAAATAGGGATTGTGATTCAATTGCTCTGGTTTGGGGCCTGGACATCAGGATTTTCAGAAGCTTCCAGATGATCTCAAAGTGTAGCCATGGTTGAGAACCACTGCTTCTGACATGAAATTTTGAAGCACCCTAATGTATGTTTGGCAGCTTCTTTTCTTCCAGATGATTTTGGGAGAAAAATCTTAGTCATAGGTAAATGACTAATTCAAATAACTACATTAGAATTCTTAGCTTTTGCCACCTTTGTTTACTGTACTTACAGTCACAGCCAGCAGATGGCAATAGTGTAACGATAAAAATTCTCAATTCTTTAGCCGGGTCAATCAGGTTAAAGGATTTGGTGAGCCTCTTATGTTATTAAACTGAAGATAGATTACTGATAGCAGATAATGATGGGAGAGCTGTATATGTGAATTTTAAGTGAACAAAGCAGAACTCCAAATAATATGCATGTATACTAATGATTTACTCTATGAAGTTAATTGAGAGGACATCAATGAATATCAAAAAGTGAATTTGGAACTAAATGGACAGTGTTAGCTTCATATTAATTAGATTTTTTGTTCTTACTTTCCTTTGTTCTTAACAGTAACATTAAATTACAGTCAGATTTATTTTTTCATATTTGACTGCTCAAGTATGAATTTTAATTTTCATCTTTTTTATTAGGGAAAATTTCAAACCTAAAAAGTAGAGATTAGTATAATGAACCTCTAGCTCAGTGATTATTCATTCACGGCCACTTTCATTTCATTTATACTTCTGGTTTCTCCCTTGCCTCTCAGGATTTTGTGAAGCAAATATGAACATAATCATTTGTTCTGTAAATTATAAATTCACTTTTAAGCAGCTTTCTTTCTTTCTCTTATCTTAAAAAATACTCCTTCTTAGAATGATGTTTTTATTATAGAGTAAGAAAAACCTTTAGAACAGCAGTTCTCAAACTTTTTGATCTAAATACCCTTTAACATTCTTGAAAAGTAAAGAGTCCTGAGACTTTTGCTCATGTGGGATTATATCTATTGGTAATTACTACATTAGAATGAAAACTAAAAGCCTTTAAAGACATGTATTAGTTTATTTAAAATGACAGCATAAAACTATTTCATGTTGATATAAATAACATTTTCTCAATAAAAACTCTATCTCCCAAGACAAAAAGAATATGTAAGATTGTGAGAGGACAGGCATTGTCTTATGTTTATAAATCTCTAATTTCACGGATTAATAGAAGACAGCTGAATTTTTATATCTGCTTCAGTATTCAATCTATTATATTATGTTAATTTGGGATGAAGTATATGAAGAAAATGGAGGCTCATAGAGCTATGTAATTGGAAAAGGTGAGAGTATTTTATTGGCATTTTCAGATAATTATGCTTATTCTCCTTTGATGTTATACCAAAACTCCACTGCACACTTGTGAGCAATGAGAGTGGAAAAAGAAAATGACATCTTCATATTATTATAAAAATAGTTCTTAACCTTCCAGATTCCCTGAAAGGGTCTTGGGGATGCCCAGGGGTCCTCAGACCACAGTTTAAGAACCACTGCTTTAGAAATACTCTTCTTTAGATATCATTTTCTTTTTCTTTCAATTAGGAAAGTTTAAGTAAAGTTTATTTCCTTCAATTTTATTACAAAACCACATTAACAAAGGAAGTTAAAACCAAGACAACAGTCTTCTCAGCCTATCTTCTGTTCAGTTTCTTCTAGTCTTTTAGTTCTCATTGAGACTTCTTTCATCACCTTTCACTTTCCAAAATGGAAATGTTTTTTGTCTAATCATAAAAATAATATTATTTTAAAACTTCAGTCAAAATATGCAACTCTAAAAAAGGAAATAATAGCCTACCATAGTCCTCTCATTTTGAACTTTTAATGAAACTTTAATCACAATAGCAATCTACCATAATTCTGGGAGATGTAAGGTTGAAGATTTATTTAAGAACTTCTTAAATAAAACTTTAATGATTTGGGATTCTGTTTTCTGAAAAAGGAATTGGAGGAAGGCAAATTGCCTGTAGTACATTTAATTGAGTTTTTAAGGTTAAGTTTAAATCAAACCATTTGTTCTGCTTGTATTATCTCTTTAGTTAATTGACAGAAGGGAGGCCTTCTGGTGTTTTTCTAACTACAGATTTAAGACAGCACATGTGACTCAAATGAAATGTCAGTATAAGAACTGATCTAATGTAGGTTTGTTTGTTTTATTTTGTTTAATTTGAGAGTGGCAGCTGCAGACTTTGAAAGATGTGAACTAACTGAGCTCTTCATCATAGTCTTCAGAACCGTCCACTCTCATCTTTTAAGTTTGAAGATCTGGTTTTCTCTAAGATGAGTTGAGATTTTCCCCCGGATTTAAAAAAAATGTTGAGTGGTAAATGGCAAACTTTGAGGGTTTGGTAGTTTAAAATACTGAGAAAGTAATGTAATTATCTGCAAAGCATAGTTTGAAAAACATGTGTTTTGAAGTCTCTATTTGTAAAAGCTCATTAATGAATAAATAGTCCTCAGCTTACAAACATACCCAGTGAATACTTAGTCACTAATACTAGTCCTTATTCACTCTTCTTCAACTGAACAATTGAAGACTGGAAGATAGGCATGTGATCTCTGGATCATCAGTTGGTTGATGTAAGAATTGTGTCCAAAAAATGTGAAACATCTAGAAAAACCAATGAGTTCAGAAGAGCGAGGAGGGTCAAAACATAAAAAGAGAAGCAGGCTGACCCTTGGAGTGGCCTTATCAGCATCACATATTTCCCTTATTTCTTCATTCTTTGTTTTCTCTAATATAGGACTTGCTGAAATTCTACCAACTGGGATCCAGTCTTTTTTATGAGAATTAGCTGGAAATAGTGCATTTCCACCTGATGGGTAATGGAGTTGTTTTACAAAGGAATGAGAATTGGGTGTGGGGGTGGGTATTTGATTGCTGCTGTTTCAAAATTGGGTGAGTGATTTTTAGACGGGAGAACGTTTTGGGGGACAGAGCAAAGGAGGAAGTTTGAACAAGGCGGGAATGTACAATAGAGAAACTTATTTTTTTCCTTAGGCCAAGGGCAAGAGAATCTCATTTTTCTTATACTCCATGATTTTTTTCTCCCTTGGATTCAAGCTAGTACTATTTTTTGTTATGGAATAGCCCCATGATGTAGTTTTGCATGGAAATCCAGTCATTATTAATATAAATTTGTATTTATAAGAAAAGCATTGAATTCTAAATAGCCATCTTATAAGGGAATTTTAGAAAACTATGTTGGAAGTGAAGCACTTACCAGTGAAGTTGGAAGGTGAAAGAAAACGATTTCTGATTGAGTTTTTCTTTCATTGTAAACAAAATGTATCAATTCTGTTGTCTTTTCTTTTGGTCTTCCTAGAGAATAGAATAATGTAAATAAGATGGTAGATTAGAAATAATGACACACTGGTACTGAAGACAGCTTACCGCTGAGGAAAGGTGGAAGAGCAGCAGCTGAAATGTTGAGAATAAGGGCAAAGCTTTCCTCCATTCACCGTAGCACAAACTGCTTATCTTTCTAAAGATGCCTCTCTTTCAGTCTATCTTATCTCAATAAATACAACTAATATCGCTTTTTGATGCACACTACTGTAAACTAGACAACTCCAGTAGCCTCCTAACTTGTCTCCATGTTTCCCAGTGCCCAAGTCTGTTTTCAGTGAGAGTGATTCTTTTAAATCCATGTCAGATCATTTTACTCTTTTGCTTAAAAAGTCTCCAATAGCTTTCCATTTCACTCCAGCTGAAAGTCCATTAACCTCAGATCTTTTTTTATTTTTATTTTTCAATTAGAGGTGACATTCAGCATTATTTTATATTAGTTTCAGGTGTATAGCATCATGGTTAGACATTTATAGAATTTACAAAGTGACCCTTGCTTCTTAGATCTTATTCCATTTCAGCCATATTGCACTCCCTGGTGGTTATCAATCCCACTAGATTTGCTCCTACCTCAGAACCTTTGCACTTGCTCTTTCCTCTTCTTCCAGATATCTGTATGATTATTCGTCCACCTCCTTCAGCTCTTAAATATTGCCTTCCTACAATGGTTCAAATACAACCACTCTATTTAATATTGCATGTATACCTTCACCATTACCCATGCACCCCCTGTCTTCTGTCCCTGCTTTGTTTTTCTCCATAACACTTATCGCCATCTGACATGCTATATATTTTATTTGCTTTTATTATCTGTCTTTTCTCTGTGTTAGAATAGAAGCTCTATGAGAGTGGGAATTTTAGTCTGTTTGAACTTTGTAGTATTACCATAAGTTAAAACAGCACTTGACATAAAGATGCCCGATTTGTTGAATTAACCAATAATAGATACCATTTACTAAACGCTTACTAAATATTAGACATTGTGCTAGGATCTTTATCATCTCTAATCCCTGTGATAAACCTGCAAGGCAGGCAGCATCCCTGTTTTGCTAGGCCTTAAAGAGGTTAAGTGACTTTGCCAACCTATTTTGTTGTTGACAGCAGAGCTGACATTAGAACCCAAGTCTGTCTTCAAAATCTGAGTTCTTTTCCCTAAGCTTCTTGATGTTTGTTATAACATACGGGATCACTAAGAAATTTAATAAGCTGTTGTCTGGTGTTTTTCATTTGGGAAAGGAAAGTATGCAGTGCCTTACTAACAACAGTTTCCATTTGGGATTATCTTGACTTTAAAAGATTAAAAAAATAAAATTGGGTGTTTAAAGGAGCATGCTTCAGTTATCTAGAATGTTTTCCTATATGTAGAACACATTATTCCTCCGAAATGTGAGGTAGAGGGAGTGTTGTTTGTTGTTCTTGAAGAAGTTCAAGAGATCTTTTCAAATACTACTTTTGCTTCTTAATAGTTTTAACTATGCTTTCTTTTTAAAACAAACATTTACATAAGGATTATTATATGCTAATCACTATTATGAGTACTTTACAACTATTAACTTATTTTACATCGTCTTTGTCATAATCATGGGAAATTACTCATTCTGTTTCCTGACCTTTAAACAGAGAAGATTGGACTATCTATATGATCTCCCAGGCCCCTTCTAGCTCTGAAGTGTTAAGACTTTCTAACTGTTGCCAGGTAACTTAGTTATGTGTTAATTAAGACAGGTCAACTTTTCCTAGTGGGAGCAGAGATGACAGTGGAGCCCTGAAAACAGTGCAGAATAGGAGAGGAAGTTGTGATTTAAGTAACTGTAAGTGCTGAGTTAGTATCTAGCACAGTCTCAGTTTGGGAAGGAAGAAAGGGATCATCAAATCATTGTTGAGATTTTGATGGAGTGAAGCTGTTGATACTATCTCCCTGACTTCTTTCAAGATCTTAAAGTAGAAATTCAAAGTTGTTTAAATCTTGAGCAGAGCATGACTCCTTATTATCCAGCACTATTTTTTAGCTATAGATTTTAAGAAAAGGGAAATAGAAGAGTTAAGAATTTGGTACATAAAAATATCAAACTCAAATCTGATCAAGCATCTAGAGCCAGTGACTAATTTCCAGGAAATATAGGGGACATATTATATCTCAAGTTTGCAGCCATCAAATGGAAACCCTGTAAGACAGCCTAGTTTCTTGCAATAAGTAAATTGCAAGGAGAGAGACAGAGACAGCAACAGACACAGAGACCTATAGATTAAAAGCAGTTTGTGATACATCAACCATTTGTGTGTATGGACTGTATTAGGACTTTAATTCCTCATTCAAACAATCAAAGAAATCTGAACATCAGTTGTTGGAGATATTAAGAAATCGTTTTAGGTGTATTAATGCTACTGAATTGTGTTTAACTCTTTATATTTTAGAGTTACACACCAAAATATTTATGGGTGAAATGATGCGATATCTGATATGCTTCAAAAATAACTGGGAAATGGGAGATGGAGTAGGTGGGGTTACATATGAAACAAAATAGACCTTGAACTGATAAAGTTAGTTTTGGGGTTTATTGGGATTCATTATATTATCCTACTTTTGTATATGTTTGAAATTTACATTGTAATTAAAAAAAAAGACTGACATGTGAAATAAGTACACATGCTTTCAAGATAGAAGTTATCAAGAAGGAGATTATAAAACAGTGTACTCTTAGTGAATTTCATGCAGAGGTAGTGTTTTCTGTAGAATTTTTCCCCAAACATATATTCATTATAAAAGAGGAAAATAGTTCAGAAATGTCACTATAGAAAGTGAAAGTCCCCTTCTTTAATCAAATAATTATTTAAAATGCTAAAAATTGTCATGTTGTTTCTACATGGTAATATATTCCTTTTTCCATTTACGAAAATGCATGAGAGATGAAATTTTGATCAAGAGCCGAAGAGAGAGGTTTTCTGCTGAACAGAAAGAATTGCTTTTGCTTTGCAAAGGGGATGTTGTTAACATTAGTTCTGGAGTTCCTTTAAAAATCCTGTACATGTTAATCCCTTATATAGTGGAAAACTGTAGCAAAGGTAGCAATCTGGAATCCTCTAAAATGCATCTACTCCTGCCTTCAGTGCAGGTGTAGACCACAGATTAATTCTGGCAGTGGTTAGGCCAGAAGGGAAATTTGAACCTGAGAGCTTATGTCCTCAGCAAAGCTAATTGGGAAATGTGGAGCAGGGGATTTCCACTCTTTGTTAATAAGATCTCCAGGCGCATTTCCTCTTTGTTTTTGTGTTTTCTTCAACAGTGAAGCAAAATGTGATTTACTTCATGCAGGGAAGTAAAATATGATTTCCTGCACTTAAGGTGCTGGCTTCTCTTGTGGAGAATTATAATTGCAAAGTGGAATGTGTATGGATTGAGCTACCTACACATTTGATTTAAACACTAATTTTTTAAATTAGTTCACTGTATTTGTGCCAGTGGTGGATTTGCTTAGATGATTTGAATTAGCATATAACTAAGGTTGTCTTAAAGCAAGCATCCCTCTTGGTGGACCACTGCTTTCATTGACAGTGTGATTGTTTGCAAGCTGACTGGAAAACCATGATGGCAAAATTGCATTCTGCCATATTAATAAAACATACTGTAGCTCCTTGGCAGATTTATACTTTTTAAATGCTTGTCTTTTTAGTTGAAATGATCATTTAACCTGTAAAATTCTCCAAAATGAGAAAAGTGAGCAAATAGTATTTTTCAGGAAAATAGGATAAGCCCATACCCTGATACTATGCCCAGATGTAATGTAACTGGGAAGTGAAAAGAACTTATTAGTAAATACTTAGGAGCTATTAAACATTGGGTGAATGGTGAAAAGCCTTGTAAATTAATAACTGTTCTGTAGTCATTGTCAGTATCTCATGGCCTAATAACTGTGATTCATTTTTTCAAAATATATTTAGAAACTTGTACTACTTTTGGGGGGGGGCTTTTTTTTTTTATGGTTAGACATTTATATACTTTATAAAACGATTACCCTAATTGCTCCTTCTCTCCTCTGGTTTTCCACCTAGCCAATATAGTAATGCTAACTTCCTTCTCTATGCCATCTATCAACTGCAATTCGTACTTCTTCAACCCTCACCCCATTCTCTCAGCCCCCACATCCCCATTCCCTCTGTCTGTCACAAATTGCCCTCTATATTTGTGAGTCAGTTTTTGATTAGTTTCTTCCTTTTGTTCCTTAGATTCTGCATATAAGTGAAATCATATGGTATATGGTATCTTTCTTTGTCTTACTTATTTTACTCAGCATAATAACCTCTAGGTCCATCCATTGTCATTGCAAAGGTAGGGTTTCGTTGTTTTTAATGGCTGAGTAATATTCTATTGTATATATGAACTATAAAACCTGTACTGCATTTAACCATGGGCCAGATCTTTAGAGACTGAAATTTTTGAAGTGACCTCTTCCCAAGTTGCTCAATGTTATGTTGAGGGTACCAGGCTTCTGCTCTTGCAATCAGAGAAACTCCATATGATTATTTGAAAGCAAGAATGGATTATTATTATTTTAAATGATTTTATTTTTCCAGTTCTTGTGCGGTATAATTGACATATAACGTTGTATTAAAGTGTACAACGTAATGATTTAAGATTTGTAAAGAACTGATTATTGTCAAGTACCAAATAACCTGAAAAATCACTTTCAGAACTAGCAGAGCTTAATAATCAGATCCAAAGCACAACATGCACTGCCAGCTATGTTACCAGTAAAGCTAAATTAGTACTTAAATTTAAATGTGTTTACTTTTAATTTATCATTATTATGTTAGGATAAAACTTTTAAGGTAGAATACCCTTGTAGGTAAAGAAATGATAGTAGATTTGGGGAAGAGGAAAGGACCATAATTCTCCCTTTCCTTGTTTTGTCATTAACCATGGTAGTTTTCAGGTTTTGAACCTAGGATCTGAACCCCTAGAAATTTTGGTAAAATTTTGTGTGAATGTGTGTGTAGTGTTTTAGGTGGGTTATGGACTAGTAGGTAGGCAACACATGCACATCCAGGGTAAAATTAAATTCCCAGTTTATATAGCTAAGGATACCAAAATTTAGTAGAAAATAGCTAGAGATGAAGCAGATGCAGTGTATTTCAGTGCAGTTTTCCTAGGACCCTGGAGTCCCTACATGGCACTGAGCAGCTAGTGACAATGTCCATCCGCTGTAGGATATCTTTATCTTAATTCATGTGGCATTACAGACCTTTTGTATCTGTGCTGACACCACTGTTCACAAAGACACCACAATCTGCATGCCTCCTTTAAGAGGATTTTTATGAATTATTGAGCTCTCCTGGACTCCGTGTCCTCTCCTCGCTAGAGCAGAAAACCCATTTCCCTGCAATGAGGGCAGGTATTATTCTCCCAGAAGAGGGCCCAGAGCTTTTATAAGTAAGTGTTCTTAATGGGATATTTTCCTAAGCTTTAGTTCTCTCTTGTCAGGAGACTCCCAAATTGTTTTCCTTTAATCCTGGTTGCTCTTTTAAATGCCATATCAACATAACCAACCTTTGTTGGTTTTTTTTGAGGATGGAAGGGTGCTTAACACTTAGCTTGCTATAACTTCCTTAACTAATGGCAGCAGAAGAAAAGGTGTGCTAACCCGGATTAGCAGGAATTGCCACTGTGTCAAATGGATGCAAAGTGTGTCAAAGTTTACAGGAAAATAGAATTTCCCTTAATCGCATTGATTACTAGTGGAATGACTCATCTTGCAGTTGTACGTTGATCTTAAGTTATTCAATATGTGTGTAAGTTAGACAAGGGAGGGAAAACCACTGATGAGATGAACAAAACACGTCATTTGAGCTAATGACTGTTCCCGGGATATCCCCAAGATTTCTACCTCAGTATTGCCTCTCCTGTTTACCGTTTGACTCTCACTGGATTTCTTTCAGAGTAAAGTCACTTCCCATTACCTTTCTGCCCTCCATGTGGACAGCTTCCACGGATTACTTTCTTGTACTGCAGTGTACAAAGGTTTATTGTATGCTTACTTAACATTAGTCAGGTTTGGTATTATTTAACTCAGGCACTAGAAATTCCAGGGATTTAAAAATTTCTGTTTCCTGTTCTTCCTTTTCTAGTCTTGATTTTTTTTTCATTAAAAGAGGACCAGAAGACAATCTAAACCATTTTCTTCTTTAATTAGCAATAAAATTGAACATAGATGATAGTAAATTCTGCTTCATTGCTTTGAGAAATTGTAACTTTTGATGGCTTTTGCAGATACAACTGATAATCATTGTTTCTTCTGCTTTGTAAACAAATATCTCATTCATCTCAATGAAGTTATGAGTTAAGTAGGAGCTGGAAATAGAAGTTCTATGTTTTTTCTGTAGTCATTAACTTGATCTTCTTTCCCTCTCCATCTCAGTTTTCTCACAGGATTGTTTTGAGGATAGAATTAGAAGATATATGCACATTGTAAAGGTAAAGTAATCTACAAAGCTCCACTGCAGGCAGTGCCTGGCAGAGCACACGTGTTTTATGAACCATCTATATGTGCGTACTGCAAGGGCAATTGATCTGGTCTCAATCTAGAGCCCTTCTAAAGGGGATGGACATGCTTTTCTTACACATATGGAGGCAGTTAGGTTATTGGTACTTACAGGAATCCATCTACTCTACCTCTATATGAACACAGGCTCCCATTTCTGAGTCAGGAACAGGAAGCAGAGAAAGTTATTTTCCTGGTATCCATTTTAAAGCCCAAAGAGTTATAAATAATAATGAACTGTTGGTAAAACTTGTACCATTAGTACTACTTACCTAAAGCATATGTAGAGACTTTTGTACTATAGTCTTTTTGTAATTGAATCTCTTAATTCTGAGTTCTTACAATAGCCCTTTGAAGTAAGTATTCCCATTTTATTCTTCAGGAACCTGAGGCCCAGAAAATGTTAGGTGACTTGATCAAAGTCATATAAGCTAATGGATGGCCCAGCAGATAAGATGCAAACCCAGATCTGCTAATGGCTAATCCAGGCTCCTTTAGCATCCTCACAGCATCTCTGGGGACCGTGCATGTGCCTGAGAAGGATAATAATAATATTAGGTAGCTATACTTATTGTTAAAGGTAACATTTTGAGTTTGGTCATTTTTCGAGGGTCAGCAATGAAAAATCTATAAAGATTCTTAGAAAGAGCCTTGGCAATTCTCTGTATAATTGCTTTTCTCTGGGAATTCTTTTTGAGGGCTTTCAGTTCTATCTATGTATGGTGCTAAATTTTTCTTCAAAACTTTCCCTCCCCCACTTGAAAAATAAATGTTTATTTTCTGATTTCTTTTTGAAAAGTTTTCCAGTGAGTTTTATCTGTGCAATATTTTTATTTTGTCGTTTTTTTTTGGGGGGGGGAGGAGGCAAAATCACCCAGTGAGAGGACTTACATACTCTGAGTGTCTGCTTCCAAGGAAGGAGGAACGTTAGGCACTGTGTTGGTACTTTGGAGCCAGTTTCTACTTGGTTGTAAAGCAGAGGGGATTTCCAGGGTGTTTAAGTGCGGATGAACTTTTTAAACTGAAAGCAGAATTTAAAAAGAAAAATTGGTAAGCAACATTCTGGGTTTGCAGGATCCAAGACATGTTATTGCCTTTCCTCGCCTGATTTGTTCCTTTCTATTTTGGGAGCAAGATTCTGCAGTGAAAAGTATCTTTTTGCCTTTTTTTAGCTCTTCTCTATAGGTCTGTCAGGATATGATATGGAAAGGAAGGAGAGAGATCAGAAAGAATACAGCTTTTGTTCTGTCTAGAAATTTACTTTAAAATAAAATTAATTTTAAACTGTCTTTATCTGAATAAGATCTATTTCCCCAAAGCCCAGGCAATATTTATGAAATAACTTTATATTTGTGAGTAGATTCCATTCTGTCTGGGTATTTAGTATAAAAATCTACTTGGAAATATACCTCACTGCTAAAAAACATGTGTCTTTTAACTCATGATTCTAGATGGTTGAGAATCCTTTACTGAAACTTTTTCAGTCCTTCATGTACTCGATAGTGGACTTTCATTTTGTATTTCAAGACAAAAAGTAGATTATCTTCGCCCTCCCCCCCCCTTCTTCGAGTGATAGATATTATAGGCCTATGATAAAATATATTAACAATGTCCCCTGGGGCAAAATCATGTTTTGTTCATATTGCAGAGTCCCCTTGTTTGCAAGTACCCTAATAGGCAGTGGTCTTGATTGGCATGCCTTGCTTAAGAACATAGGCCACAACTTATTAATATGTACTGTTCTGAAAGAAGGGAAAACTTACAAACAAGGCAGGTACCAGGAGGTTCAAGCCCTGTGAAGGCTGCTCCACCATCTTCAAATATAGTTATTTTGTTGTCTTCTGGCTTTGGAGGTTCCGGGCTGATTTTTGTTATTCTGAGGTATAGTGGAAGGATGACAGGATAGATTTATAGGTTTCAAATCTTAAACCTACCACTTACTAGTTATGTGATTGATTTAACTTCTCTGTGCTTTAGTCTCCTAATCTATTAAGTGAGAAAAATGGTAATATCCACCTCATGCCATTGATAGAGAAATAAAAAAGTGGATATATGGAAGCACTTAGAATTTTTGTTTTTCTTGTTTTCCACATGGCAAGTAGAAAGCACTGTGAAAGTATTTGTATTATTATTATTTGGCCTGGATGCATATGGGATTTTTTTCCTTTAACCTCAAAATAAAAAATTTTGTACAAAGAGAAGTAGGTGAATTTTCATTGAGTTTTCCTGAATCTCATGAGTCCTTAATGACTTCGATGCTTTCTATCTTAGGAAAGGTTTGTTTTTTGAATGATTAGTTTTCATCTTTTTGTTTTGATGTATTCCTTGGGAACACCCTTGTGAGGCTTAAGTTGGAGCTCTATTTTCTGGCCTTTATGTCTATAATGTTTATTCTCAACATTCTCTTTTTGTTCTTTTCATCTACGTTGTAATAGAATTTCTCAAAGTTTGTGCTGCATTTCACAAAATCCATGTTCAAGTGTATTATTTCCAATACAATATCCTCTGCCTATCCCTTAAGTTTTTGGTGTTTCCCAGGGCTTCAGTTTCCCAGGGTTTCCTTCCCTTTCTTCTACTCTACCCACTTTCCCTGTCCATTTTCACTCACTCTTGTTTTCCCTACCACCTGTGTGCCAGTTACTTCACAAACCTACATAGCTCCAACCCTTGCATTCTCAGTGAACCCCTTATTTCCTATTGGGCATCTTTCTGAAAAACATTTTTTCAGTGACAAGATAGAGTGGTAAACTATTTTATTCTTTATCTGAAAATACTACTTAAATAATAGTTTAATTACATAAATTTTAGTATTTTTCCTCAACACTTTAAAGATAGAATTCCATTGTCTTCTGGCATCCATTTTAGGTACTGTTGAGAAGTTTGCTTTTGGTCCAATTTTTGTTCCATTGTAAATAATCTCTATCTTCCTGTTTTTTCACTTGTTTCACTGTGATGCGTATGTATAAAGGTATTTATTTTTTCTTGGAATTCACTGAATCTGAGTTTCCTGAATCTGAGGTTTCATGTCTTGAATCAGTTCAGAATAATTTTCAGCCTTTATATCTTCAACTATTGCTTCTCCCGAAATTCCTATTAGACTTTCATTGTGCCCTTTTACATTAACCTCCATGTCTCCTTCTCTTTTTCATATATTTCATTCCTTTATCTCTCTGAAGTAATTCTGGGTAACTTCCTCAGATCTATCTTCTAGTTCACTACTTTTCACTTCAGATGTGTCTATTCTTCTCTCTACTCATTCATTTAGGGATTTTCCCCCTAATGATTCCATTATTTACAGACCATAAAATGACCTATTTTAAGCATACAGTTCCATGATTGTTGAGTAAATTTGTACATTTGTTTAACCATCATCACAATTCAGTTTTAGAATACTTCTGTCACCCTAAAGTTTTATCATGCCCTTTTGACATCAATCCTTGCTCTCTCCTCCCTGGCCGTAAGAACCATTGATATGCTCTCTGTCTCTGTAGTTTTTCCTTTACTAAAAATTTCATATAAATAGAATCATATAATCTGTAATTTTTTTGTTTTTCACTTAACATAATATTTGTTTTTATACTTAACATAATATTTGTTTTGTACTAAATTTAGCTTTAAATATAGTGTTTTTGAATTTGTGTTGTTACATATACCAGTAGTTCATTGCTGAGTAGTATCCCAGTGTATGAATCTGCCACAATTTGTTTATTCACCAGATGATGGACATTTGTATTTTGCCCCCATTCATTTTGTTTTGATTATTTTAGAATTTCAGTTTTAGAGCCTCTCTTTCAGATTTTCCTCTTTGTTTTTTTATGGTCACTGTCTTTTCTTAAAATTCTGATTCTTTTACATTTTAATTATTGTTACTTATTTATATTGTCTCTTAGGTTTTTCTATTATCCTTTATCCCGAGTTCTTTGGGCTCTAATCCTGCTGTTTTGGGGGCTCACACATGGTGGATTATTTTCATTTGTGTTTTGCAATTTTAAATTAGTACAATTTTAGAGGAGCCAAGCTCTTTCTATGAGAATCCCTTTGTTTCTTAAATTACTAATAATATCTCTTCAGAGAGGTTTTGTGTTTGTTTCTGCCAAGTACCTAAGAGATATTACTAGACCAGAACCAGTTTTTATGTACTTTCTTGACGGGGCATGATGATTTTGTATTACGTGGTTTGTCTAAATTTGTATTCCAAACCCATTTAAGACTTAAGCCTGGAGTTTCTTTTTCTAAGAAGACTTTTTTCCTACTTAGATCCCTGGAAGAAAAAGAAAGGTGGTATATTGTGTTTTGACATCAGTGTGCTCATTTGTAAAGGTTCTTCATTTATTCAGGAGTTCACTTCCAATTTCTCTCACCATTTGTACCCAAGGTTTGAGAGATCTATAGTTCCCTACAGAGGATATCAAAAGCTAAGCCCCTGTTTGCTAATACCCATTCCATTTTTCCTCTTTAGGTCTCTCCTGGACAATATTGGCATCAACTCTTATCCTTACATTTTGGTTTTGTTAACAATAATCAAAGATCTGGCTTCATCTCTGTCACTTAGAGATTTCTTTCTTTCTTTTTTAAGTTCAGCCAGGCATTTAATCTTTTTGTTGTATTATCCAGCCTTTTTAGATATTTGTAGCAGGATGGTTTTTTTGGTTGTTGGGTTTTGTTGTTATTTGTTTTTTCACCTTACTGGAATCAGGAAACTCAAATAAGATTCTAAGTATTTTAAATAGGATAGTACACTATAGAAATTATAGCTACAATTACTAAATGAAAGAAATCTAAAACATAGCTTTCTATTAAATGAGTATAAGCTTCCTTAGATTATTATTTGTTAGATTGCAGTCACATTTTCCAACATGTGACTTTATTTTTCCCTGGCTACGTTAAGGCAGTCATGTTAGTATTCCTTTTATTGAGGATTTATTTGGATCCCATGGTTTAAAGAGACGCACAAAAAAATTTGGCTGTTAGATACAGAGATGCATTTTTTTAGTTGTTGTTCCCATGTTAAAAGCAGTGCTTCCAACCAAAATAGCTGGTATTCCCCTGTTTTTCCATATCTACTGTGACTAAAGCCAGTTGTTTTAATAATCCCCTTCTTTGGAAAATATTATCGGATTTTTGCCGTACATTGGGTATAATCAACATGTGAAGATCACTGTTTCTTTTATGATGTAAAGTTTTGAGTATTAATTATTGTAGTCCTCCTGTTTCCCCTTGGTTGCTATACTAGAGTACATCATTAACTAAAAATAAATAAGTGATCTATTTTGAATTTTCTGGTGAGATTTGTTATCAAAGTCTCAATAGAAGTAAACCATCATAAATATATGGAGTTTCATTTCAAAAAATTGAAGTATTTTAACCTAAGTGGAAAAGTGAAGAAGTCTTAGTGTCTCCTTTCATTTGTTGAGAAAAATCAGTTACTTAACCTGTTTGCTTTCTCATCCATAATGTAAGAAGAGTAATAAATGGAAGAATCAAGTTCTACTGCCGTGTATCTTGTTAAGAGTCATTTATAATTATAAAGTCAGCTCTTTGAAGGCAGGTACTGGATCACCTCTGTTCTAGAGCTCATGTGTGATGTTATAAGCTGTGCCATTCTTTTATTTCTTTCTTGCTGCACAACTTTGGGTCATTTTGCTCCTCATTTTCTATTAGGTAACAACCACAAAACAATAAATATTGGTTCTGCTTTCTTGTTTCTCATAAGTTGAGTAAAGTAGAGGATTGAAAACTCTTGATTAACTATTTTAGAATTCTTACTACATTTATTTATTCTTTTCCATACTATAGTATTAAGCAAGAGTAGATTTTTTTAAAAATGTAAACTCAAGGCATAATTGCATAAAGACTTTCTGCTTATTCTTTGCGCTTCCATTTGCCTATTTGTTAATCCTCAAACATGTTGAGTAAGGACCTTGGCAGTTCTTTCCTCTGCCTAGACGTTTCTTTCCCTGAAGGAGCGTAGTTTACTCCCTCACGTCATTCAGGTCTGTTTAAAGGTCACGTCATTAAAAGGCCTTTCCCTTTAACCATATCTAAAACAGGCTAGGAAGAGCAGTGCTAATACCTAACTCTGCTTAATTTTTCTTCAAGGCACTTTTCTCTACCTGAAATTAAATATCTAATTGTTACCTTGGTGTTACTTGTATCCTCCGCTACTATATAAACTCCGTGAGGGCAAGGAATTTGTTTACTATTCTGTTCCTAAGAATTAGAACATTATTTGGCACATAATAGATGCTTCATGAAAATCTGTTGACTGACCAAGTAAATGTATTATAAACTTACAGCCTAAGAGTGGAATCTAGCCCATATATGTTTTTTTGTTTGTTTGTTTGTTTGAGCTTCTTTTTGTTTTGCTTTATTAAAAAGTTGTTTGACATATTTCAAAATGCCAGATTTTTAACTTCCCTTGAAAATCAAATTTGGTAATCCTGCATCTTTATTTTTCTGTGGTAACAATTATCTAGACTGAGCATTGGGTTGCTTCCTTTCTAAAGAAACTACATTCTTCAATTTGTCATAGTCTCTGCCTCTTTTTGTCAAATTTTGGCCAATGAGACTTACACCATTTTCTATTTGTCATTTTGCCTCTCTGTTATGTTTTCTTAGACTTGGCTCGTTTTACTTATTTATGTTACCTGCCTGGTTTCTGTAGGCATTTGAGTTAACAACCTCTGTTGAAAGCCACAATATTTAGTACAATTTCTGTGAAGTTATACTTTTCAGATTTAAACTTAAAAGTATGAAATGAAATGAGGAAGATGATAGAAGTTGTGACTATTATTAAAGGAGATACACATTGAATTTATAAAGCCTATGTGTTACAAAAACAAAGAACTCCCTTCATGAGCACGTGAAAAGATGCTCAGCATCCTTAGTCATTAGGGAAATGAACATTAAAACGATAATGAGATCCCATGCATTCTGAGAAGCATGGCTCTAATCAAAAAGATAGACAACAACAAGTGTTGGTAGAGATGTGGAAAGACTAGGAGTCTTAAACATGGCAGTTGGAAATGTAAAGTCATATAGCCACTTTGGAAAACAGTCTAGCAGTTCCTCAAAAAGTTAAACGTAGAGTTACCATATGACCTGACAATTTCACTCCTAGGTATATACCCAAGAGAAATGAAAACATACATCCATGCAAAACTTGTGCACAGATGTTCATAGGAGCTTTTTCATAATAGCCAAAAAGTTGAAATAAACCAAATGTCCTTCATCTGATAAATAGATACAATAGAATGTTGTTCTGCAATAAAAAGAAGTGAAATCTGATTCATGCTACATGAATGAGCCTTGAAAACATTATGCTGAGTGAAGGAAGTCAATCACAAAAGATCACATATTTGTATTATTCAGTTTATTTAAAATGTCCAGAGTAGGTAAATCTATAGAGACAGAAAGTAAATTAGTGGTTGCTGTGTGATATGGTGACAGAATGGAGATTGATTGCTAATGAGTATGGAGTTTCTTCCAGGAGTGACAAGAATGTTCTAAAATTAGATTTTGATGATATTGCACAACCTGTGAATTGAATTGTACACTTCAAACAAGTGAATTGAATGGTATGTGAATTGTATTTCATTTAAAAAAATTTTTAAACTCCTTTTATTAACAGTGAAGAAACAAATGATCAAAAGATTGGTGGATTTTCATATGCCAGATCATTAGTCTGCAATCAAGCACAATCCCAGCAGTAGCCCTAAAAGAAACGTGTTCTTCATTTAAATTTACCCTACATTAAAACAGCTAAGCTTGCAGATTTGTAAAGCCCTGTGTCATAGTTTGTTGTCTCAGTAGGTCAGTTCTTTCTTTGTCATGCCTTTTCAACATGATCTAATCAGTGGCTTTTGACTGCAGTCATAAATTTGTGTAGTTTGAAAGTGAACATCTTGGAGGCCCAGCAAAAGTGTTATAAATAATCTTCATCAGTAACAGATGTAGTAAGCAGAGCTTTAGTGATGGGGAAAAAGCCTCATCCGATAGGTTAGATTCTTCTGTCTGTCTACTAGAATGTCTGGATCAGGAGGATAATCTTTGGATAAGATTTAATTGGGATTTTCTTACACATCCTGTGATTACACAGAGGTTCCTGAGACTCACCTTTCAAACAAACCATCTCAAGTATACCCTTTTCCATTCTGTGATTTTAAGGGATTTCCAAGTCTTGTTAACATAGAATATCAGAACTGGAAGGGGATTTTATAAGTTATCTAGTTTGACTCTTGATTTTTACAGATGTCCATTTTGCCAGTAATACTGAAATACCTCAGTTTGTCATTACTCTTGAAGTGAATATAATGTACTAAGAGCAGCACCGAAATGATAAATTGGAAGTGTAGTGGAAAATCTTGTCCATGTTAATTATTAGTGAAAACTGAATTTTAGAAATTTAATGCACTTGTTTTGTTCTCCTTGATTCATTTAGAGTGAAATAAAAATGGTTATATGTAAACTGTTTTAATTCTCCTTAATAGCTTTATTTCCATTTGTGAAAAATAGTATTGCTATTCTAACCAATATTTAGTTAGTTTGATATTAACTGGAACTTTCTAAACACTTGTAGGAAATATATTTGAGCATAGAAATTTTAAAATAGTGTTTTTTGCCTGATACCCTCTAACTACAGGCTTGATTTAAATGGATAATTCTGACCTCCAAATGAATACAGCAAAAACTTTTTCCTCTTTTCCTCTTATTCTTCTGTTAACCTTATTAAAGTGTATTAACTGATAATAATCCATACCGTGTTGATTTAATTAGAGCAAAGATTCGAGGTTCTTAACCCCCCTTCCCAGGTTGGTTTTGCAGAGAAGAAAGCACTGGTGGTGGGGAAGGGGGACTGAGAGGGATACAGATTTTAGAGATTCTGCGGGCATAGTTTTACTTGGTTTGGAGGCTTGATCAGAGTTTTATTGCTGAAATCACTGGTCACATAGGGGATAATGTTTAGTCAAATAAAGAACATTGAAAAGTTAACAACAACAACAGCAGCAACAACAACAGTGTTTTGCTGAGTAGAAAAGAAGGAGGTAGGTCCCCCACAACTGGAGTTGGCAGGGATAGTAAAGCTAAAGAAGTCAAATGAGAAGTGAAAGCATGCATATGGATCAATGTTTTTTCCCAAGATGAAATAAATATAGCATTAGAATTTATTTTATTTTTTAATCAGCTTTATTAAGGTATAATTAACATGTACTTAAATTTGCCAACGTACAATTCAGTAAGTTTTGACTTATTCAGGCAGGTGATAATAACCTCCATAATCAAGATATGGGACATTTACGTCCCCCGGGCCCCCAGCAGTTCCCTGGTGTTCATTGCAGTCATTTCCCTCTCTCTGCTTCCTGGAACCATTAATCTGCTTTCCGTTAGTATAGTTTTTTTTAAATTTCATACAAATGGAATCACACAGTATGAAAGTAGTTTTTTTATGTCTACCTTTTTTCATTTAGCGTAATACTTTTGAGATTCATCCATGACGTTATGTGTAGCAATAGTTTCTTTTTATTGATGAGTAGGCTTCAATTGTCTGGATATACTACTTTTTATTCCCATTCATTTATTTACCAGTTAATGAACATTTGAATTGTTTCCAGTTTTCGGCGATTAGGAAAAAAGTCATTATTAACGTTTATGTATTAGTCTTTGTATGAATACAGGTTTTTCATTTCTCTTCTATAAATACCAAAAGGTGGGATTGCTGAGTTGTAAAATAAATGCTTAACTTTATAAGAAAGTTGCCAAACTTTTTCAAAATGAGCATACCATTTTGCATTCCCACTCGATGTTTGAAAGTTTGAGTTGCTCCACATACTTGTTTTGGTCAATCTTTTAATTTTAGCTGTTCTAGCAGGTGCATAATATCTCATGGTGGTTTTAAATTTACATTACCCTAATGACTAATTATGTTGAGTATCTTTTCATGTACTTATTGGCCTAACAGAAGTTCTCTATCTTTGTAGCATTGATACATTAATATTATCTAATCCATAGTTGGTATTCAGGTTTTGTCACTTGCCCCAATGATGTCCTTTTATAAGCATTTCCTTTTCTAGATCTAATCCAGGATCACACTTGAGGTATAGTTGTCATATTTTCTTGGTCTCTTTTCATCTGCAATAAAAATTTCAGTTTTCTTTGAACTGAAATTAAAAAAAAACAATTGTAGGCCTATTTTGTAGAATGTCTCTCAATTTTAGAAATTGCTTTATCTGATATTTCTTTATGTTAGATTAAAATCATGCCTTTTTGGCTACAATATCACAAAAATGCTGTTGTGTCCTTCTCCAAGACATTATATCAAGAAGCACACTATTTGAATATTGGTGATGACTTTATGTGTTACCCTAGAAAGTTTTGCTAATCCCTATGTGAAGAATTTGCCAGTTTTCTTCTAGAGTTTTCATAGTTATTGCTTTTTGGTTTAGATTTATGATCTATTTCAAAATAATTTTTGACTGATTGAGATAGGGATTGAAGTTCATCTTTCTCCAGCTCTTTCCCTTGTTAATTTTCTTGTTTTTCTGTTTTCTATTGCTTTGATTCTGTGCTTTGTTAATCTAGTTTAGTTGAAATTTAATTTGTTCTTTTCTAATTTAAGGGAAAAACTTAGATCAATGATTTTAGACTTTTTTTTAAATAAGCATTTAAAACTATACATTTCCCTCTAAGTATTGCTCTGATGCATTCCATAACTTTTGATATTTTATATTTTATTACTACTTAGTACAAAATATTTTATAATTTTCTGTGTAATTCTTTTTTGACCCATGAGTTGTTTAGAAGTATTATTTAGAGAATATTTGGGACTTTTATAGATATCTTTCTGCTATTGGTTTCTGATTTAATTGTGTGTATGGGATCAGCAAACATACTCTTTCAGAGTGTAATATTTTGAAATGTATTGAGGCTTATTTTATGACTTAGAGCTTGTGGTCAATCTTGGTGTTCCATGTATTCTTGAAAATAATAAATATTCTGCCAATGTTGGGTATAGAATCCCTTAGATATCAATCAAATCAAAGTAGTTATTGGTGTAGTTCATGTCTTCTCTATCTTTACTGATTCTTATCTACTTGTTCTATCATTGTGGAGAGAGGAATATTGAACTCTCCATCTATAATTATAAACTTATTCATACCTCCTTTAAGGTCTGTCAAGTTTTGCTTAATGTATTTCAAAGCTCTGTTCATATTTATGAGTTTGACTTCTTGATCTATTGATCTTGTCATTATGAAGTGTCCCTTTTCCTTTTTTGTAATACTGTTTTTCTTGAGGTCTGTTTCATTTATAACATTCATGTTACCACTTCAACTTTCTTAAGCTTACTGATACATATTTGCCCCTGCTTTTCATTTTCAGCTTATCTGTACTTTTATATTTAAAGCATATCTATTTAAAACAGCATTTTTCTTGCTTGGTGGTGATATTCCTTTAGTTAATTTTTGTCTGAGAAGGTCTTTATCTGTCCTTCAACTCTAAATGAAAGCTTTGCTGGATAAATTATTCTTGGTTATATATCCTGAGTCTTCACCCCGTCGAATATTTTTTGCCAAGGCCTTCTGTCATGCATAGTTTCTTTTGAGAAATCAGCTGCCAGTCGTATGAGTATGTCCTTATAAGTAATTATTTTTTTTTTCTTGCTTCTTTTAGTATTCTTTCTTTGTATTTAAACTTTAGCATTTTAATTATGATGTGTCTTGGTGTGGGCCTCTTTGGATCCTTGATTTTTGGAATTCTCTGAGCTTCCTGGGATTTTATGTCCATTTCCTTCACCAGGTTAGGGAAGTTTTCCATTCTTATTTCTTCTGTTCAGCATCTTGATTTTCTTCAGTTATGTCGATCAGATGAATATTCGGAGCCTTAATACTATTCCCAATCCTCCTTAAATTATTTGTATATTCTTGTCATCTTTTTTCTTACCATTCTGTCTAAGTGCCCTGATTGGCTTTCCTGTCGTCTAGATAGGGCATGTGATCCTCTTCTTTATTCGCTTTGTTTATTCCTTTGTTTATTCCATTAACTATACTTCTCATCTCAGATAATGTATTCTCCATTTCAGACTGGTTCCTTTTTATAATTTCCATTTCCATTTTTATCTCTTTGTTGACGTTCTCTACACTTCCCAAAAGTTCATTGAGCATCTTTATAACTAGTGTTTTGAACTCTGCCTCTGTTAGATTACTTGAGTCCATTATATCTGGATCTCTGTTCTGTTCTGTCTTATGGTTTCTGCTTCTTTGCCTTCCCATTTTGGCTGCCTTTCCATCTCTGTTTCTATGCACTAAGCACAGCTTCTATGTCTCCCGGTCTTATTAGTGTGGATTTGTAAAGTAGGTCCAGGGGCACAGTCCTGAGAGGGGCTCAGCTGCAGGCCAAATTTAGCCAAGCCTCTACCCCTCTGGAGCCACCTGTTAAGATTCAGCAAGCAATCCACAGATGCAGTGCTTATAGTTGCCTCAGAAGGCCACTCCAAAACCAAGGGCAGCTGCCTCTACCAGTGTGAGTCTCAGCAAAGAGCGCCTGACTCACTGAGGATACACCTGGATGTTGCTTGTGTGGGGCCCAAGTTGGGGGAGGCGGGGTTTCAGGGAATCCTCTGGGCGGAGCGACCTTGGTTATCCAGTTTGATGACGTCACAGCTATGGCGGTGCTGTGTCCAGTGCACTAGTAGTGGGAGGGCTCAGTAGGGAACAATGGATACTGCTGGTACTTCTGTACCGTGAGAGTCTCACCTCAGCCCTTATTCCTACAATTTCTCCCTTTAAGTCCCTGGTGCCTCCTGCACGCAGCCTAATCGGCACTGATGCTCAGAGTGAGCAGGTCCAGAACCCCGAAAATCCTTTCGCAGACACGGTCCCTTTAAGAGGCGTCTGCCTCTGCCATAGCCTCCTCTCACTCAGCCACTGGGGACCGGGCAGTCCCGCATCCTCACCCCATCCTACCTTCTGCCACTGCAGGGTGCTTTCTTGGATTTCTTTGTAGTTGTATGCCTTGTTCATCTAGATCCCAGGCGATTTTTCCTTGCTGCTGCTCCTTGTTTCCGTCACAACTTTGAGTTGGTTGCCAGAGAGATGAACAGAACCTCTATCATCTATGCCATTTTTTTTGCCTTATTTTTTAATGTATGCTTGGGAATTAACTTAATACAGCCTGCCTAGAGTTTAGGTTGTACCATTTCACATATAATGTAGGAACCTTGCTACAGTAGAATTCCATTTATCACTTCCTGGTCTTTATACTATTATTGTCATATATACCACATCTGCGTATGTTTTAAAATCCATAGTTCAGTGTTTTAAAACCCATAGTTCAGTGTTAGGATAATTTTTGCTGGAAACAGTCCTATCTTTTAATGAAATTAAAAGAAGAAAAAAGATTTTTTTCTATAATACCTATATCGTTGCCATTTCTGATGTTTTCCCTTCTTTTACATTCAGGTTTCCATCTGATGTTGGTTCCCTTCATCCTGAAGAAACTGCTTTAGCATTTCTTACGATACAGGCTTGCTGGTGATGAATTCTCTTATTTTCATTTACCTGAAAATATATTTTTCACTGTGCTTTTTAACCTCAATTCTTGAAGGAGTTTCTGCTAGCTATAGAATTCTAGGTTGACAGGGATTTTTGTTTTCTGTCATCACTTTAAAGATAGCTTTCATTGCCTTCTGCCTCTATTGTGATAAGAATTCAACTCTCATTTGATCATTCTCTTACATGTAATGTATCCTTTTTTTTTTCTAGCCGCTTCTAAGATTTTTCTTTATTTTTGATTTTCAGCCATCTTACTATGATGTACCTAGTTATGGTTTTGTTATGGTTTTCTTTGTATTTATCCTGTTTTGAGTTTGCCTTGCTTCTTGAGTCCGTAAGGTATGTTTTTCATGAAATTTGTGGAAATTTCAGCCATTATTCATTTATTTTTTTCTACATTCTCCTTTCTGTTCTCTCCTCCTGGAGACTACACATATGTTGGTCTGTTTGACATTGTTCCACAGGTTACCGAAGCTCTATTCATGTTTTTCTTTCAATCTTTTTTTTCCTTCAGATTGATCCTTTCTATTGCTTTGTCATTCGTGTTCACTGACTCTTCTTCCATCTCCAGTCAGCTGTTAAGTCTAGCTCATGAATATTTTATTTCACATTTGTGTTTTTTGGTTCTAGAATGTTCATTTTATAGTTTCTACAGATGTTCCTTGACTTACATTGAGGTTACAGCTTGATAAACGTATCCTAAACTGAAAATATTATGTCAAAAGTGCACCTAAATTACCAAATAGCATAGCTTAGCCAAGCCTACCTTAAATGTGCTCAGAGCACAATATCCTAAAAACATTGTCTACTATAGAGTATCAGTTGTTTACCCGCATAATCACATGCTTGACTGGGAGCTGTGGCTTGCTGTCACTGCCCAGATCATGGGAAAGTATTGTACCACACATTGCTAGTCCGGGAAAAGATCAAAATTCAGAATTAGAAATATGATTTCTGTTGAATGTGTATCGCTTTTGCACCAATGTAGAATTGAAAAACTGTAAGTTGAACCATGATAAGCCGGGGACCATCCGTTTTGTCTATGTTTTTCCTGGTTTGCCTGCTAACTCCAGCATCTGGACCTTAGATCGACTTATATTGACTTTCTTTTCTCTTGATTGAGTCACATTTTCCTATTTCTTCTCATGTTAATTTCTTACTGTATTTTTGTATATTGTATAATTTTTTATATATTTTTGTATATTTATTTTATGTTGGACATTTTGAAGAACATATTGCAAAGGCTCTGGATTCTGTCATCTTCCTGCTTTAGCAGGCTGTTAAACTTTCTTAGACTCAGACTCCAGACTCTGTCTCCCTTTTAGTGAATAGTAATTGAAGTCTCAGCTCAGGCCTTTCAAGTCTTTCATCTGTTGCTTTTTTGCTGGACTCTTTGGAGTCTCCTCATTGGATGTACAGATCGAGAGTTAGCTAAGGATTTGGGCAGAGTTATGCCCAAATACTCCTTCCTAGTGTTTCCTCTCTTATTGTTCAGTCTCTCTGGCAGTCTCAAACTCTGTCGTCTTATTTCTCAAACGAGTAAGTCTGCAGCTTTCTGCTTGATTTCCAGCTGTCCCTGTCAGCCATGCAGACTGGAGAATGCCCTCTGGCAAAAAGCTACATACAGACAAATTTCAAGTTATACAATTTCATTCTTTTCTGGTTACCTCTAGGTATATCAACTTTCCCTAATATAGTGACATTAAACAAACAATTATTTATTATTGTTATTATTATTCCCATGGTTTTAGGGCTTGCCTAGACCGTCGGATGGTTCTTGCTTGGGTCTCCTACTTTCGTAATCAAATGGGGGGCTGTGGTCTTCTTGAAATCTTCACTAACACAGGTCTGATGGTTAATCCTAGCTGTTGCTTGGGACTCAGTTGACTCTCTCATGATGGCTGGGTTCCAAGAGCAGGAATCCTGGGAAGGAGAGCCATATGGAAGCTTATACTGCCTTTTATTATCTAGCCTCAGTAGCCATATAGCATCACTTCTGCCACATTTTGCTCATTGAGACGGTTACATAGGAGACGGTTACATAGGAGAGCTCATAATCACACAGAGGGAATTAGACTCCACTTTTTGAGTGGGGAAGAATGTCAAAGAATTTTCAGACATGTTCGAAACTACTAAACCCTTCAAATTTTGTGTTCCCTCCAATTTTTGCCTGCTTTTAGTCATTCTCTAGTAGCTTTGAACAGTAATTTTTTATATAGAATTTATTATCATCTGGTAGTCTGATACAAACTACTCCAACATCACCAGAAGTAAAACTCTCTCTCTTCCATATTTTTCCTCCATAGCACTCATCACAGTTTTGATATTTAATATAATTTACTTACTTATTTGATTTATTTTGTGTCTCCTCGTACTAAAATGCAAGTTCAATTAAATTAGAATTTTTTATCTCTTTGGTAACTATTAGACATATAGCAGATGTTCAACAAATATTTGTTGAATGAATTTTCAACTCCTCAAAACAGCTGCGATTAAACAAAAGCCTCTTGACGAAAGAGGAGCTAAATTACTCTTGTAACATAGTTGTACTTGTAGACTGGCATATCTGAGGTTTACTTCTCCTTGGCTTAAACAGGACAGAGATTTTGACATTTCATTCTTATCATGACTATCATGTGTGTCAGTTTAGCAGACTGGATGGCTGGTTAGAGATCAAATAAAATAGCGTGGGAAAGTACTTTGTGAAGTGTAAAGCACTATGAGATTATAAGGTATATCAGATATTTAATTATATATAGTTACATCTATTAGGCTGGCTTTTTCAGATTTTATTTTGAAAGCATCTTTGTGAGTGTATGTCTTTAAAGGATGACTATTTTGAATTCCCAAAACAATACTAAAGTCATAGCAGTGTGTTTATAACAACATCCTTACTATGTTCTTATTAATGTTTTGTCTGATTTTTCTTTTTTAGGAACTTAAGAGGTTTAAGAACTTTGTGAAATACTGTCCTCCTTTTGATATTGTCATCGATGGGCTCAATGTTGCCAAAATGTTTCCTAAAGCTCGTGAGTCTCAAGTTGTAAGTACAAGTTTTATTTTGTTATTCCAGATCCCTAGAAATATTTATTGTACCTGTTTGTGATCTTCCTTGGGTCTCATTGCTCCCCATTTTTCCTGCCTTTAAAAATAAAGCCTTTAAAGGTGCCATAGTGACCGTCTAAGATTCATTGTTTTCCTCTCTGGCAAGTAAGTGGCTCTTTCAGGATGGGCAAGAAAGAGTGAGAGATTAAAAAGTGCATGCAATAAAGGACCAGTTCAGCCCTTTTTATAACTTTAATCAAACTTTCTCCTAGGTCTCTGCTCTCTCTTTGGGTTATGCTGTCATTTCCCCATGGGTCACATCCTCTATTTAAAAATTATCAACGTATACTGTCATGAGATATTAATCATTTATTACTCACATTTTTTTTCAAATATAGTATGTTTGTAAATGAACCTAAGCAGGTTTTTTTTTTTTTGGAGGGGGTAAGGTAATCATTTGTTCTATCAATTCATAAATGTCATAGTAATTTCTAATAGGAATATCATGATTTTTTATAACAGCAGTGAACGACTATTTTAATCCCCATTTTACAGTTTAAATTAGAAAATTGAGGCTAATTTTGTACAGTAAATCTTTAGAAAGCAGTCATAACATCAAAATTAGATTGTAGAAACCTCCAGGGTTTCAGGCTTGTGGCTTTTATCTCTGACAATCGGTGGCCATTCATTTGTAGTTAAACTCTGTTATTTCTTTAAAATTGCTGCCAACTTAAAAGCTTTTTCTCAGAAATTCTACTAGTCTAATTTGGCCATTTATACTCAGAAAAGCTTACAAGTACTAACAAAAGACAAGGTCTATTTACAGAAATTTCTTTATATGCCTTATATGTTTGTACTTAAATTTTTATGGTCAAGTATGTACTTTTTAATCCTTTATTTAAAAAAGAAACACACACAAAAGCAAGTTGAAAATATTTTTGTCTCTTATGTACTTGAAAAAGGGCCTTTGAGGCAGTAATATTGACAGAGGCAAACCAAAAAAGGAAGCCTGAAATTATCACTTATGCTTGGTAGAGCTCAGAATCAGAAAGACTCATTCTAAAAAATTCCCCATCTAATCTGTGAGAATTAGAAAGTATCATATTTGTTTACCTCTTGTTTGACTTCAGCTTTATACAAAGCACTAAAAATTAGCTTGCCAGAAATATATAGCACAAATTGGGCTAACTTTTGGGGACAAGGTAGTATGTTGAAGATTATGTAGTGGGAACATCTCCCAGCATTATGGAAGAAAAATTGCACATTTTGAAAGATTCTAGCAGATTTTGGCAAATAGAGAGGCAAAGAACAAAAGATAAACTGGGAAAATCATAGATATATATGCCAGTACTTTTAGCTTTTACTCTTAAAAGAACTTAATATAAGCTACAGTTTATGTGACAAGTACATAATTGTTATTACCCAACTCTTCAGAGCACTGCTATCATGTGGCAGTGCACTAGCCTTATATTTAGGAAACCTCAACCCAGAGACTCAGCTTAAAGATAACACCTGAATAAGGAGGGATGAAATAAACTTCCTTCTGAAGTTTTTTTCTCAAATCTGAAGCTAGAGATTTGTAAAAAGATAAATGAAGGTAATTATATTTCCCATAGACTAACCCTTAAAAAAAATTTCTTGGCTAAATCTATCTCAGGCCTTTTTGTGGCTTAATTTCATTCTTTAATACTTTTTAGGTTGTCAGAAGTAGGTTCCTATTTTTTTCTGTTAGTCATTTAATAGCATTTCAGTTTAGCCAGACCCTTTGAATTCCAGTCCTGGTTCTGCCACTTCATAGCTTTCATAGTTTGAGAAAGTTACTTACTCTCTCTTGTGCCTTAGTTTCCCAGTCTATAAAAAGAAGATAATAAGAAAACCGTATTATAAAGATGTTGTGAAGAGTAAATAAGTTAATATATGTAAGCACTTGGCATATAGTAAGTACTTAGTGGTGTAATTGTTATTGTGGTTACTATTTAAATGAACATCCCAAATGGAACTACAATTCTTGCTTTCAAGAGAGTATTTGGCAGTTTAAGATTTTTTCCCTGTCATCTCACCCATGTATTAGACTCAATCTAGATTAGGTACTCAATACTTGATTGAGAAGTGAAGCCTGTACCATGAAAAACTTAAGAAAAAATTTAGATATGACAATTTTAAGAAATTTTATTTTCTTCTGATTGTAAAAGTAATGCATGATTACCAGTTATAAAAGTAATATAAGTAATTATAGAAAATTTGGAAATTACAGAATAAAGATCATTTATAATGCTATCATTTAGCAATAATCGCTGTCAATATTTTTATTTCCTTGCAGTATTTTTCTGTTTCTTTACCTTGTCGAGCTCTGACAATGTTAATAATTATGTACATTTTAATTTACAGTTGAAAACTATAAAAATGAAATTATAAAAGTAGCAGAAGAAACCATGTATTCCTTTTCTGTTTGAGATGGGAAGGACCTTCGAAACGTACATAAAATTTAAGACCCCTAATGGGAAGAATAGAGAAATGTCCTAGACAGTAAAAAATGCTTTAAGCACTGGTAAAAGTCAACAAAAAATTGAAAAAAAATTTATAACATGTAACAAAGGGCTAATTTCCAAGGAAAGTGTCTTATAAGCCTATAAGAAAAAGATAAACATACAATAGAAACCTTATTTATACTTATAGATATGCAAATTAAAATATTTATCTTCCAGATTGGCAGAGATTTAAAAATTATCAGTATCCTATATTTGGAGAGGTAGGGAGAAGGGTATTAGACAACATTTTGGGTGTGTGATTTGGCAATAACTGCCTAAAATGTTGAAATTCTGCTTGTAGGAACTGATATATTCACACTAGTACATAAAGTTATATATCCAAGCATGTTAGTTATATCATTGTTTATGAGCAGAAATGTCTAATCAACGTAAATATCTATCAGTCCAGGACTTGATATATATTGAAACATTTATTTTAATTGAATGAGGTAAATTGATGTTTGCTGATATAGAACAATAGCCAAAATAAGTGTAAGAAGCAAGTTGAAAAACAGTAAGTTTAGTATGGCTCTACTTCTGTTAAAAACGAAACAAAGGATTACTGATATACAAATGTTTGTTAGATAAGTTTGTATGTGCCTAGAAAATTTCTAGAAGTTACACACATGTAGAAACTAAACAGTAGTTAACTTTGGGAGTTGGGAATAGAATATAAAAGAATAAGAGGATTTCTGTTTTTCATTTTATTTTTTTAATTTTCTTTTGCAATGAGTATATCTATTACTTTAATATAAAAAATGAATTAAATTCAGGAAAAGAAAGAGGTAAAAAGGCATACTTGGTAAATATTCTGAAATAACTATACAATACTCTGTATCTTATGGCTCTACCACAATTTTAAAATCACTTTCCTTTTGGTGGACAACTTAGATTCTTTCCCATTTTTCACTAGGGTAGATAATACCTAGAAGATTTCTGTGTATATTTCAGAGGATTTCTTTAAAATAGATTCTCAGAAATAAAAATTCTTGAGTCATAGAGTATGGATATTTGCAAAGGTCTCACTATATATTGCCAAATTGCTTTCCAAAATGATTGGAGCCATTTATACTCCTAAAAGTACCCAAATAGAACCCATTTCTTCAAGATTTGTTATTACATGATTGTTTCAAATATTTAGTCACATTTGTGCCATGAATCTGCTAAGTGAAAAGAATTGGACAGTTTTTGCCTTTCACTTTTTAGGTCATACATTTTTAAAATTGTGAACAAAGTTAAATAAAATAGTCCAGAAAGGAAACATTCCTGACTGTCTTATTTATCCTCTTTATCTCTCTTAATACGATTGCCTATAAGCAAGATTAGAAGTCCTAATTCAATGAGTCTTGAGTTTTTCATGTTTGTATGAAGAAGTTTCCAGATTTTTTACTGTGGAATAATATGCAGATCATTTACGTTCTTCCCATGAACTAACTGCATAGTATGTCACAAATTCTTTTTGGTTCTTTTCCATTAATGGTTAATTATATATCCAGCATTATTTGTAAGTTCATAAATGAGAAAAGACCATTTTTACATTCATTGTTTAAGGAGTAGCACCATGATGACATGTCTTGATTTCAGAACCTATATCTTAGGAGTGATAGAGAATTAGGAGCTAAAAAGAAGTTCTGGTTGTAAATTTATTTTATTTTTTCAATTTTCAGTTATATGTATGTGTGTATGTATGTATGTATATATATGAATATATATTTTTAAGCCAGAGTATGTCTTATAATTGACGTCAGCAGAAACTTTTGCTGCCTGCACTGCTCAGCCAAAAGACCATGAGCATTTAATAGAGAGTTACAAGTCCCAGAGACATAGGCCTGCTTCCCTGAGTATCACAGATGCACAGATTAGTTAGTCATCTTGGAAACTGAGAGAGTTGTGGATGCTACTGATTGGACAATTAAAGGGGAATGAGGTAATTGATCTTGTATCCTGTTCTGGAATCAGCCATGACACCATTCAGTCTGGTCCTGCAACCTGATTCCTTGGTTGGTGGGGTTGTAGTTCAGCTTCAATGAGACTGAGGCTGAAACACATCTAAAGCCAAGATGTTATCCTTAGTCTAAAGTCTAACTGAAACCCATCGTCCAAGATGTTATCCTTAGTCTAAAGTCTAACTGAAACCCATTGTTATAGACCTGAGGCTCAGTTAATCTATGTCCTAAGTCTTAATGATTAAGGAGCAGGCATACAGAGGATAAGGATGGGGGGAAAAGGCAAGTGAGTCACAATGCCATTATCTGAGCAAAACCAGCTTGAATCAGAGACAAAAAACTATATTAAATTAAGTTTGCATGCAGTTACAAGCTATAAGGTAAGAAGAGATGAGGCAAGGAACACTGTGAGGCCCATAATATGTGGGGTCTTTGTATCAGGTCCTTTTTCAATAGCATGAACCAGAACTTCACTCCTTTTTATTGCTGAATAATATGTCATTATATGAATCTACCACATTTTATTTATCCATTCATTTGTGAACATTTTGACATTTTGATTATTTCTACTTTTTGGCTATTAAGAATAATGCAACTGTGAACTTTCCATGTACAAGTTTTCGTATGGACATATTTTGGGTTCTCTTGGTATATACCTAGGAGTGGAATTACCAGGTCATTTGGTAAATCTCTATTTAACCTTTTGAAGAACTGCCAAACTTCCAAAGCAGCTGTATCATTTTGCATTCCTATCAACAATGTATAAGAGTTCTGTTTTCTTCACATCCTCATCAACACTTGTAATTATCAATATTATAGCCATTCTAGTGGGTATGAAGTGGATCTCATTGTGGTTTCGATTTGCATTTCCTAATGTCACAGAATGTTAGACGTCTTTTTGTGTGTTTATTGGCTGTTTATCTTCTTTGGAGAAATGTCTATTGAAATCTGCCCATTTTTAATAGGGTTATTTGTCTTTTTATTGTTGAATTGTATGTTTTATATATTTGGAATACCAAACCTTTATCATGTATATGATTTGCAAATATTTTCTCCCATTTCAATTTTCTTTTCAGTTTCTTGATAGTATAGTTTGAAGCACAAAAGTTTTGATTTCAATGAAGTCCAGTTTATTTTTTGTTGTCATTGTTGCCTGTCATTGTTGGTTCATATCTAAAAAATCATTGTATAATCCAGGGTCATAGAGATTTATGCCTCCGTTTTTTTGTTAAAGTTTTGGTTTTTGCATTTATAGTGTCTGCATTTTTAGAGAAACAATCTTGGGTAGATAATAAGCAACATAATTCAGAGTATATATATATTCAGATGGGACTAACCTTGGCCCTTTCTAATTCATTTGTTTAGCCTTCTATAAATTTGGGCAAAATTTATTTGTACATTTACCTTGTAGATGTTTTTCAAGTGTAAAGTGTATCCTACTTAAAAAATATATATTTGGTTTCAAATTTCCAGAAAAAGAAAGGTTCTGATTATAGTTTTATTTTTAAAAAGAGGAAAAGGTTCTGAGTGATGGGCAGATTAATTATGTAGCCTCCATTGTGAAAAGGATAGAACATTTTAGCAGGGAATGACAATGTAGATTCAGTTACTATTTATTGAGCGCCTATTTCATTCCAGAAATAGTCTCGATATGTGAGGATATGACTGTAGGCTAATCGTGGCAATACTAGGAACACGATTAGGCTAATGGTTACATTATCTAAATATGAAATTCATACTATATTGTACATTCTGTTGGCTATTAACAGTGATTCTTGTGTTTGTGTGTGACTCTTTTCTTAAAGAAGGTATTTAGAATTTAGAATGGAATGTAATATTTACCCAAAATAAATGAATAAGAATTTTAAAAAAAATAACTATTGCAGAAACAGTCTTGTAATATCAATTCTTGAAAATATGTTGTAATTTGGGAGAAACAATGACTAAATTGAATTGTGTTAGGTATGAATCCTTGTCTGGCATTTGAGTCACCTTTATGTAGCACTTGGACTAACATCTCTTTCTCATTACCTGCTGCAATATACAGTGTTTCAGTTTTTCTTGGATTGGATTTAATTTAATAAACTTTATTTTTTAGAGCAATGTTAGGTTCATAAGTTTCTTTTTATGAATAGCAATCACCCAACAACATGTTATTTCGACTCTGCTGATATGTCTGAGGAAGAGTATTGCATTGATAAGGAGGTAGAAATTAAATTGTATTCATTTTTTTAAGCTTAAGAGAGTGGGTAATTGGTACCACTAGAAACCCAATTGCTCAAGCCAAAAACCAAGTATTCTAGCCTCAATTACTCTATTCACTAGTCCCACATCCAGTTGACTGACAAGTTTTATTGGTCATAAGCTCCAAATGTATCCTGTCATCTAATGTATTTCTTCCATCTCCAGTAATGTCATCTTTCACCTAAACTCCAAGTGGTCTTACTTTTTCACTCTTGCCTCAATAACTTTCCATTACCCTGAGAATAAAGTCCAAGTTTCTTATCATGTATTATAGTACCTTTTATCATCTGATCTTTACTTCTCTTTGCAGCCTCATCTGTTTTTCTCATTGTCTTTCACTGAATTATAGACACTAGAATTTTTCCTGTTCCTCAAACATACCAAACTTGTTCTTGCCTCAGATCTTTGTGCTTGCTATTCTTTCAGCATTAAATGTTCTTTCTTTTTTCAAATGGCACTATCATTATCTAAAGGACTTCAGATGTCTTCCTTGATTCTTCTAAAGTAACCCCACTCTGCTCACCCACTCTCTGCCTATATTTTCATTTACATCAACCTTATTTACTTCTGTGGTAGATTTTTAAATGGCTAGTATTTTTTCAGTTTCTTTCATCAGGAGATGGAATCTATTTGATCTGGGCTTGCCTTATGGCTTGCTTTGACTAGCGGAATGTGGTAGAAGTGACACTGTAGGACTTCCAAGCGAGGGCTTAAAAGGCCATGCAGCTAGGCTGTCACTCTCTAGGAACTACCACCTTGTGAATAAGCCCAGGTTAGTTTCCTTGAGGATGTGGTGCCTGGCATATGGAGAGAGACAGAGCAAGAGGGAGGGAAGAAGGAAGAGAAAGACACAGAGAGACAGAGAGACAGAGAGAGAGACTCCAGTTCATTTCAGCTAAGGTTATAGATATGTGAATAAGGTCCTGTAGGACCAGACGGCCTCCAGGCAGCCTGCCAGCTGATTGTGGATACATGAATGAGCTAGCCCAGACCATGAGGAACAGAGTGACTGTCCAACTGAGCCCAGCCCATAGTATTGTGAGAAAATGAGTGATTATTTTAACTCAAGTTTTGGGGTGGTTTATTACACAGCAATAGATAACTGATTTAATTTTTTTTCATAGCACTTAGTATCTATAGTTATCTATATTTTTTTGTTTTCTTTATCAGTCTCCTCCATTGTGAATTCCCTGACATTGGAAGGTCTTGTGTGTCTTGATCACTATTATATTCTCAGCACTGAGAAATGGGCCTTGAACATAGTAGCTGCTCACTAGATATTTAATGAATGAATGAACAAATGTATATATAGTAAATTCTATGACCTTTTAGAAATAGCATCTACTTTACAGGGTTAACTCTGACTTCTTGAGTTTTACTCGTATTTCCCTTGCTAGTTATGAGGCCTAGACTAAGTTACTTAACTTTTTGGTGCCTTGTATGGAGATAAATGAGCTAATCCTTGAAAAGCACTTAACTGCAGTGCTTGGAACATATCCCAATAAATTTAAAAGGGGAAAAAACCCCAGCAACCTTGTGAATGCATTTAGTTGTCTGTGGTCTTAACTTTGTAAAAACAAAAGCATGCTAGTTTCTTTTTTTTTTTCTTTTTTTTTTAGCATGGTAATTTCTATGATGTGTTTAGTCTCCTAATTTGAATAACTGACAATCTACTCTTTTAGTTTTCTTTCAGTTCTGAGCATTCTTTTTTGAACTGATACTTAGAAGCTAAACTTGAGTCTTTAAATGTAAAGCCCAACTTCCCTGTAGAGTCACTAAATAAGACATATGTCCACAATATAAAGTAAAAGACTGATTATATTAGTCGAGATAGGCTAGGTTATGCTGCAGTAGTAAACCCAAAATTTTAGTGACTTAAAACAAATTATTTCTTGTTCGTACTGTATATCCATTATTGGTCATCTGTGTCATCATCATCCTCATTCTAGGACCCAGAATAACTTTCTGAAATATTGTCAGTCACTGTGACAAGGGGAAAAGGGAAAGTGGTGAAGCACACACTGGCACATCAAGCTTCTGCTGAGATAGAATACCGGTCACGTCTGCTGATCTTTTATTAGCAGCTAATGCAAGTTACATGGCTACACCTGAGCTTAATAGGGTAGGGAAGGCAATTCTACCATATCCCTGAAAGGAGAAGGAGAATTTATATTTTTGAATAGCTCTAATGACTAACACGCTGAATTGGGTGATATCTTGCTTGTTACGTTGGTCACGTCTATCCAGGAACTAGAAGTGAGTTTCAACATGGCAGTGCAAACTGTCGTTGCCTGGGTTCTTTTTTTCAATATCAGATCCCTTTACTTTAGTCTTATATGGAAAGAGCTGATGCTTTTGTTGATCATTTTTTCCCAGAATGAACAGGTAAGAATTCTAAAGTCTTTACACATACACTGACTCATACTTTACACATACTTTCACAACATTCATTTTAAGATGGAATTTTCTTTTCAAGCCACCAAGTCTTCATTAATAATTGAAAATTTAAGATTGCAGGATAGGGACAACATACTAACCTTTCAGTAAGAAAACAAAAGGATGTAACATGGAAAGCTTTTTCTCCTGCATTTTTTCTCTCATTATCTCCCTTTTCCTTTCCCTCCTCCTCTGCCCCCTCCCCCACCCCCCGCCCCAACACTCAACACCTACCCATGATTTGGTCCTAATATTTCTGTTCCTTCTCTTTTTGCACCTTGCATTTTGGATTGTCAGTGGTTCATAAGCTTCCTCGTAGAGGATGTATAGGGGAAAAAGTACATCGTTTTAGTTAATCTTGCTAGCTGTTCAAAACTGTGCTCCCTATTTTTGTAGATAACTGAGAATTGGTTAAAATGGCTTCACAGAATGAAAACTTATAATGTAATTTAAAAGAATTACAGCTAGACATCAGCACTGAATGCTTTCATTCTTACAGCATGTTTGGGCCATTGAATAGAAAGTGGTTTGGTGGAAACACTGCAGAATTTGTTTTGATTGCCATGTTTTAGTTGGTCTTACTATAGTGAGAAGAAAATGGAGGAAAGGGTATTAGCCATTAAAGGTCATTTGGCAGTGAGCATTTACTTGGCAGTGAGTTTTCTTCTTGCCACCCGTTATTTTATTTCTTTCTGTTGATTTACATAACCTTGTGTAAATGTTCCAGTACCATAAAGAACCTAAGGTACAATAAACTATGCTCAGTGTTTTTGTGTGTATAAACCTGAGCATATTTTCTTGCCCAAACTTGTAGAAATGTTGTGAAGTCTGACACTAACTGTGTTTGAAGTTGTATTTCAGAAATGTTAAAGTAGCAAGGAAACTCAAAAATACCTTACTATATTTGCAATGGCAAATATTAGATTAACTATTGAAGTGGAATTTTTATTATACCTCCTTATCTTTTAAATATTCTTCTACATATGATTGTTCCTCCTGCTGTTACCAAACTCAAGGGATTCATTCTGCCTGCACATGTCAAAGCCGAAAGAGACTCCGACAGGGGTTTGCAGCAAAGGAAGAAGAGGTTTATTGAAGGAAATGGCCCAAGCCTGGAGACAGAGATAAACTAGCGCTCAAAGACTTGGCTTCCCCTCTGGCTACCAGGGGAAAGGTTATATCGGAAAACTCATTAGTCGTGGGAGCTAAGAGAGTTGGACTCTACTGATTGATAGGGGCTGGGGTAGGAGGCAGTTGATCATTGCATCAGGCCCTGATGTCAGTCATGGCCTTGTTCTGTCTTGTTTCAAGAGGATACCAGTTGGGTCTTCCACCTTCTTAGGTGTGGAGCTGCAAGATGTTATCTTTAGTTTGACTGATACTGTTTCTGTGGTCAACAGACC
Organism: Eonycteris spelaea; assembly: GCA_003508835.1. Taxonomy (NCBI): domain Eukaryota; kingdom Metazoa; phylum Chordata; class Mammalia; order Chiroptera; family Pteropodidae; genus Eonycteris; species Eonycteris spelaea. The sequence continues at coordinate 2,099,834 of PUFA01000122.1, forward strand.
TGAGGCTTTGTTCCTAAGACTGTTTGTTGCTGACCTAAGGGCTTAATGATTAAAGGAGTAGTCATGCATTATGCAGAAGGATAAAGAAAGAAAAGAAGCAAGTGAGCCCAAGACCATTTTGAGTCAAGGAAAATAGAAGAGAAAAAGTCATTTTAAAGAAGTGAAGATTTGCACAGTTACAGTGCTTGAGGACTGTCTCTTAAGAACTGGCTTTAGAGGTCTTCTTCATGGGGTCTCGAAACTTGGATGTCATGCTGCTATATTGCCTTCAAAGAACATATTGCCCCCATGTCTGCTCTGAGAACTTGTTTCAGTAATTTTTTTCTGTATCGAAACCTAGAGTAGAAAACTTGTCATTTTTCCCAGTTAATTTTCATAAGTTTTGTTGATTATTAATGATTGGAAATGACAAGTGATCAGAGATTACGTCTAAACATTTTCTTAATTTTAATCCACTGGTTAACAATAGTTTCTTTACTATGGAATTTAAAAAGTGATTCTCTCAATTTTTTTAAGGCTTGGAGATACAGGAAAATTATTAATTCAGTTATTTCTGGGTTAAACTCTAATCCAAGAAGGGACTTCATTTTTATACAGTTATACTTTTTTTATACTGTATAAAGTATTACATTTATTTTTTTAAAACTTCATATTTTAAAAAATACAAAACTTTAAAAAAATCTTTGCTATATAAGCTTAACCACTAATATTTCTGCTTAATTATAAAATATTGATTCTCAAACTTAAGTGTGCATCAGAATCACCTGGAGGGCTTGCTAAAACAAGATTGTGGGCCCACACCCAGAGTTCCTGATTCAGAAGGTTTGGGTGAGGCTAAGAAATTTATATTTCCTAAAAGTTCCTAGTTAATACTAATGCTGCTGGTTTGAGGACCATATTTTGAGAACCACTATTATGTAAAAGCAGTTTCTTGGGAGTACATTCATACTGCTTACAAAAACAAGCAATTACAAAAGTCAAATACTCAAAATCATTAGAAGTCTTAATGATTCTTAGATTGGGAATCTGTTTGTTGAACTAAATATATGAAACTCATTTTAAGGTACTGAAACTTGGTCCTAAGAATAATATACTTCTTCCACTTTCAGAATAGAAGTTTGTCATGTTTCCCTAACCAACAGTTACGTTATCAAGTAGTTATATTAGCATTATGGTGATTTAAGTTACGTAGAGTATGACTTTAAAAAAATATATGTTAACTGTCCCAAAGAGAATATGCTAATTGGGGAAACCTGAGTAATTGTATCAAGCCAATGGAATTCCATGTTTCTCTCCAGGACATCTAAAATAATCACCCAAATAAGTCTCTATTACTATGTATTCATAAGCCTAAGATTTAAAAAAAAATCATTAGAAACCATTCATTTGGATTGTGAATCTTAAGGCAGCCAATCTGGCAGCAGCTTTTAAGTCCTATTTCATTAGGGGTTAAGAAAGGCTGATAAGAGTTTTGTAATCTATAAACTTGTTCTCAGGGGTTAGGGGGAGGTAAACCTAATATTGACACTTTATTTTTAAGAGTTACATCTGGCCCATCTTGGTGCTCTGAGTTAATTGGGAAAATAAATAGGTATTAATGGAATCCAATCCAGGATTCACGGAAGAACACAATATGGTTGTTTCTTTTCCCCTTGTTATTCATCTTTCATGACATATGATAACTCAGGCAAGTCACATTGTCCTAGGTCAAGTAATGCCAGACTGACTAGGTACTTCCATCCATGTGCCGTTCTACCCACTCTACCAGTTTGACACGTTGTAGGAGTTGTTTTGTCATGTGACCCCTGGAATAGTCTGTACCACTAAAATTATTCTTACCAACTGCTAATGAAGTGAATGATGATCAACAGTCAGATAGGTGGGTTTTTAGTGATGTGATCAAGGGATTAAGTAGAACATGGATGGAGCAGGCAAAGTTTCCATAGTGCATTTAGCTTTGTGTCTCTCTCTTTCCCAATATCCCAAAAGGGTATACTTTGCACAGTGTTTGAGCAAAATTTCCCCAATTGCATTAGTTAAGTAATCTGATATCTTGGAACAGCATTGTTAGGAACACAGCGTTGCCAGGCTCCCATATCTGTTTTCTCTCTGGCAAAATCTTAATGACAAATGGATTCTCCTCTTGATGTGTCACTGATAATGTTTATATGATAACTATTTGGGGCGTAGAGAGATTGTCTTTGTGAATCATTATTGTGTGTACCTTGCTTCTATGACAGTATTTTAAAACATGCTTCTCAGGAATGTGATAGGTAGAGAGAGGCTACCTATGAAACTATAATATACATTTTTAAATATTTAATTAAAATAAAAAATATTTAAGACTATAAGGTAAGCAGCAATTCTTGAGTGAGTAGTAAATTCACACAAATATGTTTTTGAAGCTATTTAAATTATTCATACCTAATTTTGTTAAAAATTATACTTTATTATTTTGTATTAATATATTTTAAGATAAGAATTTTTTTTCTGTTAAAATAGTTTCTATTTCAGACTTTTCACTATTGAAAAGGCTGATTTTTCTTCCAGTCAAATACAATTAAGATCAGTTGATTAAGATCAATTCAAATCTTAGGTTTTATTGCAGCGTTTCATCTACACATGGTTTTTACTAGATATATGAGGAAGGGAAATAGTATTCACCCACCTCCAAAGTGCATATTCTTTATTTATGGATTATTTCTGCTCCACTTTGTTATATAAGAGATGTAAGGTGTTTATAGTATGTACACAATGCAGAAAATAAAAAACTTAAACTAAGAATAAAATAAAATTAAAATAAGAAAAGAACACGAAGGAAAAATAAGAGGTTTGAGGTTGGTGCACACAATTCATACCATGAAGTACTCTATTAGTTTGGCTGTAAATTCTGTCAACTTGAAGATGAAAACGTACAGTGAAGAACAGGGGTTCATCCTTTCATCTCCTTCACATCATTCAAAAGTATTCCCATTTTAAACATCTCTCTTTATCTAAAGAAATTCTCAAAGGTTCTGAGATGGAGGCAGAAAGAGTGAAGGGATAGCAGAAAGTGTAAAAATTGTTCTGGCATACCTTCTGAGGAAGTTATTTACTATAAGACTGATTGACTTGTAGGAATCACATAATTCATAAGATCAAATAGAAACAAATTGTTCAGGGAAGGTACTAGTAGTCCTAGTATTTAAACCAGAGATTTCTCCTGTGTGCCCTCATGGTGCAGGCAGTGTGGGCACTATGAGTGCTGTTCACAACATCCTTATTATGTACCAGGCAAATGGATTGTGTAAACATCAGCAGTAAAGGAGTCAGAAGAACAGTGTATGAGCTTGAGCGAGGTCTGTGCTGGTACTGTACAGGCCTCTGTAACTCAGTATCACTAATGCTATATCAAGTCGCCAGAAGCCTTAGAAGCAGTACTCACGCTTCTGACCTCTTTGGAAATGTGTAAGTTAATTTTTTACTTTAGATCCACAGTAATCCACAGCAACACTAGACCTTGTTTTTAAAATTTATGATTATAATTTCATTGTAGTTCTTAAAAATCTGATCATAAAGTGTATAACCCTAATATACCTCCTGTGCAGTAAGCACTCTAAGATTTGAAGAGATACTCAGGTGGGTCTGAGTATCAACATTGCCTTGGATGTTTGTTAAGTAATATATAACCAGCACCGTTTCTTTAATGTGAAAAAGAAGCTTGTTAACTCAGCCTGGCATCATTTAATTTAATCAATAGACCATTTTTCTCACTCAATCTTATCTAAACCATAAATGCCTAGAAATTGCTTATATATATAAAATTATAGAATTAATCTAAATTGAAGTTTTCCAATTACAATAAATCTTCCTATCCACAAAAAGATGTACTTATTTTGTGATATTAATGGCAGGAAAGCCTTTTGAAAAATTGCTCATCTCCATTGTCCAATTCCTACTTAGTGTCTCCCTCTCTAAATCTCTGTATTTCCGTGCTGCATTCTGGGTGAATTTCTCAGTACCAGCTTCCAATTCATAAATTATCTTTTATTGTGGACAGTGTGGAGTTTATCATGTCTGTTGACTTCATTATTTAATTATTATATTTCATTCAAGATTTCTGATTCTTTTAAACATCTATTTGTTCCTGTTTCATTTCTGCCTGTTTTTGTTTCACATTTTCTTGCTCATCTTAAATGGAATATATTCATTTGTATCTGAGCATATTAAACATACTTACCTTAAAATATTTGAAATTTTTATATAATTAATTTCATCCATAAATTTGTTTTAATTGTTGACTTTATTGTCTTTCGTAGCATTAAACTTCTTCACATTTTAGAATTTGGTTTGCAAACTCAATTTCAAGTTAAAGTTCTTGTTTGTTCTTTCCTTCATATGCCCTCTCTTAACTTTCCCTATGCCGATCCTATTTCTGCCTAAAAGTTTTAGGATTACTTGCCTTTCTAATTCCCAGTCTGTATTGATATTGGGGATATCACAGATCCAGTCACTTGTTGGATTGCCTGTGTCTTCATTCCTGGGGGTTACAGCTAGTTACAGCTACCATAACTTCAAATGGTAGTTAAAAGGGTTTTTTCCTTATCCCAGCCTCCTTTGCCCTTTGAGGAGCCTCGCCCTTGTCCCAGCTTTAGGCAATAAATCTGGCTCTGCCCTCATCTCACATGGAACACTCTTAGTCTCTACTGCGCCATAGGAGTTGAATTCACTGCCTGTTCTGGACTCAGAACTAAGCAGGCTGTTTCAGCTCTACTCAACATTGTTTGTTTCTAATGTTATGTTTCGTTGTTTAGCTTGGTAGCATCATTTGGTTTTCTGTTTGTATATTTCTCCTATCATTGATATTTGTTTGATGCAAAGGTGGACATTAGTGTATGAATTTCTGGAACCATCTTAACTGGAAATTACTGATCCACTTTCCAAACTGCAGCCACTATTATGCTTTCAAAATGAAAATCTAATTATGTCAGTATCCTGCCTCCTATCACTCTTAGGATAAAGACAAAAGTCCTTGGTAGTTACGGTACTCCAAAGCATGACCACAACCAGCCCTTTCAGTCTTATCTCCCGTTACCAAACAAGTAAGCTGTGCTCTAGCTACTAGTGGTCTACTTACCATTCTTCAAGTACACCTTCATTTTCTGCTTCCAGATGCTCATGGCTCAAACCATTGCCTCTGCTTAGAATAGTCTCCCCACTAACTGCTGGATAAGTTCATCTCAAATGCCACTTTATTCTTAAAGCCTTTCTCTAATCTTATCTGCACCACTTAACAGTATTAATATGTTTCCTTCCTTATTCGTTTATGTCTTATCACACTTAGGTTGTACGTTTTTGAGGGCAAAGGCCATATGGCCATTTCCAGAACCATGTAAGTCACTTAATATTTGTTGAACTGAATTTGGGTACAGATAATTAAACTTATTTTTGAGACTTTGTAGAAGATGCCAGTTTTATTAGAAGGTAATCTGCACAACTCCATAAGGTAGGTAATATTATTTCTATTTTACAGCGAGGAAGATTAATTTAGCTTGTCATATTGCTAATAAGTAGGATCATTATGTAAACTAGGTGGTCCATTCAACAGCCTGCTCTTATCCTGACTCTACCGTACTGCCGTCATGATTTGGATCTCAAGCTACTAGATAATTCTTTTTTAAAAAATATATTTTGAAAGTAAATATATCAGTTACACAGCTTATTGGGTAGCTTAAGCTTATTGAGTGATAGAAAGTAAGGATAAGTTTTAGAAAATAGAAAATTTAAAGGTTGACTGTTTATTCACTTGTACAAGCAATTCTCTGCAATATCAGCTGGATGTCCTACAATTGAATTTAATTCTGACACTAACTGAAGTTTCTGCAGACCCCATAGGATAAGGGCTCAGTCCCACAAGATTCTTCGTCCTCCTCAGCTACCAGTTGCAAGTCCCAGGTTGTCACTTGTACTCCTGACTGACCAACTATAAATTGGAGGTTTCCATGACCCACTTTGAGTTCTAACCTTTGTAGATTGGCTTAAAGAACTGAGGGAAAAACTTACTTTTACAACTGGTTTATTATATGATAAAGGATATGACAAAGGATGCAGATGAATAGCCAAATAAAGAGATAACACAAGGCAAGTTCTGGAATGGTCCTGAGTTCAGGAGCTTCCATTGCTGAGGGGCATTCCACCCTCCCAGTGCACTAAATGTGTTCAACCCAGAAACGTTCTGAACCCCATACTTTTAAGATTTTTATGGAGGCATTATCTCAGGCATGAGCCATCATTAACTCAATTTCTAGCCCCTATTCCCTTCCTGGAGGATGCAGTTGCGGGGTGTGGTTGCAAGTTCTAAGTTTCTAATCATGGCTTACTTTTTTGGGTGACAGGCCCAGATTCTTTAACCATCCAGGGACCTATCAAGAATCACCTCGTTGAACAGAAATTACTATCACCCAGGAAATTCCAAGGGATTTAGGAGCTCTGTATCAGAAACTGGGGTCACAGACCGAATGTTAAAAGATGCCCCTAATGTTCTTATCACTTAGGAAATTACAAGAGTTTGGGGAGCTCTGGGCCTGGAACCAGGGACAGAGGCCAGTGTACTTTCTATTATTTTGTAAGTAGTAAAGGAAATGGAAACAGTGAAGTGGGGAGGGTAGAAATAGGGCAGTATCTGGAGGGGTAATGAGGTGTGTGGTCAAGTGAGAGAAGATCCACATGAAGGGTTGAACCTGACTATGTAAGAAAAAAGGAGTGAATGATAGTGTAAAGTATCTGAGCAGGTGGACAGTGAAAGGGTCCAAAGCTTAGGTGGAGGAATTAGCTAAAACAGGAGGTATGGAGGGAAGAAGAATACAAAGTATGTAATATTTTTTAGAGGAGGATATATTCTTTGACTATAGAATTTTTTTTTTCACACAGCATTTTTGAGAACATACTACTTCAAAATATACCTGGGAACCAGGTGCTATAGGTGTAAAAAATAAAAAAATGAAGGCTTGTAAGATGATAGGTCCTTGCAATCTGTGAGGTCAACCAGGGTTGCTTTGCCTAAAAAATAAAAAATAAATAAAACAATAAAACAAAATAAAAATACACCTAGGGAAATATTGCCTTAAAGCACAGTTGTCTTCTGAACAGTCTAAGTCATCAATTACCATTCACTTGTTATATGAGAAGCCACAACAGATATTCAAAGTTAATTGGGATTTTTTTAGTACCTTTTAGAATAAATTAAATGTAATTTTACCTAGTAAAATGTACTTTGTACTTTCAGATTAGTCCACAAGATAAAAAAAATTGTATATTAATATAGATTTAAATCTTATTCAGTTTTGCTTGATCTTGCCACTAAGCATTCAGATATTAGTGTAAGGCTGTTCTTTTGATAGAATTGATCATTTTGTTATTGTGTTGAAGCAAAATATACGTGTGTGTGTGTGTGTGTGTGTGTGTGTGTGTGTGTGTACACCTTGAAAATCAAGCAAGAACACCATAAGGTTTTTTTATTGAATTGGTTCATTAAATTCTGGACCCCTAAATATGTATACCTATGTAGATGTCTTAAGCTTTGTATTTCACAAATGGTATCTGTTATCTCCTTTAATCTGGCAACCACAAAAAACCTCCTGCAGAGAAACAGTTTATAGTTTATAGTTTTAGGTAGCATTCTACTTACTTACCTTTCTCTTTTTAAAGTTTTTTTTTTTTTAATTTAAAAAAAATGTTTTCCTTTCACTTGAAGTCTTTGTTAAAGATGATACTCATGCACATGCGTTACTGGGAAGTAATATTGAGAGAAGCTTTGTGAAAGAAATAAGAAAATAATTTTTTTCTGCTGAAAAAGAAATGGGTCAGTGAGACCACAAGATCTAACGTTTAATTTTGTGTGCTCAACTTGAAGGCATATGGCAAGACACCTGCTCCCTAGTCATGAAGTTACCTCTTAAGAATACTGTTAAGTTTCTTTAATGCATCACATTCTAATCACTTTATGATTTTAATGTATTTTTTAGAGCTATTACTGTGGTCCAAAGATACTAAATGCATTCAGTCTGTTTTCACTGACCCCAGCTGTGTTGATCAGAATGTTCTAATCATTTTATTCCTTAAATATTTTTTGAGCACCTCCTCATTTTAAGGCCTTGTGCTGGCTATATATAGCAAAAGTACAAAGGTGAAAAAAGCATAGTCTCTACCATAAATGATTTTATAATCTCTTAGGGGAAATAAGAAAAAGATAAATGTCTGTGATAGAAGACAGAATATGATCATTATGTTAATTGTACCAGTAACTCTGCACAGGAACTGTAAGTAACATTTCTTAGATTTCTTAGATTTTCCTATAGTTCAAGTTAGTCTTTCTATCTAGTTGCTCAGAAATAGTAAATGTTTATGGTATTTCCAGTTAATTTATTCATAATGGCCCCAGCATCTTTTGTTCTTCTTAGTTTTAGCTAACATTTATTAAGAATTTCACATGTGCCAGTAACTGTTCTGAGTACTTTACATACATTATCTCATTTAATCCTCACATTAGTCTTATAAGGTATTATTTTCATTTTTCAGATGTAGAAACTGAAGGTTAGAGAAGTCAAGAAATTTGTACATGATAAATTTCCAGCTAGTAACTGTCAGAAATGAGATTCAAACCCAGGCTTTCTGACACCAGAGCTTTAGCTCCATGATACTGTATTATATTCTCTCTCTACAGATGTTGCCACATATATATATATAATATATATGTATATATAAAATATATGCTTTATTAACAGAGAAATGAAAAGAAAGTGAAAAGAAAGCCATTAACAGTATTTGTTCATTTGTTTTAATTAATTTTATTTAATGTTTTAATTTGTTTTTTGTTGGCATGATCTTGAAATAGGTAGTATTAACAGTCTACCATATAGTTCAAGCTCGATTATCAGCATAGTTTTGTACCTTTGTACATGCAGCTTCTTTAGTGTGGCTAATTTCTTCTTACCCTTCAGGACTCAGCTTGGGAATCCTCTCCAGGAAGTCTTTCCTACCCCTCGCCCCATACTTTCCTCCCCCCACCTTCACACCAGGCCCTCTTCTATCTGAGCACTTGGCTCCCTCCTGGTGGTCTCTGAGCAGCCTGGTCTCATCTCTGTCATAGCACCAGTGACACAATTGCCCTTGATAGCAGATACTCTTCTTCATTTTAGAAATCTTAATGTCCAGCAGTGTCTGGCTTATACAAAAAATGCTAAATGAATATTTGGCTCGAAGTGTATTTTTAGACCTGAGGACTATTGGGTGACTCTCTTTAGTCTGTGTTTTTTGCTCTGGAAGCTACCACCCACAGCTGTGAACAGTGGTGCTTATGATGGACAGTATACTTTTTGAGTCTATCTGTCTGTGAACAGGGAGTGTTTTTCATATCCCTGAAACCTTGAGGTCATCAGATGAGAGAGGGTTGAGGGAATGTCGGTAGTGAATTCTCTGAGAGGGTAGAGGACATTGGTGTTATGCTTCCTTCTCTCCACAGTGAGAAAGGAGCCAAGATTGATAGGTAAGAGAAGTTAGTGCCACTAACATGAAACCTCAGAGTCTATCAGTGGCTCACTGTTTACTGGTTGAGACCTCTGATTTAAGTCCTAGCCAGGTCTATACTGCTCAGCCCCATAGCTGTTTTATAAAACTTTATATTCCACCAACCAGCATCACGTTTAAACTTGTAGTAATTCAGGGGATAAGGCATTCCTCAGTGTCTGCCCCTAATCTGAAACCATTCTCTTCTTCTCCATTATAAGTCTAAGACTAGCAACATCATCATATATCAGACAGGAGAACCGCATACCACCTCTCCCACCACCACCACTCTTTATTGATGGGATGAACTGAATTAGGACAGTGAGCTTCTGTGGGCTTCAGTCATCTCCTTTCTAAAGTGGGCGCTCTAAGTTTTTATGTTCCTAAGACCATGGAAATCAGCTAGATTATTTATCAAGGTTCATTCCATTTCCATTTTAAGGTGAATAATATATATGAATTATGTATCTGTGTTCCAGTGCACACTGAGAAGGTTAATTTAGAAGTTTTCTCTTCTATTGAGATTATACATTCGCCACGTTTGTCATTTAGCAGTGTTGAAATTCTAACACATGATCTTATTACATTCAGTGTATTGATTTTTAAGTCCTAAAATTTCATGATATTAGGATTATTATTAATATCACATGGAGGCCTCTGTTTTTCAGTTTCTCTTCTTAAGGTAGTAGTGTTTCATTTATTTTTTTCTTTAGAGGTAAGAGCCTAATATGCTAAACAAACATATACTGGCAGGCCATTTACCTAAGAACATCAGAACCGTTTCGGCATGTACATACATTTATATCAACGCAAGATAAATGCTGAAATGTTTTTGCCTAGACCTTTGAAGTCTTCACTCTCAAAAGAAAGTTCTTGAATATAAAATAAAAGACCTAATAATTCTGTTTTATTAAAAGCCTTACTGAAGGCAGAAATCAGACAACAAAAATTAAGAACTGTAGTAGTTGGGAAAAAAGTATCTTCTTCTGTATTACTACAAATACTTAATAGTTCATCGTCCTGTTCTCCACCAGCAAAGAAAATGCAAAGTATACAACATTTAAACAGTGAGAATATCTGTAACAGGCCTTCTAACCCCCAGTTCAATTCCTAGTCTACTATTCCATGTTTCCCTTTTTTTAACATTTTATTATAAAAAATTTCAAAAATACAGCAAAATTTAAATAATTTTACAGTAAACATCTATAAATACATGTCCTTGATTCCACCATTAACATTTTATTATACAGTACTTGCTTTATCAGGCATTGTTTTTCTATTTTTTCTTCATTAATTATGTGGATTTTTTATGCATTTCAAAGTAGATTGAAGTATCTGTATTTATACCAATTCTCTTTTGATCAGTGTTTATATTCTTTCCCAAACCGACTGAACTCAAGTGTGCAGGCACAGCCACTTCTGACTGACTCACACAAGGCTTAACCCATATCACCAGCCCTTTATTATAGTGTTATCACCCTCTAAGAAGTGGTTTTCACAGAGAAGACCAGTGACATTCTGAGGCAGCACTGTCCAATAGAAATATAATCTTACTTTAAATCTTCTAGTAGCCACATTAAAAAAGTTAAACAGGTGAAACAACTAAATTTTACCATTTTAACATTTTTTCAATTATTAGTGAAATATTTTACATTCTGTGTAAATAATCATTTTTATAGAAATCCAGTACATCACAGTTCTAATTAGTTATATTTCAATGCTCAATAGTAACTCGATGCTAGGGGCTACCATGTTGGGCAGTGCAGTTCTAGACCTTCAAACTTCAGGAGTACACGCCTCCTCATAAATTTGCAGTGTCTAAATATACCAACTTAGTCAAATTTCCTAATGCAAAGGAAGTAATGATATTCATCAAAGCAAACTCTAATTATACCCTTCCATGTTGAGGTCATTTTTATTCTCGGCTCCCTTGTTAGAAACTTCTTAAGGTTTCCTTGTTGTGTTTGTCTTTAATCATTTCTCTCGATGTCTTGGCATCTGTAGTGCTCAGATTTGAATTACATTCCCTATAGCAATATTGAGTGTATTTTTTATTACTTTTCTGCCACCTTCCCTGTAGTTTTATGCTCTACCAGTTGATCTTCTTCCATTTCTGTTAGAGCACTCTCTCAAACAGATAAGATCTTTACATCTCAATTATAAAAAATAAATACATGCTAGTATTAAAATACCAGTACAGAATTATAAAAATAAAAAAATTAATTAATGGTGATATTGTTCTGTATCCTTATTGTGGTGTTGATTAAAACTCAGAACTGCGTGCATGCACACATGTACACGCACATACTCACAAATGGAAAAAAAAATTAATTAGGTGTTATGAAGTTTTACTTTATTGACTAAAAGAAATAACTTTGGTTGAATAACTAGAAAAATGTTCCTATTTGTAAAGTGTAAATTGAGTCTCTATTAATTATTTGTCAGAAGACATCTATATTCTTCCTTTCTCCTCTAACAAAGTCTATTTACTTTTGGATCATGAAGATGCTCCATCTCATTCTCTGTTTTCTGTTGGTGTTTTTCATCCAGAAAAATGAATGAGGAAAAGTCAAAAGTCATATAAACTATTTCTGATTTCAGATACATCTGGGTGGTTTTTATTTTTAACTTTTAGTTTATAGTTATGAGTCTTGATGAGGCCATGGAGAAGACTTGGACTGGAAAGGCAGCAGAAGCGTCAAGAATAGTGAGTATTCTAATAGTGGCGGAATTCTTCAGGAGTCTCATGTTGATAAGTATCAGTTACCTTGAAGATGAACACATGATTAGCTAGAAATACCTGAAATGTTACTTAAATTAGTATCGGATTAATAAATTAATTTGGATATCTGGAATATTTAAGGTATATCTGCTGAGTTTCAGGAGGAAAAAAAGAGTAAAACCATCTATGACCATGCTACCCTGAACATACCTGATCCGGTCTGATCTCAGAAGCTAAGCAGGGTTGGGCCTGGTTAGTACTTGGATGGAGACCACCTCGGAAGACCAGGTGCTGTAGGTATAAAAAACTAAAAAAAAAAAAAAATAAATAGTAAAACCTGTTTACCAGCTGCAGTTTTCTTCAGCAAGGCAAGTCACCGTAGGCTTGATACCCACATCATGTTGTATCCTAATGGACAATGATATGTACAGGATTGGCTTGGATGCAACAGTGCAAATGATGAACTTTTTTAGTGGGTGTATAACACTGTAATGATTATTTTTAAGGTTGTTCTAGGATGCCCATTTAATTGTCTTCACACTTTGCAGTCACCTTGTTCATTTATTTGTTTCTGTTTACTAACAGTTTCCCACCTCCCAAGAATATGAGTTCCGTGAGAGCAGGGACCTTGCCTCTTTTATTCACTGCTACCTTCCCAGCACCTAAAACCATGGCTGAGAGATAATGGCTGCTCAGTAAATATTTATCAAAGGAATGAATGATTTTTATATTTATAGATTCATCAATAAATATCACCAAGAATGAGTATCATATCCCCAGTTCATCTGCGCAGTATACTTTAAGAGCTGCATCACATGATTACTCATTATTCTTTACTCATCACTTTTCAAAGAGTCCATCTGTTTTTTGTCAGTCATCCTTCACATAAGAAAAAAAAGACAAGGTTTGTTTCAAAGATTACTATTGTCAGAGAAGCAGGGTACAGCTCAGAGCTAGAAATAGGAGAATGATAAAAGCTAAAACAGCAGTTCCTGTATTATTTTATTTTTTTGGAAAGAGTGATGTCCTATGTCTTTTTTTTTTTTTAATGAATAGCCATTTATAAGCCAGCCAAAATAATGAAATTATAGGACTTACTTCAGAATAATATCACAGCACTTAGGTCAATTATATGGTAACAGATTTTTTCAGAAGCCCCAAACTGCTACTGAGAATAGTCTCATTTCAAGATTTTGTTTTTCTAGAATTAAACAGAATGATTATACTTCTCATCTCCTAATGCTTCTTTTTAAAAGAAGGATGTGTTTTTAATAGGTGCAGAAGTTGTGAGGTTTTATAAATTTCTTGTTCTGATTTGTGTCAAGCAACAGGCAAGAATGAACATGTCTTTCTAAAATAATACTTGTAAATGGCTGAGTGCCTAGAGTGCCTTTTTGCGTATAGGCCTTCATACTAATAAAGATTGGAAGAGTATATTTTTTAAATCCTTAAAATATTTATTGAATAAAGAATAGAAAGATCTGAAAATATAAGCTCTAGTTACGATCTGATGTGGGGTCCATTCCCAGCTCTGCTGCTACCTCCTTATGATCTTGGGTGGTCTCTTCTTTTTGAACCCCTATTTCTTTATAAAAGGAGACCAGGCTTTGTAATCTTTAAAGATTCAACACTAAAAATAGAGTGGTTCTAACAAACTTCCTTTGAAAAACAGTGCATTTCTACCAAAAGAGGGTGCTATGGTATTTGAGTGCTTTAGCGTTTTCTTGGGAAAAAAAAAAACTGAATAGAGGTGGAATCTCAGTTTAATTTTGTATCTCAGACTCCCAACCCTTGAGAAATAACGCCTGATTCTTTCAATTTATTCATATAAGGTGACACAAACCAATTCTTGATATTATTGATACTTTTTAGAGCTTTTTAATAATACATGTTTTTAAGAAAATCTGGCAAATAAAGTTTCAGAGAAAAAAAGTATACATAATCCATCCATCACTTGGTATTAACAGTATTTGGGATTTAAGTTATAGTAATTTGTCAACAATATTTAAAGGTTTTTTTCCTTTGGCTTCTTTTTTCAAGGTACTGTAAACTGTTGACTAGGGACACCACGCAGGCTTGGTCCAAAGGCTAAACCTTTCTTTGTATGCATTCTTTATTAAGTAAAATGTATTGGCCTTTATTATATTTATTGCAAATACTTTTCCAGTTTGCCATTTAATGTTGTTTATGACCTCTGCTATATAGAAGTTTTGAGGTTTTAAGGAGCCAAATATTGGGGGGTTTTGGCTTTTTTGTTTAGAAAATCTTACCCCATCCTAAATTCATTCTTCTTAGGATATCAGACAAACCTTGGCCACTTCAGTCCAAAGAGCCAGGTAAGGTAAACTTAATTGAGAGGTAGCTTACTACATTTTAAAAAACTTGTTTTTAAAAAAATATATAACAACTGTTGCATTGGTCATAAAACAACAAATTTTTAAATGTTTTATAACATTTACATAACAGATATTCTCAGTCTGTCTTAATCTCTGTTTGTTTGTTTCACAAACCTCAACAAAATACCTTGCTATAATTTTCTAAATTTACTTAGTATTAAAAGACCTTTCTATTCACTTGCATGTCACTGGGTATCCAGTGGAACTGTGTGACTTCAGGTTCCTTACACTGAACCTCCTGTAGGAAAAGTAGTCTTGGTTCCCCTGTTTCCACTTTTTTAATTCTGAGAAAGATTTTCATTTCACTCTCCTTTCCTGTGCTCTGTTCTTACTTTCCATATGTCAGAACCCGTAAAAGAAGAAGTGGGTTTTTTTTTCTTTTTTCTTTTTCTTTTTTCTTTTTAATGTTTCTCATTCTGATTATCCAGCTTGGAGCTACAGAGTTTCTTTTCTTTGCAGAATTCCCATCCCTATTCCTTTCATCTTTTCTCTGACTCACTCTCTGAAGAATAACTTTTCTGGCTCTACCATAATGAGGTAGACCAAACAGAACAGCCCAAGAGTTTTTAACCTTGGCATTTTTGGCTAGATAATTCTTTATTGTGGGTCATGTTGTTCATTGCAAGATGTTTAGCCTCTAAGTGGCCTCTTCCCAACAAGATGCCAGTAGCACTTTCTCCCCAGCTTCTCCAGTTGTGAAAACCAAAATTGTCTATAGACATTTTCAAATGTCATGGGGGCAAAATCACTGCCCCGCCCCCCAACTACTGCCCACCCTAGAACCAACTAAAATTCTTTTATCTATCCACTAGATCTATAGCTTGATGCCATTCGAGAAGCATCCTTCCTGTTCTCCGTGGCATACATTTTGGCATGTGCTCTACCCACGAGCCATCATTCATTAATTGAGTGACTTTATATCTCTCTGATTACTGCATCTCTAAAAGAGGATAAATAGCTACCCACTGAATTTTAGTGAGAATTAAATAAAAGAATCCTTTTTAAAATGTTGACCACATCATAAATGCTTGATTAATAGTTGATATTGTATCAGTGGTCCCTGATCTTTTGGTACCAGGGACCAGTGCTCCTATGAGATTGTAATGCCTAGTGATCTGAAGTGGAGCTGAGACAGTGATGCTATCACTGGGAAGCGGCTGCAAATACAGAAAATTTCTCATGCTCACCTCCTGCTGTTGTTCAGCCTGGTTCCTGACAGGCCACAGACCGGTATCAGGCCATGGCCCAAGGCTTGGGGACCCCTGTGTTATATCATCATTATCACTCCATTGCTCATCTCTTCGATTGAGCCAACTCAGAAATATCAGAGGCACATCTAAAAATCTTCCCTGATTCCTCCACTCTACTTTGATTTCAAGCTAAAAGTAGTCTTGAAATTCCTTGAAATTCCTATATTTTGTTTCTACTTTTCTTAAAGCACTTGCCACCTTTATTTATGCTATAGTTATTTATGTACATGTCTTTTCTTCCTCACTTATCACTCTACTCTTTATATTTCTCAGTGTGTTTTTCATGTTTGTAGTTCAACACATTCTCATATTTTATTAAATATTGGCTGAATAAAATTAGAAAAGTTCAGGTAGCATATTAATACCAATATAAGAATAACTTAGAAGATAATATGGTTAGGAGCTCGAGAGCAAAGGTATCTATCTATCTGGGTTTGAATCCACCACTTATTATTTGTGTGCAGCCCGCTTCCCTCACACACCAGGCTGTTAAGAAGATGGTTTTGTGATCAGCAAATAAGTTTTAATGGAAGAAAAAATATATTCTTTTTTTATTCAATGTATTTTGTCATATAGAAATAAAAATAATTTAGAGATGTAAAAAAAGCACTATTTGGTGCCATGTAGTCAAGTCAAAATGTATTCCTTTGCTTTAATTGTGCTATCCTCCTTTTTAATTAACAGCCGAAAAAAGTATGGAATTAGAACATTGTGGGGTTTTTTGGTATTCCCATTTTCTTTAAAAGCTTATGAAGTGCTCATAGATTTTTTTAAGCCCATTTTAAAAATAACAAGTTAAGGGTAGAGTGAAATGGGCCTATGGAGACATTTTTCTACAGTTGGGACATACAGCATTTTTGAAAGCTAGTGTCCTATGTGTGACCATGTTTAGACACTGAAGACTTGAAAATGGTAGCCACTAAGAAAAGCATACTTTGATCCTTACCTGCATAATTTGGCTTGGCTACCATTCCCTAAGTGACCATGATGTTTGAATGGAGTCCACATCTAATGGCACCCTACATGTTATACACAGCTTCATGCATTTGTTAGAGATAGGCTGGTACTGTCAACTTTATAATGTCACAAGTTAATTTACTGGTGAATTTCTGTATGCCTACTTGCTCATATCAAAATACATCTGGAGAGTAGAAGCATCAGTTTCTGAGAAACAATTTCTGGAAACATTACAGGAAAGCTTTCCTAAGTGGTAGCTGTCCACATGAACTCTTATTTTTTTTCCACTAGGCCAGAAATGACTAGAAACAAAATTCTTAGATTTAGAAGGTCTTAGAAGTCTACTTGTCTAAATTCCTCCTACCTCTGTCTTCACATGGCCTATTTTTCTGTCTCCTGGCTTCCCTGCTTCTGTCTCTTATAAAATCCAAGATGATCTCATCTCAGACCGAGATCCGTAACTTGATGACATCTGAAAAGACCCTTTTCCCAAACAAGGTCACATTCAAAGATGACATGTGTTAGGAGATAGATATATCTTTTTGACGTTTACTGTTCAAACCACACCCTTAGTCAAACTTCATTTTCTGCCAGGTTTACTTAGCAACGCCCTGAGAAAGAGACGCAGGGTTTGTGGTCATGGCACAGTCATCATTTCAACATGTCTACTCATTCTGTGTGTGAACAGCTCTAAAGGTTAGAACTTCTTCCTTATGTAGAGCCAAAACATATCCTGGAATAATACTTAACAGTTGGTCTAGGTCTTTCATACAAAGCTATAGGACATAGAGAAAAACTGGTTCCATGATTCTCAAGTTGAGAGAGAATAACACATATATTGCTTCTCCACTACTCTGACAGTATTCTGAGGTGTGAGATCCTTTCCAACACATGTACTACCATCACTGTGCTCCACCCCCCAAAAAAAATCCTATATTTAAGGAGTAGTTAATGCCATTGTGAGCCATTTGTGATGGATATGTAATGAATCCCCTCCAGGAGGGTTGAGGGTAGATAAAAGTCCGAGAAACAGCAGTCTCAGCCTTTTTCTTCTTGACAGCCATTCAGATAGATGAGGGCAGCTATTGATATTTCCCTGAGTCTGTTCTTTTCCAAAAGCAACACTTTTAATTTCAATATTCCCCTATGACATGGCTTCCATGCCATCCATTCAGCAGATATTTATTGAGGGCCTAATATGTGCCACGTACTCTGTTAAGTATTAGAGTGATGCAGGGATGAATACTCTAGAACCTGTGTCACCTAAGATTGTAGTCTGGGCAAGGATGTAAACAAATAAATTACAAAACACTGTGATCAGTATTTTGATAAGTTTAAGTATAAGATGCTAAGGGAGCACAAAGAGGAATACCTAAACCAGTAGCAAAGAAGTGATATTTAAATTGAGAACTAAAGATCAAGAAGGGAGGGGAGAGCAGGACAGATGTGTGTCCCAGGCAGCTGAAGCATCCACACTCACTTCCTGCTAGAGAGCCATGCCTCCCATAGGGGAAATAAAAGATGCCTCCTGACAGTTCCTCTTGTTGCTGCTGGCGACTAGGGGCAGATCTGGCACTGGGATGAGGAGAAGGAGGCATTCATCTTAGCTGCAACATTTGAGGAGATGCAGAAAACTCAATAATTCAGATAAATATTTTAACACTGTCTTAAAAACTACAAGGATTTCTTTTTTTGCTATTACAAAGTCCAAGCTAGCAAGCACCATCCCTTCTTTTAAAGCTCTTGTCACTCTTATATCACCTACAGTTTCCTTCTTGTCAGTCATTACAGTCCTGAATAGCATTTCTCTTTGTTACTTCCTCTACTTTCTGAGAAATGAAATTGTCAATATGGTATCAATTTATCAGGTGCGCTACTTTTACCAGAATGAAACCTCTCCCCGATGCTGGGAGAGGTGATGTTTCCCGTTACTGCTGTATATTATGTCTATATCTGTTTTGTAATCTGTATTAGGAAAGCATCACTGTGCATCGACCACAGCAGTATCTTTAAAGTAGAACATACCTTTCCAGTGTCATGAGTCTCAGTGACACTTCCCTCCTTGGGTTAACTTTTCAAGTTTTACTTTTCTTATTAACCATGTTCTAGAGATTGTTATTAGGAACGAGGCCTTTACCTTGCTCTCTATCTACATTTTTCATTAACTAATTATTGGGAGGCCCTACTCTATTATTCTTTAGGTATCACACCAGCACCTCTGTGTGGGAGCTTATCTTGATTTTATATAATCTTATTGAAACTTCAAACCACCCTGTCATCAATTATAATGCTTACTGTCATTTATCTAATAAGGAAAGTGATATATGTCCTTTTTCCCCTCTCATGGCAGATTAGAGGAAATGAACACTTAAGGGCTCTGAGCAAGAGGCATGCTGTTTTCCAGATAACTATCTTTTAACTAGCATTATAGGAGTAGAATTAGAAACCATAGGGTGGGGATGGATTAGAAGAGACAGAAAGTCAAAGCCAGGCTTCTTCAAAAATAGAAAACTACTTTAAGTTCTACCCGGTGTCATCGTAATAGATACATCTGGAGACCTTCTCAAATCATAGGGCCAAACTTTGTCTTATATCAGATGTACCTCAAAACTATTGAGGAAAGATATTATTTGGCAGACATTCATATAGCACTTACTATGAATACATGTCAAAGTGCTCTCTAAAGGTTAATTATTCATCATTTAATCCTCATAACAAACAATCCTTCTGTCAGGTAGGACCTAATATTAGTTCCCATTTTACAGACAAGGAAACGGAGGCTTAGAGAAGTTAAGTAACATTCTGAAAATCACACAGGTAGTAAGTGAGAGAGCTGGAATTTGAATTTAATAAATCTGGCTTGAATCTGTGTTCTAAACCCTATATAATGTAGCCTCTCCTATTGATTTTCTTCTTAAAGTTTCAATGGAAAAAATGTTATAACCTATACCAGAAATGCCTAATGACCAGGAAACATTATTAAAAGAAAACAAACAAACAAACAAAACTAAATAAGAACTTTGTTATGTAGCACATTGACTTTTGTAGTTTAAATTTTCCCCAGAGCTGCCTAATTACAATATTGTTTCCTCCCTGTTATTTATTATCTGTTTCATTCTCTCATCCATTCCCTAACTTTCAAATTCCATTGTTTATATTTAGCTCTTGTTTGTATATCTTTGACCACAGCTCCTTTTTGTTGCTTGTGGTATGTTGTAGGATTGTGGGAAATTTATTGATTTTTGTCCAGGGTTAGAATAATGATGTCTTTTCATCTCTTTTTCTTTTAACTTCTTTATAATTCTTGCCTGCTAATTATTTCTACCTATGTAGAATAGTTTTCTACCATGTTGATATCTAATCTTTTCTGTGTAGGTTTTACCAGTATCTGAAATTAATTCTTTTCTATGTCTCTGCATAGATTTTCTGTGCTTCTTTCTAAATGTATTAATCTTGTTTTAATAGAAATTTTGTTGTAGTTAATTTCACATAGTATAATATATTACATTTATAAACTCACTAGGGACTCTGAATAAATCTACAGAGGGCTTAGTACTTAAACTTTTGGTAGGGCATTTTTCTGCTATAATGAAGGGGTGCCCAAGAAACTAAATCAGTAAACGTAAAGCTAAGGATTCTGTTTAGTGTCTGCCTTTCTTCTCAACATTTGGTATGTTTTAAATGTGTTTATTCTTTCCTTTTTGGTAGTTGTGATATCTCCCTGGCAATAGTACAACCTATCTAATCTATAAATTAAAGTGATTAGAAAAGAGCATAAGAAGTTTAGCTCCTTGTAAGTTGCATGCCTCTAGCCTAGACAAAGCTCTAATAAGCAGTAACATTAAGCTGTCACTAGACTGCTGGTGACTTAATGACACTAATTATTACTCTCATAAAAACCATAACCTTAAGTATGTATATTTTACTGAAGTCACGGATTCTAGCTTGCTTTGTACAAGACATATTTAATAAAGACCCTTCTGTTGTTGACCTTTGTACCATGATGTTTCTCAGTAGAAGTCTTCGGTTTACTGTGACCTATGTAAGCTTTCAAATGGAAACGTACATTATTCATTAAGTGTTGATTAACTTACTATCCTGTGCCAGACACTGTGCTAGGTACTATGGCAGTGGCAAAGATAATAAAATGTTCTTTCCTTGTCAAGGAGTTTGTAATCCTATACTCAATTTTAAATATGTAGAATATTTATAAGGGCCCTAAGTAATGTTTAAGAAAAAAGCTAAAAAAATTAGAGGCTAGAGAAACTACTTCTAGCTAAGGAAGAATCAAAGAATACTTTATAGAGACACCTGCATTTAATTTGGGTCTTGACCATTAGGTTAGGTTTTGATAACTAGAGTTGGGAGGCTAAGAAAGAAGAGGGACTTATACACCAATCCATGGTGTTCAAATAGCACCATGCAGTAAAGTAGTATTGTGGTACTTTGGAGGTACAAGGTGAAGGGTGGGGGGAAGTAATGAATATCACCCAACTCTTTTTCCTTTTATCAAGCCTGTGGCAACCTTAATGTGATGAGATTTGAGAAGAAAGATGGTATTTAATACCCAGTCGAGAACAGTTGGTTAAACAAACCAGGAAATTCTCTTTATTGTTTTAATATTATTGTTTATTTCCAGAATCATATATATATTTTAATGCTAAAATATAGTTGTGATGGATTACACTTATTTACCTTCAAAGCTATATCATGACAACACAACACATTGGTATAATGTCCTCTTGGAGCATGAAAGTTATCTGTGGTCTGGGATACCTTCATTCAGGCTTTTCAGCTTGCACCTATAAATCTGGATCAGTCTGTTTACTTTCCATGTCCTTCCTCTTCTGCCATCCTTGCTATCCCTAGACTAATCTACTGATCAGGAAAGAAGAATCCCACCAAAAATAAGAAATTCTTTTTACTTCTTACGGGGACTTTCTTTGCCTTCTCCTTGGAGAGTCCCAATTTGTATCTGACAACAAAATGAAATAAATGGGAATTTGGGCATATTAAAAATATTTCTTAAAATTCTAGTTAAAAATTATAAATTCTTTTGTCTTCATTGTTTATAATTACATAACATGTAAACTGAAGGCTTAAAGTCATAAACTCTAGCTTTACCGTATTAGTTTTTGGAAGATAATAACTAGCTCAAAGTATTATTGCCTTTTCCGATATATATGATAAAGAGAAAACCTACCATGTAACTTTGATAAATGCATGTCTTTAAAAGGGCATGAAGATGTTAGCCTATAGCATGCCAGACTTTTCATTTGTTATTTCCCACTGTAAAAAATACTGTGATTCTTACATGTACTGTAGATGGCAGTACTTATATGGAAAATAATAAGTTCATACAAGAGATTTGAGAATGATTAGCAGATAGAGACTTAAATGAGTAAGGTTCAATTGAAATGTCTTTGTTAATTTTTCTCATTCACCGGATTTTTTAAAACATTCATTAACTTTCCTTTTCACTCATGATATTTCCATTCAAGTTTCTTCCACCATCACCTTACCTCCCTCCCCACTTCACTTTTGTTTCAGAAATCACGTTATGTAACCATTTTATCTTTAGATGACAGTGAGTGGAAACTAGGTGATTACGCACATGAAAGGATCCTGTGTAAAGTTCTGTGTAAGTATTTTTTCTCAAGCATGTAGAGTGCCAGATGGCATTGCTGTAGATTCTCATGGACCAGGGAAAGCACTGTTGTATAGGTTTCAAAACTACTTTCGTTACTAATCTACAGTCCCAGGTCAATCATGACTATCTTTGTATGGAGGGAAGTGGCTCACTTAGGAATATGAAAGCTCTCTCCTTCTCTGTAAATATTGGGAATTTTGCTGTGGATTAATTCATAAATATTTATTGAGTACTAATTATATGCTAGGAACTGTACCAAGTAGACCCTGCATTATCTACATGAAAGGACATGTTATCTACTTTCAGACACCTCAAGTATAATAAAATGTGGTAATTCATATAATAGAGGCATGTAGAAGATACAGTAAGACATAAAACAAGAGTAGATGGCTGTAGCAGATATTACAATCAATCACAACATACTTTCCTTCCATGTCTGTTGGCCTCAAACTCCTTCACAACACAGCTCTTAAGGAAGCTGCTATTGTTTAATGAAAAACGATATGCAAGAAGAGCCTGTTTCCTTTCCATAGCATAATGGGAGAAGTACCTAAGAGCCTAGAGGTGGTGTACATTATGCCACCAATTTTGTGGAGAAGGGAAAGAAAACACACACACACTTGTTTGTTCATGTTTTTCTAGAAGGCTACCCAAGAAGTGGATAGTATTGTTTGCCTCTGAGAAGAAGAGTTACATGGCTGAGGAACAGAGTGGAGAGAGACTTTTCACTGAATACCCTCTGGTTCCTTTTGGAGTTTGAACTATGTGAATTTGTTACACATACAAAAATAAAGTTAAAGTAAAAACTTTACTCCTTGATATATCGCATTACCACATGTGAAGAGAATATACCAGTTGTCTTTTATTTTGTGAGTTGTGTAACCTACCAAACTTCTAAACATATACTGGATAGGATATTGCTAAGGATCACTTAAGTATCTGTAACATTTTTGTTTTGGTTACAGGGAACTCCCCACTCTTTTTTTCATAGCTCTCAACTAGTATCCTGATAAACATAGAGTGGCTGTAAGTGGAAGTGGTTCCTCCCAGAGAAGCCAACTGTAGATTTTTTTAAATATATATATATATAGCAAAGAGCTATGTGTTTTGTTTCTGTTCGATTTTGTTGTTTTAATGGGAATTATAGATGAGGTGTGCCAAATAACCCAGGCAGAAAACAGACTGTGAACAGAAAAAAAATATGGTTCAGTAAGTCCCTTTGCATTGCTCAAAATTTAGAGCAACTTGGCAGATTTTTTTGGCAAGATGAATTGTTTGTGATATTATACCATTGGAAGAGTCATAATAAGACAGAGATATCAACTCTCTTGAAATACTTTTTTTTTGTAGCTAAAAAAAAAACAAAAACAAACTACGGGAAATGTGAAAAGAAATCCAATAGAGTCAGCCATAGTCCATGTCCTTAGAAATTCTGTATATATTTATGGATCATGTAAAGATGATATCGACGGTTGTAAAGAAACAGAACTTTAAGTCTAATAAAAACCCAGTAAATAGAACAGGGTGAAAATTAAGTATACATAAGGAAAAGTATGAGTTATCTGTTTTATATAATGCATATTTGCTAAAGCACAAAATAGTGGATATTAACTGGATAGTTCATCTTTATGTACTGTTGCTGTTAACTGGATAATAAAACAACTAACATGATAGCATATAACAGTTTACAGATCACTTCTGCAGTATTAATCTCTCTTGATTGTGTGTTCAAGAATTTATTTTGGAAGTGATGTTCATATTATAATGAAAATCACATTTTTTCTTCTGACTTTCCCTCTCTGTATGTATGGTTATGGCCATGTAGATGCTTTCGATAGAAAAAAGCAATTAGGTGAACTTTTCTTAATATACTTAGCCTGTTAATTAAGAAGAAAATCTCTATACTAACATTGTCTTTCACCGCTTTTTATTATATTGTTAGCTCGGCACTTAATAAGTCCATTCCAGAGCACAGTGGAGTGGACCCGACAAGTCCAAACTGTTCTCTCATCCCTTTCTCCTCCTCTTTCATAACAGGTAGGAATTCCATTCCAAGGTTCTGGATTTTTTGACTCACTCGGTCTCTTTCAATTGTAAAGAATCCTGCTCTAACCTATACTTTATCTCTTTTGTCTGATCTCAAACTTTAGTTTTCCTTTTTCTTTCATTAATTCATTGATGATCTTACGCACTAGGCCCTGTTCTTTGTGCCAGGGTACAGCAGTGATCAAAACAGAAAACACCCTGCCCTAATGGAGCCTTGTTTTTACTACATACCTACCATCAGCGCTGCTGTGGCGTATGACTCCACTGGGCATCTCTCAGTCTGTATGAGTGGTGCCCTAGAATTGTGCAGTGCACAGCCAGCTCACCTCTGTACAGTGCTCCCGTCTACTATGATTAATTTTGATTTTTGTCAAATTAACTTTTTATAAAGTTAGTTGTCACGTTCCAACAACTGCCAGAGTGCAACCCCTCCTTTAGGGAAAACATGCAGTGCTCTCCCATGAAGTGGAAGAGGATTTTGTGGAGAAACTAACCCTTATCTTTCTTCAGACTACTCTAAAATAAGCTACTCTAAAATTCACTTACTGCTTTTTTCTTTACCTTTAGTAGTATTAGAAGGATTTTCTTCTTTGCCTCTGAGGAGTTCTCTAGTTTTTCCTCTAATTTTTTTTTTCTTTGCTTGGCAAAACATTAGGTATTTTCTTCAGTTTCTTCTCCCTCTCAATGACCGCAGCATCTTTTTCTTTTTCCCCTGAGCAATGCAGTGGTTATTCCACCTCGATTTGTGGTCAGTAAATGTGCAGTTGGTAGGAAGTCTGTGCCTTGTATTTTGAAGACAATGTTACATTTCATGTATTTATTAGGAAGAGAGATTTGGAAAAAGAATAGCATTGGATTCCATTATACCATTATTTTGCCTTGTGACTCTGCTCAGTTCTAAATTCTTTAAAGGTCAGGTTTTTCTTATGATCAAAATATGCAGCTGAAAATACTAATAGAACTTACTACCTCATCCCACCCCCAACCTGGAAAATCTCTTTGTATTTATCTAAGAATGGTATCATGACAAGGCTCATTATTAGAATGAAATGTGTGTTTGAAGAGAGTAATTATTTGTGCATGCAGGATTGGAAAAATTGAGAAGTATGTTTTCTTGCTCATCATTATAGTTAAAATCAGATGGAAATGTTTAGAAATTATGCAATTAGGGAATGTTTTCTACCCACAGATTCCCTGGTTGTGTGCTTCACATTCATTAACAATTAGGCCCAAGAATATTTGGATTCAGATCTGCTTTGGAAACTAATCTTCCAAAATATTTTATTTCTTACATATTTGCTGACATGATCAGCATCATCAGGTATCAACTCTCCCAACAGCTTTCCTCCCTGAGTTGGCCTTGTCTGCTCTTTGATCTTTTCCATATCCAGCCTCTTGAAACTTTACCTCTGTTGCAAATCTCCTCTTTTATAGACCAATGAGGGACCTCTATTTCAAATAATTTTTGGACATGTGCTAATCATGTGTAAGATGTGAGGGCTCCTGCTCCCCTAGCCTTGCTTCTCACTTGGCTCTTTACTCACTCCATCCTTTTTAAACTTCATACATGGTTAATTCTCTTCAAAGCCTTTCCTCTTTCAATTCTTGTTCCATATTTTTTAATATTTCATAACCAGATGCCATAACCCTGGGCAACTTAGCAAACATCTTCACTGCCTAGTTGGAATGACACTTTCAGCATTTATCAGTGTCTTCTCAGGGGAAGGGAGCTAATATTTTATTGAGTACTTTCTGTGGACCAAGCAGAAGGTGCCTATGCTAGGCACTTCTATATGCGACGTCTCATTTAATTCTCACAACATTTACATAAGTAGTGGGAGTTCCTTTTTTTTTTTTTGGCTTTATTGAAATGTAATAGACAACTAGTTGCTCATATTTTACATTGTACAATTCAATGAGTTTTTTTTGTTTAGTTGGCATACAATAATGTATTAGTTTCTGTTTATAGCATAGTGATTAGAGATCTATATAACTCACAAAGTGATCACCCCACTAAATCAGTACCTCTCTTCCCCCTTACATATCTATTACAACATTGTTAACTATTTTCCTTATATGACACTATATTTCCATGTCTAGTTTGTAACTGTCCATTTGTACTCCTTAATCCCTTTGCCGTTTTTCACTGTCCCCCAACCTTTCTCCTATCTAGTAGCCCTCAAAATACTCTCTTTATCTATTATTTTTGTTGTTGATTTTGTTCTTTAGACTCCACATGTATGTGAAATCATGCAATATTTGTCTTTCTCTATTTAACTTTATTCAGTGCAATGCCTCCTAGGTCATTTGCCCAGGCTCCAATATTTCCTTCTTAAGGAAGAGGAAACCAAGTCTCAGAAAGGGTTAAGTAACTGTTCTCACAGCTAATAAGTGGCAAAATCACAGGATTAACATATCTCATTCCAAAATCCATGTTCTTCCTTCCGTAACACATTGTTCTTTCTTTATATTTCAACTTAATGGTCTATTTATCCCCTCTTTCTTAAAATACTACTCTAGGCTCTTGTGACATACTTTTCAGGATCTCCAATACTCTAATCACTAACTCATAAACAGTTAACTTGCTCTAGTCTATCTCCTCATCTAAACTTCTCAAAATACTGGTATACAGTTTTTTTTCTTGCTACCCATTTACTCTTTGACCCCTAAACTGAATGAAGGTCTGGCTTAGTTCCCATCACTGCATTGAAACTGCTCTTGCTAAGGCCATCAGTAATTTCTTAGTTTCCAATTAATAATGGACGTATTTGAGTCCTTGCCTTCATCTCTTTGGGTTGCTGTAACAAAATGGCATAAAATGAGTGGCTTTATAAACAACAGCCATTTATTTCTCCACAGTTCTGGAGACTGAGAAGTCCAAGATTTGCACAGATTTGTACCTAGCAAGGACCAGTTCTTCATTCATAGGTGGTCATCTTTTCACTGCAACCTCTGTGGCAGAAAGGGTGAGAAAGCTCTCTTGGGCTTTTTTTTTTTAAGGGCACCAATCCTATTAGCGAGGGGCAGGAGTGTCTGTCCTTGTGATCTAATCCCTCCCCAGAGGCCCAACTTCCAGATACCATCAATAAGCATAAGTTTCAACATATGAATGGCGAGGGAGGGCAGCGGTACATAACATTCAGACTCTTTCTCTGCATTTAATAATTTCTTATTGTTTTCTTCTTGAAACTATGACTTCTGTGAGTCAAATCTATCCTTCTCATCATACTCTCTGACTATTCCTTGTCATCTCTGATTTATTTTTGAGCTCTCCTTCTTCTGCTTCCCCCTTAAATGTTGGCTATCCCTGAGCTCTGCCTCAGGCCCACCTTGGTTGATCTTATCCACTTTATACGCTGTCAAGTTCAAATCTACACCTCTACACTAGTCATGTACTTCAAACTAAGTGTGTCCAAAACTACTCAGCATTTTTCTCCAGACCTCTGTACTGTAAATGATACCACTGTTTTTCAACCATCCAATCCAGAAACCTGGGAGTGATTCATGACTCCTTCACCGTAACCCCCAAATCAGTCATTCACCAAGTCTTGCCAAACTTTTCTTCCTAATTATTTCTCAATCAATTGTCCTCTCCCCCTGTTCATAGCATCTGCTTAATTACCTATTACAATTTCCTAACTGGTTTCTCATCTCCAGTTTGATTTCTTTTAAATCTATCAAATTTCATAGGCAAAAATAACCATATAACTTTCCAACTTAAATAGATTTACAGTTCAACTGTAGATTTACATTTCATGCTTTGACCATGTGGTATTCTGAATATATTAAAAGATTTGTTTTGACAACCTATGTGAGTTTTTTGTTAAATAGTTCCTTTTCCAGTGTAGTCTTTTTATCTTCGTGAACTTTAAAATTAGATGTAATATCTGCTCATTAAGTGGAGCAAACAAAACTCTATGATGCATATTTATTTTTATTAACATCTTATTTTTCTATCTTGTTTATATGAAGGGACAGAAACTAAAGCATTGTAAGCTCTGTTAAAGGTGGACATCATGCTTGAACAATCCTAAAAGTAAGCAATTAAATTCCCATTTATTAAATGAGGAAACTGAAGATGCAGTTAGGTAACTTCTTAGTGATCATAAAATGAGTGACAGATCCAGAACTCAAATAGCAGTCTGATTCTTAAGTCTGTGGTCTTCCCCACTGTGCCATACTACTATGCTCTGTGGTTGCAGTTGTAATTTCCAAACCCATATATCTAGTCTCCTCTCACCAGGTAGTTCTCTGAATTTGTCCACACCTGCAAGTTAAGACAGCTTACCAATCTTAGAAATTGGGGTGGATAGGAAAATGACGTGAAGAAAGCAACATTGTAGGAAAAGTAACCTGACAGTGGCCTAAGAGAAACTTGGTTAGAAAATCCATCAGGAGACGTGATGGATCTGAACTAAAGTGATGACAGTGAATTAAAAAGAAGAAATGAATGTGCTTAGGCAAGGAATTAAAGTATCTTTGAAGATCTATGTCAACTCTCTTTTCATGAAACATTTTAATTCTCTAAATTTTAATCTTTTAGGGTATGTCAAAACTATATATAATGTACTACATTTTTGTGCCTTCATAGCCTAACAATAGCAATGTGTTGTCTTTTACAGCTTACTGAACACTTTCATAGATATATGATTTTATCCTCATGTATCCTATAGATTAAATAGTTATTTTTGTCATTTTAACATATGAGGAACTGGCCTAGAAGCTAAGTGACTTGCCCAGAGATGATAACTCTCTAGCATATACTAAATCCACATCCTGTGCTTTTCAGTGATGTTCTGCTTCCCTGAAAATAAATGGTAAATTTTCAAAATTTGGAGCCCTTTTCTTTCAGCATTTAAAAATGCCCCTTGGCAGCATATTGAGTTGGTTCTATCGGCAATGAGTGGATGAAGAACAAGAATAGACTACATGATTTATAGTATGGACCAAATTATGTACCCCCCCCCCAATTCATATATTGAAGCCCTGACCCCAAATGTGATGGCATTTGAAATGGCTTTGAGTAATTATGTTTAGATGAGGTCATGGGGTGGGACCTCATGATGGGATTGTGTCCTTATAAGAAGAGGAAGAGACACAGAATTCTGTCTGCCATGTGAAGACACAGTGAGAAGGCAGCCATCTGTTAGCTAGAAGAGAGCTCTCACCAAAATCTGACCATGTTTTTACCCTGATCTTGGACTTTCAGCCTCCAGAACTGTAAGAAATAAATTTCTGTAAGATATGGTATTTTGTTATGGCAGTGTGAGCTGACTAAGACAGTTCATAAAATTATTTTTTTGTGATAACTCCCAAGTGTAAAATATTTTAGAATTAGATTCCTGGTCTGTATCTTACAAACAGGATTCTTGGTTCCTTACACAGGCGACAGATACATGACACATTATTTCTTCTGCATTTTGTACATTGTCTATTAGCAGTATGTAAATGCAGCCATACCAGAGTCATGCCAACTTAATGGCATGTCACACTGAAATAAGTTCCTCACTCACACGAGTTGTCTGCCTTGTCCAATTAAAGAAAAGCAAGGGTCTTCTGCTCTGGCTTCTATAAAAAGAATATTACAAAGTTTTTTAAAACAGAGTGCTTGATAGGATTGTTGTATAGACAAGTATACAGTTGGTGGTTCATAAATTATTTCACTACCACCATAGTTACGATTCAAACAATTTCCTTGCATTCTGCACGTACACGTTCTAATTTTAGCATCCTTTAAAAATATTGTGGCTACTACTTCCTGGGTAGTGGTCAACTTTCAAACCATTATTTTCTTTGTTTTCAAACTTACCCAAGTGGGTTTCTTGGTTTACCTGTTTCTATTCTGGAAAGTCATTCCTCTGAAAACAGGTTATTTCCTTTGCTTTTTTATTCCTATTCTTAGATATCTTCGTGTGCATTCATGCATGCATGCACACATTTGTCTCTGTGTGTGTGTGTGTCTATAATCACAGACATTTCCTAGGCAACCAATTGTGTTTTGAGACAGCCAATAATCTTAGGGACATCTGTGGTGCCATGTACCTTTTAGGGGTATCATTTTTCCTATGCTGTACTACATATACAGGTGTTAGAGGAGAAACCAAATTAAGTTCACATGTCCTTGAGCAGGTATAGAATCAGACTGGCTCCCCTCGCTTTTTGACTCTTTAACATGTCAGAAGGTCTTAGTAATTTTCTGACTATTAGATTATTCTTTAAAATTAATATCTTCACCTACAATTAATATCTTCACTTATGGCATAAACATATTTTGATGAAATCTTAAAAATCTCACTTCTAGATAGGTGTGTGTTTACAAAATAAGTGCCTTGGAAAGTATATTTCTGTATTTGATTTTTCTTAATTTGGGAACATTTCAAAAATCTTTTATTTTCAAAAATATTGAAAATTATGGCTGCACCATTAATGCAAGAATTTTTTTAATTTAAATTTTTAATTAAGTTTATTGGGGGTAACATGGTTAACATAATTATATAATTTTCAGGTGTACATTATAATTTGACATCTGTATATTCTATTGTGTGTTTACCACCCAAAGTCCAGTTTCCTTCAGCTACCATATATTTGATCCTTTGCCCACTTCACCCACCCCTACCTCCCTATATTTGACCCCCTTTAACGTCTACCTACACCTCTTCCACACCCTACTGTCTAGTACCACTAGTCTATAGTCCTATCCATGAGTCTCTGTTTTTTGTCCTTTTATTTGTTGCTTTTAGGTTTATATCCCACATATAAGTGATATCATGTGATTTTCAACTTTTTCTGTCTGGCTTATTTCGCTTAGCATGATTATCTCGAGGTCCATCCATGTTGTGCAAATGGCAGTATTTCATCTCTTCTTATGGCTGAGTAATATTCCATTGTATATATGTACCACAGCTTCTTTAGCCAATCATCTATCGTAGGACACTTCAGTTGCTTCCATGTCCTGGCCACTGTGAATAATGCTGCTATGAACATCGGTGTGCAAATATCTTTTTGGATATGGGTTTTCAAGTCTTTGGGGTAAATACCCAGTAGAGGGATTGCTGGATCATATGGTAGATCAATTCTTAGTTTTTGAGGAACCTCCATACTTTTCCATAGTGGCTGTACCAATTTGCAGTCCCACCAGCAGTATATGAGGGTTCCTTTTTCTCCACATCCTCTCCAACATTTGTTATTACTTGTCCTGTTGATTATAGCTATTCTAACAGGTGTGAGATGGTCTCATTGTGGTTTTGATTTGCATTTCCCTAATAGCTAGATGTTGAGCATCTTTTCAAATATTTTTGGCCATTTGTATGTCCTCTAGGGAGAAGTGTCTGTTCAGGTCCTCTGCCCATTTTTGATTGGATATTTTGTTTTGTTTTATTGAGTTGTATGAGTTCTTTGTATATTTTGGATATTAGGCTTTCAGAGGTGTTGCTTGCAAATATTTTTCCCATTCAGATGGTTGTCTCTTTACCTTGTTGATGATTTCTTTTTAGTTTGATGTAGTCCATTCATTTTATTTTTACTTCCTTGCTTTTGAGGTCAAATTCATAAAATCCTCTTTAAGTCCAAGGTCCTTGAGTTTAGTTCCTATGTTTTTTCTATGCATTTTATTGTTTCAGGTCTTATATTCAGGTCCTTAATCCATTTTGAGTTAATTTTGTGTTGGTGATAGACAACAGTCTAGTTTCATTCTTTTGCAGGTGGCTTTCCAGTTTTCCCAGCACCATTTATTGAAGAGGCTTTCCTTTCTCCACTGTATGTTTTTGGCTTTTTTTGTCAAAATTATTTGCCCATATAAATATGGGTTTACTTCTGGACTCTCGATTCTGTTCCACTGGTCAGTGTGTCTGTTTTGCTGCCAATACCATGCTGTTTTGTTACTGTCCTTTGTAGTATAATTTGAAGTTGGGCAGAGTGATGCCTCCAGCCTTGTTCTTTTTTCTCAGGATGGCTTTGGCAATTCAGGGTCTTTTGTGCTTCCATACAAATCTATGATTTTTTGTTGCCAAGAAATTTTTAATTTAAAGACCTCATATACTTGGGTTTTTTGGGTGTGTTTGGGTTTTGGTGTTTTTGTTGTTGTTTTGACACGTCGGTGTGAACGTATTTTATATTGAATGAAAATAAAGGCACACTTTGACCTCCCATGCCTCATTCTTCTCCTTTGTTAAATCCCACACTCAAAAGAATCCTTAGGAAAGGGTTGTCCCCAAAGAGATCTGGATCAAAATTCTGGCTCAATCACTTCCTAGCTAGGTCACCTTGGGCAAATAACTTCATACTCAGACATTTCAGAGTTAACACTCCGAAACCAAATTTTCTATTTCCTCTTACTCAGACTTATTCTTCTTGCTGTATCCCCTCTTTCAGGAGTCCCCAGCCTCCAGCTGCGAACCAGTACTGGTCCGTGGTCTATTAGGAACCAGGCCGCACAGCAGGAAGTGAGTAGCAGGTGAGCGAGCGAAGCTTCATCTGTATTTGCAGCTGCTCCCAGCACTAGTATCACCGCCTCAGCTCCACCTCAGATCATCAGGCATTAGATTCTCATAGGAGCACCGGTCCCTGGTGCCATTAGGTTGGGGACCACTGCTCTATTTGGTTTGCTGGTACCACTTAACCATCCAGTTATCTGACAGCAAGTTGAGATGATTTCTTCCTTCTTATTCTCACATTCACTATGTCAACAAATCTTGCCAATATTGCCTTCTAAATCAGTATCTCTAGCCCTGCACTGTCTAATATGGTAGCCACTAGCCAGTGGGACTATTGAGCACTTAATGTGTGGCTAATGAAATTGAGATGAGTTTAAGTGTGCAGCACACACAGAATTTCAAAGGCTTAATATAAAAAAGGGATAGAAACTATCCCATTAATAATATTTACATCTGGGTTTATCATGTGTGCTGTCGTTGCTGATTTTTTCACCAGTTTTATTGAGATACAATTGTTGAAATAATATTTTTGATATAGTGTGTTAAGTAAAATATGATTTATGTCATGTGTTTCTTTTGGTTTTTTAAATGTGGTTACCTTTGTGGGTTGTGTTATGTTTCTCTTGGACAGCGCTGCTCTTGTCTGTCTCCTATTTTATTCAGACTCTTAATCTTTAACTGTTGCTGAAGTCTAATTATATTGACTTCCCTACATTCTGAACTCAGTGAGTGCTCTTTCTGAAATAAACATCTAAGAGTGTCATTACCCTGCTACTACAGCCCTTGAGAAGCTTCTCGTCGTATAAACCTAAGGTCCTGTATACAGTGCACTGTCTTAATTATCTGACCCCTATGTACCTCTCCGCCGTCTTCTACCTTCTCAGTTCCTCCTTTCTCCCACCTTGCACTGTACGCTCCACTAATTCTCAAATTCCTGTTCTCTCCTAAAAATACCATGCTGTTTCATTAATCTGTGCCTTTGCATTTGCTGATTCTGTGATCTAGAATTCTCTCCCCTTCATCATCCCCCTTCTGACCGGGGAGTCCATTTTAGCTTCCAAAACTCTCCATAGGCCCCACTTTTCTCTCTCCCTTGCAGAGGTCTACCAACACATTGCATTTACTCCTACAGGGCTCTAAGCTCCAGGGGGGCAGGAACCATGTTCTGTTCTTCCTTATGTCCAGCTCTGCTTAGGACAGTACCTGGCTTAGAGCAGGTACATTAATTTGGTAAATTTTCATATTAGTTGTATATATTAGAATTATATATCACAGTGATTTGTTTATATGTTTTCCTATTATGGAGTGAACTCTTTGAAGAAAAGAAGTGAATCTTATATATATTCCAACACCTCCAGTAGTGCCTATCATAGAGTGGACACCAAAATAAATGTTTGTTGAATAGAATAAATTCGGTCTGAACCTACTCTGCATGAATCTGCTGATTTTTGGATTGACCTTAAGGCTCAATCATTCATTCGCTTGCTGGCTTTGAAAATCTCTAGGAATCTTTTTTTATCTTTGGTTTTTGAGATTACCATGCATTCTGTTGTTGCTGGTTCCCTACCCCCCAGTTTTATTTAGATATAATTGACATATAATATTGTGTAAGTTTGAGATGTACAACATAATGATTTGATATGTGTATATATTGTGAAATGATTACCACACTAAGTTTAACATATCCATCACCTCAAATCGTTAGTTGTTTTCTTATGATGAGAACTTTTTGAGATCTACTTTTAGTGACTTTCAAATATATAATACAGTATTAATTATCTATAATCACTATGCTGTATATTATATCCCCAGAACTTACCTTATAAATGCAAGTTTGTACCTTTTGACCATCTCTACCCATTTTCACCACCCTGTTGTTATTTTTTAACTTTAGATGTTTTTCTTCCTTTACAATGGTAGTATACACATTTACTGGAGAAAAAGTCAAATAACATCAAATAATACAAATTAATAACAGTTTAGTGTGTATCTTTCGAGAATATTTTCACACATACAGACATAACTATTTTATACATAAATGCCATCATTAAACATAATTGTCCTAAAATTTGCATTTTCCTTAATATATATATTTCCAAGTGCAAAGTTTTGAAAGTGTCTCAACAGTTATATTAGAGCCAATTCCATATTGTGACTTCGTTCCTGGCCTGGGTAGAGTGCTGTGCTCACCTGATTTGTTTTACAATCCAGCAGTCCCTCCTCACACCACTTGAAGAGGAGAAAGAGTTCCTGCCCCCAGAGGTTGGAAGGTATGGACCTGCTGCAAATATAAAATGTCTTTGGAGTCTTTTTTAAATTTTATCTTAAAAGTTAGTACAGATCTTGCATTTAAAGATATCACAGCATCTCTGAGTTTGTTTTCAAAATGAAAGCGTGGAGATTCTTCTAAAAAATAAAACCTGGGGTAAAATTGTCACTCCCGGAGGATGTGCCTTGCTTATTCTGTGACTTCAAGTATCCCCAACATATTGCCAAGTACAGACAGCTGTGTATATTCCAGCCACTGTGAGAAACATAGTATTAGGCTTTCAAACAAAAGTACCTAGGGATTTCCCACAACTCACTTAGGAAGGGTGCTGCTGGAAAAACCATAGTCACATTTAGCTGTACAATAAGGGGCAGGATTAAGGGGATATTTTGACAAGAAAGGAGTTAGGTTTGAGAATTTTATAGTAAAAGAGGATTACTGATTAAGAGCCTAGGTTTGAGGTTAGAAAAATTTAGGTTTTTAAACCCACCACTGCTGTTTACAGGTCTGTGACCCTGAGGTAGTTCCTAAACCTTACTGAGCCTCAGTTACCTCATATGTAAAGGGTGTTAGGAAACGGGTGGTAATAATGGTGCCAAATTCATAGAGTGTCTATGAGGATGAAGTCGATGTTTTTAAAAACATTAAATGCTTCTGGCACATCATAATTTCTCAGTAAATCATAGCTAAAGGGGAAAAAGTAGATGATTCTTCTTTGTGATTTAAGTGAATTTTTAATCTTTATACCTGAAAAAAGCCTCAAAACAGCTCTTCTACCAAGAGCCAACTTAGTCCACCCATGTCTCTCCCTTGATGAGAAAAGAATAGTGAATACATTTGTCTTATTTTATATCTACTTCCTCCTCTCATATCTCTCCCTCAAATCACATCCCCATTATTGCTTCCTGTCATTTCCAGTTTCAGGGTCTCCATTTCTGCTAAGAAAAGCAGAAGTGAGGGAAATGTGAAGGTTTGGGGATTTCTAAAAACTGTTCCTAAGTCCTCATTGTTACATTAAAGTAAACTATGTGAGTATAGTATTTGCGAGACCATTTCTCTGGAAAATGCAAAGGAATTTCCCAATTAGAATCTTACATTTTAAGCTTTAAAAGGACAAGAATTATTGTATTGAGCATAGACAATATGAGTTACACAGTTATGAGAGCTCTCTATGTTTGAGAAATTCTGTTTTGTTTTTTGATTTTTTTAACTCTGTATTTTGTATATGGAGAAACTTAGGCTCTTAACTTGCCTCAAGGGCTCAAGGTACATTGCTGAGCCTGAACTGTCAGGTTTAAACATATTAGCTTGCTATTTTTGTACCTCAAAAATGGTAGAATATTGGCACCTTGATATGGTTTGTAATACAAAATCTGTGTGTATATGTGTAAAATGCATCACATATAAAGACTTTAAATATAAGTGTATAATGTAAAGAGTAATGGTAAAACTAATAATACCCCTGTACCTACCAGTCAGGTTCCTCCTGTCTAACCTCTAACCTCACTGCCTTCCCTCTCCAGCCAGATAACATCACCTTGACTATAATGTAAATAATTAGGTGAAGAGTCTTTGTTTCATGATCTGACATTAGCTTCTTTGAAAGCTTATAGGAGAAGCTTTCTTGGGAAATCAGGGTTCAAGGTCATGCATGTGTCTTAGGAAACAGGGTTTACCACAGTGAGGCATCTGGCAGAGCTATAGTTTGGTACAGGTACATGTCATTAGACAGAAAAATGGTGTTTACTACCTCTAAACTCACCATGGATTTCCTCCAGCTTTCAGGAGTAGGTCAAAGCAAAAAATTCTTGCATTTTCAGTAAAAAGGAAGTCTTCACTGATCTAGATGGCAGAGCATGGAGGGGAGTATAGTAACTCCAGCTCTGGTTAAGATAAG
This sequence comes from Eonycteris spelaea, assembly GCA_003508835.1. Lineage (NCBI taxonomy): Eukaryota > Metazoa > Chordata > Mammalia > Chiroptera > Pteropodidae > Eonycteris > Eonycteris spelaea. The sequence continues at coordinate 2,136,996 of PUFA01000122.1, forward strand.
CCAAGTACAAGCTCACACAAGCATTCAATGTCAGGTTAAAATGATGGTATGATGGTGTGGGGATCATGATGCTGACTATCCACAGTGTGATTATCTCGAAGTCACTCTCCAATCTGGACTAATCGCCCTCTGTATCTGATACACAGCCATTATCCTGGAATCTTTCACCATCTTCCTGCAATTCCTATTGCCTCTTTCCTGTATTGGATTTCCTGTTTCCTGTCTTCTTCTTTCTTGAGTTAGTCTCTTTAGTAGAAAACATTCTCTAGGAACTACTTAAGGAAAGATGCATGGGAAGTAAAAATTTTTGAGAGTTTCCTTGTCTGAAAATGTCTTTATCTTATTCTTATACATGATAGAGTGGCTGAAAATAGATCTCTAGGTTAAAGATAATAATCTTCCAAATTTTGAAGATGGTGCTTCATATTTCCAGTGCTACCCTCAAAGTCTGAAGACATTCTGACTCCTGATTTTTTCTATATTAACTGCTTTTTTTTCTCTCTCTCTCTGGAAGCTTTTGGAATCATCTGTCTCCAGCTTTCAAAATTTTTGCAGTAGCATGGGTTGGTATGGTCTGTTTGCTACCCATTGAGTTGGATATGTAATGGACTATTTCATTCTATAAACTCATATCTTTTTTGGGGGGGTGTGTGGGGGAAGGATGTTCTTTGGTTATTTCATTGATAATACCTCCATCTCTGTTTTCTCTTTTCTCTCTTTCTGTTTTATTCAGATGATAGATCTCCCAGACTAGTCCTCTAAATTTCTTATTTTTTATCTCTTTGCTCATTTCCCAGGCAGCCCCTCTTGCTACCCTTTTATTGATTCTTTTTCTTCATTATTACAATCTCGTTTTAATTTCCAAGAGCTCTTCTTTATTCTCTTCATTTAAAAAAGTCTGTACATGAATGTATTATGTTAAAGGATTTTAATGAGAGGTTTTTGCATGATTTTTGCCTTCTCCATTTATAGTCTTTGTTTTTTCAGTTTTTTGTTTTCCTTACTTATTTTAGACTCTTCCATTTCATAGGCTCTCCACAGCTGTCTGGCAATTCTTTGCTCTCTGCTTCTGTTTGAACATGATCTGAAGAGCTCTGAGTGCGTAGGTGGAGTTTGTCGACAGCTGACCTGTGGTGGGGAGATCAGGCAAGGGCATTTGTTGGGGAATTCCCAGTAATTCGAATATTTAGGATTTTTTTTTAATTTTGCTTGTCAGATTCCCAAAAGGAGAGTTTTTCAGTCTCTTGGCTGCAGGGTAAAGGCCTTACTGCCAGTGTTCTAAGAGCCAAATAATGGAAGAGGTCTGTATTTCTCTGCATTCTGTGTTTGAAATGTGTACATTCACATAATCCCTATTTTCACTAAGGTACTCATACCGCTGGGTGTGCTTGGTACTTGAGTCTAGAGACCCTCTGATTTACCACATCCAAGTGATGAACCTTCAGACTTCAGAGCACAAATCTAGGAATCGAATGCTTCTCCAACAGCTTTCAATAGCAACTGAGTCTTCTCACTTCTCCTTGTGCACACACTTCCATTTAGCCTCTTTCCTTCGCTTCCAGTTCTGGAGTCTTTTGAGAAATTGGCTTGGCTCTTAGCTTACCCCTCTCCAAATCAGATTTGTTGGCTCTGCAAGGTCAGTTACCACTTGTCCATCTGCTTTTCAGCTTCCAGATTCTATTGCTATTGTCTCCCTTCTTGTTCTCCAAGTTTTTGTGGGTTTTGTCATTTTAGAAAGACTCTGTATTATAGTTTTAGTAGGATTTCAAGCAGGATTAAGATTAGATGCATGTGTTCCTTTTGTCTTTTTAACCTGAAAGCTTATGGTCTACTCTTTAACAAGTGCTGACAGAGAAATAAACACAAAAAAATTGCCCAAGTCTGTGATAATGCCAAAAAAATCTCTTTTTCTTTTTTTGGTGGGGGAGGGTGAAAATACAGTGAGGCTTGGGAGGTCTAGATTAACTAATCCAGGCTGTACTATCTAAAAATAGCCAGTATTTATTGAGTACTCTTCCATGTGCTTTGTTTCCACATGCATCTAAATTAATCCTTATAATAACCCAGTTTGTACTTCCATTTACCAATGATGAAACAGAGGCCTCAAGAGGAAATGTAACTTTCCCAAGGTCACACAGCTCTGATATAGTAGAACCAGAATTTGAACCCAGGCAGTCTGATGCTAAAGTTTATGCTCCTAGTTATTATTATTATACTATATTATACTATTATTATACTAATAGATATAAATTGGAAAAGTCTCTTTGTATGTCTCTGTTCCATTTCATTCACTGTATAAGCCCTTCCACCGCAGAACTGTATAGATGGCTTGGGCCATTAACTGGAGGTGTCCAAAGTATCTTTTATATACCTAGGTCTTCTATATATTTTTAACTGACAGGATTATTCCAGAAAACAAAATCAACAGCCATAGTGTACAATTGTGTGTGGCTCTGTACCAAGACAAAAGATATGGATCAGTGTGGCCATGGAGAAGCCACACAAACTTTACGCTTCCAGAGCCCCACTCATCATATTCTTTTTCTTCTAGTCATGAAATGGTGTCTGATGAGCCCGAAAATGTTTGCATACCTTTCCAGTGTGAACAGGTTCTTCCCTGTACATGGACTAGATCTGGAACCCTAGGAGAAATCTTTTAATAAACTTTTGAAAGTGGAAATTAAAATGCATCCAAATAAATTAAGTTAATCTTCCTAAAATTTGTTTTCAGTCTTCAAAATGTTACCCTTTCCTGCTCCTCAGTGATAAAGGAAACACAGATATCTTACAGAGAAACTAAAACAATGAAGAATGCATGTAAATGTTGGAAGAGAAGTCACACTATGAGTCAGGAGCCCAGTCTTCTGTCTACCAGACAGCTCTGACTCTTAGCTAGCTGGGGAAATCCATCCAGGCCAGCAATTTGATCATTTTCTAAAGGGCTGGATAATTGTGTGGGTGCTGATGGCATCGAAGAAGACATGGTACGCAGGAAACACATCCCACACTTGACAGGATGTTCCCAAGACAGGAAGGGCATTTCTCTTCCTCGGTATAATTGTTTCATTGACTAAGGACAGCATGAGATCATTGAAATCTCCCTAAAATATCGAAGACTGACGAAAGCAGGATATAGGACACAGTGAGTCTAATGTAAATCTGTGGGATCATTTATGACATCAGAATAAAGTATTTTGTGTATATACTTTCTTCCAACAGATTCAAAAAGCTATACAGAGTCAGTCAGTCATCAGATATTTAAATCTTCTTGTGCTTAAAGCATATGGTCCCAGAGATGGAAGCAGGACTCTGGCTCAGTTTCCACCTCCCCTCTTTGGAACTTTACCACCAGGCTTGTGAAACTTCCTCTCCTTGAATACCACTCAACGAAAGCTTCCCTCTCCGTCCTCGCCCCAGCTTCAGCTGCTCTCTAAAACACCTCTTTTCTCATCTTTCAATTCTCTCATTTTAATCAAGTGCTAATCTGTATCTTACATGGTATATAGCTCTTGAACAGTTCCAGCAATATCACTAATATCACTAATCTTTTCAATAAAGTGATGTGTATCTCTTTCTCTTTCTCTCTGCAAACAGCAATAGCTGTCAAAGGTAGAACTGAGGCTGAGACCGCACCATTGGGTAGCAGACAAATGAAAACATGATGAGAAACCTTGAGCCACAACCTCGTTTGGGTTTCCTTCACTCTTCCTTGGTGGTATTTTCAGAGGTACACAGAAAAATGTTGAGTATATCAGTCACATAAGGACAATCTCTGGGACAGGGATTCTCTTCACAAAACATAGCCTAAGAGAAAAATGAGAGGAACAAAAACAAAGAAGGGAATGAAACTGGGTATTAGCATACCTGCAGACAGTAGGAACATAGAAACAAGGTCAAGATTCCATTGTTCTAGTGTAAGTTATGACTTCCCGGTTTTTTCTGTTGTAAACTTTGTGGAGAGCACAATGCATTAATTATAAACATCATGTTTGTGGTCTTCTGAGCCTAAGAAACACACCTCCATAGAATTTATCAGTCATCATCTGTGTCCTGAAGGGGTTTCATGTTCTCTTGGCTTGTGGGAAATAATTTTCAAAATTAATTAATGCACGTGAAAGAAAAGAAGCCAAAAAATCTTGATTTACTCTTCTTCTTCTTGTCAGCTTTCGACTTAACCCCTTCATATCCTGAAATTCAGCCAGGAATAAGAAACTCCCCGCCGTTCATCCCAGTTCAAGCCCCAAGTTACCGTGAGGTCATCTGTAGTAAAGTAATAGCATAAAAAATTGACACGTGTTTTCTGGTTTCAGTCTCCCAAACTGTATGACTGGTATTAGAAATGGGTATTCTCTTTATGTTGCAACAGTGCAGGCTATTTGTGGTGATTTTAAGAATTTCTTGTCTTTTTTTAAATGGTATCTTAAGTCTCTCCACTTATCAATAACTAAAAATATTCTCTTTGACATCAACATTTTGTTTTAAATTAACTTGCTTTCCTTTCACAGCTTAGTGCTGAACTACAGCTACATATATGTGTAAAGAAGAGGCAGGTCAAAGATGAAATCACTTCACATTCTTCTTGGTGTGAGCACTCACATGGTTTTATCTGAGAAAAGTGGGGCCTCCAAAAGCTTAGACCCGTCAAGTGGTGCCTTGCTCCTCAAACACCCCACCTAGTCACAGTTTGCACCTGTAACAGCTTCTGATCATTTTCAAAGAGATCAACTTCTGCTTTAATGAAGCTCTCCTTTTATATCAGATCCTTTAAAGAAAACTCTCCACGGCTAAGTGTAGGACTCTGAACTTGCCGTGGTTCCTGAAGAGCTGTTTACACTCATTCACTTCACACACTGAATAACAGCATTGGAAGCTGCCAGGGAATGATGACAGGTACATTATCAAGACTACTAGGCTCTAATTAGCTGAATAGAATTGGGTATCTGTGCCTATCTAAGGCTAAGATAAATAAAGCTTCTCCCCACCATTCTCCCATGATTCATTAAAGGGTGGAGGTTGGCAGAAGGTGGAGAGGTAGGTTGAAGAAGAAAACGTACTTTAGCACTAACATGCGACTTTCTGGGACCACTTTATCAAATAGGCCCCTGGTTTCTTAAAGTCATTAAAAGGAGGCGGCTGTCAGAGAGAGCATGCCCTGAAAGCCAGGTAGCTTTGAGATCTTCTCTCCTTTGAGACCCTCTCTTTTCATATAGAAATGTTACGTGAGTGTTGGCATTTTACATTTTGTTGATGATGACTAGTGGATAAATGATAACACTGTTAGAAAGATGGTGGGAGGGTACCTTATTCACATTTTATAAATAAAGAGATCTAGACAAATAAAATAGGAATTTGGAATTCTTGACTCAGGCCAGAACCCCAAACCACAGATCCTATACTGCTATAAATATAAATTTGGGATGGTATCTTGACTAGTAACTGGATGGGGAGAATGAGATCAGATGACTGCTGTTTCGATGATGGTTCCACCTGAAAGTACTTTTTGACCAAAGTTAACGTGGAGCAAGGGGCCTTCATCGTCCACACCGCCATTTCACTCTGCAGCCAGGACGCTGAGTGCTGACAGTCTCCTCGTTGTGCCGACTGCTGCTGTCTCTAGGCACCCTTGCCCTCCAACCATGCCTGGCCTTTGACTGCATCTGCAGTCAGATCCCACTCCCAATCTCACGTCAGCTGTATTTCATCTACCCTGAAGCCTCCTGCTTTATCCCCTTCACCATCTTCTGCCAATGACTCAGCTCCTCTCGCGCACAGAAAATAGATCAGGAGGAATGACCTTATGTATCAACCTATACGTCACACTCCCACGTGCCGCAACCACACAATCAAACCAACTTGTCTGTGCTCAAAACCATCTCAGTGCAAGAGATAAGTCTCTCCACCTGTTCTTTAGATTCTCTCTGCCCGCTTTTTTCAGGGCCTTGTCCCAACAATTATCCCTCCTCTGCCTGTATCATCAGCCTCTACTTTGTTACTACTGGCTTTTTCTGATCAAAATATAAATATTCTCAAGTCTCTTCCATCTTTAAAAAAAAAAAAAAACAAACAAAAAATCCTCCTCCCTTCACAGTGAAGCTTCTGGGAGTTGGAGATTTTGAAGAGGCTACATCACTCGGTATCTGAAATGGAAGCATAATTGCTTGTTATTTTTGGTAAGCAAACTGGAGCCAAGCTTGTGAGACAGTCTCTCTGGACAAAGCAAGCTGCAACTACAATATATAGTTTAGGGAACCAACTGAAATCTCACTCCTGCCCCCCCACCCGCCCCAGGGCATCATTAAAATGACTCCTCCAGGTTGCAGGCCACATTTTGTTCTTTCTGTAGTATTGATACACTTAGCCTCTCTTCCTTCTTGAAATGCTCCTTATACTCTTTATGAGAACCACTGTCCCTGGTTTTTCTTCTATCTCTCTGGCCATTCCTCAGCTTCTGTTAATGGCTTTTTGAAAAAATCACTCCATCCTTTAAATAAGAGTATTTCTCAGGTTTCATCCTCAGCTTTCTTCCTTCTAAGTCTGTATCATATCCTGTTATACCTCATCTACTCACTGATGGTCTTGCCATCGCATATTCCCTGATAACTCCAAATCTTTATCTCCAGCTCATAGCCCCCTTCTAAATGTAGAGTCATATAACTAGCTGCCCACTGGACATCTCTTACCTGGGATATCACAAGCTCCCCGTCATAGACCCTGTCTTGCTACCATCATCCATCTGTCCAAATGTCCTTGGTTTATTCCTTTTCTTATTTCCCATATCTAATCAATGACTATGGTCAGTTCTGCTTTACTCTCAGGTGGCTCTTTTCTCTCCATCTTTACTGCCAGGGCTCAGTTCTTATTATCCCTTACTTGAATTACTGCGGAAGCCCCGTACTTGATCTCCATATTCTAGTCCAGCCTTCTTGCAACGCAGTGTTGATCTCTCTAAATTGGTAGTCATGTCACATTCCTGTTTTAAATCCTTTGTTTTTCCCCCATTGCTTCCAGTGCGTAAAAGACTCCTTATCATGGCTTTCAAGGGTGCCTGTGATCTGACCCCTACATTTATTTTCCAGCATTATACGTCCCATGTCATTTTTCCTCACCTCTGCTTGAGCTACATTTGACAGTTTGCAGTTCTGGTTTTATTCAGCCTACTAATAAAGAGCCCCTACCTTCAACATACTGTCCCTTATCCTTGGAAACTCCCATTCCTTGTCTGGATAATTCATGTGTAAATTCAGCTCAGCTGTCTCTTCCTCTCTGTACACTTCTCTGACCACCCTCCCCACCCCTAAGCTGATTTAAGCGCCCATCCTGTGTGCTTCCTCTTAGCACTTAACATTATATTACAATCTGACTGCTAACTCCTGAAAGTTAGGGATAAATGTGTTTGTATTCCCAGTACCCTTTGCCTAGTGAGTGACAGAGAAGGTTCTCATTAACTTTTGATAATTGAACTGATCTTTTGACTTTATCAGAGCCACAATTTTAAATACACACATGTATAGACAGACCAAAAAAAGTTGATTCTGCTCAAGTATCTAGATCCAGCTACCAATTTATAGGAAACATAGAAGACTGGTAAATATGTACCCGACACCGACCCGTAGAGTTGCTGTTGACAAAATTTAAATGTGTGAAATTCCATTAAGACAAGCAGCCACAATATGTGGAGCTTGCATAGATTCTGATTTTTTAAAAACTGTAAAAAAAAAAATGACTCAGAAATATAAAACCTGATTTTATATTTGATATTATATTCAGCGATTATTTTTTTACATGTGGTAGTATTATGCTTAATTTTTTTAAAAGAGTCCTTATATTTAGAAATACATTCTGACATATTCACAGATGAAATAATAAGATGTCTGGTATTTGTTTCAAAATGATCTGAGAGGCAGAAGTGGGAGGGGATATTGATAAAATTGGATTGGCCATGAGCTGATACTTATTGAAGCTGGGCGATGTCATTATGCTATTCTGCCTACTTTTGTTTATATTTTAAAATTGGTACAATAAAACTTTGTGTTAAAATATACATAAGAAAATTTATCACTTATTTTTTAAGTGTATGGTTCAGTGGCATTAAGTACATTCACAGTATTGTACAATCATCACCCCACACCGATCTCCAGAACTTTTTCATCTTCCCAAACGGAAACTCAGTACTCATTAGTAACTCTCCATTTCCCCCTTCTGGTCCCTGGCAATCACCATTCTATGTTCTGTCTCTATGAATTTGACTATTCTAGGTACTTCATATGAGTATAATCATACAATATTTGTCCATTGGTATCTGTCTTATTTCATTTAATATAATGTCTTCAAGGTTCCTCCACATTGTAGCATGTATCAGAATTGTATTCCTTTTTAAGGCTGAATAATATTTTATTGCATGTATACACAATGTCTTGTTTATATAGTCCTTTGTTGATGGACATTTGGGTCGTTTCCAAAACTTTCCTGAAGGTACCCTATAATGAATATTCTTATATATGAGGTATATTGATTACAGCTATCTCGCTGAAAGACTGGCATAGAGCTTCTAATGTCTGTAGGCATCAGATCCAAGGCTTTAGAGATTTTGAAGATCTACAGTCAACACAACCCAGGAAGTGCCAGAGACTGCAGAGGAGGAGGTAAAAAGTTAAGTATGCGGAAAGGAAGTTACATTGCTGTTCAGGATTACTCAGAAAAGCTCTTGCTCTCATTGCCCTCTCCCACCTTCTAGGCAGCTTTTCTACTTCCTGAGCTTCCCTAGCAGTTGTATTTCTAACACATGTAGCCCTACCAAGAGTATTTTTATCCTAACCTCAGGAACTACCTTTAAGCAGTTTTATGTCAAAAATAAGTATCTCTCTTATGAATTAAAAAAAAAAAAAATCCTCTTAATATGTTTCTACAAGCGTTAAACCAAATGAGACTGTAAGCCAAACCAAAAGATGTTTGAATCAAATATTAAGCTGAAATTCGGTCTTACTCATTTGGTTTTTAGAAAATTATTCTTTAGATATCTTAAGGAGCAATGTGGGGGGTGAAACAGGTAGGGGTTGGGGAGAGGGGTGAGATCTGATCCCAGGTTAACCTTGAGGTACTGGGTACCTGGAGTTGTGGAACTAATTTGGAATTTTAGATATTTTCTAGAATGAGTATTGTTTACTTGCTCTACTATGTGGCCCAGATTTCAGACCCCTTAGGCAAGTCCAAAACTGTCCCACTATCTCTGGGTTCTCTAAAATTGAGAACAGACCAAAGTGGATCTCAGCTTCTCTGATCAGGACTGCCCTGAACTCCAGGAAACTCTTACACATCTCTCTCATTTAAATCTAAACCTTGTTTTATAGTCTCAAGAACAGGACTGTCTATTGGTTGGATATTGATCATCCTGTACTTATTGGATTTATCACACACCCCTTTAACTTTGCTATGAAGGCCCAGTTTGGTTTTGTTTTTAAGGGTTTTGGGGGGTTTTTTTTTAGCATTTTATTTACTTTTTATTTTTAGATATTTGTAGATTCATATGCAGATATAAGAAATAATACAGTGATTCCATATATCTTTTAACCCAATTTCCCCCAAGAGTAACATCTTGCCAAATTTCACAACCAGGATATTGATGTTGATCAAATCAAGAGAGCGTTTTCATCACTACAAGGATCTCTCATATTGCCCTCTCATAGTCACACCACTTTGCTTCTGACCCTTCCTCTTCTAGTCCCTGCCACCACTAATCTCAGTCTTAATGATTTTCTCATTTTAGGAATGGAATGTTATATAAATGGAATCATATAATCTTTGGTGTTCAGCTTTTTTCATTCAACATCATTCTTTGGAGATCAATCCAGAATGTTAGGATATCAATAGTCTGTTCCTTTTTATTGCTAATTAGTATTCAATGGTCTAGATATACACAGTTTGTTTAACAATTCACCTGTTGAAGGATACCTGGATTGTGTCGTTTTGGACTATTACAAATAAACCTAAGTAGATAAATATTTTTGTACAATTTTCATATGAACATATCTTCATTTCTCTGGAGTAAATGCCTAGAAGTGCAGTGGCTCTGTTGTGTGATAGTTGCATGTTAGTTTTATAAGAAATTGCCAATTGCTTTCCAGCTTGGCTGAACCACTTTAAATTTCCACCATCAATATATGAGTGATTCAGTTTCTCCACATCCTCACCAGCATTTGGTGTTATCATTATTTTTTATTTTAGCCATTCTAATACCTCTTTGGTTATAATTTGCATTTCCCTCATGGCTAATAATGTTAGACATCTTTTCATGTGCTTATTATAGGTATATCTACTTAAGTGAAAGTTTTTGCCCATGTTCTATTTGATTGTTTGCTTTTTTTTTTAACTGTTGAGTTTTGAGAGTTCTTTATATGTTCTGTATATTAGTTCTTTGTTGAATACGTGGTTTGCAAGGATTTTCTCCACACTCTACACTGGTTTTTTCATCCTGTTAACAAGGACCTTTCACAGAACATTTTTAATTCTGATGAAATCCAGTTTATCACCTATCCTTTTATAGACTATGTTTTGATATCAAGTCTAAGAATGCTGCCTAGCTCTACATCATGAAGATTTTTCTCCTAGGTTTTTTCCTAAAACTGTATAGGTTGCATTTTGCTTTTAAGTCCTTATACATTTTCAATTTGATTTTTTTCTATAAAGTATGAGATTTAGGTAGAGGTTCATTTTTTACTTATGGATGTCCAATTGCTCTAGCACCATGTGTTGTCAAGGCTCTTTCCTTGGCATATCTGTGTGGATTTGCTTTTCTGTGCTGTTAACCTGTATGTCTATACCTCCACCAATATCACATACTTCAGATTACTGTATAATATGGCTTAGAATTGTTTTAGCTATTCTTACGCCTTTGTCTTTCCATATATGTTTAGAATAATCTCATCTGTATCTACAAAAAATCTTCCTGGATTTTAATAGGAATGCATTGAACCCATGTGTCAATTTGGGGAGAATTGATACCTGTATACTCTCTTGAGTCTTCTAAACCATGAGCACATATGGTGGTATTGAGTGCTTCTGTATACCTGCTGATTTTCTGTCTAGTTCTTCTGTCCATTGTTGATAGAAGAGTGTTGAAGTCTCCAACTATAATAGTGGATTTGTTTCTTTCTCCTTTAATTTTTACCATCTTTTGCTTCACTTGTTTTACAGCTCTGTTGTTTGATGCACATACATTTTAGGGCTATGTCTTCTTAGTGGAGTGACCTTTTTATCATTTTATATTGTCCCTCAGTGCTCTGAGTCACTTTATTTAATATTAATGTAGCCACTCTACCAGCTTTCCTTTGACAAGTATTTGCATGATATAATTTTTTTATCCTTTTATTTCCACCAGCCTATATTATTAAATTTGAAGTGAGTCTTTTTTAGATAGTATACAATTGGGTCATGTTTTTAATTCAATCTGCCAACCTCTGTCTTTTAATTCCTGTATTCAAATTCTTATATTTCATGTTATTATTTGTAGGTTACATTTGAATGTTTTTTAAAATTCCGTTTTTATGTATCTATAGTGTTTTGTTTTTTTAATCATAGCATTTTTTTAGTGTATCTCTTTGTGTAGTATTTTTAATGGTTGCACTAGGTATTTTATATATATACATATATATATATGTGTGTGTATAATAAACATCTCAGTCTGCTAATGTCGTTTTAAGTCTCGCTAGACTGCTTCTTTCCTGGTTCTTTGGCTAGAGAGAACAGGCCTTTGTTGGTCTTTTCTTGTCTGCTTCCATTGGCATTTCTAGATTGCTGGTGTCTTCAGCTTCAAATCTAGGATATATGGGATAAAAAGAATATCCAAGGAATTCACCAACATGTCATTCCTCATGTTCCAAGGTCCCCAGCCAATCTGCCTTTTCCTCTCTACCTTTCAAAGTCTTGTGTTTGATTTGTATATAATGTCTGAGGTTTTTAGTTGTACTGAGTGGGAGAAATAGGGAAAAGTACATCTACTCTGTCTTTCCAGAAGTGGAAATTTCTCCTAGTTTTATTTTTGATCTAACATAGAATTAAGGTTAATTTTCTTTTTCTTTACTATTCTGAGCATACCTATGACTCTGACCCAGCCCACTGGATCCATCCTTGGAATTTACCTCACAGGAAGTGTGGGCTCATAGGTAGACTGTCACAGTTTTAGGCCAGTCCCTTTAATCTACACCATCTTTCTTTCCTGCACCTTTCCTTTATTCTCCTTTGATGCCATCAATTTCAGAGAGCTGCCAGTAGGTACCTTGTAGCCACAAGATGGTGCCCCAGAGTAGAATAGTTCAAGCTAAGCCTTTTGCTCTTCCTCAAGCCTCTATCTTTAATTTAATATTAGAAAACTCAAAGCCATTTATCTAAACTTAGATATAGATGTGATGACCCAATTGTATTTTTTTAAGCCATGTCTTCAAAGTTGCATGGAAACTTAATCAGTATCAAATATTGTTTTTGTTTAAATTTTTTTTTGTATTATGCAATAACTTTGTGGGAATCCATATGGATATTTTAATATTTAAAAATTGTCATTCCTCCTAATGAATCTGGTACATCTTATATTTGGTACATCTTACATTTTATATTTGGGGTCATTGAAAGTAAGCTGTAATCAGTATAGCTTTAAGAAAGGAATGTTATAAGTGCATTCTGAGGAGATGCACTCTCAATGTCTTAAGGTGTTTGAATCCATGAACTAAACTTTCTTAGTGTAGATGTTTGCTTTTGATTCATAGCTTAACTTTTAAAACAATAGCTTATACGTTTATGTAAAATTGCCTAGAATAAAAAGACTAGTAAATAATGTTAACAATCTTTGTAGTAAGGTACAAGTGGTTTCTTCTTTTATCTTCCTTCTAGCCTATATTTTTTAAGTTTTCAAAATGAGCTACTTTTATGATACATAAAAATAGATGTGTGCATATTCTTCAGCTAATCAGAAAATGTTTATTAACCATCAGATATATGTAGAGCCAACATATATATATATTTTCCTAGGCTTGATAGCTGGCCAAGAAAATTACTAGGCACTCTCACCAAAGGCAAGGACTATATCTTTTAAAATTGTGTAGGCTATGATATCTACCATATGCTTCATATATAGAGAGGTCTGGGAAGTAACTGTTGAATAAACAGAGGCCACTATTCCTAGCTTTGAAGGAAAGAATTATATTTTATTGGTTGTAAAGCTTTGGGTTTCGAGTCCTTGATCTTGGTATACTTCTCTGCCTGAGTATTAGCTCATTCAGTGAGTGAGTTGTGTCTCTTCTGTCCCTTAATTCTAGAATTAATCATTTGGCATAATAAAACCAAATATTGTTTCCTAAAATAATGATAATAGTAGGATAGACAAAACACACACACACAATATAAATCCAAAGCATTAAACAGTAATTTAAAAATTAAGCCCTTGCTAATTTATTAGATTGTCAGAACAGTCTACATGTGTATTAGATATAACAGGTGCTAAAGCAATATTTGAAAACTAACCAGATGAATGAAATTTTATGGATTAAAAAATTTTAAATAATACCCTGAAAATCTGCATGGGAAGAAATTATGAGTAGGGAAGGGAAGCTAAACTAAAATCAGTGCCTTTTCCAACCAAGATCTAAGAATATTAAGGATCTTTTCAATGGTGATTTTGTAGGCCCCACAAGTCTTATAAATTAAAGAATTTTTGTATTTCTGATACACTGTTATGTAACATAAATTATAATTTTCAGTAGCTTTTATTTCACTTAGTATAATAGCTCACTTAGTTTAATAGGTTTTAAATGAAAGTAATCTATGGACTTTTCCTTATGAAAGATTGCATATAGGCAAGCTCACCAAAGTACTAGATTTACTAAAAATACAAGTCTAGAGTTTTGAGAGTTCATGTGCACACAAGACATGGGAAGTGGAGAGAATGGGGATAAATTTGTTGAGTGGAAATTAAGCTAGAGGGTGGAAATTAATAGACCTTTAGGAGGAAAAGGATTCCAATGAGACGTAATAGTCTTAGCACAATCATGACATGGAAAAGCTGACTAAGTCACTATCTAGTCCAGCCACTTAGAAACTTTCTAAATAAGAAGTAGAACCATTTATTTAAATGAAACCTTATGCAGTACACTAATATAGATATATACAAAAGCTGAGCAGTTTTAGTTGAAACAGGGTTGAGAGCATACAGGAACTGAACCCCACCTTCCTTGGCTTCCCTTTCACCATCCCAGTGGGCTCTAGGGAACACAGTTTGAAAACAACTCATCTAGTCTGTGCTTATTTAGAACTGCCCCTCTCCCCAAGATCCAGTGGAGCCTGACCCTTAGCAGGTGTTGGACATTAATTTGAAAGCAGGAAGCCTTTTTCTCAGGCTTATGAAGATGGAAGTTATTTTAAGGAATATTTTCTTACCCCATACCAGAAGAGAGTATTTCACCGCTGAGATGACCTGCTGAAAGAATCACTCCACTTACTTGAGATTCTTCTTCCCTGATCCTCTCTGGGGCTGGCTTTGTGTTTTTTAGCTCCTGAATGTGGTCTCTCAACTAGCCAAGCAAAATCTACAAGTGCTGGTCCTGGGCCGGAAGCACATGCTAACACCATGTGCCCGGTGGAGAAAGGATGAGATGGAAAAGGTGCAAAAGCAAGCCAGCTGTTTCTTTGCTGACAATATGTAAGTACTGAAGGTAATACGTGAATTCCACTAGGCTCCATCATCTATCTGCTTGTTAGTTACCTATTTGTGCGATTTTTAAAGTACATATATGTATGTATACTCAGCCTCATTTCAAAAAAAGATTTGAGGCCCTTACAAAAATAATTTCTACAGCAGAATAAACTTAAATAGATTAGATTAAGAAATCAGGATAAAAGAAGAATGAGAGGAAGGTAAAGTCAGAAGTGAGATTAGCATGCCATAAGGTCCTAAATAGATCATTTAACAAATATTTTACAAATATGAGCACTTTCTATATTCTTGGAAAAACAACAGTGAACAAGATCTAGGCCCTGACCTCTTATGACTTACAATAAACAAGTAAACAAATAAACAGGTCATGTACTTCCAGGCAGTGATCAATTCTATGAAAACATTAAAGCAGAGTAAGTGGATAGAAAGGGATTAGGTGGGTAATTCAGAGGATAGTGGATGGAGTGGTCAGGGAAGGAGCGGGCAAGTCTGAAGGAATGGAGTTATTTGAGAAGGAGAGAGGTGTTGAGAAGAACATACTAAGTAGAGAGAACATAAAAGTGTTCAAAAAGCCCTGAGACAGAAATGAGCTTGACATGTTTGAGGAAAGCAAGCAGGTCAATGTAGATGGAAAGAGTAGGACTGAGGTCAGAGAGAGGACAGGGACCACATTAGAGAGGACTTTGTGGGCTCTTTGGCAAGCAAGGGGCCTGGATTTTATTCTAAACATAAAGAGAATATTGCTATGAGATACAACTTCCCAGGAAGCCAAAGGAACATGGAAAACATGGTCAACAACAAAATGTCCATAAAGTAAGAAGAAAGCAGCCAGGGAGGAGCACAGATCCTCAACAACACAAATGCATTTTGTTTTTCATACTATATGCTGACAAAATTTTATTTCCAGCTTTGCGTGGATAAGAAGTGTGCCTCAGCCCCACGTCTAGGTTTTATTAGGCTGAATGTGATAACTTCAAAATTCGTCAGTATTCCCCATTTATTCTTATAAAGGTAAAATGACTCTCGAAGCATGAAGCAGGAGACTAATCCCTCATTCCTTTTTCCTTTAGCTAAGTTCTTTTATTCATTCATGGGGGAGGTGCTTCCATCTCTCTCCAAGTAGAAGACCGTAATTATGTTCTTCATACAATCACGTTAGACAACACCAGGTAAACATTAGAAGTGCAGGCTTGAGAATTTGTCTACCCAGTTTCAGGTTATGGCCCTGCCACCTTCTATCTGGGAACGTGTTTCCCTTCTCCGTGTCTTCTTTTTTTCATATGTAACCCTCATGGGGATGTTGTGAAGATTAAACAACCTAATAGTTGTATACGTACATGTAAAACCCTTGGCACAGCACCAAGTACATGGAAAGCATTTATGTAAGTTGCTGTCATTATCATTATTAGTTTTCTTACGTGGAAGAATTAGGTAAATGCGAAGTGTTATAACCAAGAAGCCTGTTGGAAATTGGTCTCGTGCTTGACTTGGGGCCTGTGTTTATTGTAGCCACTGAAGTTCCAAAACAAGTTGTAAAGGTTGATTCAGTGGCTTTCTGTGGCTTTGTATTTGAATATTAAAATTTTAACATTAACTCTATTTTCCACTAATGTGCCAAAGAAACTTTTCATATATACACTAGATGATTATAGTGAATCCCCACATAACTCACTCAGCTCCAAAAATAACCAGTTTGCGAATCTTGTTCTGTATAACTTTTTTTTTTTCCTCTCTTTTTCCTGGAGATTTTTAAGGCAGAGTCCAGTCATTTTATCATTTCACTGGAAATACTTCAGTATAAGATAAACAGAAAATAGTCCTACTTTGGTCATTTGGGTCAAGACATAAGGCATATCCCATGTTGCAGTTTGAATCTCCTGAGTCAAGGTAGCTCCTGCTGTTTTTACAGCACATGCACTAAGGTGGTAAGTGCTGATGCTGAGGTTTCACTGGAGACTGAGTCACTGGCTCTTCTCAAAGCAGGAGATGCATTTGGCTGCTGATCTGGATAACTACCCAGAAGCTACTTTGAGATACCGGTTTTAGCTTCAGGGCAGCCTGTTATTTTTGGTAGCTTGCAAGAAAGTGTCATCCTGTCCTACCAATATTATGAATGTTTCTTGAATTTGAGTGGGGAATGGGTGGGAAAAGTGTGCTCTGTTGTGGATGGGGCAAATCAGAAAAAATGCCCTAGGAACACAGAGAACCAACATTTGAGTGTGAAGACAGAATTATTGTTAGTATCCTTTTTTCTAGTAGTAAAGCCCAATTGAGGTATTAAGTGTCTGAAGCGTTAGCATTCCCTTCCCCTTGTCTTTCCATCAGTGTTCTAGATAGTGTTGCCTGCCAGCTAAGGTGGTTCATAAGCATCATGAGGTCATGTTGGTTAAGAACGCAGAGCACCTCTGAAGGAAGTAGAATAAGTAGTCAAAAACATGGTAAAGAATGCTGTCCTCTGCCACCTCGGGGTGTGCTTGATTGCGTCTGTCCTTTCTTATGTCTGGCACAGCTCAGAGGATGATCCGTTCCTTCTTATGCCACACTGCACTCAGGGAGTCACTGCAAGTTTATCACAAAAGATCTGATGCGTGACCACAAGGCCTGTCTATCTGATGCCAAGACCCAACGCCTGTTCTTTAAGTGGCAGCAGGGACATCAGCTGGCCATTATTAATAGGCTTCCAGGATCAAAAATAACCTTTCAGGTATGTTTTCTGTTTCTAATGTCAACAGAATCGAGTACATAGTAAGAATGTGACACAAAGCGTTTTGTTTTTCTCAGTTTTAGTTTGGTATTTGGAATTAGCCAGTTCCTGGAAACAAAGTCTACTAGAGCAAAAGTTTTAATAGGTCAGCCCAGAGTTAATTGACATATTGAAAACATCTGGGATGTCATCAGTTGTGATTTCAATTTTGTTATTAATTACAGCTTTTATACATCGTTATTATTTTCCTATTTATTTGTAATAGCTCAAAATTCCTTATCCCTTAGGGTTTGTCATACTTCTACTTCTACTAAGGAACTCCAGTTTCCTGTTTAGTCCACTCCTATGGCATGTTCTCAGTTGAGTTTTCCTTTGATTCTAGTGTAGATACCCTTAAATATAAAGAAGTCTCTGTGTGAAAGCAAAGGAAGAACATCCAAAGGCAAGTTATTATAGAAAAATGTGCTAGCCAATGATAAATATGGTCCAATGGTTAAAAAATATACAAAACAACTAATTTATAGGAAATATAGTATCAAATGATAAAGAGATGCAGTCATCAAAATCAAGACTGGCGGTAAAAAATATAAGACAATTAATGTGATTTTCTCAACAACAAAAGATTGCAAGAATAGAGATGGAAAAAGAAGCTCAAGAGTAAGAGAATTGAGAGAGAATCCAATTAGTCACAATGTAATACAACCTTATTTCAATTTCTATTCAGACAAATAAACTGTAAAATATATGTGCACACACAGTTGGAAATGTAAACAAATTTGATGTTAAAGAAATATTAATTCTTAAATGTAATAATGGTACTGATCTTATATTTATAAAATAAGTCTTTATCTTTTAGAAATGCATACTGAATTACAGAAGAAATGATATAATATCTGTCTTTGGGTATGAGAGGGTGGAGGGCAAGAGAAAGAAGTGGGTAGGGTATGGATGAAATAAAATTAGCCTTGAGTTGATAATGGTTGAAGGTGCGTGATGAATACATGGGAGTACATTGTACTATTTCTCTGTTTGTATATTTGAATTTTTCTTTGTTACATACAAAACTGATAAGGGAACAAAAGGAATACTGTAGTGTGTGTGTATGTGTGTGTGTGTGTGTATGTACACACCTGTAGAGGGTCCTTAACCTTAAGAATGAACTCCCCCAGAAAAGAAACTGCTAATGTTAGGGTTCATCCTTACAGAGCTAGCTGCTCTTTGAAAATCCATTGTTAATTAAGACAGAGAAGTCTGAAAAGGAAGGGAAATGGCCAGGTATCCCTTTAGTGTTGTTCTCAATGTTTGGTTCCCTTTTTATTCAACAGCATATTCTCAGATATGACACAGTGGTGCAAACAACTGGAGACTCATGGCACATACCATATGATGAAGACCTGGTGGAAAGGTATTCCTATGAAGTGCCAACCAAATGGCTTTGCCTTCACCGAAAGACATAAAGACTGTCAGCTCCATGCTAAGTTTGTTTGGATGTCGTCTGGGTTCACCTCCAAGCTCTTAAGTTGATCCTTGTTTAGACCATTGCTTCTGCCCTGGTTGATTGGTTTGTATTTCAACAAATTGATTTTTTAAATTAAATGAGTTATAATATCTTTTCATAAACAGCTGCATTCTCCCCCTAACATTTGTTTTTGAAAGCGTAGCCACAGTTGGGGAAGCCAGTGCAGAGCAAAGCCTATATTTATTTCTCTTATTGGGCCATCTGTCTCACTTACTTGGGAGACAGGTGCTACTGGTATTCATTTTGCTACTCCTGACCTCACCTTCCAGGTTCACCTATAGCAAAACCAATCCATCTGGCCCTGAGCCATGGGTCGTTTCTAAACCCCTTCTTCCATTTCTGATATCATCTCATCTTCTACATGTTATCGCCTACTCATGCTGATAAACCAGCCAAACTATCAAAGGTTTATTAGTAACTCTTACCACCCAGTGATTTGGGTTGGAGGAAAGGACAGTTCTTTCTCTTTAGACTGTGATTTGTCTTCATCATTCTATGATGTCTTTTCCAAATTGGTTCTACATTTTGTGAACACTATTAATTCCATCACTTGGTATAAGGGCTTTCTAAAGCATACAGATTATTTTCATCTAATTAAATGACATAGTTTAACAAAATGATTAAGGTTTAATAGTTACCTCTCTGTTTTACCCCCTTGCTAGCCAGCCAACACCTCACTAGGCCTTGATTTTGGCTGAAAATATTTATGTCTGCAACACTTTATGACAGTTATTTTCATACTCATACATATCATATGATTTAATATTCAAGAACAGGCAAAATGAGCCTCTAGTGATAAAAATAAGAGTAGTAGTTGCCCGAGGAAAGGGGCACAAGGGGAAAGTTCTGAGTGATGCCAACATAGTTATATGTAAATATGAGTCAAAATTCATCACACTAAACACTTAAAATTGATGCATTTACAACAATGTACCTCAAAAA
Organism: Eonycteris spelaea; assembly: GCA_003508835.1. NCBI lineage: Eukaryota > Metazoa > Chordata > Mammalia > Chiroptera > Pteropodidae > Eonycteris > Eonycteris spelaea. The sequence continues at coordinate 2,156,859 of PUFA01000122.1, forward strand.
AGTATGTTAGCCTAAAAAAAGAATTATTTACATTTTTAAAAGACCTCATTTATATAAGACAGTATACATGGATATACGTAGGACTTGTGTTAATGAATAGAGACAATCCAGGAAAAACAGAGGAGGGTATGTTTCATCTTCTTATCAATTTACTTGATTCGACACTGCTGCACACCTGAAGAGCTCTCCAGGAAAGTGTTTGATAACTGAGAGCTGTGAAAGATCCTGAGAGTCAGCTCTCATAAATCCAATCTGCTTATTTTCTAAATTTCATACACTACATACTTAGAAAACTTTCAGTGAGCTAAACTTTTTTTAAGGAACTATCCTAATTTTAAGAAAATGTTTAAAAACAAAAAACATTTGTTTTCTAATAGCCTAAGGCAGATTTCTCACAAGGAACACAATAGAGATGGGGGAGGATACAAAAAGAAGCTAGAACTTTAGAGCAAGAGTAAACCTTGAAGAACATAAAGTCCAACAGCAAGTAACATTTTATAGAGGAGGAACAGACGCAGAAAGACAGATTGGCTTCCCTGGATCCCGCAGCTAGTTAGAGGAGACATTTCAACCATAACCCACCTCTTCTGATTCCTAGCCAACTATTCTTTCTTCTACTATACACTGTGATTTAGGCTATAGTAGTTTATAAAAACTCAGACAGACTGAATGGTAAAGCATCCAGTATTTACATTTAGAAACTTTGTTAGCCCCATAAGAGAAAAGGAGAATGAGAGGAAGGGAACAGGAGTTACCTTTTCAAGGGTGCACATTTCCAGAATGGCTGTCAGTGTAGAAATTGTGGTAGGGAAATTACATTATTTTTGAACTCTTTAATACCATTCAAAAACAAAACCCTAATATCTGCTTGAGGTAAATTGAGATGCATCTTTCCTTTGTCCAGGGTGAGGGAACCATTCTAAGACCGCTCAAAGTAAATCGCACTAACATAGGACCCTGGGGAATACAGGGATTCTCTGAGTAAAGGCAGCTGGTATCAAACACTTAGGCTGTCTTTTTGTATTCTGGTCACCTGAGTGAACAAGCTACCTGTCATGCAAGGTCCTAGACACTATGGGACGAAGAAACTCTTTAAAAGGCTGTACAGAAGACTGATAGTGTCTTTAAAGTCAGCTGTAAACAATGAAGGTCTGGAAAGGGCACTGACTGCCACTGAAAAATATTTCTAAAGAGCTTTGTGCTTCCCTCTGGCATGCTTCTGAATTTATACTCTTTTCCTCCTGCTGTTTTAAGTCCCAGTAAGGAGAAAATCTCAAAGGAGAAGCCTCAGTTCATTTTCTCAGGGCTCTATTGGGACTACCTCTCCTCGGGTGCCTTGTTCGCCTCATGAAATTAACTTTTCAAGTTTGCACTTATAATTTGTTTCTTTGGTCCTCTAGCAGTTTCCTTCCCAAAGTACTATAAAATATATCATATGCGTTCGCATTAGATTTATTTTTCCATGATGGTTTCATGCTAAAGCGGAAATGGAAAGGGTGTGTTATGTAGGCACCTAAATTCCGGTCTATCATGGTGAGTCTTATCTTCATTTGCTAAAGATCAAAATTATCAGAGTAATTGAGGACAAAACTAAACAGGGTCCAGATCTGGTATTTTGCCCATCCTTCAGCAATTTGGAATTCAGAGTGAAAAACATCTAAGGGAGTTTTTGTTTGAACGACTGGGTGTATAAGAACATAAATCACTATGATGAAATGATGGCATTTAGATTCGGGTATTCTTTCCAGGATGGGACTGACTTAAGCAGACAGCATTCTTAGCAAGAGGGACATTCAGCTGCTGGAGCCTCTCGTAGCCCACAGGTTGAGAGCAGGGTTGACAGATAAAATACAGAACTCTCAGTTAAATCTGAATTTCAGACAAATAACAATTTTTTTTTAGTATAAATGTCCCAAGTATTGCAGGGACACATACTAAAAATATTCATTGTCCATCTGAAATTCACATTTAACAAGGCAACCTATATTTTAATTTGCTAAATCTGGCAGCCTTAGGTGGGAATTATATGGGAGAGTGAGGGGTAGTGAGAAATGAAGCATCTATATAGCCCAGCAGGCCTGCAGGAGACAGGAGGGGAACAAGGATAAGAAAAGGAGTAAAAGGCACCTGGTGAGGAATAAGAAGGGGGAGAAGACCAGCTTTTCCCTGCTATGTTCCAGTCAATGACAAGCAGTCTGCTTGAGTCTATACTATATAAAAGAAGGGAGTTCCATTAAGAGATAAGAGATCTACTTAGAAGAAACCATAGAAAATAGTGGGATGAAAGAAAACATGAGACAGGAACACCAAAGAGTAAATGTAGTAAATATTGAGAAATAATCTTTAATTTTCCTTATCATGTCTATTTTATGGTGTTTCAAGATTCCCTGAAGCCTCTCCAAATTTGTTGACAATATTTGATCCAGTGGTGCTTCCAGAGACTCAGCATACACAACTCGCTTTCAACCGGAAATTGAAATAAACAGGAAGACAGTTGTCACTGAAGGCAGCTAAAAATAGTTTTGCTATCACAGTACTCTCAGAAGTACAATATTATCAAATGGATTAAGTTATTAAAATAACCATGATAATTTGTTGTAAATAGCAGTCATAGAAGGTTTTTTGGTAGCTTCTGACTAGAAAGTTGATGTAGAGAGTTCATTTCAACCACATTAAAATGACTATCCAGTCACCTCTTTGGTGTTAGTTAAAATGCAGTCCAATAAACAAATATTTGAGACATCATTGATAAGGGCTTTAATTTCCAATATGGCAGAGACATAAGTTCATTTTAAAGAGACCAGGTGAGAGCACCCTATCACTCTCAGCTGGACTAGAACATTCCTAGGTATCAAGTTTAGTTCACATCTACATATTTAAAGTTCATTATTAAAGCAGGTTTCTTGTGCTTTCTGTGACGGTGCCAGAACAGAGAATGTCAGTTTCCTGGTAGGTGCTAATAGAATTCCTGGACAATTCTGCTGTTCATTTGGCTCTCTGGGGCAGAGTGGTATCCTGGCCTAGGAGAACAGAATGGGGCCTTCCCCGGCATAAAACAGGTTCCTTTGGAAGTGGTTTTTGCAGATCTTCTGAAAGGTAAGTGCTTTGTCCACATGTTGCTTAAGATATACTGTATTACTAATTCTTTAAAAATGAATCATTTTTCTATTTTCTTCTTCTTCTCAGTGACCTTGTCCTAGAATCCAAAGCTGCATTTTTTCCTATCTTCTACTCCAAAGCTGAGCAGTCTGTTACTATTAAATTTCTATGCATCTGTATGTCTATTAGATGTGTATATATATATTTTTAAAGGATTATCTTTGTGAATTCTTAAGTAACACTTTTTACCTAACAGAAAATGAAAACTTTCCCTAGTTCTAATTTTCTACCACTTCTTCCTCATGTAGTCTAATCATAATCATGTAAATTCATAAAGAGAGACAGCTAGGTTAAACTAAAGCACTGCTTATTATTTGCATAGACTTAAAGTCACAAACTACTCCTCAGGGCTTCCTTGTGTTCAGACGGAAATTTGTGTTCCAGAAAGCTGTCTCTCCGATAATAGCTATCAGCTCAAATAAAGAGTCATGTCCTTTGGCACTTAGTTCTGTTCCGGCAGGAGTGCTCAAATCCTTGAAGAAATGGGTCTTTTCCAAGTTAGGTCCTCTGAGTTGGAGAACTCCTAAAAAAATAAACTCTGGTCAGACCAAGAGAAAGTCTCAGGAAGAATTGTCACTTTACACAGATAAAGAGGTTTTTATCTTTTAAAGCAAATAACATGACTCTTGTTCGTTGACACACCAAGGGAAGTTTATATGAGGAAATCAGTATTGAACAGTTTGTGCTTTATAAATGTCAATAGATTTTTTTCCCCCTTTCACTCCCACTGCCATTATCCCCAGAGATTTCAACAGCACTATATTCTGGTCTCATTGTTTCTTAACCTCTTAAATTAAATTTTGGGCCCCTGTGAGATGGCCAACTTGCACCTTTTAAATTACTTACAAGTGCCCCAGTTTCCGGATTTCAAATTTTTAAGTTCTTCATTTTGACCACAATGTGCTTACCTGCCTGGCTCCTTCATCCCAACCATCAGTTAGTTCCTTGGCCTGTTCTTAGACCTATCCCTTCCTCACCCAGCGCCCTCTGTTGTCTGTCCCCATCTGGCTTCACTTGCCTTCTTCTCCATCCCCACCCCTCTTAAAAAGCATTCATCTCAGGAACGGCTTCTATAACACTGCAGTTCTTTCATTCATTTTACCCCCAGTGGTGTCCATCATAGCAATTCTAACCCTATTTTGGGATAGCCCCAGACCATTCCACTTCCTCCACTCCTGTACACCGTACTATTGCCAGAAATTTATTAAATTATACTGCTGGAACTTCACTCCCATTTAAAGGCCCTTCCCCCCCCACCTCTTTTCCATATTTCATTGAATTCCGTTAATTTCCTGCAGAACTCTACCAGCCTTTGCACTTCTAACTTGAATAGTAGCTCATCTCCTGGAGCCTCCATTTCCTTTTCTGTTAAGTGGGGAAGGTGGGCTACAGCGGTACTTCTCAAACTTTAATGGACAGTCACCCGGATCTTGTTTAAAATGCTAATTCATGTCTGGTGTGCCTGGTGACGCCAATGCTGCATACTATATTTTGAGTACTATTTTAAGTAGCCTCAAATAAGCTCCAAAGTTATTTTAAAATAATAATACCACACTTATGATTTTCTGAGTTCTGAGTCATAACCTCATTATTCTCACTCTCAGCAGATAACTTAACCAGCATCTAAAAGCCATCTGTTAGAGGTCTCTTCAGCAAATTTTGTCCTTTCAAATAACTTTCCTATCCTGACCCTTTTCTTTTCTAAATTACTACCTGCCTCCATACTGTCCCTTCTTGCTGACTTGGGACCTTGCTCTCTGTTAATCCCTTTCCAATGGCTCTTTTCCCATCTAACACAAATACCTTTGGGCTTCTGGCCTGAGGAAACTATTCCCTAGGGACAGTTTAATAGCCAAAATTCTCGAAGAGCCATCTCTCCTTTCCAATTCCACATTTGCAACTGAGCATTTCCACCTGGGTAGCCTGTGGACCCTCAAACTCAGCCACTTTGAAAGCAACTCAACTTTGCCACAACAAAACAACCTCTTACATTTTATTTTTCCTGCTCCTTCTCCCCTATTACATACCTAATCCTGTTGATTTTACCTTCAAAATGTTTGTTGCAGCCTAGTTATTCAATTCTTGACTACTTTTCCAAAGGAAAGAATCCTTTTGTAAAAAGCTTATACATCAAGATATGCATACATAGTGTTATTAATAATAATAATAAAATTGGAAATAACAATGATAAAAACAAGGGGAGGAGAAATATAATTTTAAATGTTACAGTGATTAAAATATTTTTATGTTGGCATGGATTAAATGAAAAAGCATTTACAAAATGGTAGTTAGTGTGATCCCATTTTTTTAAATAAGGAGGGGCGGGGGGCAGGGAGAAGATACTTGGAGAATACTATCTGAAAGAATTACATTTTGTTGATTCTAGAATGTTAATAGGTATTTTTGGCTATTGAGATTGTGGATAATTTTTACTTTCTTCTTTTCATCTCTGCACAGTCTGAAATTATTACAGTATGTGTAATAGAATGTTAGGACTCTTCTGCCTCACTTTCCACTGAGGCACAAATACAGTGGATACCAAGATTCCCAGGTGAGTGTGAGAAAGGCACCACATATGCAGAATTTCTAAAAAAGAATAGAGAAGCTGCCTCAACTCCTGGCCTCTCAGCCAAAGTTATAAAAGAGTCAAAGGAAGGAAAAAGATAAAGATGTTTCTCTGGAGTCATTGCCAGCCTTCGAGTTTCTTGAGTGCCCTCTTACCCCTGGACCCTGGGAAAGATGCCTCAGTAGGAAGACTTGGGGTTCTTCCTGCAGCAGGGGGGACCCAGACAGCTGCCTGAGAAAGCCAAAGCATCTGTGGATGGGGCCCGACCTGCCTGCAAATGTAGAGGATGATGAAGAGCTGATAAGGGGTATTGGAAAGGGGCCAGAGAGGGCTGCTGCCTTGGATTGGCCTGCACTGCCGGTTTCCTGAGGGTGAGATGGGGTTAGATGGGTGGGGAGAGAGCTTAGAGTTATCTTGGGCTGGAGGGGAACTTTTTGCCCAGGGCAGTTGAGGAAGGAGCTGCAAGTGGCCACCTACATATAGAGAACTACTGAAGAGCCTGGAAAAGTGGCCAAGAGAGGAAGCATTAGGTTTAACCATCTGCCAGGCTCACCAGAGACACCAGCTTTATGTATCTGCCAGTCTTAAAAAGCATTGAGCCACCCACCATTATGCGTCCACCCCATCCTAGCCCTCCACTGCTCATTGTCCACCTTGGCTGTGATCAGGTGAGCTAGAGTGATTAGAGAGGAAAAGCCAACCATGTCCTCACCCCTTTTCCACTAGGGGTTTTAGTCTGAAACCCACCTAAGCTGGCAGAGTAGAAATGATGTGATGCTGTTTGGAATTCTTGTTATAGAATGGAATATTCTAATTTCTGAATAGAGACTACCTTTGTTACTTAAAGTGACCACAGCAGTGTATATTATCTAAGAGGAACAGAGAAGTAATGGAACCTGCCAGTTTTCATCTAGAGGCAAGAGATTAAAAGAATGAGAGAACAAAAATCAAGTTGTAGTTTTATCAATCTCTTTGTCATGCTTCTTACCAGAACCCAGATGTCTCCTTATGCCCACTTCCATCATTTCTTGCCCCCACAAAGGTAACCCCTATCTGGTCTTCCAATAGTATAGATTCATTTTGTCTGTTTTTGTAATTTATATAAATGGAATCATTCAGGATGTGCTCTTTGGCTGGCTTCTTTGAGTATTATGTGAGGTTCATCCGTATTGTCGCATGTAATTATATTTCATTCATTTTCATTATTATATTCTGTAGTGTGAATATACCACAATCTATCCATTCTGTTGATGGGCATTTGGATAGCTTCCAGTATTTGCCTGTTACATAGACTGCTACTGTGAATAGTGTATTACTTTTAATAATGGGGTGAGAGCTTGCAGATATTCTTTCCTTTGTTCCCATACTACTGCCCCAGTTCAGGACTTCAAAAACTTTCACTTGGACTGTTGGTAACAGCCCCCTGATTGATATAACCCTATCTATAGTTCATCATAAATACTGCTGCCAGGTTTATCTCCCATATCATAATTCTAATCATGCTGCTTTACTCAAAAACACTAAATATCTCCCCAGTGCCTTCTAACCAGAGTGTAAGTGCCTAAGCTTGGCACTCAAGGCCTCCTCCCTAAGTTTGTCCCTAATCCAGAACATGTTTGCATTTTAGTCAAACTAGGCCATGGCCACGCCCTAAACACAGGCTTTTTTTATCCTCTGCTTTGTTCAAGTCACTCCCACTCCATGTTGCATTATGATGCCACCCACACTGCCCCTGACAACTAACACCTATCTGAGTCCTTGTCCTCCCAAGATGAGCTTGGATGTACTTCTTCCAGAGGGTGGCTTGCATTCCCTATGGCCCAAGGTAATTTCCCATCTGCAATACTTTGTTGACTCCGCCTTATGTATCATGAGTAGCCTCATATTAAGGCTGCTTTCATTCATGTTTAATGTTCCCCACTGAACTCTGGTGGGGACCCCACCTGGTTCATCTGTGTGTGTCTCCTGGAGCAGCCGGCCTACCTTCTCTCACACAGAAGAGGCCCAATAAATGTTTAGAGTTGTTTTAGAGAAGTTGTCTGAAAACATCTTCCTGATTTTTACCTCTGACTTCCACTTCTCCTTTGAGTGAATTCCCCTCTTGGTCCTTGGTATTTTGTTTGTGTGCTAGCTAACTCAGGAACATAGTCTGGGGTCTGATGTTTTGACTAATTCTCAAGAAACGATAACTTCTCAATGCCACCATCTATAATCATAGCATTTAACCCCTCCCCCATGTCTTAAATGAATTAAGTATTTATTTACTTACTTATGTATTTGGCATCTACTATGTACATGAATGGCACTGTGATAACTGGAATAAAATTTGCTATGTGCCTATAAGACATCATTCCAAAGTTTTTCATCTTGGAAATGTTTTAGATCTGTTGTCTGTGATTGATTTTTGAAACTTGCCTTTGCCTCACCACTGTGGATGAAATGCACTCTGGGTGAAGTCAGGGACCTCAGCTGAGGTTCAAGTTCTTTCAAGTAGAAAATAAGACTGGAGCACTCTCTTGCTTTCCCATCAATAACTGGGTTCTCAAGAACTGGTTCCTAAATTAGTGACTGAAAATATTGGTGATAATGATCCGAAGCCTTATTCATTTGCTCATTTTCTTTATCCCAAGCATCTCTGGCTTATTCTGAGCATCAGAAATGACTTAATTTTGTGGTAAGAAAATAGGAATTAGAGGAAGCCAATTAGGAAACCTCAGGGAAGAGGAAGTATCTCTAGGCTGAAGGGAAGGCTGTTAGTCTTATTTCCTCTCTATTCTTGACTCACTCTCTTGGTGCCTGGCCAACCTCTGCACCTCCCTTTCTCTACCTGATCAGGGGGCTGGAGTGGGGTAGTGGTTAAGTCTTGGATGGTTAGCAGAGTGCATAAAGTTAAATAACACTCATGAAGACTCCAAGATGTAGGTAAGCACCATGGGTGTGAAAAATCTCATTGAACTGTTTAATTCTTACAGTTCTCACCCCCCCCCCAATACACACACCCCAAACCCCCATCCACAGACGTGGGTGAGGCTGCATGTATATCGGACAGGGTGGGTAAGAACTGGTTGTTTTCCAAGTTAAAAAACAGACTGAGTTTCACTTCTGAACAATAGCAGAGTACAATGTAAGTCAGTGCAATATTTGGTTTCTCTCTGTCCTAGGAATAGATCAAAGCAAAATAGCCACAATCCAGGCCTCATTCACCAGTGCCCCTTCCTTTCACAGAGAGAAGCTGAGTTCAAATTTACTAGTAGGTAACTTATTTTCACTGTAGTGGTTAGTATTTTTTTCTCTGTGCCTTTAAGGTGGGTATATATAGCATGCTCACTTGTTTGAGAACAAGAAACTGAGGCTGTGGACCAGGTAGTCTGTGGCAAAGCTGATTCAAATCCAGTGCTTCTGACACTCAAGAGTCTGACTACGTTCCAGACTCAGGCCCCTCCCTTCCCCATCTTACTTTATCACTGGAACATTTGCTGTTCTCTCAAGCTATAAAGGGCTTCCTGTGTTATCATGCCTAAGGGGAAGTTATATGTTAAAAAAAACACCAACAGTTAAGCCCCAGCCAGCGAGGGTCTTCTGTTACTTTTTCCAGTTTTCTGGGGGACCCATGAGAATTCTCACTGTTTCTCAAAGTCCATGGCTTCCAGAAACATAGAGCATTGGGTCTTCATGTAAGGGGAAGTTTGGGATAACAAGAGAGATATCAAAAATGTAAGACAATAATATTGCAGTTGTTATACCTAAAAATCAAGGGTAAACTGAAAGCTAAAGGTTTTGGCTCTATAGAAGGGGTTCCTGGGTAGTTTTATTTAAATGTCCTTTGGGTTGAACTGATACAAGTTATTCCCTTTCAAATCAAAGGACAGTACTATTGCTATTGGGGATTACTGATATAATCCCAGCACAAAATTATATTGAGTGATAAGGATGGAGAAGGGAAATGATAGTTGTGATTGCTATGCTGATAGACACTATACTGTACCTACCACTGGTATTTGAGGATGAGAGAACCACACTAGATGTCATGGACAAGGGGGATATAGAGCGTTGCTTTATTAGAATCATTAAGGGTTTTAAAGGGCTTTTGAGTAGGAGCATAACCAAGTACCTCATGTAAGTCACAGAGGCACACCCCCACCCCATATTTGGAGCCCCATTTGACTCTCTCTTTTGCCTAAAAGTTACTGAACTAGAGTACAGAGAAATCTCCCTTTTCTCCTTCCTGGAGATTCAGCCAGAATGACAACTCCTAGGCAGCCAACCTAAGTACTGCAGTACAGGAAGAACTACAGGACTGAAATTGATGAGAAAGATACACATAGAGAAGGATACAAATAAGGCGGGTTCCTACCCTTAGTCCCCTGAGGAAGCAGCAACTGGTGAAAGTCTGCCCAGGGAGCTGGGCAGAGCTCTCCCTCCCTCCTGCTGTTTATTCAGAGCTGCTACATCCCTAGTTCTGTCCTGGCCACAGATAACCTTTGGGGCCCCTTAACATCAGGGCACCCTAATTCTCCCCAGGTACTCTATTACCAGTGTTTATCGCCAGCTCAGAAGGCATTGTTTCAACACCTGTTCAGATCCCATGGAAACACAGATAAGCTTCATTTTTATATTCCCTGGCTCACTGAAACTTCCAGCAGAGCATCTTAAGCTAAGGGCTAAATTTTTATCTTGCCTTTAAACGCCATGTGATTCAGCATGTCTGCAGTCACTGGGAATCTACACTGCTACTCTTTACCTTTGCCTTATGGGTAACCCCTGCCTTCCACCTACCTCCACCCACAGGGGAGAATGTGGGCCTTGCCAAACGGAGGCCCCAGGAGATTTTCCAAGATTCACGAGATGTCAAGTCATCTCTGAATCATCTCAAAAAACCAGAAAGTCATTTCAAAAAGTCTAACTTGGTGGCCCCACAGAGAGGAAGATCAAACTTTCCACACAGACACAGCAAGTCTGCCCCCATAGGCTTATGTTAAAGCTGCAGGAGTATGTATACTGACTTCGGTGAAAGCTCCCCAACCCGAGGGGAAGTCCACCTGGGTGAATAGTTGGCTGCTGCTTGGTGCCCAATAGCACATATTCATGAAGTCCACTTCCAGGGGATTTCCCTTAGCAATGGTGTCAGCAAGGGGTTTGTCTTTCCGAAAGATTTCCCAGAGGAATTCATATGCCTGGGTGGAAAAATCTCAAATTCTAATATAAAATCTCTGACCTTTTAGGTTTTTGAAATCTGGATTTCTCATTTATGCACAAATCTCTTCAAATAGAAAACAAACAGAATAGAATATCCAAATAGTGAGAGTGCATATTCAGTGAATGATCTGAATGCTTCATGCTAGGCACTGTTTGGCATTGAAGATACACTGGGGAGCAAAACAGATGTGTTAGAATTAGATGGCAGTGGCCATATCTAATTCTAGCTTTTTCAGTTTGTGTTTGTATTGGAAATGAGGTCGATTCCTTCCAGAAAGTATCTTTGAGAGTATTAAAGTGTATATAGCATCCAAAATCCTATGCGTCTTTCAGGGCCCGGCTTAAATATATCCTCAAAAAGGAATTGGGATTTGTTGAACGTATGAAATAATTCTCATGGTCCTGCAGTGTGTGTGATTTAAAATATCCCCAAACTTAATGGCAGTAATACCCAAAGGTTTATTACAGCAGCATGTCTTAATGGAAAGGAAAAGATTGCAGCATTTCTCAGTTGTTCCCTTTCTATAGTTTTCAGTTCAATTTAACAGTCATTTATTGAATTTTTATTAGCCGAGTTCCAGGCCAGGGGTGATAGAGGGTTCAGAGATGAAAACTACCCAGCCTCTGCCCTGCCAATCTTTGGCGAAGCCCAGGCACAACTCTTTAAGTTAAACCAATATTTCACAATTTTGACCTACAAAAATGGCCATTTCATTTGGTTCAGGCTAATGAAAGATTCAAATTACATACTAGGCATTGAGGAGTCAAGAGACTGGTTGATTTTGAGCTTCTTAGAAGAAGAGATGGGAATGCCTAGTACTGGAGGAATAAGGATATGGGGCAAATGGAGAGCGTGAGGAGTGATCAGGCAGTGCTGCTCAGCAGAGCAGTGGAGGGTAGCCACAAAACAGAAATAGGATGAAGTAGAAGAGAAGGCTGAAGAGATAGATACCAATCAACTTGTAGAAAACTTTGAACACTAAGTTAAAGTCAATTTTATTCCGTATCCCAAAGAAATCTATGCAGAGATCTCACTCAAGAAAAATGATTCCAAAATGCGGACCAATAAAAGACTCCAGTGCACCAGACCAAGCAATGTGTGAAAAGGGTCTAAATTTAGATAGTGGCAGTGAAAATGAAAAGTAATTATCCCATAGGGATAATCAACAGGATTTGGCAACTGACCAAACAGGAAAGCAAAAATAACAGCTAACATTTAATGAGTATTATGTGCTAGGCATTTTCTTTAGTACCTCACTTGCCTCTCTCATTTAATCCTCACAACAGCCCCCATAAAGTGGATCTTATCCAAATTTGACAGATAAGGGAATCCAGATTTAGGGAGGCTGCAAAAGGTCAAATATGTAGTAACTGCCAAATGGTATTTAAATTCATGTTTAAATAGAAAAGGACACACTCCTAACCCTGTGTTGTAAGGGATCCATCCATTCAACTAATATTTATTGAGCACTTAATGTATGTTAGGTATTTTTCGTTTCCTGAGCTATGCTAAGGAAAACAAGGATTCTTGCCTTCATGAAGCTTAGATTGGGGCGGTGGGGGGGGGGGAGGACAATAAACAGAGAACAGAATTATGAATTATAACAAAAAAGGAGTGTAGAATAAGAAGGTCGGGATTATATGAGGACAGAGTAGGACGTTTGGGAGAATTGAAGACTGCTGTAAGGCTTTGGCTGAGGACTCGGAAAGTCTGATATGAAGGGCAGGAATTGGCTTGGGAGGGAAGAGATAAGTTCTGTTTTAAACATGTTGGGTTTTGAGGTACCATGTGTCTCCATGTGAAAAATATCCCATAAGCAATTAGAAAAGAAACTCGAGGCTCTTACAATTTTTTTTCTTTTAAGTGGAAAGTGAGTTTGGGAGAAAATACATTAAAGAAGAATCCTTAAGTATTACAGCAGGCATTAAAGTGCCAGAAACCCTGGTATATATCTAGCCTTCTTGGTGTACAAACTATATTGGGAGGGGAGGTCACTATCCTAGCATCACGTTTTGCATTTTATGTTCATTAAATAGGAGTGTGCCTTGGGGTGAAGTCTAAATAGATAGTTTTACAATTTGAAAAACCACTGGGAGCTACCTCGCCTGCTTGGAATTACTCTCATTAGTCCATCCAACACCAGCCGGCTATGATGAGCTCTATCCCTTCCGTTCTTGTTCGTCATCAATCAAGGGTATTTAACCTTGTAATTCCTCTCCTTGCCTGGCCATTAGAAAATTTTGCTCTTTCCACTGGCTACCACACCGCGCTCCTTTCTGTACCTAAAATTAACAGCGTAGCGGCAGCAATCCATTTCTCCCTGTAGTAGGAAGGAAAGTGAGAGGGTAAAGACAGACACCAGCAATCGAGACACAGGCTGGATACACAGGTGCTAACACTAATGAGAAACTTGTGAAAAACACGACCCATTTAGATCATCTTGATAGGCAAATCACTACCCTGGGCCCCCAGGAAGTTTTTTCGTTCTTGCTATAGCCAATTCATTCTCCGGATAGCTCTAAACCTCCCGGAACCCGAGTTTCACCTGTTCTCTTAAAGCCGCTCCGACCCGAGGCCAGCGCAAGCGCACACGTAAGACCTTATGGCCGCTTTCCCTAACCCCCCACGAGGGGCGGGGCCTCGGCGCTCTCTCCGCGCTCGAACTGACGCTGGAGTCGTGAGTTCGACGCGCCGGGGCGGATGAAGCCGGCCGGAGCACCGGAAGCAGTCTCTGCAACTTCCGGAGGGGCTTGTATTCTTGGTGCGGGAGCTACGGGGCCCAGCGACGGTGCTTGAAGTAGTGGGTGTTCCAACATGTCCCGTGGTTCCAGCGCTGGTTTTGACCGTCACATTACCATTTTTTCACCCGAGGGCCGGCTCTACCAAGTAGGTGAGTGAACCGAGGCCGCTTTTAGCCCACTCGAATTGCTCTGTCATGGTACGGCCTGGAGTTTTAGTCCAGGGCTGAAGCGTGGCCGGAGTTGGGACGGGAGAAGGGCCAAGTCTGGGTTGAGCCCCGTGGTGGTCTCGGCCCAGTCTGGAGGCAGGGATCGGGGGCCCGGAGACCAAAGTCCTTGGGCTCTAGGGAGAGCGGCCACACCGCTTGGACACATAAAGAGTTAAGGAAGGTGGGACTCTAATGCCTGACTCAAGCTTCCTGACGCTTCTTCACTTGTTACCTTTTTGGCCTGGGTGGACTCAACGTCTCTACTTCTCTGAAGGCTAGTTGGTTCCATAACCTCCCAATTAAAACGTCCTCTCTCCGCTTTCCTTTGTTTGCAGCATGGACTTCCTTGTCCTGTGGTTAATTCCACGCGGGCTTTCAGAGCCCTCTGTGTGCCAGACACTCAGAACCCTCTTGAGTGTCAGACACTGAGCTGGTCCTAGGGGATGCAAAAATGTACACACTTTCCTATACTGAAGCTCACAGGATAAAAGGAATTACAGATAACATATACATACTTGTTAAAAAGAAAAAAAAAAGCCAGATTACAAGTATTACAGAGCAGGACATCTTTGGAAAACTGGTAGGTAGAATGGGTGACTGACAAGTTCTAGAGCCGCTCTTGAAACTAGCATTCTCTTAGCCCACATCTGTTTGAATGTTCCTATAGTTTGAAGTAAGTTATTAGTTGTAGATGAGGTAACTGTTTACTGAAGAACAACTTTAGTGAAAATAAACCCTAAACTAGTTATCAGTAATTCAGTATAACAATACATTTTGTTGGATTGAAATGGTTGGTTTCAGGGCTTAGGTTATGCTTATAACTCCTACCCTTAACCTCTTGCCATGGAAAATTTAGTAGCAGTAGAACTTGATTTACATCTGGCCCATAATGGTATCATTTTTTGAGTGAGTTTAGCACCTCAGTGCCTTGGCGAGGACAGTAATAAAATCATTTGTGTTTGGAAATCATAAGGAGGGAGTTGTCCTATAAATGAGGTTCTCTTCACCTGTAAATTTTAGAAATAGAGTTAAAGATTTTTAAAGTTTAATTTTGAGTTTTAAAGAATTTTTGTATATTGGACTACTGCTTTGAATGTCTGTTTTGTGGTTTTTAATATGCAAACAGGAAAAGTCACTTAGACTTACACTTTGGTTTTGTATACTGTATTATGAAGTCCAGCCATATGAAGTCCAGTCTGTAATGCTTCCCAAAGGCTGAATATAGTGTTATTTTAATAGTTTAAAAGATTTGTAATAGAACATGTCACTCAAAACAAGTTTAATACTAGACAGAATGATTTTAAGCTCTGCCTTGTTGAATAAAGCACTCCCTTTGCTATTAAGGGCACCAATTAGACTTTGCTAGGAAAAAGAAAGTGAAAGAATAGTAGTATGAGCAAGCAATATAGTGGTGAGGAGGTCAGACCCTGGAAGCATAACCTGGATTCACATCTCTGCTCTGCTCCATAGTAGCCAGCCAAGTGATATAACTTTAGCTTTAGTTTCTATTTGCAAAGTTGGGCTAGTAATTCCTTATGTGCTTGTTTTGAGGATTGAATAGGTGATGTATATAGAGTGTTTAGCACAATATTAAGTGCTCAGTGAATGTTATTAGATGCCTGTTTGATTCTTCAGCTCATTTGTTTTGGTCTATTAGATTAGCAGCTCTGTAAACCTGGAATATTTCCCTTTTTGTAGTCCATTCGTGTTTGGTTCTCTATGTACATTATCATAATATCGAAATGCCATTTATTAGTTTATAAACTTTAGACTCTGCCCAATAGGATTATAAAGCATATAAAAATTATAGCGTGAAAACTGTTAACTTTGACCGTGGAAAAATAACAAAAATGGGGAGATAACAAAGGAGGGAAAGATTATTGGAAAAGTGAGTATGTTCTTCATCTTCTATAGTTGGGACTAAAAATAACTAGTCTAAAGTTGATAAAAAATAGAAGTATTAATTTAAAGTTAACAATGCTAACCATAATTATGAACAAACCGTTAACAGTGTTTGCTTCCAGGAAGTAGGGAGAAAAATTTTTGATTGTCATTTGTACCCTTTGGTAACTACTAAAAATTTTCTGTTAACATTTGAATGTATTCAAGAGGTGTGTGTGCACGTGAAGAAAAACTGTAGAGCTATCCACAGAGCATCTATCTTTAAAATCTAATTCCCCAACTTATTAATGGGGAAACTAAGTCCCAAGTGGGGCAAATAAGCCTGGCTACTTTAAATCCCCCTTCTGCTGCTTGCTAATCTTTTGCTGGGTAAGTCTGGCAAAAGAGGAGAGGAGCAGTTACTTGATTGTGCCTGCCCACTGGATGTGAACACTGCCTGGTTGCTTCTAAGAGGGGAGCCTACTGAAAAGGAACAGGAAAGAAATGGGCTGGGGGTGACAGACGGAAGAGTTTTCTAATCTAGAAGTGGCATCGTATATTGAAGCAAGGATTCCTGGGTTTGAGTCCTTCCTTGCTCCACCCTATGAGAACTTTATGTGTAAAATAGAGATAATAATTTCACCTACCTTATAGGGCTCTAAGGATTTAATGAGTTAATTGTGTAAAGTACTTAGAATTATGTCTACCACCATAATAAGTGCTCAATAAATGTTTCTGTGAAGGATGCTGTCGGGAAGAAACAAGTGGCTGATAAAAATGGAATCAGGAGTTTCACAAATAAATGAGCTGAGAAGTACTGTTTGCCTTTTTTGCTGTTTAAAAGAATATTCTTGATCTAAATAAGTGTTTCTCAACCTAGACTTCCCATACCATCCTTGAATCTGATTTGAAATTAAATGTTACACATGCATCCACATATATATGCATAAATACATATTATAACTACACAGAAATATAATGCAGTCAAACACTGCTATGTTTGCAAACCTCATATTCCCCCTTTCACCAGTGTCAAGATTTCTAATGACCCCACCCTCTTGAAGATCTGTTTTAAAGAGTAATATTTGGAGGCACTATGAAATGAGACACACTTCCTATTTAGGTTACAAGGTTAGGGAAAGACAGACTGAACAACTTCAAAAAATCTCAATATGAAAAAAGTTTCTAGTCACAGCACTGAAATTGAATATAAGACATATCCTGTAGAATACCTGCCTCACCCCGGTGGAACATCTCTTGTTTTATTGATAACGAAACTTCATGGAAGGTATGGATCTCCCAATTCATTTTTATTTTTCCAGATATTTTGATAATGTACATTTATTTTGTGGGGGTAGGGATATTTGTCTCCCAAAACTTAGTATAGCATTTTAAACAAAATTATGGGAGAATCTTGAGTTACATTCCTATAATTGGCAGAACCTCAGAATCACCTGTAGATGCTTTGCAAAGCTGATGAGCGTCCATAAAGGGAATGTGCATCTTCTCCTGTTAACATCACACTGAGCAGGTCATACTGTGGTAAACCATTGTCTGGCATTGTGTGCTCATCCTGAACATTTGTCACAGTACCTTTTATATTTAGCTCCTCCCCCCCCCCCAGAAAATTTGGGAAAGTATTGGGGAAATTTGTAGGGAAGGAAGTGAAATGAATAAGAGGTTACTGTGGAAAAGAGGTCTCTATGCGAAATCACTGTTTATTAACTATTTTGTGATCAGGGAAGCAATTTACATTCTAATCTGATGGTTTGTTGTTAGGTTGAATCATATGAAACTGCTGATTTTGATTGTTATTTACCTATAAAAATGGCAGTTTCATATGGTTCAACCAAATACTTATGTATAGGTACATATTTTCCTATGCATTTAAATTACAGTTTAAGAAATTGTGGGTTTTGCGTTGGGTGTAGTACATTATAATTTCTTCCATTTAAAAGATGGGAAATAGGCAATCAGTTATTTTCCTGCATAATCTTGGACATTCGAGAACAGATTACTGAGATTAATGTAATACTGTTTGCTAGTTTTGTAAATTTCTGAAATTTTATCCAGGAAAAGAACCCAAAATCTTCAGTGATGAAGTGTTTAATTACTATTTGCAACATTTGAATTCTGGAATTGAAAAATAAGTGCTGCCCATAAACCATTTTATTTTTTTTTAATTGGCCTTCATGCTCACCTCTGCTATAAACCATGATATTACTTTTTACCCTACAGTATCTTTAGAAGATACTCTTTAGTTATTAAGTTGTCTCTACATTCTTTATTCTGGCACTTTCCATTTTTCTGGAAGTTATTACAAAATATTTTATGGTGGTGGTATAATGGGGATTGATTTATAAAAATTTTTATTGAAAACAACAAACTACACTACGGCATGGTGAGTACTGTAATAACAGTACAAAGAAGGGCACTGTGGAAAATGACACTGCCAGGGAGAGCCAGGAAAGTGTCCTCAAAAGAGATGAATTAATCCAGATGGAGATTAGATAAGGAAATTTGGGGGCGCATAGGTCAGTCGGTCAATGTGACTGGAGCATAGACAGTTATAACTGGAAGAGTAGATTGTGGCAAAATTTTAAAGAGATTTGAATACCATGCTAGGGTTTGGACTTTGCCCCATGGGTTTTGGGCATAGGTGGCAGAAGCCTTTAAGAATAAGATTAAGTAAGATGGCAGGAAGACTAAGAGAAGCTTGTTCACTAATCCATGGAAACCCTAATGAGTGAACTAAGGTATTGAAAAGATGGAGAAAAAGAGACTCCTGCGTTTATTTTAATTTTATATACTTTATTATTGAAAATTTCAATCAAATGAAAGTAGGTAGAATAGTACAATGACCCTCATACCTTTCACCTAGCTTCATCAATTATCAACATTTTGTGGATCTCGTTTTCTCTTTATCCCCTTTCCCAAACACTTTCCCTCGCTCTGGTAGAATATTTTAAAGCAAATCTTAGATACAAAAGTGAACATTTGAGAGAGACGAGGTGAAGAATCAAGGATGTTGCTTGGGTTTGTAGCTTGAAAAACTGATAGTTAGTAATACTAACTACTGAGATAGGGACTATAAGAAAAGCAGGTTTATAGACAAGGGGGGTTTATTTTCGTACGTGCCTGTGTGTGAAATAGGCATTTCCAAATATGGGTTCAGAGCCAAAGATGGCAGAGTTAGTTGAGATAATGTAAGATGAAATCGTCCAGGGATAGGGAGAAATGATGGAATCCTGCAGTATTAAGGAGCCTAGCTGAAGAGGTGGAAGCAGTAAAAGATACTGAGAAGTTCAGAGAAGTAGATGAATACTAGGAATGATCTTCTTCACTAAGAAGTTAAATTAAAATTCAGTTCCTTAGTTTTATTAGCTGCATTTCAGGTACTCAGTAGCCACATGTAGCTAATGGCTGTGGTATTGGACAGTGCAAATATAGAACATTGCGGTCATCACAGAAAGTTCTGTTGGACAGCACTAGTCTATATAGAGAGGGAGAGAGGAAGCAGATTTCTTTAATAAATCCTGGCAAATTCATAGGTGCATTCTCTATTGAGAAGCATTTTTTAAATGTAAAATATTTCATGAGACAAAATTTTTTTATGTAGTGAGGGTAGTGCTATCTTTTGTGGCTTTTATATTTTGCATTATTTAAGCAGACCAGATATGTAATACAAATGAGTGAAACAGGCTAGGTGAAATATGACAAGGAAAGGTAGGAACTATGGAAAACTGCAAAACACATGCCAGCCATAGATGATTTTGCTATGTGGGAATGGGGGTGAGGTGTTAACAGAATTTTTTTTCCCTAAGTAAATCTGAATCCCGATTTTATTTTATTTTTCAATTAAGATCTTTCTAGAAAACCCTGCATTCTAAGCCAACTTGAATTAGCTGGACTGGGTCCATAAGCAGCCTTTGATTTAGCATCTTCTGGTTGCAAATTTAATTTTAAATTTCCTTGGTTCCTAATTTCATTGATTCTCCAATCTGGATATGGAGGGTGGAAATACACCCATGAAAATTCTAAAATTAGTGGCAAAATAGGAAATGCTATAGGAATTCGGAGAAAGGGTTGAAGAACCCTATCTGGGACAATCAGAGAAAGTGTCCCTGGGAAATAAAAGAGGCTTGAGGGAGAAGGGCAAGCTTTGGCTAGGTGGAGACAAGTGAGAGGTCAATCCAGGCAGGACATGAAGAAGCAAAGACATGAGTATGGGGAACATCAGGGTATATAAATATAAAAGGTAATGTAAGAGGATAGTCGGTCAGTATTACAAACTAATAGTCCTCTGTGGCCTTAGAGGGAATATTTTTTAGGCCAAAATTGTGCTCTGAGCAATTGGGGAGTAACAGCAAGCAGTTGAAAATGTATTGAAATTAGGCAAAATGAAGGGTTGTGACCCAGATATTAGAATCATCTGTATAGAAGTGATTGTTTCTTATCTCTGTAATATCTATGGTGATAACCCCTCTTTTATTCCTGGTAACAAGTCTAATTTTTTTTAGACCTTTTCTAATATAAATAATTAAGACTATTGTATTACATACAATAAAAATTACTACAAACTTAGCAACTTAACGCACTTATTATCTCACAGTTTCTTTAGGTCAGGAGAAGTCCGGGAACCACTTAGCTGGGTCCTCTGCTTAGGATCTTGCAAGGCTGCAGTCATGGTGTCATCCAAGCCCTGTTCTGAGGTTGCTGGCAGAATCCATTTCCTTGCAACGTAGGACTGAGAGCCCCAGCTATTTACTGGCTATCCACATGGGCCACCGTGAATCCTTGCCATATAACTATTTACTTAGCCAGCAAGAACAGTATCTGGAGTGAGTCTCCTGGCAAGACGGTCTCATATAATGTAATCATGACTGAGACATCCAATCACTTTGGCCATATTCAATTTGTTAGAAGCAAGTTACAGGTCCTGCGCACACACTCAAGGGTAGAGGATTACACAAAGGTTTGAACAATAAAATCCCGTCTGAACACTTATCTGTATCCCACAAATTTTGTTATATTTTTATTACTGTTCATAATATTTTTAAATTTTACTCATGATTACTTCTTTGACCCATGTTTTATTTAGAAGTATATCTTTAAGTTTTCAAATACCTAGGGATTTCAGTACCTTAAAATTTATTAAGACTTGTTTTATCACCTAACATATGATCTATCTTAGTGAATGTACCATGTGCATTGATATTATAAACCTGCATATATTTCTTTAGTTGTTTCCAGGAGTCTACAAATATCAACTAGATAAAGGTGGTCGGTAGTCTGGTTCACATCATGTATGTCTGTCTACTTTTGTGTGTGTCTGTATCTAGTAGTTGATGAATGGCAGTGTTAAAATCTTTAAATGGGTGGGATCGGCCATTCTCTTTTAAATTTTATCAGTTTTCCTTTCATGTGTTTTGAAGAACTCTTATAAGGTACATATACATTTATGATAGTTATGTTTTATGAACTGATTCTTCTCCCATTTTGGAATGTTCGTCTTTATCTCTAATAATACTCTGTCTTGGAGTCTACCTTGTCTGATTAATATCTTAATATATAGTCCCTCCAACTTTCTGATGCTTACTGTTTGTTTATATGGTATACTTTTTTCTTCCATTTATTACAGTATGTCCCTGGTAGGCAACATATATATTTAAATCTTGTTTATCCGTTCTGACAATTTTCTTTTTATTGGAGTTTTTTGTCCATTAACATTTAATGCAGCTGTTGACATGGTTCAATTTAAGTTTCTCATTTTATTATTTCTTTGTTTTGTTTCCCTGTTCCTCTATACCTCTTTTTTTTTTTTTTAATTATTTGAATATTTTTTAGGATTTTAGTCTCTTATCTTTTTGGCTACTTCTTTGTTTTTTTAGTAATTGCTCTAAGAATTATAGCATACATGCTTAACTTCTCCCAGGCTTCTTAGAGTTACTATTTATCACATAAAATGTAAAATTAAACCTTGAAACCTTATAAATCTATTTACGCCCTTTCCTTTTTATAGGTAATATATTTACATATTTTATAAACACAGATGTTATAATTTTCGTTAGGTATTTTAAAAGAATTAAAGAGATTAAATCATCTTTTATATTTACCATTTTTGATGGTCCTCATTTCTAAAGATTGGAGTTTTCATTTGGTATCATTTTGCCTTTAGCCCAGAGAACTTCGTTTAGGATTTCTTGTTGCAGGTCTGAAAGTGTCTTTACCTTCATTCTTGAAGGATATTTTTGTTGGATATAGAATTCTGTATTGATGGTTTTTCTTTCCACACTTTTATGATGTTTTACTATCTTCAGGTGAAATCTGTGGAATTAAAATCATTGTTCTCAGAGAGAATCTGTTCTTTTTATCTGCTTTCAAAAATTTCCCTATTTTTGGCTTTTAGGAATTTGACTATAGTGACCGTAGGTGTGGTTTTCTTTGTATTTATACATTTAGAGTTTGCTGAATCTTCAGTTCGATATTTTATGTCTTTTGCCATGTTTGAAACATTTTTAGCCATTTCTTTGGATTCTTTTTTTGCCTTATTCTTTTCTCTCCATATAGGATTCCAGTTACACATACATTATACCATGTGATATTGACCCACAGACTCATTGTCTTTTTTAATCTATTAATTTGATTAAGTTCTATATCCATTTACTCTTTATTACCTCCATTCTGCAGTTAAGTTCATTTGGTGAATTTTTTTAATTTCAAATATTTGTCACATTTTTACAATTTATATTTGGTTCTTTTGTACTTCTGCTGAGATTTCTTACTTCATTTCATTTTGAGACTATTTACCATTATGGTGTTAAGCATAGTTTTAATAACTACCTGTAATACAATAACTGGGTTATCTCAGGGTTATTCTCTTGCATATGGACCACATTTTCCTGGTTTTGGGTCTGTTTTGTTTTGTTTTGTTTTTGGTTTATTTTGATTTGTTTTCTTTTTTGGTATGTTGAATAAGTCTGGATTGTATCCTGGATATTTGTGATTGTTGGGTTGTAAAGACTGGATTCTGCCACATTCCTCCAAAGAGTGTTGATTTGTTCTAGGAGGCAGTCAATTTGGGTCACAGCTCAAATCTCACTCTCTTTTATCCTTAGCTAGGCTACCTGGAGCCCGTCTTGTGCATGTGTGGTTATGGAATCAGCTGGAGGTTTGGGCAACATTTATATATAGAGAATTGGGGCTCTCCCTCTCTGGCTCTCTCCTTTCTCTCCCTCACCTTCCAGCAGCTGTGGTTACCCTCAAACTGCTCCCTAGTTCTTCAGGCCAAAGGGCTGAGTTTTCTATGGGTATTTAGCCCTGACTGGGGCCATGCACCCAGGCAATAAGCCATGAAAATGGGAAGCTCATCCCATGCCATTCCCATCTTCCAAACATTGACTCACCCTCTAGAATCTGCCTACTTTAGGCTACTCTCTGGTGTCTTCAGGTAGTTACTGTTTTTTCTAGAGATTATAGGTTTGTTTTTTGTTTTTTGTTTTTCAATCTGTGGAGGATTGGCCTCATGAGAAAGAACTGAACTTGCAGTGTAATGGGATAGTAAAAATATTATAATTAGACAGTTATATTAAACTAGATTTGAGGATTTCCATTAAGGTGATTTTTCTAGGGTTTTTACTCTACCCTTTTGTTCTCTCTTCAATAAACAGCCATTTAGAAATCTTTGATAAAAGGATCTTTATTATAGCTCCTATTAAGGGAAATTCTTTAGTGTTATAGGTAGTATCTTCCTCAGCTGGTCCTCATCACCAGTGGCTTTTTGAACAGATGAGACCAGGCTTCAGACCTAGTGCCCAGAGTAATACTTGACAGAATTTTAAAAGTATCTGTTATGTGTCAAAATGTTGATAATGGAGTTCTGAGTAATTTTTCTTTTGTATTTTCTATATTTTTCACATTTCCTACAATGAGCATATGTTAGTTTCTCTTGCTGTTTTCCTAATTACAAAATATGTTTGTTAAATTGAAATATTACAGAAATATATAACATAGAAAGGGATAGTCTCCTCTGCAGTTCCACTCTATCAGCCAAACTACACGGTGCCGAAGTAGTTTGTTTTTATGCTACCACTTTGATCCAGCCGTTTTAACATGAGGAATGGTTTGACAGCAGCTAGAAGTATACAAGGTGAAGTTTGTTATAGACAAACTAAAGAATCCTATTTTGTAAGTAACAAAAAATCCAAAAAACATGATCTAGAAAAATTCAGCTTGGCGGGGGGGAAAACAATGCAAAATAACCTAACAGCAGTTAAAACTGCGTATGATCAAATTAGTTATTGACCAAAAGTTAATAGAAATAGTAAATCTTGGGAAAATTTATAGCAACTAAACCAACTTTTAAAATGATAAAACATAATTGATAAAGATTTGATATAAGTTAATGAAATCTTTATTTGAAATTTGGTACTCGAGCCTGATGAAAATGATTTCAGTAAAATTAGAAAGAAATGGAGTTGATTTAACTATCGCGTGTTATCCTTATTATTTTGACTTAGTATTGTTAGTTTTTCTGGTTCCATCTCATTCCTTTTAATAACAGCTTATTACCTCATTGCATGAATCTATGATAATTTATTCTGCCTTTTAAAAAGAAATTATTCTGTTTTTCAGAATATGCTTTTAAGGCTATTAACCAGGGTGGCCTTACATCAGTAGCTGTCAGAGGGAAAGACTGTGCAGTAATTGTCACACAGAAGAAAGTACCTGTAAGTATTACTGCCCATATAGCCAGTCAATTATTACAGAATATAATGCCAGAATTTTTCACAAGTTTGTACACAAGCATATTATCTACACACATTAACATTCTTGTTTTGACTCTGCCAAGAAGTATTTATTGAGCAACTGTAGACAGTTTACCTGAGTAGACAGAATTAACATATTAAACTTTGCGATATGGTTATAATAAGCACAGTGGGATTTTTTGGTCTTTTGTCTTCAGGGATCTTGAAACACATTCTGGTAAGCTGTAGTTGTTGCCCACAGGAAACATAACTAAAAAGGAAAACAGTCACTGCTCTCTTTTAAAAAATTGGTTTTAACTATAAAATGAAGACATTTATTATATAGTATATTGTTATAATTCCACAGTATTTTTATCACTACACAGAGAGCTGTGATTTTTAAAAATTATCTTGATTTATTTTGTTCATCAGGACAAATTATTGGATTCCAGCACAGTGACTCACTTATTCAAGATAACCGAAAATATTGGCTGTGTGATGACAGGAATGACAGGTAATTAACTCAGTGCTTACTTAGATTTGTTATTTTCTTCAAATTACTTTTGAATATTGTATTAATTTTAAAAGGCTCCCTTAGTGCCTGATTTTGCAGGTGATGTGAGTAGATTCGCAGTCTTTCACAGCTAGTATCAATATCTTCAGAGTATTGTGAGCTTTTTTTTTAATCAGGAGTATAATAGAATTAGATATATATGCTCCTGTTAGGGAAACTGGGCAGAGGCCCCTCTCATAGGTGATTTATTTCAGATGTAGTTAATAGTTTAAGGGGGTGTCAGTCAGTATATCTCAAACCTGGTAATAATACACTAGTTAGAAGCAGGTGAGAATTATAAAAAATTGCTTTGGGTTTCTGTTCTCTGAAATCAAGGGAAAACTCAAGCTTACAAAAAATCAAGAGAAACATACTCTCTCCTAAAAACTTATTCCTTAGGGAATTATTAGACACTTATAGAAACTATTTTAACAGCTGATGAAGGGCTCAGTATAAAAGGGCAGTACTGTATATGAAACTCCATTTATTTAAAATTTTTTCCTTTTTTTGTCGAGTACTTGTTGCTGAGCCATTCACTTTTCATTGGCAAAAGAAAAAGCCATAGTGGGCTACTGCTTTAAGTCATCATGGAGATAGATGTGTATATGGAAAAATTTTCTGGCTTGCAGGTTTCTTCTTTCCTCCTAAAGAACTAAACCTTTGTATTTATGCTCTTAGCTGACAGCAGATCCCAGGTACAGAGGGCACGCTATGAGGCAGCTAATTGGAAATACAAGTATGGCTATGAGATTCCTGTGGACATGCTGTGTAAAAGAATTGCTGATATTTCTCAGGTCTACACACAGAATGCTGAA
The DNA here is from genome assembly GCA_003508835.1 of Eonycteris spelaea. Classification (NCBI taxonomy): domain Eukaryota; kingdom Metazoa; phylum Chordata; class Mammalia; order Chiroptera; family Pteropodidae; genus Eonycteris; species Eonycteris spelaea. The sequence continues at coordinate 2,182,724 of PUFA01000122.1, forward strand.
ATGAGGCCTCTTGGTTGTTGTAAGTATACTAAAGGAGTCTTCCAAATAATTGATGAATTAGAAATTTTTTTAGAAAACATTCATAAATAAAGTTATTTCAGTAACTCAGTTCTGAACATGTGGTTTGGAAATTATATAAGGTGAGGAAATTTTTGTAATAAACCAGCAATGAAGGACAGGTTTCACAACAGTATTTAAGGTATTATCTATAAGCTTTAGACACTGTTAGACTTTTTATCAAAATATTTCTATTTAGCATGTGATTTAAAAGAGCCAAGTTACATTAGGCTGTTGTAATGGAGGTTCTACAGCAATTCCAGATGACTAGTTTGATGGAAATACTTAAATTAGGCATCTTAGCAATGTAGCTGTTTCTTTTGACCATCCTAAAAAATCAGAATCACACACATATGCCTGTGATTCATATTTTTAGAATATGTTTCTCTTTTAAAAAACAAAATTTTATTGGGAGAGATGTAAGGTTTACCAATTTAGATTTAATATAATAAATTATCATGAAAAATTCAACACATTCATTTATGAGAATTAAAGCAGTCAACGTAACGATTTCTCTTTGGTATCTAATCTTGTTTGTTCACCTCTCGCTTAAAAATTCTCCCTTGATTTCTTTAGAAATACTCTTTTCCTCCTCGTTTCCTTAGCTCATTCTCTTATGCTTGTCCCTTAATGTTGTTGCCCACCTGGTTTCTCTCCTTGGTCCTTCTCTCCCTCTTAGTTTGTCTGGATGATCTCACCCACTTGCATGGTTTCATTCACAAACCCATATGCCAATCACTCCCATGTTAGCTTTAGCCCAGTCCCTTTATCCATGTCTCACAGGAATTCAAACTTGAAGTCATTACTGTTTTCCTAGTTTCATTCTCTACTTCTTTGTTCTGCCCCCACCCCACCGTTCCTGGTCATCTGATTAGTCATCAAGCTTTACCTCAGACTATCTGTTCTGCTCCATCTCCTCTGTCACTTTTTCATCATCTCTTGCCTTTGCCAATAAATTTACCTGTCTCTTCTGTCCCTTCTCTTTCCTAGTCTGTATTTTATTTTGCTGCATGAGTTATTCTAAAATCAAATTTTGGTTGTTGCATTCTTGGAAAAACTGATCCCTCATTGGCTATAATGTAAATTCCAAACTCCTTAATGTGTGCAAGGCCCCTTTGCAGTTTATTCACAAGTAACCTCTTTCTTGTACTGCTTTTCTTCCTCCTCTGATGCCCCTGTAATACACAGATCATTTGTTATTTCCTAGGTATATCCTGACCTTTCATGTCTCATTCCTTTGGCCTTGATTGCTCTTTATGTCCTGATTGTTAAACCCTGCTCATATTGCAAGACCCTGGAGTAGAGAAGTGTTTCTTGTTTCCCCAAGCAGTAATTGGATCCCTCTTTTGAATTGCCCTTATACTTTGTATATATCAAGTATAAAATGTAAAAAAAAGTTAAGGGTGACATAATAATCGAATAAAGCAGACATCTGATCACTGTCATGGTGTTTGTCAATAAGATTGAAAATTCCTCATTAGTAGACTCTATAAAACATCTATAAATGTAAATAAAATAGTTCATACTGAATCTTGGAAGACACTATAAAAAAGATGTTGAAATCTAGAATATAAGAGAGCAAGAGTCAAATCATTCTTTAAATACTTTGTTACCTGCTCTACCAAATAGAAGTTTAGTTTTGGTGGCTATTTTAATTATGTCATTCTAATAACGATTAGATTTGTAATAATAAATTGACGTGTACAGAATTTAGGATTTGGTTCATACTGACTATTAGGGGAATGTATACCAATAGTAACAAAGACGGGCAGTGTAGAGGTGGGCAAGTAGCCCCTATGTGTTTTTCTCTTTACACCAGGATTCCCAAGGTGTGTTCCATACACTTTTAGTTCCCTGGAACCTTAATAGGTAGTTCTTAAACTTAAAAAAAATAAATAAATAAAGGAAAAAGTATTTGTCAAGTTAATTTAAAAACTGCTGAGCTTAAGTATGTTAAATATGCTATTGTATATTATTTTCTCTAAAAGAATTATATGAAAAGTATATTTTCCAAATTTATTTGGCCAAATAACATCTTGAAGGATTAGGGTTCAAAAGAACATGCTTTGAGTAATGGCAAGAATTCAAAAAGTTGTAAATTACATTTGTGATAATTTGAACTTTCTGAAAATCTGTGATAAACCTTTTGTGAAAAGAAATTTGTTACCTAATTTATCTGTGGTGATAACCTGTATTTTGTTTACATTTTCTTAAAGCAAAACACATTTAAAATGGATGGCCAGAGTAATGATTAACAAAAGCTGTGTGACAACACAAGAAATTTGTTGTGTAGAGGTATAAGGTATTTAATGAGGGTCTGTCTTTCTTTATAGGTATGATTTTAATTGGTATAGATGAAGAACAAGGCCCTCAGGTGTACAAGTGTGATCCTGCAGGTTACTACTGTGGGTTTAAAGCCACTGCAGCAGGAGTTAAACAAACCGAGTCAACCAGCTTTCTTGAAAAAAAAGTGAAGAAGAAATTTGATTGGACATTTGAACAGACAGTGGAAGTAAGTTAGCTAAAAGAAGCTGAGGGTTTTTTTTTGCTGTGTAGCAGCAGTCCCCAACCTTTTTGGCACAAAGACAAGTGCTCCAATGAGAATCTAATGCCTGATGATCTGAGGTGGAGCTGAGGTGGTGATGCTAGCCCTGGGGAGCAGCTGCAGATACAGATGAAGCTTCACCTGATGGCCCACTGCATACCTCTTACTGTGTGGCCCGGTTCCTAACAGGCCACAGACTGGTACCGGTTCGCAGCCCTGGGGTTTGGGACCCCTACTGTATAGAATAGTGAAGATAATTGCATAATTGGTAATCTATAAAGGCCCTTTCTGGGTTATATATCATGAGATCCAAGTTTGTCAGATTAATAGTAAAATCGCTGTCATTTAGACTAGACATAGGAACAGTGAGGACTGCTTTTATGCACTGAATTCCTGATCTCAGTTCATAATGTATTTGAAATTGCTTTCAACAAAACACGTTTAAAATGGGAAAATTTAACTAAGAATAGGAACTAAGACCTGGCCCAAAGACCTGCATGGTTATGACTCAAATTAGGCTTAAGCTTCCCGGCAGCAAAAGTGAAAAAGTTGTGTCAGTAATGTTGCCTCTGTGGTCCCACACCAAATTCCCAGGGGAGCAAACATCTTCCTACTAAAAGAATATCCTCACAGGATGACTTAGCAAAGAAATTATATCTGGGATGTGAATATACAGCTTGCTTTGTGCAGGGTTCCTGAGGGGATTATTCATTATGTTGGGAACTTTTAAATTGATAGTAGAAGCCAAAATTCTTATACAGGTATTTACTAACAGACTAAAGAAGCCTCTTATTTACTGCCAAACAGAAACAAAAATTTTAGTAGATTTTGGAATAAGGTTCTGGGATACAGCCATTCTAAAGACAGCATGATTCTGACATGAAAAGGAAAAATTACCATCTAATACTTTTGTTTGATCGACAGATTATTTGTACTGATAGGAGATGTAACGCTAGTTCTCATCTAGGAGGCACTATGTCCTGTTTAAATGTCTGTCAAAGGTTTTTTTTTTTTTTTTTAATTTCAATTCATAACATAAGTCATCACATCTGATACAGAAGCACTTAAAACATTCTTAAATTGCTATTGCTGTAAATTCATTGAAAGAAGAATATATTAGTCATCTTTATCCTCTCCTCATCTCACCCTAAGTGATAATAAGTGCCTGGCATGTAGTGGTCATCAACCACATAACACTTGTGTAAACCTTCGTATTTTGTTTGATGGCCCATTTTGATTTATGACCGGAGTGGTAGAAAAAAGTTTCTTGTCATTGGCAAGTGACATATTAGAGTTAAGCAATCTGTAAGTAACTCATGACTATAGAACTATACTGAAACATGGAGCAAAAACAAATAGCTTCTGGTTAACTCATTATTTGAATAAGCTTAGAATGAGAAAATCTTGGAATCTCTGAAAAATATTGTATTTTAATGTTGATACTTTTTTCCAGACTGCTATTACATGCCTGTCTACTGTTCTATCAATTGATTTCAAACCTTCAGAAATAGAAGTTGGAGTAGTTACAGTCGAAAATCCTAAATTCAGGTGAGTTATGTTGTTAGCCAGGTACTTAAAGAAGTTTTCCAAGTAAATCTCAGCCTAGAAAGGTGGAGGTGTTGGGATCCATTTGTCCTATAACTCTGGACAAAAAAAATAAAAAAAATAAAAATTTTCTTGAACTACAATTATAGAGGTTTTTTCCAGTACCTGAGAGATCTGTTTTAAGACTTACTAGATGTCTCTTTAAGACAGATATCACTGCTTTTTTTTCTCATTTCAGAGTGTTTTATACATAGTATCAGAGATGACATAAAGTAACCTCCTTTATGTAAGGAGTAAAGTGTAAGCATAAGTCTTTTTCTTTTTTTACCTTAAAGCCAATAGAAAATCAACTCTCAAAGTTTTCGTTTTTCAGGTAGAGCTTTGATTATTTAGTGCTTATTTAAGTGAAGCTTTGAAAAGCAATGTGAAATACTGATATACATCAGACACTGTCTGGAGGTCTTTGGAAGCCCAAACTTTGAAGACAGAAATTTGGGTTGCAAATGCTAGATATCTGTCTGTTTTTACTCACTAAGTGACGACCACAGATCAACCTTATAGCTTCTTGAGTCAAATCTATACTGGGTGCTTAACATGTATCAGTTCACTTAATCCTCCCAGCAGTCCTATGAGGTTACTTACCATGAACCTGGATGCTTTTGTAAATAGTGGAAAATACTTCAGTTAAATCCACAGATGCAAGGAACTACCAGAAAGCATGTTAACTATTTATATATTTACTCTTAGGTCACAGTTACAAGGACACTAGTCATGGTTAGGGATGGAAAAAAAGGTGGCAAACTAAGCTTAACCGGTCTTTGGAGAGTTTTTGTTAGTATACATTGTTTTTTTTCTAATTTCTTCTTGTTGCCTGCAGCTAAGTGATATAAACATAAACAAAAGAAAAATTAATAGAAATAAAAAAAAAATCTATTCATTTTTTCCCCCTGTAGGAAAAGGTTGTCATTTTTTTCCTTTTTTTTTTTTTTTCAAGCAGTAAAATTCCAGCAGGAGCAATTTACAAATCTCTAAAGGACCTGCAGTTAGTTCTTGTCTTTTTCTATTCTGGGACCTTCCTATAACCTTTAAAATTTTTATTTTCATCTGTTAGGTGAATAGATAAGAAACCAAAGATCCTGTGTCTTCAAAAACCCATGTATCATTTATAAATTCTGTGATAGTGAGTATACGTAATAACTAGGCTATACAACATAAGCATCAACAACTATAGCAATTATTTACATTTCTCCAATTTGCACTAAAAAAAAGTCACTTTGATATATTTCACTTTCTAGAAGTCCAGCAATAATAGGGCCACATTATAAAGGTTGCAAAGCAGTTGATTTCTTCAAGCATACATCGTTTAGAAAATACCGTATGTTCAACATGGAATGCCTTCTTATCTCTCAGCTGATAAAAACTTGAGTTATACTAGCTAAAAAGGCATTTTGACTTAGGAGCTAAAATAGAATACCTTATGTATAGTTTAGCTTTATATTTAAATATTGTCTATCATAGCTACAACTTAAAGGGTTTTGTTTTCAAAAGACCAAATTCTAGATTTGATGTCAAGTAAACATTTTTGTGCATAGATGAAGTTGATACGTCATCTGGGAATTCCTTCAAAATAATCTAAAGGGTAGCTGTATAGATTTTTTTTTTAAGACTAGCTATAAATTGGTAATTGTTGAAGTTGGGTGTTAGATATATGAGTTCATTACTATTTGTTTTACTTTTGTATGTGTTTGGAATTTCGCATAATAAAAAGTTTTTAAAAACTCAGTACTTGTGGGTTTTTCCCCTCTTCCTTCTAGGATTCTCACAGAAGCAGAGATTGACGCTCACCTTGTTGCTCTAGCAGAGAGAGACTAAACATTGTGGTTAGTTCACCAAATCCGTGACGCCGCTGCCTGTGTTTGGTAACAACAGACCAACATGACGGAGGCCCCTGGATTGAAAAGGAACCTCTCCCACTCCTGCCACTGAAGAGGACAGAACTCTATAAATAAAAACAGTGCTTTTGGAAAACAATTGAATCCTGTTTTTATTTTATTTATTTTATTTGTTTTATTTTTTTTACCTCCAGTTTTAGATATTAAGCCTTTAGTACCTGCAGACTTTTAAATGTTCACCATATCCATATAGTAGCTTTACTCATTTTGTGGACAGATATAAGATTTTGTGGCTTAAGTAATGTTATTGCCAAAAATTTAAACTCTAGCTATATGCCATAATAAATAGCAAACTAAAATGTTTCAAAACTTGCCCTGACTGTAAGTAGGCATATGAGGCAAGGCCTTTATTTTATAATTTCTCATTCAAATGGGATATTCTTGAACCTGGAATCCAGGTTCCATTGGAGGTTTTAACTGTAGTAAAAGATTGGCATTATCAATCTTCAGCAGTTTTGAAATACACAGTCTGTAATCGATAACCAATATTAAGAGCAGAAATTATAGTTACTTTGGGAAACAGGGCTAGAAAAGTTGTGGAATATGTGTATTTTCTATGCTGCTTTTAAGATTAATCACAGCAGATGAATTGATCCATAGCAGAGATACATAAATAATGTTAAGTAAAGTGAACTGTATTCAGAATTTTTTAATGTACAGAATTAAGTTTAAAGTTCCCAGAGTGATTTTTTGGCGACCTGGGAATGTCTCAGGCCAATATATTTCACATCCTCATTTGCAGTGGGTGACACTGGTGCTATTGGGGTTTCCTCACTCATCAGATGAGTGTGGCTATTGATCCAAATACAAGTCCTTGGAGTCAGTCCGTTTTTGTTGCCAGCAGGCCCACAAAAGGTAGGCCATGTGAACTTGTGACCACTAGAAACAGGAAACTTAACCAACCACATCCTCTTCAGAGCTGAGTCATGAGTAGTAGGGTGTCCTAAAAGGGAAGCGGGCTTCTTCCAATTCGGGGGCTGCTGCTCTGGGATTACCCATCCAAATCCACTGGGCTCAATAAAGAGGCTGCCATCATTTTGAAAGTGTGGTATGTGTCAAAGGGCCTCTTCCCTGAACAGACTCTGAACTTATACAACCTTAGAACCTTGACAGTCTTCACCCTTCTGGAATTGTGGATAAAAGACTAGCAAATAACTCAGTCTTTCCATAAGAAAATAACTTCTAGTGATAAACGCAAATCTTTGTTAGAAAAATAAGGGTTTTTTTTTAATTACAGTGTAAAATCAAGATGAATTTATTACAAAATAGTTTTAAGTAAGTATGTTTATGCTTAAAAGAACTGGAAGAAATAAAAAAGATAAGTATGTGAACATGAAATCTGCTTTTTTGGGATGGATAAGGCATGCAGAAGTATTATACAAATGTTAAGAAAAAATCTTAAAACTTTAAATATCTTTATCCAAAGAGCATTTTGATAAACTGCTAGTAAGAAATAAAAGAACACATTTGAATAGTAACATTCAGAGGGTAAATCCAGGCAGTCATGAATGTCAAGCAATTTGGATAGACATCTGGCTTTCCTTTTCTTGGTTCACATTTTTTAGGTTATAAGTGAACAAACCAAGTACTCAACTCCCTTCACGAGCACCCACACCCAAGATTCAGATTTTTGCTGCAACCAAATTACTCCATTAAGGAGCTTCAGGATCTCCCTTAGAGTCAGAAATGCTATAGTTAAATATAATGGGCCAACTGGCTACTGCGTTTCCAAAATGAAGTCAACAGCAAACAATGATGAATTAGTGGCAGACACTTCCACTGAAGTCAAGAATAATCCCAGAATGACTTAATCTCTACTGATTTTACATTCCATAAAATACAGCTAATAAGCATTAAGTATATTAGGAGATAAGAACACCAAAGAAAAATGTACTAACAACACAGGTCATGAAAATTTTCTAGTCAATAGAGGAAAAATTGATTACTCTCAATTTTAAAACGCAAATTACATTTTCTATTAAACTTATGTACCTGGTAATTGCAAGTACTCATTAAATACTTGTATGAAGGAACGATGAGCTGTGTTGAAAGTTACCTACTCATTCTGCTGGTGAAAGGGTAAATAGTCACCTTCTGGAGAACAACTTGGGAATATGCATCAATAACAAAAAATTATTTGTCAATTTTCCCTAGGGATGTAATTAAAGATGCATAATTATGTCAGTAATTTTTATGTATAGCAATTACATCGCATCCAATATTATGGAATATTATACAGTCATTAAAATACCTGTTTTGAAAAATAGTTGATACAGAAAATATTCACAATGTAATATGGAAGAAACAGGATACAAAATACACAGTGCGATCCTTACAGCAGACATTTTGGGTACCCACCCACTCCCTCTGCCTGGACCTTTCTGACTCCTGCCAGCCAGATCCCACCTCGAGTGTGCCACGCATTTATCTGTTTCCCTATCTCGAAGGCTTCTCTAAGACTTAGACATCCTCTACAGTCAGGAAAGTCTACTCAAGTCTGCACAAGCCCAATGCAACTTGAAAGTGTGATGTAAATGCCAACTGAAGCTGGCGGATAAGTGTCCCAGCCCCTTATAGGGCATTTCTGGGATGGGCCATAGAGAACTCTGAAAGTATGCAAAATTTAGCGCGTGTCTTAATTTCCTGGTAGAAACCCATAGCTTTCATCAGATATTCAAAAAAGTTAATTTCCCAAGAAAGAACAACTGGCCAAAAGGAAACAGAAGGAAACTATAGAATGTGAATAGTGGTTATTTCTGGTGGAAACTATTTTGGTTATTTAAGATGGGATTATGAGCACGTTTCATTCTTTTTATATTCTCTTTTTAATAAGGAATATGTATAAAGAAGATAAAGATGGATGTTAACTAATGTATTAGTTAATTATAGCTCAAAATAGCTTATTGCCATTAAAAATGTTTTAAAAGAAAAATGACATTAAAAATGTTTATGACATAATTTTTAAAAAATGATTATTTACAAAGTCTATGACCTCAATGATGTAAACAATACATAGAGAAAAAAGTCCTGATCTAATAAGTGTTTCTAAGAAGGTTGCAGGTTACAGGTTAATATACAAAAATCAATTGCTTTTCTATATGCCAGCAATGAACAATTGGAATTTTAAATTTAAAAACAATATCATTTACATTAGCAACAAATAAAAATAAAATATTTAGATGTGTCTGACAAAATGTCTACTAGTTCTGTATGAAATCATAAAACTGATTAAAGAAATCAAAGATCTAAATATAGTTCATGTTTATGGTAAGAGAGTCAATATTGTCAAATGTCAATTCTTTGCAACTTAATCTATAGATTCTGTACAATCCCAATCAAAATCCCAGTAAGTTGTTTTGTGGATATTGACAAAATGATTCTAAAGTTTATACGGTAAGGCAAAAGACCCAAAGTAGCTAACACAATACTGAAGGACAAACTGATACTACCTGACTTCAAGACATACTACATACCTATAGCAACCAAGATGGTATGTATTGGTGAAAAAAATAGATAAATAGATGAATAGAATGGAGATCTTAGAAATAGATAACTGATATTTGAAAAAAAAAGGAACAACAGCAGTTCAATGGAGAGAGAATAATCTTTGAGATGGTGCTGTAACAATTGCATGTCCACATTAAAAAAGAAATCTAGACACAGAGCATAATGGAAAATACCAAACTATAAAACTTCTAGACAATAACAAGAGAATCTAGGTGACCTCGATCTAGGCAATAAGCTTTTAGATAAATCACTAAAAGCACAATTCACAAAAGAAGAAATTGATAAACTAGACTTTGTCAAAAATGAAAACTGCTGTGTGAAGACATAAGAGAGTAAAAAGATAAGCCATGGACTAGGAGAAAATATTTGCAAACATATATGATAAAGAAAGGGTATCCAAAATATATAAAGAATTCTTAATATTCAACAATAAGAAAACAAACACCCAATTTGAAAATTGGCAAAGATTGTAATAGACACCTCATCAAAGAAGATATTCAGATGGCAAATAAGCATATGAAAAGATGTCCAACATCCTATGTCATCAGGAATTGCAAATTAAAACAACAATTAGATACCACTACACACCTATTAGAATGGCAAAAATCCCACCCCTCTCGCCAAAATCGACAATACCAAATGCTGGGTGAGAATGCAGAGCAGCACAAACTGTGAGAATACAAAATGCTATAGCCACTTTAAAAGGTAGTTTGGCAGTTCCTTACAAAGGTAAACACAGCTTTACCGTAAGATCCAGCTTATGCCCACACAAAAACCTACACACAAATGTTTGTAGCAGCTGTATTCATAATTGCCAAAAACTGGAAGCAATCAAGATGTCCTTCGATAAGTGAGTGGAAAACAAACTGAAATATCCTGACAATGGAATATTATTCAGCACTACAGAAATGAGCTGTCGAGCCACGAAAAGACATAGAAGAACCATCAATGTGTATTGTAAGTGAAATAAGCCAGCCTAGCTAGGCAACATTCAGTTTGATGCCAAATATAAGACATTTGGAAAAGGCAAAATTATAAAGACATTGAAAAGATCGGTAGTTGCCAGGAGATTGACACCTCTCAAAGCATAGATCTAGGGTGGTCAAGCTATTATTTGATACTGTAATAGTGGATACATGACACTATGCATTTGTCAAAAGCCAAAGAAATGCCCAACACAGATGGTGAACCTTAATAAAAACTGAACTTTGGTTCATGATAATGTATCAGTATTTGTTCACTAATTTGAACACATGTACCATACCAATGCAAGATATTGATAATATGGAAAAACTGGTGTGCATGGGGGGTTGTTATATGAGAACCCTCAGAACAATCTGGTCAATTTTTTTGAAATCTAAAACTTCTAAAAAATAAAGTATTAATTTTTTTAATGCATGGGGAAAGTCTTAAGAGATCATCCAAAATGTTCACACTGATTATGAATATTTTTCCTCATTTTTACGTTGTAATGTATTTTCCAAATGTTTTTCAATACATCAGTTATTAGAGAATCGCCTCAAATTAAGTCCTGAATTCTAAATCCCACAATGAAAAGCATGGACTTTTATAACCTGATTAAATATTTTTTTAACACTTGCAGACAAATACCATGACCAATACCCAGGTTTTCCCAATTAAATAGTTAAATGAAAGTTTGGATATTCTTATTCAATTCTGAAGTGTTCCCGCATCCCTCTGTAGCCTTACCTGGAGAGGAGCCTTGCCCAGCTGGCCACGGCCCTTCGTTCAAACCCTGTGTGGGATGCTCATTTGCCTTAGTTCAGGGCCACAGACAAGCTCTAACCCAGGTGGCCCAAACTCTTCACATGCATAAAGTGTCTTCACATTTCCTGGGTCAAAGCTATCCAGCTACACACAACGCAAGTACCCCCAAAGGGGGAAAGCAGTCTACAAAGTTCCCTGACGTGCAATCCCACCCCGCTCACCTGTGATCCATTTGGCTGTCTTCAGGTTTGAGCTGCCTCACCTCTAGCCCTAGGACCCTGCCTCCCCTCAGCTTTAGATGAAAGCACACCGTCAGTTGCTGGTGCTTGCTTCTGACTCAGAAAGAGTCCCTGGGCAACAAGAAGCACTATTTGCCTACTGACCCCTCTGCGCAAGAAGGAAATCAAGCTCAGTGTGGTTTGAAACCCTCTGCTTTCTATGCCCACATCCCAAGAGGGTAAGCAGTGAAGACTTTAAACTGAAAATTCTAGATTAGCAGTTCTTAGCCAGGGGTTTATATCAGAACCACCAGGGAACTTTTTGAAGTGTACAAGCCTGCTCCCCAGCCTTGATCTATCAGATCAGAGGCTCCCAGGATGCTGCTCTGGGCAGGTGCATTTTGAAGGTTCTTCTCAGTCCCGTCTGGCATTTGCTGCTGGTTATGAAACGTTGTAAGAGGTAACTGCTGGTGGCATGATCTACTCAAGTGCATTTGGGGCTCATCCCACCTCTACTCTTGGTCAGCAGGAGGCATACCAGGGCGCTGAGGAATCAACTGGTTTTCAGGAAGTGACTCCAGCGCATTAGGTTCATGTCATCTGTGCCTTTGCTGACCTCATCTTTGGACTCCTAAAGCCAGTCAAGGGGACAAAAAATGCAAATGTCTAACGACAATTAACCCTGCTCAGCAGCCCAGCTTGTAAAAACCTTGCCTTGGGTTCCCCTCGCAAGGGCTCAAGGCAGATCCACCAAGGCTTTCTACAGACCCCTCTCAATGAGAAGCCTCTTCCAGATCCAGAGGGATGTGAAAGTAACCCGGAGAAATATGTATTTAAAGGAAGGGAATGTGCTGTTGTCCCAGAAGGCAAGTGGTGGTGTAGAAACTTCGAAGTGATTGTTGTCCCTTTTGAGCAGTTACCACAAGAAATTGTCTGCATTAGAAGCATCCTTCACACAGAAATCAGCATCTCACCTTACTGCGGGAGGTGAAGTTACTTCAAAGTTAACCCAGTCAGTCACATAGGTTTTACCAAGAGCTGCAGTGATTAAGACTCCATTGGAGACTGGTATAAGGATGAAAATGAGAAGCAGAGGAACAGGAAAGACTTGGTTTCCCTGGGCAGAGTAGGGATGAATCGGGGGCAGCCCCTGCCAACAGCCTCAGAGTGCCTGGCCCCACTGGGGTTTTCCAGGGAGAGAGGCTGAGAGCAGCAACTCAGTTATCAGCTACATCTTGCCGTCTAGTTGGTAACTACCATAAGAGCCATGTTTGCCTGGGTCGGTATCATGGGGCCATACTGCTTGGGCAGCCTCCAGGGGCCTGGTGGGCACATGTTTTGACGGAACTTATATAAATAAGTTCTCACCAGGAGGGAAGGCAGAAAAAGCTTCTGTGGAGATGGTCATGTGACATTTAAGCGACGGTGGACACAGCCTGGGACAAAATCACCCTCTCCAAAAAAGTAGCTCACTGGTCCTAATAGATGGCTGTAGAGACTCGCCATCGCTGGTGACCTGAAATAGGCCGCCAGCTTCTCTGTGCCTCTGTGCCCTCCAACCACCAGAGAAGATGTGCTTCAAGGAGGACCCAGGAAGGGTTGTGCAGTGACCATGTCATTGCACCATCTCCTTTCACTGTTGGAAAAGTTCTCTTCGTTCTTCTTATTGGTCAACAAATACTTTTGAGCCCCTCTTACAAGTCAGACCCTGCTTTTGGGCCTGGGGACACATTGATGAACAAGGCAGCACGGGCTAATTCTCTCCAGGGACTAAGAATTTTGGCCTTTGCACCTCTTGCAGAGGTCTCTCTCCCCAGTTTGCTGTCACTGAGATATCTGTGGCATCTTCACCTCTAGTCTGCATCCAGCATGATGGGGGCTGTGCCTTTGCAGGAGCAGACTGGGCGTGAAGGCGTCTCATGCAAAACCAGCCTCATGGCCTCTTTCCAGATGGGCTCCGTTAGGGGCACCCCCCAGGCACCCGCAGCGACCTGCCCATGATTGGTGAGAAGATGCCACTAATGAGTGGAATTTGTAATGTGCATAGTACACTCTTTCCTGCCACAAACTACGTGGAGATCCCTTCTGGGTTTTTTTCTTTCTTTCTTTCTTTCTTTTTCTCTGTTCTTAAAAAACAAAACATCGTTGTAATACAGGGTATTATACAGTTTCTTCCAAAGCAGGAAGGGCTGCAGGTGCTTACAGCTGATTTCGCATTTCTGAAAAACCCCAGCCCCAGGCATCCTTTCTTAAAGTGCGGGGAGCCGATGGCTTTGGAGGGAGAAGCTTTCCATGGAGGGGAGTAAATGGACGCATGAACCCCTGTCCGACACCTGGACACCGGACAACACAGCAACACCGGCCGTGGGGAGGACCCCCATGCTTCAGTTGTGTGCACACTCAGCACCGAGGTCCAGCCCTACATCTGCTCTATTTCAAACTGGACCTCAAGGTGACCCAGGTGACAGAGGCACTGACTAGAAAGGTGGGGGAGGGGGCACTTGCATTGCCAGGCTCCTATCTACTGGATTCCTGTGCTAGTGACTTCAACTCTGCCACCAAGAGCCTCACGGAATTTTCAATCCATAACCGAGTACTCTACAGCCTCGGTTTTCTCTTGTGCAAAATGAAATGATCATCAGATCTATCTCAAAGGGTTGCCACAAGAATTAAACAACATAATGGATTTAACTCCTGAAAAGAACAGGGTATACTCTCTAGCAACAGGGGATAGTGCAGCTCTTACAGAATGGCTCTTAAATGCTTTTAAGTTTCTAAAGCGTCATGACCTTGCAACACACGTTTTCCTAAGAATCATTTTCACCCAAGTAGTGGGGTCAGCAAGACAGAAGCCAGCCTACAGTTAAAAAGCCTTGCTCCCCAGACAGGGCCGAGCCCATGTGGCCCTGCGTAACAGTGTAGGCTGGCAGTTCAGCCAGGGAGCCAACTTCCCACTTCTTTCTGGGTGATGAGGTTCTTTCCTGGGCCCTCTATCACTCGCATGTTCATGACACACACAAACCTCAGCTTTTCCCCATGGGGGTCCCTGGCCTTTAGGGCAAGTTCCCTGGGTAGAGCCGTCTCTTCTAAGAAAAGCATCAGGAAGCAAGATGCTTCCAACCCTCCCATGAACCAAAACGGTCTCCTGGAGCTCTAAGGGAAACTTGGGCTCATGTCAGCTCCCTCTCCCCGCCCTGCACAGGGACCACAGAGTCCTCCAGAGCTCTGGTGGTCATGGTTCAGCTGGACCCCAGCACAGAGCTGGGAGGCCCCTGGCCTGCTTCCCAGGGGCTCCTCACCCCAATGGGGGTGGAGCAGAAGGAGGGAGGCCTGGGAGGGTGTCTGTGCCTGTCCCAGGGAGTGTGTGTGTGAGTCAAGCCAGCAGGGAGGGAGGGGCAGAGGTGAAGGAGCCCCAGGGGAAGAAGAGAGAAGAGGAGCATGGGAAATGCCTGTGCTGTCAAACTCCTCTCTGTAGCTCTGGGACAAGCCAGGAACTCTGAAGTGAGTCAGCCCTGTCCAGAGTTCACCCACCTTCTTTTCATAACCTTGTTGAAAGAGTGGCCTCTTGAAACCTTTTTGTACAGGAGGAATTTTGCAATCCCTCAGTGGCTTTTGTCACCTGTGAAAAAACTACATGTCAGCTAACAAAGTAGCTTGCTTATCAGGTGATTGGAGCCAGGAAGATTGCAGGCTGGTGATGGGGAAATCCTGTCTTGCATGGTTTCCTTCCGTCTCCCCTCTGTGTGGGCCCCACAGCGGTGGGGAGGCCTTCCTGGGCCTGGCACCCAGACGGCTGGGCGCCCAGCCAAGCATCCAGGGGACACTCTTCCTGACACCTGGAAGCTTCTCATCTTCCTGGGGCACAGGGAACATGAGGTTCCTGCTTTGGAGATTGACTGAATGGAAAACACCTGCATTTCCAGGGCCTTGGAACGACCAGCTACTCCCAGGCTTCCTGAGAGACACTGAGGAAGAACATTGGTCAGGGGCATTTCTATCTCGCTTTGCGCTGCATCAAGCATGCCGGCCTGGATTGAATGAGAGACTCGTGAACATGCCAGCTCAGGGCAGTGCCCTGGGACGTTATTCCTCAAGGCCCCTGGCCCAGCAAAGTACTATATTCGAAAGTACTGGTTGAACCTTAGAATGAGGGTATCTGAGCTTTAATAGCGACTTAAGTTTAAGATCTTGACATGCTTGTGGAATGCTGCTGGACTTGTTTAAACCAACATGGCCCATTTTTTCAAGTTCTTGGCCTGTTTTGGAGGGTCGTTGGACCTTCTTCATATGCAAAAAGCAGGTCTTGTCTGCTCCCTTTTCCTATGACCACCACATCCCCACCCACACACACACACACACACACACACACACACACACACACACACATATACACACACACACACTAAGCCCATAGTCAGGCCAGTTCTTAAGTCTCAAAAACAAAGAGAAAGGTCAAAGGCCAAGTTTCCATTCCCCGCTTGAAGTGTTTCAGCTTCTGTTGCTCCCAGTGTCTGGCCCACCAAGCCCAAAGGCCAGGCCCTCCCCAGGGCAGTCAGGGCCTGAATGCAGCAGGTGCCCATGCCCACACCCCAGGTGCAGCCTCAAGCACAGGAGCTCTGCGGGAATTTTCCATCTTGCTCTGCAGCCTGGTTGGCTCCTCCTTAGATCATTATCCTGCCCGTGACACAGGCCTGGGTTGGGCAGCTTTCCTGCGGGCCACCACAGGCGGGCGGTAGAGGCAGGACGGAGCCTGTTCAGGTCCCGCATCCCCATCTACAGCTCAGAAGGGTGGAGGAGGGGTTCATAGCCCCAGATATCCCTGAGGTCAGAGCCTCAAGCCAAGGCCTTGTTTCCCCCTGGCCTCCCGCTGGCCTGTTTCCTTGGCTTTCTCTCTGGGCGGCTCTGGATCTTCGCAAAACCCCTTCCTGGAAATTTGCTTGTCGCCATGAAATAATGCAAACGTGCTCCTGGGGCTGCCTAGGCAACCGCAGTCTGTCTCCTGGAGACCTGGAGAGGGCCAGGCAGGCCCGTGCCCCCTCTCCAGCCACCCACCTCCAAGGTCAGACACCTCTCGGCCTCACAGCCCTGGGTGGTGATAAGTGCAGGGACACAAAGGCGGCCAGCAAAGCCTAGCTGTGCGGCCGTTTGGGGGTCAGGCCCTGGCGTATGCCCCCTTGGTGTTAGCGGCCTGAGACCCTGGGACAAGGAGCTTGTGTCCCAAGAAAGATCAATGGCTGCACCCTGCTGGCTGCACCCTGCCGTACCAGCCCCTCACTCCAGGGGCATCGGGAAGGAAGGAGGTGAAGGTGAGACCCTGTAGGTGGGCCCCAAGACTGTCATCTTCAGAGAATGGGGTAGAGGGACTGTATAAACAGTGACCAGGCACAATGGATTGTCACTCAAACCCTCTCAGTCACGTGATCCCTGTAGTTCTTCCTGGCCCTCCCCTCACCACCAAGTGTGGGCCCTGAGCTGAGGGTCTGGTGAGAACGCTACTGCTTCCCAGCTCCCCTTTTCTCTTGCTACAGCTACCTCTGTAATGGGGCCATGACTGCTCAGGAGAGGAAGGGAATCCCAGGGCCTCCTACTCCTAATGAAGATGTGACGGGAACACATATTGACCATCTGTTAGGCAGCAGGCCCTCGGATCAGTGCTTAAAATAAACACTGTCTCTGTTGACTCTCTCAATAGCAATCTTATGAGGTTAGATGTTTTCATGCCAATTGACAGATGGGATTCTGAGGCTCAGAGAGGTTAGTGACTCGTCCAAGGTCACACAGATGGTAGGTGGTGATTCAAAGCCAAGTCTATTCGGAGTTCAGTGGCTGTGGAGTCTTACTTCAAGGGCTGCTGCGA
This sequence comes from Eonycteris spelaea, assembly GCA_003508835.1. Taxonomy (NCBI): domain Eukaryota; kingdom Metazoa; phylum Chordata; class Mammalia; order Chiroptera; family Pteropodidae; genus Eonycteris; species Eonycteris spelaea. Next base: position 2,200,133 of record PUFA01000122.1, read on the forward strand.
ACCAGAACACGCAGCCCTCACCTTGCGAAATCTGGCACAGTTCATTCACATTATCGCTCAGCTTCAAACTCCAAGTCTCACAGCATCTCTGCACCTGTAAAAGGGAACCCAGAGATTCCCTGGAGGCCCCTCAAAAACACAGGTATTTTAATCCGGCTCAGCTTTCTGTGTTGGCCTGGGACTAACTGGTAGGAACCAGCAATGACAGATAAAAATAAGAGAGCAGGTGAAGCTTTTCCATTTCCACTTTGAGCCCTCCAAATTAGGACGTAGACCAAATGAGATCCAAGGTCTAATAAGAAGCAAGCCAAGGTAACTTCGCTTAATTATTTCAAAGCAGAATTTGCCTCATGTTGAGTGGTATGATCCAGCTAAGTTTATTCATCTGGCCAGGTATGTGGATCTCACCAGCCGGAAGCCAGAGAGGGCTTTAGGGCTCTGGAGCTGAGCCTGTGCGCCCATCTCCCACTCAGGGAGGGCAGCCCCTCCTCACCCACTGTGGGATGGAGGGCATGTGCCGGAGCTAGGATTGGGGCTGGAAGGAGAAGGAATTATCAGGGCAAAATCTTTTCCTCCCACAAAGGATATTGAAATATTGCTGCCGTTTGCCAAGTTCTAGCACAGGGGTCACTTGTGCTGCCCAGTCCCTCACATGGGGCACCCCCACCACACCCCTGTGTTGCAGTTCAGCATCTAGGAGACGCCAGGCTACAGGTGAGTACGAATCTTCATTAGGGCCTGCAAGCTTGTGCAATGAGGCCTATCTACCCCTAGAAAAGCACCAAGCGCTTCCGCTTGGCTGGCCTCTGACCTTGGAGAGGTGTGGCAGTTGAGGGCAATGTCTCTGACCTCCCTGAGGTCCCCTTTGGGCCTTTCCACCTGCTTCTGGCCTCCCTCACCAATCAGGATGCTCACCCCTGCGTGTGTCTGTGGCCTAACAGCTGTGGGGAGGCAGAGAAGTCATGCTTCGATGCCTCCAGGTTCTTAGCAGCTGTGAGCTCTCTGGTGCCTGGTAGTTTCAAGCCTTTCTTCTGGAATGTTCATTTTTGTCCACTGACAACATCACCGTCAGCTGTGAGTGCTGAGAGGCCAAGGACTTACATGGAGGCAAAATGCACGTCAGCATTCCCAGACCCAAGGCCACCACTAACCTTCATGTCTGAGTTGTTCAGGCTGTTTTTCTGGTGGAAACACCATTAACTGAGAATACGAGGGAAGGGGCCCTCAAGACTCCAGTGCAGCCCTTGTCTGTCTGTTGGAACACAGGTAGGGATGCCAGGGAGAGGAAAATCTCCTTCTGAGGCCTTGTGGCAGAGTAGGGGAGTGATATGGACCAAAGGAAAAGTCCTGGGGTCTCCAGAGCTGCTACACCCCATAGCGAGCCACCAATTCCAGCCTCCCCGGTGATTCCTGTGCCACATAGGCCATATTTCCAGGGCTCTGGACCCACTGGCCACTTGCATCAGCATTGTCTGGGTGCTTGTTAAAATGGGATGTTCCCACCCTACACACTGATCTGAGTAGAGGAAGAAGGGCAAGGAGTCTTTGAGCTAACAGCCTCTTCTGTCCCCAGGTGACTCTCGTACCCTCAAGTCTGAGAACCATTGCCCTGCATGCTCAGGTCAGACCCAGATTGGTGGGCGGGACGGGGGAAGGGGCAGCTCTATACAAAGAGCCTTTTCCAGAGCCTTTTCCCTGGCCAGCTGCCCCACCGCCGACATTCAGCAGAAGCAGCATTTCTCTCAGTATCATGGTGTTCTTGCAGAGGAAAGAGTTGCCAGGCCTGAGGGAGAAGCAGCCTGTCTCCCAGGGCCCCACTCCAGACCTTCCTCCCCCGTAACCTTGTCTGGACCTTGCCCTGCGGGACTCTGGCCAGGTTGACAGCTTGGGAAAACCCTGTGGGAGCCTGGGCAGCAGAGGAGGCAGAGTGGGAGGTGCCCCTGAGGGCTGGGGGGTGCATCCTCCCGGGGGTGCTGTCTGACATCCCCCCAGCAGAAGCCTTAGGGTCCTCTCCTCAGGGTGCCCGCCGCACCGCATTCCAGCACACCCAGCCCCTCCTCGCTCACCTCTACCCTTCTGGGCCAGGTAGGCCTCGCCTTGCCAGCCTCCAAATTTGGATTCATCTTTCAAAACCAACCTCAGCTCCCCCACCTTTTCTGTGAACCCTTCCCTGACAGAGAACAGATCTCTCCCTCCTGTGGTGCCTAGAGGTGGCGGGTCCCTCACAAGGTCACGTCCCCCAAGGGCCTTCCCTGAGCGCACAAATTCTCCCTGCAGGCCTTTCCTCTCCGTGGTGAGCAGCTGCAGCTCAGAGTAGGTGTGCAGGGAAGCTGGTTCTTCATTTGGTCTGTGGTCTGGAGGTAGTTCAAGGCTTGTTTTTCCTCTGACAATGATTTGGGTAGGTTTTCTATTATCTTATTTTAGAAGTGAAGCTAGACCCGCTCAGCCACACCTTCAACACTTCAAGTAGGCTCGTTCTATTTTGACATGCTATTTCCTATGCTGATTGCAATTTGTGATTTTTTATTTGTTTGTCTTCTTGGTTTTCGCCCTGTCTGCCCCCTAGAATATGCATGGAGACATGGCGCATTGCTTCCCTGCTGAGCATTCAGAGACAGTGCTGAGTGAGCCCTACGAGGTGTCTGAGAAATGTTTACCGACCAGGAGAATGGGGCGTCAAGATAAGTTTTTGTAAATCTAAACATTCTTGTGAATTAGGAAAGGATAGGTATGAAATGAAATCACCGGTCCTGCTCCAATGTACTCATTCGACAGGTAATTCACTCTCACAGTACATAGCTTTCAAATCAAATGCTGGTACCTTACCGACCCCTGGCCTCAACTTCCATAGGCTCATGCCTCATTCTGATTCTGTGCAACTCAAGCCACTTGGTATGAAATTTGATTGGTCTGGAGGTGACCCTGCCACAGTGGCAGAAGTTAGGAAAGGACACATGCAGGAAAGGACAGGGAAGCAACAGGCTGGGGAGGAGGAAAGGGGTCTGGGCTTTCTTAGTCAGGAACCTCAGGCTACTCTACAAACCTGCTGGTCACCTCTTGGGCTGCGAGCTCACCCAGCAGCCAGAAGCACGGATGCACCAGGTCAGATGGGCAGTCCTGAAAGTGTCATCTCGCCCACCGGGGAGAGCATCCCAGGCCAACAGCTACCCCCATGCATAGGGCTCATCTCTCAACAGCAATCCCCTCTGGCCCCAGCCTGGTGGGTACCCGGTATTGGCCTGCACAGGGCCTTTGTGTCATTTGGAAAAGGATGATTCATTGTTCAGATGGACACAGCCCAACCCGGGCTGGGTTCGCCCCTATTCACACCTCAGCCCACACCTGCACAGCTATACGCAGCAGCTCTGACCCCAGGAAAGTCCCCAAAATTTGTAGGAAAAGGAAAGGCAGACGCAGTACATTCTCCACAAAGCCCCTTCTCTGGGTCTTCCCCAAGCATTCCATCCCATTCTGGCTCCACTATATCCCAGCTGGAGGAACCCTGGGCCACTCACCCCCTCAGGAGGACCTTGGTCCCTAGGCTCTGGAAGGGGCGAACCTGCCCCACATCCAAGGATTCTAAGTCGAGTTTCTAGCTGAAGGGAATGATTGGCAAGGTTGTCCAATCTGGCTCCCCTTCAAGGCCTGGCTCAGGCTCTTGCCCACACCTCTCTGCCCTCTGTCCCTCCACCTCCCCACAGTGTTTACCTCGCAGAAGGAGGCAAGCTGGGAAACTCCCCAGCTGCCTGCCGCCAGCTGAGTATAATTAGGCCTGCCGCTCCCACAGAGGCGACACTGTGTGCTTGCCAAGCTCCTGCCTTCTGCAGCTTGTTGGCAGCGCCTCAGGGCAGTCGAGCCTCCCAGCCTGTCTCCACTCAGGGAACAGCAAGAACGACGAACAGAAGAAGATGGGAATGAAGCCAAGATGGAGAGGCCAGCGCTGGGGCTGGGTCCTGGAGGCCAGCACAGGCCTTGGAGTGGCTGTCCCTCCAGAGTCACCCCTCAGCCATTTCAGGCGCCCTGCAGGGGGTCGCGGAGCGGAGGGTGGGGGGATGCATTTCTGGGTCTCTCCAGCCAGCAGCTGTCCTCGCTGGCTGGGGATTTCCACAGCAGAAGCCTCCTGGGGGCTGGCCACAGGGGCCTCAGCTGTCCCCAGTGATGTTTCAAGTGGTTTTGCTTTTGAGGAACCCGCTGCCCAGGACTTCAAGGGCCTCTCCTGGCCCATGCTTGTCTCAAGGCCTCCACTGGCCACAGCCGCATTCCCCAACACCCTCACGCCTCACTGGCTCCTGACCACTCGCTGCTGGTCCTGGGCTCCTCAGCCAGGGAGCCATGCCAGGCTCTGCTGAAACTCTGGAAGGTGGTTGCTTTGAGGCCCGAGCCTCCAGCAACAGCGTGCCGCTGCCCGGCAGGGGCCCATAATCTCCCAAGGCCCCAAATGCACACCATTTACTCACGTGTCCCCAAGGACCCTACCCCACTTAAAGAAACACTGGCCCATCGCTGTCACTTCAGGGACTAAGCAGGAGAGAACAAGAGCAAACCCTTCTCACTGCTGGGGCAGCCTGGCCTGGTCACAGGGGTCATCTTGATACCAACCGAGTTTTCTCCCGCACACAGCCAGGGTACCATGACCCACCCGGGCTGACCGTTTTTTTTCTTTTTTTTTTTTTTTTTTTTTTTTTTGTTGAGGGATTCATGAGCTGGGCTTCCCCTGTCTGGGGCTCACAGCTCTTTTGTTATTACCATCCCTCTATACGCCTCCCCTTTGGCAACCTTCAGCTTGTTCTCTATACCCATGACTCTGTTTCTGTTTTGTTTTGTTTACTCATTTGTTTTGTGTTGTTTTGTTTTTTGAATTCTACACA